>CP106733.1:11565389-12765389 GCA_025506655.1 Gossypium rotundifolium
CAGCAGCATTTTATTCAGACAAAAGAAAAATCTTATCAGAAGGTTTCATAATAACAGGAGAGGTATTTCTTACCAAAATGAGATTCCATTGACAGCAAAGAAAATATATGAAAGACTAAGGAACAAAAGACATTTTTATCTAAAATAGAAATTCAAAGCATGATTCATTGAGTTGAAATATTGCTGTCATAATACAGTCTACATTGAAAAGAATTGCTTTATTTTTCCCATACTAAATTTTGATTCTCTTTTTAGAAATAGTTTTTAATGGATGAAATTCTATGCTTCAGCATAACAGAACTTTTCTCAATAATGTGAACCATATGACTCACTGAACCATACCACCACAATGCTCAATAACCATTATTTACTTAAATTACTTCTGGTTCTAGAATTACTTTAGGACAGAGGAGAAGGTAATAGTACGTGTAAATCATTTTGCAGCGGTGTGCCTGTTAGCATAAGACGCTGTTTTGCATTTCGAGCAACTGACATTAGGTTTTTCCACCTATAGCTGTTCTTATCCTTTAAAGCATGGGCCTCGTCCATTAGCACACAGCTCCAATGCCAACGTTTCAGAATTTTACGATCATCCTTCTGCTGCACACTATAGAAACCACTAATAAAAACCAAATACACACATGTACACACTCATGTAGACAAACAAACAGAATAGAACACAAACCCAGATAACAAAAAGCATACCTGTGTCTTTCAAAAAGTGAATAGCACACAAGAAGGACATTAAATGGAGGTGGTAATCCAGCTTTGGACAAAGAGCTCAACTCTTTCGAGTAAGCTGCTCTGCCAGCACCATGATACTGAAGTACAGAAAATGACGGGCACCACTTCTTAACTTCTCTTTCCCAGTTTTCTAAAACTGAGGCAGGGTGAGGAGAACTCTAGGGTTTCAGAAACTCTCGTTTCTGATTTAGGTCTTAGGCCTTTTGGGCCGTCTCTGTTATTGGGTCTAGGTTTAGTCATGGTCTGTTTTGTATTGGGTCAGGGGTGTTTGGGCTGTAAAAATGGGCTGTTAAAAAAAACATTGGACATTTATTTTTTTTATTTTTTTTGTTTTATATTTTTTTTTCTGTATGGGCCCCGGGCAAAATGGGTTATTACAGCTGCCCCTCTTTGCTCATTATCGTGTAACGAGAATAGAGTAAAGACTATAAAAAACCAATTTTGCCCAGTCTTGGCCGAGCCTCGACTTCTTCAAATGACTCAAACTACAAACTATCAAATGAGGACCAGGATCATTTTTCAGATGTTTCAGCAAAGTTAAATATGTAATAGCCTGTAGAGGAAAGCAATTTAGCTTGATAAAATGAAATGTAGACAAGATTTATCTGGGAAGACAAATTACTCTTCTGGTACCTGAATGGTTTTCCCAAGACCCATCTCATCTGCCAATATAGCTGCACATATATAAAAAGTTGTTAGCCCTTCCAAACCATACCAATTACCTAAAACATGGACAAATATGTACTTGGAGCCTAAAATTATAAGTCTAGGGACAAATCTTTTCGTGCATATATATCTTATTAACACGACTGTCCCAAATCGCAGCATCAAATGACTTGGGCATGAATTTGACAAGCAAGTAATAATAATAAATTATTTGGAAGAAGGAGGATTTTCAAATAAGAGAAGAATTGGATCAAGTCAACAAAAACCAGACAATCAGCATCCAAAACAGTGAAAAAAATCTAGACAAAGAAGCATCAGCATCTAAGATATGGGTTGTAACAGACTAATAGCAATAAGTATTGATGATTGTGTACCACACTTATTAGCCAGTAAAAAACTGGAAGGCCAGATTACTTTACTATTAACATCAGTATATGAAAAAAGAAAGCAAACCATTCCCTGTTTGGTTTATTCAAAATCAAATGCAGCAATAGGACCCCAACTCTGCCAAATTCTTGTCACGTTCTTTTTCTTTTCAAATTGGAAACTTATTGAAACAATCATGAACCTCAAAGATCTCTTTTGTGGCTTTCTTAAACAGAACAAAAATTCAATATCATTCCCTGAAAATTAAGAGTATAAAACCTAAATATTATCTATTCTAGAAAGCCATTATTACTCAAGGTTCTTATCATTTCCTTCTCCCCCCTTCCCAACCAAAGTTATAGACACATTCCAAGAAAGTGACAGATGATGAAGGTTGATGCAGTTATTATGCAACACAAGATTTGACAACACCACCCATAGTTCTGAACTTCATGTTCTGTTTCTTCATCTTAAATTTTAGTCACCCAATCAAAATTAAAGATCTCCAACTATACATGAGAATCTAGGCCAATACAGACATCTAAGAATGAGCATTTAGGATTTACAGAAACCGTTTGTTCTTACTTCTCAGCTTAATTCTATTAGATATAGGAATGTGCTCGCGAATTTATCAAATCTCAGCAAAAAATACAAATTATTATTTAGGAACCACATCAATAACAGAAAAACCTAGAAATATAAAGCCCAGGCATAACAGAACTGGTGTCCAAAGATTAAAACAAGTACCTCCTCCAATACCCTTTCGATGCAACAGAAGAAGAAAGTTTACACCAACTAGTTGATATGGCTTGAGAACTGGCTGAAAACCAGAATCCGCAGCCCCACATGCAACATCAACATCATTCTGCAAGAGTAAGACGTAAGCCAATTTAGAAACAAGCCTATCTGCAAACCAAAAGGTAATGTTGAACAGATATTGCATTCATACATTCCCCGATTTCAGCCATGTAGTATCTCAAAACAATCGTCTCCACAAAAATGATGTAAAAACGAAATTTCAAGCAATACCAATTTGCAACTATTGTGGTGATTTCCATCAAACTACAGCTTAAACATAAAGCATAATGACATGCATTCACCTAATTAAGTCGTTCTGAACTTAATGCAAACTTTTGCAATTTCATAGAGCTCGTTTCTAAATAAATATATATGAATATAGACAAAAAGTTCGAGTGATCAAGGCCTTCGCTGCCTCAATTTTCTCAGTAACCAAACAAAAAAAATAAGATGCTTTCAACTTCTTTTCAATAAAATATACCTGCGTAACGATTCTCACGGAAGAAGCTTCTACTTCGGCGTATCGTTCACAAGAAGCAGCAGAACTCCCGTGGAGCTCCTTCCGAAGCTCAGTCGATATTTTCGCACACTTTTGCAACGCCTTCCCTACCACGTCATCCTCTTGCAGTTCCTCCATTTCTTCACTTGACTCAACATCAAACACCTCATCAGAGCAAGCATTTTCATCGTCTTCCTCGTCTTCCTCGTCGTCATCAACCACGAATCGACGGACACGGTTGACAGGCCGGGCGACATCCTCGGCTTCAACATCGTCGTCTTCCATGTTGGAGACCCCGTCGTCCTCCAACTGTTGGATTTCGACGCAATCGTCGCTGCTTTGGCCGGAATAATTAGTGTGAGATTGGGGATTGAAAGAGAAACATTCGATTGGAGGGGGGTTAGGGCTTTTCTTTGAAACCCGGGAAGGCTTGAAAGAATGATTCTCCCATCCATCGTCTGAACTTTCGTCCAAAACGCGCTTCATTTTGGTTTTTCCTTTAAATTCTAGCGCATACGAGTCTAGAGGATTTAACTTCTTAAACACAAGTGAGAGTAAACAGAAGTTTAAGCGGTCGTCTTATTTATTTACTAGATTGTTTATGTTTTACTAATCCAAAATATCACTGAATTTATTCATTGCATAATTTGTCATTGCTTAAAATATCACTGAAATTTCATTTTGTTTATTTTAATTTTTAAATTTCCATCCAATTATTTCGGTTAAATTTATTAGTATGGTATTTTTAAATTTAAAAAAACATAATAATTTATTTACCTCTTGCAATTTTACTTAAAAAATTATTTTTATCAAATTATATTAAAATAGATAAAAATATTAATTCTTTTTAATTTTATTGACATGACGTCAACATTTAATTATTTTCTTTAATTTAAAAAAATTCAAAAAGAATTATAAAAGTATTTTCAAAATTTAAAATCATTAACAATATTTAAAAGTATGAAATTTTAATATTTTAAATTTTAAAAATTAATTAAATATTAACATGTTATCGATGCAGCAATTCATGACTCTTTTTACAAGATTAGAGAATTAAAAAATATTATATAAAAAATTCACTCAATAATCATAAACCTAAATTTAATAAAATAATTTTAACTTCTAAACAATTAAATCTGAATTTTAAAAGTTATAAAGTACAAAACTCAATTCCAAATTTACAAAAAAAAAAAGTAAAAAGAAACTTAGGTCATATTTTAACCGTTGTTATTATAATTAAGATTGATTTTATATAAATTCTTTATTAAACTATTGTAGCCACTCGATGAATCCGTGAGGTAAAAAGTTTTATTATTATAAAAATATATTTCAAAGAAAATAAGATATGGTCATAAAATGAAATTAACTGAAACATCGTAGTCTATGCTAAAGTGTGATCTGTACTGAAAGAGTATTATTATGTTCGAAAACTAAAGCTCCGAATCACTGAAATGCTCACAACTTCAAAACTAGTTTTTACATGAATGATTCATAATTCTGCAAACTATTCAGACTCCTGTAATAAGTTAGGTGGTCGAGCATGTTCATTGTCAGGTAAGCTATAAAAGTAATTAAGATTACATTTTAGTCACTTATGTTTGAAATATTACGTTTTAGTTACTTACGTTTAAAATATTATATTTTAGTCACTTGCGTTATTATTTTGTTACGAAGTGGTCACTCTTCCATTAAATTTCGTTACCTACGTAACAGCAATCCTACATGACAATTCAAATGGATTTTAAATACCAATTTGAATGTCTTACGTGACAGTCTAAATTAAATTTATTTAATTAAAAACTTATTTTTATACTAATAATTGAACATTTAAGTTGACATTTAAAACACATTTAGACTGTGCAACGTAAGACTGCCGTTAGAGAGGTAATGGAGTTTAATGGTAGAGTGACCACTTTGTAACAAAACGATAACGTAAACAACTAAAACGTAACATTTCAGACATAAACAACTAAAATGTAATTTAAAGCAAACAAAAATAATTATTTTTATAATTTACCTGTTCATTGTCCGACTCCTCGAAGGATCATAGAAGTAAGCCCCATAAATCCAACCTCGTTGCTTGTCCGCCTTTCTGCTTCGATATCACTCAATGCACATAATCCTGGCATTTACCCGGAGCTTTACATGCCGGACATATGCCAATGCCAACACGATATACGTCTGTTTTATACTCGTCAAGCCTACTACAACTGCAGATCAATCAGGCATAATAGATTAACACTGTCCAAGCTTCCCAAACAGATAATGTTTCTTCCGATTCCATACAGAGATCCTCTGAACCTTCATTGGCTTGTTCAATAATTCAAACTCCAACGCCTATCTGATCTCCTCAATGTGGTGCAGAAGGGCCCAGAAAACAAACCACTGTCGCTTCACTATCGCTGTTGTCTCTGATGCACACAAACCTTGTCATGCTTATAGCATCACCCAGATCTAATGCCTCCAACACGATATACATTAGTCTTATACCCATCAAACCCACAACTGGAGAAGACATTTAACATTCTTCTCCATGGAGTTTGACATTGGAGTCCCAGAAATCAAATTCCAATCTCCATTTGATATCCTCTGTGTTTGCAGGTCAAACATAGCCTTCCTTGTCAGTTTACACAAGCTCAATAATTCCATTACCTATAACACATCAACAATCCTAGATATCTAAACCGAAGTGTAAAAATATGCATCAATAAACATATAACCGAAATAATGATTCATCATTAAATATGGAATTGGAAACGGAAAAAAGAAACCAATTTCACAGTTTTTATGGCACTAGTTTCCCCACATAAAATAAAGAGAAAAATATATAATACTAAAAACTTACCTGAAGAGAACAGTATCATCTGCTGTAAACCTTTTTATCTGCACCGACAGTCAGAGTATAAGTATGCGGACTGAGGAATGCAGCTTTGCTTTACCTAAATGATAAGTGTATTAAAAAAATGAAAGCCATTGAAGCTAGCACGATACAGGTCAACTGAAAAGCAACCCTGACAAGAAAGCTAGTGAACAAAAAAGGGAGTCTTAAATTGATGATAAAAGGGGCATCTGGATTCTTACACACCAAACCCTACTCAAATTTCTTAAAATTCATAACATAAAAGATATTTTTGGAAAAAAGTTTCTGTGGCATAGATGTAAACTCAGACTATGAGCTCTCCACAAGTCTTGATATTGTAACCATGGACTTAATAGTATATGCTGACTGTAATTCAGTTGAATAAAAATTTGGTATTTGTCAGTGCAAAGATGCCTATCACCTAAAGAAGCATGGTCGTCAACACGCAACAAAATCTTACAAAGAATCAGTTCCTCAAACCTACTTCTCAACTGAACTTGTACAACTTCCATGGCAGCCTTCAGGTGTCAAAACTACTAGGGGAAAAGGAAACATTATTGAATTGACACATAGGAAATCTAACAGTGCTAAGAAATCGGTAGTTAGCATTCAGATCTATTGGGTAGTGCTGAGTAGTTTATCAATACCTACAGGTTTGATGTTGAAGAACTATCCCTAATGGAGAGCTTTGGCACATAAATATGTTGCTCACGTGAAAAAAAAAAAAAAAAACCCAGAGATATTCAATAACAACGACAGTTTGTTGGTGCAAAACTACTTCTGAAGCCTGAACGGTTAACTGCCATAAGTACATACATCAAGATCAATCATTCAAATGACCAGGAGAGGATATATTCTCAAGCAACAACTTGTCGTTAGCTGTTTTCTATATTATTCCGGGTCTTCATTTTCTTTTTTGGATGCATATTCAGACATGGGTATGAGAATAGGACACTACAAAGACCCTCCAAATGCACAGAAAACTTAGAAAAAGGTTGAGCATACCCATTTTAGACGCATACCCGTATCCAACACTCATTAGAGTCTGAATAACATAGACTTTTCTAATTCCTGGAAATGTTTAGATGTTCTAACATTCAGTACCGTGAACACAACCTTTAAAAGGTCCAATTAAGGATAAACCCTATCACTTTCAATATTTCATGATACTATAAGAAATCAAAAGCAAATATGAAGAGTATGGGAAAACAAATCTAATTTTATCAGTTCTTTTACTAAGACGTCTTATACTGTTGTCTCATCCTATAAAAACTATGCATCAATAAGATACACTATTCCCACTGTTCATACACATTGAAGAAACTAAAGTTATCAGTTGTGACCATAACTCACCAGTCAGCATCAAGGGATGGAACATGCGATCTATGCACAGTGCATCAAAAGCTTATTTGGCTCCAAAACAAAACATCTTCTGCCCACAGTTTTGCATCACTAAGAAACAACACAGTAAGGATTCGTTATCAACGATTCTGCTCAAACATGTTTGCATTCTCACGACCAGGATTGCCCACAGTTTCTTATTCTAATTTATGGTACACCCCAGTCCTCCAGTTCATGTTTTGTACACAGCTTGAACAAGAGGACCAGACAATTAGACTTTAAGTTTGTACACTCGGAACAGCAAGATGGACGGGACTAGTAATTAAACCCATCTTAGCCATTTCATTTTGCAACTCAATGGCTTCAGTAACATGTCCGAGCTCATAGTACTTCCTTAATACACCAATGCAAAGAATTTCATCAGGGAGAATACGCTTGCTTATCATCTCATTCAGAAACTCTCTTGCTTTCTCTAACTGGCCACATCGGCAAAACCCTGAAACCAGGGAAGTGTAAGCCGGCAAATCAAGCTCCATGCCCATTTCAATCATTCTGTCCCGCAGATTCAAAGCTTCCTTAAAATTCCCGTGCTTCAGATTTCCATCTATTAAAGCAGTGTAAGCAGTTGTATCCAGAACCAAATTTTTACTTAGCATTTCATCGTACATGCTTTTGGCTGCTTCAATGAAATTATTTTTACAGAGGCCATCAATCAATACTGTATAAACTGCAACATTAGGTTGCAAATTGAAATCTGGCATTCTATTGAAATAATTAATTGCCTCTAGAACCAATCCATTTTTGCACAAGCCATCAACCAAAACACAAAAAGTCACAATTGTAACTTCAATTCCCAGGTCCCACATTTCTTCTAGCAGATTCAGTGCCTCAATGGTTTTCCCCGCCTTAAAATAAGAATCCATGATTGTAGTATATATGACTGGATTCAGACTCAGTCCAGATGGCTTCATTTCATCGGTGACAAATTTAGTTTCTTCTATTTTATCATCGTTGCATAGTCCCCAGATGATAGTTCCATGCAACAAAAGGTCTGGTTTAATGCTTTTCTCCTTCATTTCTTTCAAAAGATTCAACGCATGCTCCATCTTCTTAACTTTCATATAGCCATGAGTAAGGGCAGTATAAGTTTGCACATTAGGAGTTAAACCAGCTTTCAGCATTGCCCTAAAAACTTCCTCTGCTTCCTTCGTTCGCCCTGCTTCACAAAGGCCATCGATTATAGTTGTATATGTAACAATGTTCAAGGCAATATTTGCCTGCAACATCTCATTAGCCAGCTTTAATGCTTCAGTTAGGTTACCAGCTTTACAATTAGCATCGATTAAAGAAGTATACGTGTACTCATTGGGTAAAAGACCAAGCCGCCTCATATCAACTAAGAATTTAATCCCTTGCTGCATCATCCCTTCCTTGCAAAATGCATCAATAAATGTGCTATAAGTAACAACATTTGGTTTCAACCCCTTATTCCTCATTTCACAAAAAAACTCAAAAGCTCGAGGCATCATCTGAAATTTACAAAAGCAGTTTATCAAGGCATTGTATGTAATTACATCAGGCTCACACCCTACGTTCTTCATCTCTTCAAAATAGAAAAGGACTTCATCCAAAAATCCTACCTTTCCATATCCATCAAGTAGGGAGTTATATGTGACAACATCCGGTGTTAGGCCAATCTCTTTCATTTGTCTAAATAACATTCTTGCAGTCTCCAAGTCCCCTTCTTTGCACATACAATCTATCAGTATATTATAAGTGTAAACTGACGGGGCAATGCCAGCCCCAACCATTTCCTCCAAAAATCTCCGAGATTGGTCCCTTCTCCCCAACTTACAAATCCTATGTAAAAAAGCATTGCAAGAACGAACTTTAGGCAAAACTCTAAACCTTTTCATTTTCGTAAAACATCGGCTAGCCTCCTCAAGTAATCCCAAATCCACCAACACACTAAACAAAGCATCAAATACCCCAAAACCATACGGACAAACATTCCTAGTAGACCAAAGAACATCAAAAAAATCGCAACCTGGAAACACTACCCCACGCCTTGACAAAATGAATTCCTTAAGAACAGCAGTAGCATCAAAATACATTCTACCATAAAACAAAATGTGTACTAATCTACAATAAGATTCACTTGTAGGGCTAAACCCTATTTGGGTTTTCGCCAATTTGAAGAATTTCAATGCCAAATGAGGTTCCTGTTTCAAACCAACCAAAATCTTAGACACCCAATTGGGTGCCAAGCTTGAACCAAATAAACTGACAATCTTTGGGTCATTCCATTTGTCCTGTCGAAAGATTTCACAGAATGATTCCCTACTGAAATCATCTAAAAAAATGTTCGTATTACAATTAGACTTAGTCCCAAATGGGAACTTGATCACAAAACAAAAACTAGTGAACAAAACAAAAGGGCAGAAAACAAGAGAGTTATTGGAGGGTGGAGAAAAACTGAGGAGATGAGGGTTTTGAAAGAGAAGAAATGGGTGGCTTACTCTGGCAGGGATTCTGCGGTTGATGTGTAAGAGATTGCGGAGAGATACAAGCATTTTGGTTAAGAAACTTAGAGTTGCAGAGATTAGCTTCATTTTTTAAGCTGAGATTGCATTTTTTTAAAACAAATTCGTAGACTGATTGAGTGAGAACTGGGAACTGGGGAATGAGTTTTGGTTAGGGTTTAACAATGCAGCAGAGAAGGTGTCTAGGTTAATGGGTGATGGACTATAGCGGTAGGCCATCGACTGCTTCTCTAGAGATTTTGGGCTTTCAGTTCTCAGCCCACTACAACCCAAAGTGTTGAAGTGCAATATTACACTTGTTAAAAAGTAATTCAAAACTACACATGAATTTTAGTTAAACTTGTAATATTATACCTAAATTTTAATTTTGTATAATTTTATAGATTAATTTTAATTTCATTCAACTTTTATATAAAAATTAACATCATTTTCTATATAGCACCATTTTACATTTACATATTATATATACAAATAATCATCCTTGTCGAATATAAAAGTTGATGTATTCATTTATTTAATTTTGTATAATTAAACCAAAATCAAAATTTAATGTATATAATTGCAAAAACCAAAGATTATTTATCAAATTGTATATTGATTCAAATTCCATGTATAATTTTTTATATTTATCCAAAAAAAAAAGAGTTTAAACCTAGTCATATAAGAGTGAAAAGTTTTAACCATCACTTCAAATAAGTATTAACTATTGTACTAAAAAAAAAAAAAGAATAAAACTAGTTTATGAAGCTTTAGTTAAATATTCCACATTTGTTAAAAAGCATGGAATGACTAAAATATAATTGAGGAAGTGGCTACTTCTTGAAGTGTTACAACAAAGTTGGACAATTTTCATATTTGTGAGATTCCCCAAAAAAATATGTTTTTTTTTACCACCGCACAGAAAATATTTTGTTACGAATGAACAAGATATTGAGGAATTGTTCGTACATAAAATCATAATTATTGATACGGGCCTTTTCCACATAAAAAGGGAATCTTTTGTTACAATAGAAGTAGAAGTGATGTGGATTATTCAAGAATCGAAGTCAATTTGCTTTATAAA
Source organism: Gossypium rotundifolium (assembly GCA_025506655.1). Lineage (NCBI taxonomy): Eukaryota > Viridiplantae > Streptophyta > Magnoliopsida > Malvales > Malvaceae > Gossypium > Gossypium rotundifolium. The sequence continues at coordinate 11,576,270 of CP106733.1, forward strand.
AAGAAGATATCAATGAACTTCTATGAAACGATTTCACGGGATTCAGCCAATTGTCTTGATCGTGGGATATCATTAAGAAATAGGAATCCATGTTATCAAAAGATTTCCTGTATTGATATTGTGGTGTGTATCTAGCACATGAATAAAGATCGTATCACTTGAGGAAACTATTTTGGAGAATTCGGATCAAATCATGCTTATCTAATCCCTTGAATTAAGGATATTGGATAGGATTACAACGTTGATATCTTAGCTACCAAGAGTCATGATTTATCTTGTTTATTATTATCCCATTGTTTTCAACTAGTTTAGTTGTTGTTTAATTCAGATTGTGATAGATCACAATATAAGGCATATCTTCAACCTCCACTAACAACTCCATAATTAGGGTTGAGAGAGAGGTAAGGAATGGACCAATGAGCTTACAATTCAAGCCTTACTGGTTACTTCTTGTTAAATCAAGCTCATGTCAAGCTTGATTCACACATTAAACAACCAAATTAAGCTTCGCTTATACACTTTTCTCTAAGCTTATAAGCTTAGGGCAATTAATTATCCTCAATACCTCATACCAATCTTTTCACCTACATATGCATGTAAATGAATTGCATAGTAAAGTACAACTAATCCATGAATATAAGAAACTAAAAAGTATATATCAATATAGATGTGAGACAGGGATGTCCTTTTTCTTCTATTTTATGGATTTATTCAAATGAATGTGATTACTTGTTAGAAATTTTATTATTAATTGGTAGATAAGTATTCATGCACACAAACTATATAGTTTGGCTTTCAGGTTAAGGTTGAAAGGATAAGAGGGCATCCTTATGAATAAACTAGTTGCTGCAAGGCATAAGACAGAGGAGAAGTGTGCAGCAATAGGAGCTGAAATCGAAGTTGCAAAAACCAAGCAACAAGCAAAATATGTTTGAAGAACTGGCCACCTATCGCATCTTCCCTGATGGAGTTGGTGCTCCTGAAAATTCAGATTTTCCTCTCCGATCAATTAGCTCTACCGTTACCCCATAAAGCTTCTTTTCACTTCCTAACTTCTATCAAAATTCTCATTTGGGCTCTTTCATGTCATGCAATTGTCAAGTATTAAAATAACAAACTCCCCTGCACTAAGACTGGTTAAAGTTAAAATGATGCCTCTCTTTTATCTTTCCCAAATCCCTTCCACATGAACATAAATTTCTGATGTTAATATCATGCTGATTGAAATTTAACATCATTTACAACATGTTTGGTTCACTGGAATAGAATAAGATTGTAATAGAATAGTCATTCTCTAGGAATGGAATAGGGAAGTAATGGAATTGAAATTTAAAATCATTTACAGCATGTCTTTTCCTCTAAGCATATTGTAAATGATTGCCCAATCCTTTTTCAATGTCTTAGTCATTAATTCAAGAATAGGTTTAGCCTTTAGCATTGGATGAAGAAAAAATTTCCATCATTCTTTCCAATTTAAATAAATAACCAACCTTGAATCTCGTATATGCATTAGAAGTTTCAACATTGTGCAAGTCTATCATACATGAAATCAATGTAGCATTTTCTTTAGGAACCCATTTTCTTTCTAGAGTTTTAGGAAAAAGTTGCAGTTGATTGTGACAAACCTGACATACTTTTAAAGAAAATTCCACACAATCAATTAATAGATAAAAAAATTCAATTAATGCAAGTCTAGTACAATACAGAAATGCCATAAACACAACATTAAAAATAAATAAAATAACATAAAGTCTTTCAAATAGCACTTTTAGCCTCATTAATTTCTACATGCTTGCCATTCATTGAACATTTGATTTGCTAGTCTCATCCTCCAATTTACCCATGCATTAGTTGAATGAATATTGATTATATTAGGTTCATCATCCTCTATTACATTACTATTTAAACCTTCTCTCAGCGTCGTATCAATAGGATCAAGACTCATTTTAATTTGAATAAAATTATGAAGTAAGCAAGAAGCAATAATAATTCGATTGTTCACCCTTACATGATAAAATGATGGGCTCTTAAGTGTACCCCATCTAAGTTTTAATAAACTAAAACATTTTTCAATAATGTTACTCGTTGATGCATGTTTCATATTGAAAAATTATTCTGGAGTACTCGGTTGGTGACATTGGTGTCATTCATTCAAATGATATCTTTGTCCTCTAAAGGGTGTAAGAAATCTCTCACAATTTGTGTAACCAATATCAACAAGATAATAATAACCTATATTAAGAAAACACCATTTATCAATTTCTTGTTTTCAATATTAGTATGATCTAAAAAAATAATTAAACTTCATCCATGTCTATACTTTACCATGAGGAACTTTAGTCCATGTCTCCTAGTAATGGCATCTTAAAGTACTCGTCCATCAGCAACAAAATCTTCCCAACCAAGAAGAACATAAACAAATTGCATATCAAGTGTACAAACATCTAACATATTTGTTGTTATGTCAACCTTTCGAGTTCGATATCTAGAATTATCAACTGATGGAACCTTAATCTTGATATAGGTTCCATCTAAAGCACCTAAACAATTCTACAAATAAAGTAAAAGTTCAAGTCAGGATACTATATTGAAATCTAAATCAAGTGAATTATTTCTAAATAACATATACCCAATCCAATACCTTGAACCATTTCCACCTTGTGTCTGTAGAATTAGTTGGAACTGACTCTGGCTTTTTAAATAACACATATTGTAAGCGTATCACACCATTCTAATACATTGTGAAATGATCTACTAATAGTTTTCCCCAAACCTATTAAAGTGATGATTGACAACTCAATTTTTAAGGTGATGAGCAATAATATGTAAGACCATTGCCACTTGCCCATCTACAAGCATGTTTGTAACACCCCCAACCCGTATCTGTCGCCGGAATAGGGTTACGAGGCATTACCAAGGAGTACAGAACACTTACAGATAATTTGAAATCATTATCGTTCAAATACCAAGACTAATTATAAACGTTCCTTTAACAGACCTTCGAGGTCCAAATCATGCATTAAGATCGGGTCGAGACTAAACTGGATCCTCAGGAAAATTTTTCAATACAATGCAATAAACATTCATACACTCATTCAATGCATTATTATTCTAACATGCACAAACTCAGCATTCAAGTTAGTCTAATAATTTCCATATATCAATAATTTATACCATGATTGATTAGCTCATCATTACCATGATTTCCATTCCCTTGTTATTTTTCCATATTTATCCTGTTGAATTTCTCAAAATTTCGATGGATTTTCAGAGGTACACTTTAGTGTACAAATCCGGGTTCGTCAATTCATATTCATGTGCGCACATTTCCATTTCAAACAGCACACTCCCGCGAACCTCATCCTTACAGCGGGATTACCAGTCTAGGCTAAATCCCCTGTAATATAAACTCATAGAGTATTTTCGGGATTACTAGTCTAGGCTAAATCCCTGCAACGACAATTACTCTAATAAGCTTGAATTTGAATTACCAGTCCAGGCTAAATTCAGACCCTAATTTGGATTACCCATCCGGGCTAAATCTATTTTCCACATATTCTTCAGGAGGGCTATATCAGGATAGGATCACTCGTCCGGGCTAGGTCTTTTTTTACCATCAATTCCTTTTCAGAGATCCATCAAATTTTCCTTTCATTCAACCGGGATTTATTTTCCCTTTTCATCAAGAATATCAATACTTCATCAATTATCATACAATAAACATCCAAATCATATTCACATCAATAAAAATATATTTCAAGCATTTAAGAATATAATTCAAGTTACACGAACTTATAATTCGATTTTTATACCATAACGATAATTTTAGTTTCATAATAAATATTTGAAATAAATCATTATATCATTTCTAATTCAACGTTTATCGATTCGGGCATGTGATCAATTTATACATAAGTCATCCATAAATTTTTCCTCCTCCTCCTCCTCTCCATCCACTTAGTATAAATAACACACTTGTAAGTAACATTATCTATAATTTTCACTATTTACTTATATGGATACTCAAGTTGTCCATCCGTGTCATAGTCTCTAAATTATTTTTATCTTGAGATACAGAACTTCAAATTAAGATCCGCTAATTTTTCATAAAACTAGACTCACATATATTCTTACCAAAAAATTTTAGAATTTTTGGTTCATCCAATAAGTACAGCTTTATTCTTTAAAGTCACCCCTGTTCTGCTGTCTGACAGTTCCGACCCTTCTTCACTAAAAATTAATTATGTCCTCATACGGGATTTGGATGATGTTTCTGTTTGTTTCTATTGAAAATATACTCATTCAGTATTTTAAAATATAAATTTAAGCCCCTAATTATTTTTCTCCAATTTTTGATGATTTTCCAAAGTCAGAACAGGGAAACCCGAAATCATTCTAACCTTGTCTCACAAAACCTATTATATCTCATGATTTACAATTCTATTGCTTACATAATTTCTTCTATAAGAAACTAGACTCAATAAGCTTTAATTCCATATTTTATTCATCCTCTAATATGATTTCTACAATTTTTGGTGATTTTTCAAAGTTAGACTACTGCTGCTGTCCAAAACTGTTTTAGTGCAAAGTGTTGATTTCCATTTTGCCCCAAATTTCATAGTTCATACAATTCAGTCCTTATCCAATTAACCCCTAAATTGGGATAATTTTTCTCAATTAATACCTTATTATATCATTTTAAACTACTTCCTAACCCTTGAAAATCATAAATTTAGCATTAAACCTTAATTCCAAACTCTTTTACAATTAGGTCCTAAAACCAATTTCCATCAATTTTACTTGATAAAATCATCATATATCAAAATTAAAGCTTCAATTATATATTTATTAATCATATTATTCCATAAATAATCCATAGAAACTTTAAAAATTAGCCATAGAATCAAAACTAATGACATAGTAATTTGGACCAAATTGTAAAGTCTAAAAATATAGAAATTTCAAAGAGAAAGCAAGAATTAAGCTTACATGAAGCTAGAGTATGACATAAAGCTTGAAACCTCTTCCATGTTTGTTTTTCAGCTGATAAAAATGAAGAGAAATGAAGAGAATTCTCGATATTCTAATTTGGTCCCATTTTTATTTAGCTAATTTTGGCAATTTTCTAATTTTTCCCTTATTTCACCCATTTCCTGATTTTTCTCAGCTATTGCCACCCAAAATATCTCCTTTGGGCTTATTTTCACTTTAGGTCCTTCCTCATTTGACAATTGAGCTATTATTCCTTCTAGCAACTTTTACACCTTTTTTAATTTAGTCCTTTTTATTTAATTAACCACCCGAACGTCAAAATTTTCTTACGAAATTTTAATACTACCTTATTGACACTCCATAAATATTCATAAAAATATTTATGGCTCAGTTTATAACACCGAGATCTCGATACCTCTTTTTCTTAATTTCTTGACCAAATAAATCTTTATAAAACACAATTTACTATTTTAAAAATATTTTAAAAGTTACATTTGGCTCGTAAATATTAAATAATATAATCTACGAGTTCATTTTTCAGATTTGGTGGTCTCGAACTACTATTTCCGACATCGTTGAAATTTGGGCTATTACAATATTCCTTGATGACTTTAATCCTCTTAAAGTTTGTAACATCTCACATAATTAAAAAAAAAAAAAATGCAAATCTATTCATCCTAACTTTTTCAATACAAGACTCATCACTAGCATGTACAAGTAGTTTCACATAATATCTTTGAGCATAAAAATATAAATTGTATAATCTAATCATTGGTCTACAAGTGTGTAGGCTAGAGACCGCACCCAACATAACTAAGAATCAACTCGCAACTCTCCAAATTTGCAACCATACTATCAATGCAAGACCAATTCTTTTTAGCCTCTCACTTTGTACTATTAAAGGAAATGAGCCATTATTGCAAGATATTATGTTACTTATATTCAAATCATAGTATAAATCAATCTTAAAATAGAATATGATGTATATATCTTGAAAGCACACAATGCAAAGCTAAAAAGAATAACTATAACGAGAAAAAAGCAATGCTCAGAAAGCCTTCAAAATCGATATAAATATATATATGAGATGATGTCCACGGAACTAACTAAAAGTTTCACTAAAGCAAGTGCACCTATCAATTAATAGTATAGCTACAGTGAGCAAAGATACTGTTCCCACGAAGACTAAAAGTACTAGTAATTACAGTCTTTCAATTATTTAACTGAATAATTAGAGTGATTGATTTAAAAACTATAATTAACTAATGAACACGTCAAAGAAAAAATCAGGAAAAATAATCAATTAACAACCAAGAAGCGAAACAATAGCCAAGAAAGAATTCACCTAGATTTTATCTGTCACTATCAATCTAAATTACGCAAATTCTTTACTTAGCACCTTAATCCATAGAAATCCCTAAATTATGCTAATATCTCTTTCGAGTATAAAAGCAACTGACTCTAAGGTGATTAATTAAAATTTCTTTATAATTAAAACCCCTATTATCCGATTAACTCGTGCTATGGATTCCCCTATTAGATTTGACTCTAATTCGGTAGATTTATGTCATCCTATTTCTAGGATTGTATGCAACTCCACTCAATTACGCAATATCTAATCTTAAACAGGGTCTATTCAATAATCGATTTAAGCACATCAAACATGGATCAATACTCTAGAAATATTAAACCACGAATTAAGCACACATAATTGAGAATAAGAAACTAAGTATTTATTGCGTAAAATAAAAATCAAATGATAGAATTCATCATAGGGTTCATCTCACCTAGGTATTTAGAAAATTAGTTCATGCTTGAAAATAGAAACATCCAAGATACAATATATCTGCAAGAAATAAAGAAACTCATGATAACTTCCTAAGAAATCAACTAAGAATATTCAATCTTGATAGAAATCTACTTTAGAATCGGTTTCAATGGTGTTTTTCGAGTTTTTTTCTTGAGTATTCTATGACGGGTCTCTCCTATCTTCTTATTTTTGTCATACATACGTCTTAGAATGCCCAAAAAACCTAAAAATCGTGATTTTTCGCTGTTTGATGCACAATTCTACGAAATTGACACAACCTACCACACGCTCATGTGGGTCACATGGTCGTGTGGTTTGGCCCTGTGGAATGGTTTAATCCATGTGGCTCTTGTAGCTTGCTCCAACGCTTTGATTTTCACTCGTTTTTGCTCCCAAGCGCTCTATCAAGAATTAAAATATAAATTTAAAGGATTAGAAGCATAAAATTCATAATTAACATCAAATAATCATCCAAAAACACATTAAGAACAAGGTTAAAACATATTACTTTTAGCACTTATCAAATGTCCCCACAATTAAGTATCTGATTGTCCTCAAGCAAAGTTCTCAACCCACATTCAAGTTAACTTCCCATAATTTATTGTTTCCACTGACAATGTAACAGTCTGGTTTCGACCCTAATCGGAACAGTGAACTTTGGGACCACAAATCCGAGTCAAAAAATATTTAAATATTATTATCTGTGTTTATACTGTGTGAATTTATATCTGTGAAATTTTAATGATTTAATTTTATCATTTGAGTGTCTGATTTAATAAAAGGACTTAATCGTGTAAATGGTAAAAGTTACTAACTATTTGTTAAAGTGCTAAATTGCTTTGTTCTTTTAATGGGAGGTGTTTATGCTGCAAATTGACCATGACACATATTAGTGGACGGTTAGGTACATATATGTATTATATTATATATTAATGAATAAAGGTCAATTTTGTAACTTTTAAATATATGTTAATTAAATAAAAACATAAAATTCATGCATGTTCATCTTTGGAATAGCGAAAATAGCTAAGGAAAGAAAAAGAAAAATAAAGCCACATTCGGCCATATTTTAGCTTGATTAAGGTATGTAACTAGCTCGGTTTTTTATAATTTCTACGTTTTTGTGGTCGTTGCTTCGAGTACTACAAAGCCCATGTTTTATTTTTTGAATTTGATGATGATTTTGTGTTTTTCCATTGATGATAGCTTGTGATTTTTTTTTTTTTGTTTGATGATTAAATATTAAAGGTATGTGATAGATTAAAATGTTTTGTATTGAAAATTTTGATGATTTTGAGTAATTAGGGCTAAATTGTAAAAATAATAAATTGAGGGACTAAAATGTGAAATAAATGAAATATATGGAGTTGTATGATCATGGGTAAATTTTTTCCTAGGCATGGGATTATGAAATTTTGCATATTTTGTGTTTTATGCAATAGGGACTAAATTGTAAAAAGTGTAAAATGTCAGGGGTAAAATGGTAATTTATCTATTTATGTGTTTTTAGATTAAATTGAATAAAATGGTGTTTAAATAAGTTAAATTTGAATATGTTTAGATCAAGAACCAAAGAAAATGGATTTGGATCGGGGAAAACAAAAATAATCGAATAGTCATTTATTTCGTCCGTCGATATCCGAGGTAAGTTTATAAGCAAATAAATTCAGTTAATTTTAAATATATGTGAACTTTATATGCTGAATTGAATTTTATGAATGTATTTAAATGATGTTCGAATGTATATATGCTTGGGAGCAATGTTTACGAGATCGATTGGATCAAATTACGATGTTTGGAAGCCCCGTATGAACCTTAGGAATAATTAGGATACATATGTCATGACATAGGATTCCGATATGTGTTCTCATGTAAGACCACGTCTGGGACGTTGGCATCGATTTGTGTTTATGTGTAAGACCATGTCTGGGACATTGGCATCATATTTGATTCGTGTAAGACCCTGTCTGGGACAGTGGCGTCGATATGTGATTACATGTAAGACTACGTTTAGGATGTTGGCATTGTACGAGATGTTTGACTATCCGAGTATCCTTTTTAATTTCGAATGGTTTAACGGTCAATAATAAGTTAAGATCGAGTATAACATCGAGTTAGAAAAGCTCAGGTATGTACACATACTAAGTTATGAAAATAAGGTAAGTTGAATGTTTGAATTGATGATATAATGCTTTATGTTAATGTGAACTATGTGCATATAGATGTGAATGAATGTATATTAGGCCTAAGATTATAATTGTATTATAGAAAGTAAAGGTTAAACATATTAATGTTCAATTGATTATTCGGCCAAAGGAAAATTATTACAAGTTATATATGTTTTGATATATAAGTTGATAAGTTGGATTATATATAAAATTATGATGGCTTATTACTACTTGTTTAGCTTAAATTATGTAAATGATTAAATGTTTATTTGCTTATGACTTACTAAGCTTTGATAGCTTACTGTGTGTATTTGCTTTCCATTTTATAGATTTTGGAAGTTGGTTACGAGCTCGGGGATCATCAGAGAAGTCTATCACACTATCGACTCTTTTCATTATTTTGTTAAGTTTGAATTTGAACGTATGGCATGTATAGTCTAGTAATAATGTTTGATTTGGGATATGTAAATATGAGCCATGCAAAAATGACTTCTTCTTTTTTTTGTTAAGCTTAGTTTTTATGCTACTAATCAATTGTTAGATCTGTGTGGTATTAGTGATTCGATCATGGCTTATTTATATGTGAAATATGGTTGCTATGCTTTATTAATAATGTGGTAAATGTTTTGATATATATATATATATAAGTTCGGTTATGGCATATAGGTATAGTGAATTTGATATGTCTTGTTAATCATTGAAATTGATTATGTCTTAAGTTCATTTGGAAAATACTATTATGTATTTATATAAGTGTGATGTGTTTGGCTTATTTGTTAATGGATGTATATTTTAATTATATTTAATGCCTATTCGAAAACAACAAATATGTATTATAAGTATATAATATATTTAGTATAGGAATGAAAATGTAGTCTCGAAATTTGGTATAATTTGTCATTATTTGGTTTGATTGAAAATGACATGAATGGTCTTATAATTTGGTTAAGCAATGAAGTAAATAATGAATGCATTTTGACCTATGATATGTATTTATATTTTCTTTGGAATAACTATGCTATGTCTTGGATTTGTAAATTTAGTATGATTTATTAAAGACCTATGTGTTAACGTATAATTTGCATTATGAGTTGGCTTAAAGATGGTGTCAGGTAGGTGTAAATTCGGCCTTGTTACTTAACTTATTTTGGGAAATATATTACATGGTTTAAGATGGAGTTATGAATTGGTATGTTTTTTTACTGGAATTTTGTGTTAGTTGACACCTTGTATATATATATATGATGCGTCGTTGAAAGCACCAAAATATATCATATTCCCTGTAAAATAATAAAAATAACATTAAAGGAGAAGTAGGGTCGAATCCTCAGGGACCGAATTATACAAATGCTCGTTTCTCAAAATCCTGGGCAGAATCGTGCCCAAGAAAACCTGCGTTCCTGAAAAAATAAAAATAACAGAATTAAAAGGTTGGATCTGGAATAAAAATATAATATAAAGTGAACTGAAATTGTGAAAGTAAATTTCGAAAATTAAAAGGAAAATAAAAGAGTTTTGGAGAAGAGTGAGTTTCTTATTTGGCAAGATTCTAGCCTCCGGTTGTCTCATCCCGCCTTGGGTTCAATCTTCGGCTTTTAGATGACCTTCCTCTACCCAAGTAAGCTAGTTATAGCGGAAGAGGACGCCTACGACCACCAGCTCCAAGAATTTAGACTTACAAATTTAGGAAACCTGACTCTAGCCTGCAATCGCTTTTGAGGAATCATTTATACTAGATCAACGCTCCTCAATGGCGAATCCCAAGCCATTTTGTCTCTTGGGTTAGCCAACCTCTGACGCAGTAAGTTAATCAAACCAACTGTGTAACCTCCTCAAAATATACAAAGTGGTCGTTCCTTGCACACGTTGAAAAGATCACTTTTTAAAGGGACATGGACGGAAGCGTCCGCCCCGTATTGCGGAGAAGCGATGAATACTTGGTGAGAAAGTTAAGTGCGGATTCTAAGCCTCAAGAACCTTTTTGGGGTATTCGACAACCTTCAGCTAGATGGATTTTTAGTGGCTCATGGATGGGATGTAAAGAAAAAAATAATTATATAAGAACGGAGAAGAGAATTTTTATTGAAAGAAAATATAGGAAGCACAAAAAGACTTATGGGGAGGGAGATTTCAGAAAAAAAAAAGAACATTAATTTGAGTCACTTTATCCTCCATTTATAGTGCTAAGATAACTAAACTAATCCTACTTAAATTCCTAAAGATAATTACAATTAATCAAAGATAAAGAAAGATAAATAAATTCTAAATTAAATAATCCTTAATAATTATCTTAATAATAATTATCCTAATATATAAACAAAATAGAGTCTAATAGAACAAAGTCTCTTCTTTTTGCATTTCAACCCTTGTGGGTTCCATGTTTGCACTTTTGGCACCATCCTTTTCCCTTTGTTGCACATTGGTCCATTTTATCCTTAATTTCACGTTTTTAGCCCTTAATTTCACTTTTGCCTCCCATTTAGTCCCTACAAGATAAAAGACCATAAATAACCCAAATTAGTAGAATCATACTCAAAATAATTATGCAATTAACACATAAAAATGTGACATTCTAGAGTATTATCAAATTCCCCCTACTTAGCCCATGCTTGCCCTCAAGTATGGTTCCTATCCACTGTGAAAATTAGATCCTGAAAGAAATTCTACTCCAAAGTTTTATAAAAATTAGTCAAAAATGCATATGAAAAATAAAGAGAACTTCTAAGCTTGCTTTAATTAAAACAGAAAAAGTATTCTAATTAACACACAAAAATTAAAATCGTCTTGAATTATTCCATGCTATTTAGGTAAATTACTAAACCTACTAAGACACTCTATTTATTTCTTCCTTTAGTCCCCAACTGAAATTTTATAAGTACTATTTTTTCTTTTTTTCTTTTTTTTTTTCTTCTTTTTTTTTCTTTTTATTATTATTTATTTACTTAGGAATATATTGAACCTTTTGACGCTAAGAGAGATGACAACCCAAGCACCCCACCCCAGCATTTCAAATTTCAACATACTCCTAAAATTATTTATTTTCGGTCAATGGAGTTTTACCCATCACGTCACACAACCTTTTGACGCCAAGTAGAATGACAACCCAAGCACCATACCCCGGTTACTCAGTCAGTCACGTTACGAGTTGCACTCATAACCTCGGTTAGCGGAGTTTTACCTATCTCGTCACACAAAGTTTTGACGCGAAGTAGAATGACAACCCAAGCACCCTACCCCGGTTACTCAATCGGTCACGTTCTAAGCTGTACTTATAACCTTGGAAACAATTATTAAACAAAATTTACACGAAATTTTAATTTTAAGAGGACCTAAGAGAAATAATCAAGTGTCGAAAATAAGTTTTAGTAACCACCGAATAGACATGAACATAATTTAGGCATGCAAATGTATTAAGTGTCCACTTGATATTAAACTTGATCAATTTTACGAAAAGCAAGATAGAGTTAACTTATTCATCATAATTATTCCTAATAAAAATAAAATAGTGGAGATAAAATCAATAGTCAGGATCATAACCATCTCAATGGCCAAGAATCATGCATGTAGGTCAAACAGTGGCAAGTCGTAGTCAAATTCTTGGGCATGAAAAGTGACAGAATATTATTAAAAAAAATTGGATAGAATAAAGCCTCTAGCAGCAAACACAAGCACATCAACAGATGATAATAACATAAAAAGTACCTCCCCCTACTTGAAACACATTGTCCTCAATGTGGACGCAATAGAAATAAATAGGTAGAAAAGTGTGAGAAAAACTCCCCTTGTAGCTATTGTCGATCGCGGAGAAAAGTGATGAGTTCGGTGAGCTATTGGCTAATAATGTCAAGTCGATCCTCAATGCACTCTAAACATTGCTCGACAGTTAATGGAGGTTAAATTTGGGCGGTGTCTTTGGCGTCAGTTGACTACGCTGTCGGAAGACTCATTCGGATGGTGTAGAATGAACACTAGGAGGGACAAAGTGGAAGGACGACGAGTGCCAGGTAATATCCCCATTGAGTCGAGGCATCGAGCATCTAAAGGATCTGCAGTACAAGCAACATGTAAATATGAAATAGAAGCATTAGAACCATGCAGGGAAAATAGAAGTTGTGTAATAAGAGAACCTAAAATTAGAGGGTGCTTAGCTTTGATAACATGCTCGAATTGAAGTGCAAACCAAAAACCCAAATTAACCGAACGACCGGTATACATACACCATAAAAAAATAATTTCATCTTTAAGACATTTACCGGAGCATCTCGACGTCCTGAAAAATTATATGCTAAAAAATGGTGTATGTAACATAAGGCAGAGTTGCGAAACCATAAATCCTTCTATGTTTTTGGGCTATATGTGGTCTCGACATTATTAGTTAACAAAGAAAAGGCCTCAACAGACTTAAAAGCAGTAGGAAATGTACACAAACTGTTCTAAAAATCCTTAGACATAGCATACTCTTCAGTTACGAAAGACAAAGCAATGTTAAATTCAAGAAGAGACAAGCTATGCATAGTACCTAATAACCTGAAGTGGACAATACCTGGTGTGTTTATCGAAATAGGATTATGCCGATGAAATTGAAAAGTAGAATAGAATTCAAAAACAAGTTCATAATAGGCAGAATGAGGCATATCAAAATTTCCAACCCAACCAATATTCTTGAAATAATCTGTAACAGCATGCTCAATATTCAAGGCAGCCAAAACAGGTATCGATAGACTTTTGCAAGGTACTATTGTTTTATGTCAAGAAAATCATACATGTTTCGAGCACTAGTGGACGTGAAAGTAAGGTTATCGTTCAAATGGCCCTCCGGAGGTAAGATGTTAACGCGAGAACGATAAGTTCAACCTCGAGAGAGATGGGCTGATGTTCATCGGTTGGTTTCAAGGAGTCGATAGATTCGTTTGAGAAAGAGCCTAATGTGGCATTGACTGTTCGACCCGCACGTCGGGGTTAACGATGGTGAGGCCTTTGTGACTGTTCAGGCGACGCGCGTGGTGACGGTGGTGACGATTGTCGGTAGGGGTGGTGGGACGGTTGGCGTTTGGTCGGCTTGTGAAGGAGCGGACGTTGACGATTCGTGGCCACTGTACTGAGGAGAGGGTGAACGGCAGAGAGGGGGTGTTAGCGTGACGGTCGGCAGGCTCGTGTACGACGACGATGATGGAGAGGGCACGGCGGTTTGGGCGTTTGTCATGGAGGAGGGAGAGGACGAGTTGGTCGAGGTAGGGGCATCGTGTTGCGGCGGTAAGGAAGAAAAATAAGGGGAAACGTCGGTTAAGTCGACGGTTTGGGCATTTTTCATGGAGAGGGTTGGCATTTGGGCACCATCATGTGCGCACCATCGTGAGCGATCGACAACGAGTGTGGAAGGTCAAATGGCGGACGGCGATTGAAGGGGTAGGGGGGAATGGTTTTGGCGGTTAAGGAGATGGGAGGTAAATGGGAAAAATTTTAGGTTTTGGGGTTTAAATTGGCTGAAAATGGGTGTTTGGTTATAGTTTTGGGGTTCTAGGGCTGGAATAAGAACCTAAAATAAGAGTTGTTTGGTACCGTGGATAGTGCTGTTTGCTTTTGTTTTGTCTCCCTTTTTCTTAAAATTTTTTTTCCATTTTACCTAATCAAAGAAGAGAATTTTATTAATAATTAAACAAGAAAGAAAAGAAAAATAATTTTAAGAAAGGAAAAAATAAATAAATATTGGGTTGCCTCCCAACAAGCGCTTGTTTTACGTCATTTGCTCGACGACTCAAACGGTTCTATAGAGGCTCCAAATAAATTTTTTCGATTGAGTGAGCTCGAAAATTCTAGTAAAACGGCTTTAACTGCTGGCCATTGACTATGAACCGCTTCCCTGACCCTTTACCTTCTATCTTGACCGCACCATGAGAGAATACTTCAGTAACAATGAAAGGTCCTTGCCATCGTGATCGAAGCTTACCTGGAAATAATTCAACATAGAGTTATAAAGTAAAACTCTTTGTCCTACCGAAAAATGCTTCTGAGCAACTTTCTTGTCATGAAACAATTTGGTCTTATCTTTATAAATACAAGCGTTCTCATAAGCATTGTTACGGATTTCTTCCAACTCTTAGATATCTAACTTTCACGCCTTTCCTGCGGAGTCTAACTCCATATTACACTGTCGAACCGCCCAATAGGCTTTATGCTCTAACTCAACCGGAAGATGGCAAGCCTTACCAAAAACAAGTTTGTATGGGGTCATTCCAATTGGTCATTTATATGTCGTTCGATAGGCCCACAGTGCGTCATTAAGCCGAAGGCTCTAATCTTTTCGGTTGGGCCAAACTGTCTTTTCTAAAATAGTTTTTATCTCCCTATTTGAGACTTCGACTTGTCCATTTGTTTGGGGATGGTATGTCGTAGCTATACGGTGATGAACTCCATATCTCGATAATAGTGCCTCCATGATTTTATTGCAAAAGTGGGTGCCACGATCACTGATTAGGGCTCGAGGTGTGCCAAACCTGGAAAAAATAGTTCGTTTTAGAAACTCCACAACAATCTTGGCATTATAATTGTGAGTAGGCTTTACTTCTATCCATTTAGAAACATAGTCTATCGCGAGAATTATATAAATATTGCTAAATGAAGAAATAAATGGGCCCATGAAATTGATGCCCCAAACATTAAAGATCTCACATACATGAATTGGGGATAGGTGCATCTGATTTCGTTTAGTGATGTTACCTGTACGTTGGCATCTATCGCAAGACTTACGGAAGTTATAAGCATCTTGAAAAATTGTGGGCCAATATAGCCCGCATTCTAACACCTTATGAGCAGTTCTTTTAGGTCCAAAATGTCCTCCTCAAGCTTCAGCATGACAAAAATTAAGGATAGAAGTTACCTCAGTCTCTGGAACACATCGTCGTATTATCTGGTCTGAACAGTGTTTCCACAAGTATGGATCATCCCAAACGTAGTATCGAGCTTCTCGTCTAAGCTTGTCCCTTACGAACATGCTAACTCGGTGGGTAATAAACCTGTGGCCAGAAAATTTACCATATCTGCGTACCATGGAAGATGTGCCTCGGTTGAGAATAGGCTTTCATCGGGAATTATTCCTTAATAGGGGTGTCGTCAAAAGGTACTTTTATTCTGCTTAAGTGGTCGGCCACAAAGTTTTCGCATCCCTTTTGTCTCGAATTTTGATGTTGAACTCTTGGAGTAGCAAGATCCACCTGATGAGCCTCGATTTTGCTTCCTTCTTGGAGATCAAGTATCTAAGGGCTGCATGATCAGAAAAAACAATTACTTTAGATCCCAACAAATAAGGTCAAAATTTATCTAAAGTAAATATAATGGCTAAAAGTTCTTTTTTGTAGTGGTGTAGTTGCTCTGTGCCGCATCTAGGGTTTTCGAAGCATAGAAAATGACATGGGGTTCCTTGTCTATCCTTTGCCCTAAGACAGCTCTTACACTGCGTTCGCTGGCATCGCACATGATTTCAATGGGTACTTCCAATTCGGCGGTTGCACTATAGGAGTGGAGACCAACTTCTGCTTAAGTGTATCAAAAGCCTCCCTACACTTCTGGCCAAACTCAAACTTTTTGTCTTCTTGTAACAACTCACATAGTGGTTCTGCCACTTTCGAAAAAAATTTTATAAAGCGCCTGTAGAAACCTGCATGGCCAAGAAAAGAACGAATTTCCTTAACAGTTGAGGGATAAGGCAAAGAATTTATAATGTCAATTTTGGCCTTATCAACTTCAATACCCTTAGAAGAAACTATGTGGCCTAGAATTAAACCATTATCTACCATAAAATGACACTTTTCATAATTTAAGACAAGATTGAATTCTATACATCTACTCAAAATTATCGTTAGATTTTTAAGGCATTCATCAAAACAATTTCCATAAACAGTAAAATCATCCATAAAAGTTCGATAATTTTTTCCACATATTCAGAAAATATACTCATCATACATCTCTGAAAAGTAACCGGCGTGTTGCAAAGACCAAACGGTATCCTCCTATACGCGAATGTGCCGAATGGGCACATAAAAGTGATCTTCTCTTGGTCCTTTGGTGCCACCTGTATTTGAAAAAAAACTGAGTATCCATTAAGAGAGCAAAAGTGAGTTTTTCCAGCTAACCTTTCAAGCATTTGATCAATAAAGGGAAGAGGGAAATGATCTTTTCTAGTGTAAGAGTTCAACTTCCTGTAATCAATGCAAACACGCCATCCATTTTGAACTCGGGTTGGCACCAAGTCACCTTCAGCATTTTTCTTTACTGTCACACTCATTTTCTTGGGCACGACTTTAACGGACTTACCCATCTGCTATCCGAAATAGGGTAGATTACATCAGCATCTAAAAGCTTGATTATTTCCTTTTTTACCACCTCCATCATATTTGGATTTAGTCGTCTTTGTGCCTCCCGCCTTGGTTTCGTGTCATCCTCCAAGTAGATCCTGTGTGTGCATGTTAAAGGGCTTATTCCTTTTAAATCTGCAATGTTCCAACCAATCTCCTCCTTATGATTTTTCAATACATGAACTAAACTATCCTCTTCATGCGTGGAGAGTCTATTGGAGACTATGATTGGTAGAGTATCATCCTTACCCAAAAATGTATATTTTAAGTGCTCAAGAAGCGGTTTCAACTCCAATGCTGGTGCCTGTATAATAGAAGGTAAAAGTTTAGTACTTGGAGATAACAACTCATTAACAAATGCAAATTTATCAAGCTCAGATTTATTATCATAAATTGACTCAAAATTTTCTTCCACTAATGAGTCAATTATGTCCACATAATTTACGCTCAAGATTTCACTGGGGTGGCTAATGGCATCGTAGACGTTAAATTTCACGATCTCCCCATCAAACTCCATCGTGAGAGTTCCACTTCGAACGTCAATCTTAGTACTAGCCGTACTAAGGAAGGGTCGTCCCAACAATAAATCCGAAGATCCATGAGTACTATCCTCCTCCATTTTTATCACATAAAAATCTACAGGAAAAATAAGTTCATTAACTTTTACCAACACGTCTTCGAGGACTCCTTTGGGACGCACAACGTATCTGTCTGCCAGTTGAATAATAACACCTATTTTTGTCAAAAAACTTGCTTTAAGTGATTCATAAATAGAATATGGCATTACATTTATGGAGGCTCCTAGGTCACACATAGCCTTTTTAATTCCCAAATGACCTATTTTACATGGTATTGCAAACATGCCCCTATCCTTACATTTTGCCGGCATTTTTCGTTGTAATACTGCGAACACATTTTCACCAATGTTCACCCTTTCATTACCTGTTAATTTTCGCTTGTTGGTGCAAAGCTCTTTAAGAAATTTAGCATACCTCGGAATTTGCTTGATGGCATCCAACAGTGGAATATTGATCTCGACATTCCTAAATGTTTCGAGGATTTCCTTGTCCTCTTTACCTCTTCGACATTGGTTGAATCATTCTGGAAATAGAGGTTGAATTTTAGGCAATGGAGGTTTCGATCGGACCTGTTCGTCTTTCTCAGATTTTTCCTGGGTGATTTTTTGGGCACGATTTTTGTCGAGAATCGATTCCAGTACTTTTTCACTTCGCAGAGTTATTGCATTTGCGTTTTGCCTTGGGTTTGCCTCTGTTTGTGATGGCAGCTTCCCTTGATAATTTATTTTCTCAATTGATGTGGTCAACTCTCTTATGGATGCCTCAGTTTTCTATTGAAAATCAATAACATTAGCTACTAATTTATTGACAAGAGCTTCTAGAGTTACTTGAACTTTGCGGCTATTGTGGAGGTCAATTTTGGTATGGCTGATTATATCGTGGATTGGCCCCATAACTTAAGTTAGGGTGATCCATCCATCCTGGGTTGTAGGTATTAGTGTAAGGGTCGTATCGCCTCTGGGGTGGGCCAGGAAAATTTTCCATGGCATCTAAATGATCCATAGTGTCGTCATACAAACTAGGACATGCATCAGTTGTGTGCTCAGGTGTAGCACATATTCCACATAATCGAGTTGGTTTAGCCTTATCTGCAATAAGAGAATTCATCATATTAGTAAGTCTATCAACTTTATCTTCTAAGGTTGAATTACTTAGCTGGTGAACCTTTCTGGGGGGTTCAGGATTGGCTCAAAATTGCTGAGAATTTGTAGCCATTGTGGAGATTAAGTCCCTCGCTTGTTGGGGAGTCATGTTGACCAACGCTCATCCACTAGCGGCATCTACCATATTCATCTCCATTGGTTTCAAACCTTCATAAAAGTATTGGAGGAGAGATTGTTCTGTTATACCATGTTGTGGGCAGCTCACACACAACTTTTTAAACCTCTCCCGATAATCATAAAGAGTCTCCGGTTCTTTCTGCCTTATTCCTACTATTTCTCTTCTTAGCTCACCGCTTCTAGATCTTTGGGAAAAACTCATTAAGAAACAAACGAGATAAATCAGCCCAAGTAGTTATAGATCCAGGGGCAAATAAAATAACCATTCCCTAGCTGAATCTGCTAGGGAAAAAGGGAAAGCGCGCAATTTAATTTGATCCTCAGTTATGCCTTGAGGTTTCATACTTAGACAAACCATATGAAACTCCTTCAAATGTTTATGGGGGTTTTCATTTTGTAACCCTCGAAATATTGGCAGCAACTGAATTAACCCTGATTTTAATTCAAATTCGGTATTCATGGTAGGATATGCGATGCACAGTGGCGATTGTTCTGTTGGAGCTTCGGCCAGTTGTCGAATTGTTTGAGCCATTGGTTGATGTGCTAAATTAGGGTTTTCGTCAACCCTAGCATTAAGCACTCCTTCTGGGAATTGACTTCTACTTTTTCTCCTTCAAAAGTTTGAGTAGGGTTTTCATTAACCCTAGACTCTGCTTCGTCGTCGATCCTGATTTCTGGCGGTGGATTACTTTGAGTCTCAACCACCACGGACTTCTTTTTCCTTAGCTTTGTTTCCTTGCGATTAGCTTTTGCAGTCTTTTCAATCTCTGAGTCAAACGCAAGAGTGCCTGGAGCAGATCTGGTCATAGAAAACAAAAAACAAGATTAGTACGTTACCGATCCCCAGCAACGGCACCAAAATTTGATGCGTCGTTGAAAGCACCAAAATATATCCTATTCCCTGTAAAATAACAGTAAAGGGGAAGTAGGGTCGAATCCTTAGGGACCGGATTATACAAATGCTTGTTTCTCGAAATTCTGGGCAGAATCGTGCCCAAGAAAACCTGCATTCCTGAAAAATAAAAATAACAGAATTAAAAGGTTGGATTTGGAATAAAAACAGAATATAAAGTGAACTGCAATTGTGAAAGTAAATTTCAAAATTAAAAGGAAAATAAAAGAGTTTAGAGAAGAGTGAGTTTCTTATTTGGCAAGATTCTATCCTCCGGTTGTCTCATCCCGCCTTGGGTTCAATCTTCAGCTTTTAGATGACCTTCCTCTACCCAAGTCAGCTAGTTATAGCGGAAGAGGACGCCTATGACCACCAGCTCCAAGAATTTAGACTTACAAATTTAGGGAACCTGACTCTAGCCTGCAATCGCTTTTGTGGAATCATTTATACTAGATCAACGCTCCTCAATGGCGAATCCCACGCCATTTTGTCTCTTGGGTTCGCCAACCTCTAACGCAGTAAGTTAATTGAACTGACTGTGTAACCTCCTCAAAATATACAAAGCGGTCGTTCCTTGCACACGTTGAAAAGATCACTTTTTAAAGGGACATGGACGGAAGCGTCAGCCCCGTATTGCGAAGAAGCGATGAATACTTGGTGAGAAAGTTAAGTGCGGATTCTAAGCCTCAAGAACCTTTTTGGGGTATTCGACAACCTTCAGCTAGATGGATTTTTAGTGGCTCATGGATGGGATGTAAAGAAAAAAATAATTATATAAGAACGGAGAAGAGAATTTTTATTGAAAGAAAATATGGGAGGCACAAAAGACTTATGGGGAGGGAGTTTTCAAAAAAAAAAAAAAGAACATTAATTTGAGTCACTTCATCCCCTATTTATAGTGCTAAGATAAGTAGACTAATCCTACTTAAATTCCTAAAGATAATTACAATTAATCAAAGATAAAGAAAGATAAATAAATTCTAAATTAAATAATCCTTAATAATTATCTTAATAATAATTATCCTAATATATAAACAAAATAGAGTCTAATAGAACGAAGTCTCTTCTTTTTGCATTTCAACCATTGTGGCCTCTATGTTTGCACTTTTGGCATCATCCTTTTCCCTTTTTTGCATATTGGTCCATTTTATCCTTAATTTCACGTTTTTGGCCCTTAATTTCACTTTTGCCTCCCATTTAGTCCCTACAAGATAAAAGACCATAAATAACCCAAATTAATAGAATCATACTCAAAATAAATATGCAATTAACACATAAAAATGTGACATTCTAGAGTATTATCAATATATGTTGTCCGATTTTGATATGTGTGGTTTAAGTAAAATGCATTTCAAAATGGATGCATTAATATGAATCGAATTAAGCATAGTTTGGATTTGTTATATGTGCTTAATTAAATGAAATAGCTAATATTGAAAGGTATTGTTAAATGGCATGGTTTAAAGTATATGGAATTGGTATATATATGGATTCGACCGAGTACATAGAAAAATGGCTAAAGAAAGTCAAGTGAACATTATAATGCTTTATGAATGAATGTTGTAATATGTACACTTGATTTATAAAACGATATATGTTTGATTATAAATTAGGTATTGAATATCATGCATGTTATGTTTGTATGTTTTGAATATTATATTTATAAAATAAAGTATTAATTTTGAAATATGAATAGTTTATGTATTAATGGTATTAAAGTATGATTGGGTTTTGGTTGATTAAGTAATTTACTTGTATAATGATTTATATGAATGTGCTTTGATTTATATGTGTGTGTTATTGTTTATTTAATAAAATATACGTGTGTATTGATGTGATTGATTTACAAAGCATGAAATGAAATGAATGTCTATTTTGAGCTATGTTCTATTCAGTAATATCTTGTAACCCTAATCCGGCGAAGGATACGAGTTAAGGGTGTTACAGACAATGTCTTAAGATAATCTATAGATAAGTATACATTGGAAACTTAAACTAAAATGACACTAAAGAACACAAATAATCCAAGCAATGATGTAGTCTCGACATGTATACCCGAAGCAAGTTCTAAAATAACAAATAAAGTGGACATACTCACAACTAAAAATAAAATAAGCATGAAAAATATATGCTCTATAAGCTCAAAAGCTTACAAAAAATTATGATTTTGATGTCAAAGTTGTAAATTTCAAATTTCAATATAATGCTTCAGTTCAGGGAGACAACATAAAATTATAATTTCTAAAAAACAACTTATCATGTTTGACCCTCTCATGTCTTAAAATATAAATCAAATAATACACAAAAATCCACAAATTAATACCAAACAGAATCAATAAAAATTCCAAATTAAAAAAATTAACTTAATGATAGGTGTGAGAAAATTACTTAAACACAAAAACAATTCAAGGCCTATATCACATAAATATATAAAATTCTCCCCACACTTAAGATGTACATTACCCTCAATGTACAAATAAATATAATCACAAGAAACAATATATCAGAAGTGAGGAAGAGAATTAAAATTGCCCTGAATTTGGATGATTTTGCTAGAATAATAAAATCTAGAAACATAAGACATCCTAAATTAAGTACATGGTTCTGAGCACACTAATAAGAAAATAAACAAAAATAAAATAAGATAAAGAGATGACAAAACAAATAGAAAAAAAGTTGAAAAATAGCAATAAAGTGCATAATAAAATAAAATAAAGCATATATGTTCGAAAAATAAAATAAAAATAAAGATAGTTCGGGGGACTTTTGGATGCGTGATGACGGCGAAGATAGAGCAACGATTAGGATTTGGGTTTGGTGAAATGGGGTAGTAAAGAAACAAAAGAAAAAAAGAAACTAGTTTTAAAAAAAAAAATGGTACACGACCATGTATCTCTGTGAGGCTATGTGGCCTATCAAAAACTTTTAAAAATTGCTCCAGTGTTCACACGGCCTGGGACGTGCCCATGTGTCTAGGTTGTGTGCACCATACAACCATGTCACCAGACAGTGTGAATCCACTCAGGCCGTATGTGTCACAAAAAAAAATTGAAAAGTTAGCTCAAGTAGTTACACGGTCCATGATACGCTCGTATATTTAGGCCATATATGCCACACGGCCGTGTGAGGTCGTGTGGGTTCATTTAGGTCATGTGGGTTTATTGTTCGCTTCTTCCATGACTGTGCCAAGGGGTGTGTGAGTCACATAGTCGTGTCTCCAGGCCGTGTAACTCTCTGTAACCATATGGCTCCTAAGTTTTTTTTTGCCCCGTGTGCCCATGTCATGTAAGTCACATGGTTGTGTCGTCAGGCCGTATGGTCTACCCTAGACCGTGTTGACCATTTTTTATTTTTTTTAAGAAATAAAAATAAACAAACTAAGCATGCTACAAAATTAAATGAAATTAAAAAAAACATTCAAGTTACCTCCCGTGAAGTGCTTATTTAAAGTCTAAGGTCGACTTCCCTTTTCAAGCTCACGATTAAGTTAGATTTTGGAGCCGGAGCTCCTCTCTCTTGTTATCAATATTACCACCAAGATAAAGTTTGAGTCGATGATTGTTTACCTTGAATGTATCGTAATCAGGGTGTGTTACCTTAATGGTTTTGTATGGAAATACGTTTTGTACTACAAATGGATTCGACCATCTTGAATTAAGGTCTTTAAGGAAAATTCGTGGATCTAAATTGTCCAACAGCACTTTGTCTCCAATTTGAATTGGTTTATCCTCTTTAAATTCATAACATGGCATTGCTTTGTCACTTCTTTGAACGTTATCAGGTTATCATCAGTCTTTGTTCACCACTCATCTAATTCATCAAGTTTCACCATTCTTTCTTCACTTGTCCCTTGATTTCTATCACCTTGAACAAGATACAGTTCTAACATGTCTTCATGAGTGATTTCCTGCAAAGCATGTTGAAATACATGATTATTAACATTAATAGAATAACAAGTATCATCTCGCTCACTAGAAACTCTCATAAAATCACGTGTTTGAAAAGTAACCTCTTCATCACCTACCCTCAGCACAAGTTCACCATTATCCACATCATAATAGTTCTAGCAGTGGTTAAAAAGGGTCAACCTAAGATCATGGGTACCTCAATTTCCTTATCCATGTCCAATATAATGAAATCAATAGGGAATATGAATTTATCAACTTTAACAAGTACATCATCAATAATAACCCTAGGATACTTAATCGATCTGTCAGCTAATTGAATACTAATCCTAATGGGTTTTGGTTCCGTGAGACCAATTTGTTTAAACATTTTATAAGGCATTATATTTATACTAGCACCTAAATCAACCGAAGTTTTTTCTACATTTAAGCTACCAATAAAATAATGAATAGTAAAACTCTCTGGATCTTTAAGCTTGGTGGGTAGTTTGTTTTGGAGAATGGCCGAGCACTCCTCATTGAGCTCTACAGTGGATATTTCTTCTAACTTCCTTATATTTGTTAAGAGCTCCTTTAAAAATTTTGTATACTTGGGCATCTATAAAAGGGCTTCAACAAAAGGTAAGTTAATATGCAATTTTTTCAAATGTTCAAGAAATTTATCATATTATTTATTGATGCAGTCTTTCTTCAACTTTACCAGATATGGAATTGGTAGTTTGTATTCTCTGACTACTGGGTTATGTTATTTCTTGCATTCCTCAACCCCATCATTTTTCTCAACAGCTTCTAGATTCAATTTCTTTTCAAGCTTGACTACACCTTTCCACTTCGTACATTGATTGTGTGGTCTTGCTCCTTTGGGTTGGTTTCAATGTTACTAGTTAAACTTACTTGTTGTCTTTCCAAAACCAATTTAGCAAGCTAGCTAATCTAATTCTCGAGTCCCTAAATAGATGTTTGTTGATTTATCAAAGTCGTTTCAATGTTTTGGAATCTAGATTCTGACACTGAAATAAATTTAGTCAACATCTCTTCTAGATTCGACTTTTTTTCTTGCTGATAAGGTTGCTGAAAACCCAGAGGGGGTTGTGACCTTTGATTTTCTTGACCACCCCAAGAGAAATTTGGATGATTCCTCCATCCTAGATAATAATTGTTGTTGTACGGGTTATTCTGAAGTCTAGAATGATTACTCATAAAGTCGACTTACTCATGCTCCAGACTTGAAACACAAACATTACGGATTGATCATCCTCGCTCCACTTTCATCGCAATTGCATTACTGAATTCACTTGTTTACTGCAACTCAAACAATCAATCTTTTTATTCAACGTTTCCACCTGACTTGCCAACATAGCAACTGTATCTATATTAAAAACACCAGCTACCTTAGTAGGCTTTGTTATCATAACTTGCCACTGATAATTATTCAGGGCCATCTCCTTAATGAATTCTTGGGCTGCCTCAAGTGTCTTATTATTAAGAGTTTCACCAGTTGTTGCATCAATTATCTACCTATTCAAGGGATTCAAACTGTTGTAAAAGGTTTGAACTTGAATCCATAAAGGTAATCCATGATGAGAACACATTCTCAGAAGATTCTTAAATCTTTCTCATGTATCATACAATGTCTCAAGCTCAAATTGAGCAAAAGAAGAGATGTTATTCCTCAACTTTGTTGTTTTGGCTGGTGAAAAATACTTCAACAAAAACTTTTTAGTCATTTGAGCCCAAGTAGTGATGGAACCTCGTGAAAATGATTTCAACCACTATTTCACTTTGTTCCTCAATGAAAATGGAAACAACCATAAACGTATGGCATCATTAGTAACACCATTGATCTTAAATACATTGTAGATCTCTAAAAAGTTAGTTAAATGAGCATTTAGATCTTCATCTTGCAACCCATCAAACCGAACATACAACTGCACCATCTGAATTTTGTTAGGCTTAATCTCAAAATTATTTGTCGTAATAGTCTGTCTGATAATACTCAATTCAATCCCAATCAAAGTGAGCTTAGCATAATCATATATTGTCCGAGGAGCAGGACGTGCAGGAAGTTGCGGATTAACGGGTTCATTATCCATCTCCACAGTAATGTCCTTTTGCTCTATATCGTTTATTAAAATCTGTTGACCTTGCCTTACTTCTCTAACTTCTCTACGATTTCTGTGAGCAGTTTTTTCGATTTCACTATAAAAAATTAACAATTCCAACAGGTTGCCTCTAGTCATAAACTAAGGAAACCTGTAAGAATCAAACGAAAGAAAATTTAAAATGTAACAATTAAATTAAAAACAAAAATATTAAAATTTAAATTTAAAAAAGGCTAAATTAATAGAAATAAAGTTTTCCTTACATTCTAGTCTTCGACAATAAGGCCAAATACTTGATGTTCACGGAACTAACTAAAAATTTGACTAAGACAAATACACCTATCAATTAATAGTATAACTACGTGAGCAAAGATATCATTTCCACGAAGACTAAAAATGCTAGTAATTATTATCTTTCTATTATTTAACCAAATAATTCGGGTGATTGATTTAAAAATTAAAATTAACTAATTTAATTAACTAATGAACATGACAAAGAATAAATCAGGAAAAATATTCAATTAACATTCAAAAAACGAAACAATACCGAGGAAAGAATTCACCTAGATTTCATTTGTCACTATCAATCTAAATTACACAATTTCTTTACTTAGCACCTTGATCCGTAGTAATCCCTAAATTATATTAAAATCTCTTTCGAGCATAAGAGAAACCAACTCTAAGTTGATTAATTGAATTTCTTTCTAATTAAAACCCCTATTATCGCATTAACTCGTGCTATGGATTCGCTATTAGATTTGACTCTAATCTGGTAAATTTATGTTGTACTATTTTTAAGATTGTATGCAACTCCACTCAATTACGCAAGATCTAATCTTAAACAGAATCTATTCAACCATCAATTTAAGCATATCAAATATGGATCAATACTCTAGAAATATTAAATCAATAATCAAGCACACATAGTTCAAAAAAAGAAACTAAGTATTTATTGTGTAAAAATAAAAATCAAATGATAGAATCCATCATAGGGTTCATCTCCCCTAGGTATTTAAAAAATTAGTTCATGCTTGAAAATAAAAACGTTCAAGATATAATATAACCACAAGCTTATGATACTCATGGTAACTTCTTAAGAAATCAACAGGGAATCTTCAATCTTGACGGAAATCTACTTCAGAATAGGCTTCAATGGTATTCTTCAATTGTTTTCTTGAGTATTCTATGGCAGATTCCTCCTATATTCTTATTTTTGCCATATAGTCTCAGAATGCTCGAAAAACTTAAAAATCGTGATTTTCGCTATTCAATGCGTAATTCCGTGAAATTTAACACGGCCTACCACACGCCCGTGTGGCTCTTGTAGCTTGCTCCGACGCTCTAGATTTTCGCTCATTACGCTCCAAAATATTCTATCAAGTATTAAAACATGAACTTAAAGAATTAGAAGCACAAAATTCACAAATAACATCGAATAATCATCCAAAAACGCATTAAGAACGAGGTTAAAACATGTTACTTTTAGTACTTATTAAAGATGAATAGGTTAAAGAGTTAAATGCAAATAAGACATTGCCTGAAGTATATTCTATCCAATAATTGAAGCGGAGTGTATTGAATGATTGTTTATTAGATGAGAATATCAAAGTAGGCTCTCTTATTTCTTCCAATGGAGCTTTATAATCTTAGAACCATGGAAGAATTCTTGAAATGACAAAAGGTAATTATTCTAATAACTCAAAGTGTTGCTGGTTTTATGTTCTGATAATGCAATTTTTTGTGGTAAAGCTAACAATCTTGTCCAGTATCATATTAGAGAGAATTAAGTTAAAAGGTTCACAGTTCTTCAATACACTTCAGCAAAATAAACTTTTAACGGTGTTTTTTTTAGGCCTATAAGCGCCGCTAAAACTATTTGCAACGTTTTGATAAGCACCGCAAAAGAACACCGCTCTAGCTAACGCCTCAAAATTTTGCAACGTTTATATAGAAAAACGCCGCTATAGAATATGACCTTTAGCGACGCTTTTCTCACAAATGTCATTATAAAAAATGACTTTTAACGGCACTTTTTCAAAAATGCTACTATAAAACAAGACCTTTAGCGACGTTTTTCCACAAATGCCGTTATAGAACATAATCTTTAACGACACTTTCCCACAAACGTCGCTAGGCTATAACTTTTAACGACACTTTTCTCACAGACGTCGCTATAGAATAGACTTTTAACAACACTTTTCCCACAAACGCCACTATAAAACAAACCTTTAAAGGTGCTTTTTTCAAAAATGCCACTATATAACAGACCTTTAGCAGCACTTTTCCCATAAACGCCGCTCAAAAACATGATTTTAAAAAAATATTTTAATTAAATATTTATTTCTATTTGAAATATTCATAAATGATTCTTTCAAATATCTATTAGATGCACATAGAATACGTAACAAATATAAATGAGGTTAAAAGGAAAAGACAATGAATAGATGTATCGACCACCTATGAAGATGTTCAAATTCCAACACCCCTCCTGATTTGCCATGGAGGGGAGGGGGTCATAAATTTGCTAATATGACACCATCCTACCCAATTGCCGAAACCAAAAATCCAGACAACAAAAACCATCACAAATTCAGATGAAAATAAAAGCCATGAGATCTTTCTTTCAGCAAGTCTTTTAACCAAATCAAGAAAACATACAACATTCTAATATGCATTTAAGATATATTATACTTTTGGCACACATCATCGCATATTCTAGGAAAGGTAAAGCATCGTCAAATCCACTAGAAATTCACAATATTAGAAAACAGCAAGTTCTTTTACTTGATTCGCTAACTGCTAGGGTATCCAAGTGAATTACTTCATGTATTTCAGCAGGAATTTCCTGTGGAAGTCATTCCTTATGGTATCATTAATGAAGCGCTTTTGAGGCTTGGTTTCACCACGAGCCTGGTTCTTGAACACCACATCATCATCCCACCTATACAAATTAGGAAACAACTTAGCTCATTTACAATTTCAGGCTTTAGTTAAACGATGCAAGGGAGGAGGTTTTGATCTTTCATGCAACTTTTACCTTCTTTTTACACCAAAAGATGTTGGATTATTGAGTAGTGGATTTCCTCGAAGAAGCTCAGCTTCTTTGGCTTTTAGCTGTTCTTCTTGCTCCAGTTTTTCCTGCATCGCCATAAGTCATATGACATATATCTTTTGTTATTAATGAGAAATTTCAAACCATACACTCCATAGCTGTAAAATCAAAAAGATATCTAACAACACTGAAGCTCTATAGTAATTAGCAACGAAACTATGGTATAGAGATTACCTGGCGGAGTTTCTCCTCAGCCTTCTCTTTCTTTATCCGTTCATGCTCAGCCAAGAGAGCTTCTTCATCATCCTCATCGTCGTCGTTGTCGTCGTCGTCGTCATCACTAGGACAAAAAAAATTCTTTAACAAAATGAGGGTGCGCAACACAGCAATATCCAGAAGTTATCAACAATAACAGGAATTATTCTTTTATTGATTTTGCAAACCGTGAAATTATAAGTTTTTGCAATTTACTGCTTCATTGACTTCACAGACTAAGAATTTATGTGCCATATATTAAGACCATGCATTCTAATAAACCATCCAAAAAAACCTAAAAAGACTTCAACCATCACAGAGATGAATTATGCTAGCATAAACAACAGAGATAAAGGCAACAAGTAGAACCTTTCATTGTCACTGTTGACTTCCACATCAGAATCATCAGCATCAACACTGCACAGAACAATTCGGTCTTCAGCCTCCCTTTTTGCCCCTATAAGTGACTTATGCAGTTAGTAAGCAGCTTTGAGAGCACATTAGGTTGAAAAAAGATACTCAAGGTGGTAATTTACCTTCCAAAAGAAGATGGTTTCCCTTCCTATGATCTCTGTCATCTACAAAAAAAATATACTCACATATTAAGAACAAAAACATAGGAAATTTAAGATGAAGAGAATTCATGCAACATACAAAAAACAGTTGCTAAAATGTTTTTCTCTTTACCATTATAGGACTTGCCCCTCGATGAGAAATGCCTCCGTTCACGCTCTTCAAGCTCATCGCGGAGGTTTCTCTTCTGCAACTCATCCTGGGTGTCCTGCCCATCCTTTTTGCATTTCACATGCGCAAAACAAACCCATAAATAAGCTCATGTATAATACAAGTAGCGTTACAATACATCTCTAAATGCCTAGAAGTATGGTTTTGGTTAAGGAAACTTTCTAAAATAAACCCTTGTAAACTCAATACTTCAACAACATAAAGGATAACGAGAAGCAAACCAGAATACCAAAACATATTCAATGAACAAACACAATTTATTTTCAGTCCATTTAAATATGTATCTCAATAGCAAAGCTCACAATATTACTGTCACATGTTTTGATACCTTTTCTTTTTCCCTCTTTTTGGCCGTTGATACCCTAATACTTACACATATGAAAACAAATATATGCATTATAAAGATGTTACAAACGACTCACCTAGGCTTTAGAGTAGTATGAGCAGCAATACTTCTGAGATGGGCCAAAAATGAGAGTACCACCTTGTTCATTCCCACCTTTGGCAGGTTGCCATGTCGGTCTAGCAGCAGTTGTCATGTTTTCTTCAAAATATTATCAGCAAATAACCTAAACCTGCCTACATAGATTCTTATAACAATCAAAACAAAATAATCGGAAAAAACATGATCTTCTGGTATCAAAGAAAGAGGCTAAAAGTTCCAAAATTTACAATTAGAAATACGAAAAGAGAGTCAAATACTTGAAGAATTGGTTGCATTTAAAAATCAAAACTTAATCATATGAAAAACGAAAAAGCGCAAAAGCCCTAACTCATTGGACAATTGATGCTTATCCAAAAACGAGAAAACAAACTTTTAAATTCAAAGAACCGACTTTCTTTTGTTTTCAACTCTGGTTTTCTCAGCAAACAAACAGAAAAAATAACGAGAAAAAAAATCCAACAATCAAATCAAACCCTAAATTACAAAATTAATTAAAATCAAAGGAAAACTCAGAGTTTTTACCTTTGCCTGATTCCTCAACAAACTGGATTGGACGAGAAAAATAGAGACACCCAAATAAAGGATGAAAAGGAAAACCTGACCTTCGAAATAGTAATATAAATAATGCAATGGTATTTGGTTTTCTGATCTGGGTCAGAAAGTTTCCTAAACCGGTTGTTTGAATCTGAAGACCAGCCCAATCGTACTTCTTTAATTCATGGACTAAAGCCTTAATATAAATAATGCCACTAAAGCTCAACATAAAACGACGGCGTTGTACTTAATTTTTTTTGCTGTGTTTTCCAAAAAGCGCCGCTAATGCTCAATTTATAGCGACATTTTTCAAAAAGCGCCGCTAATGCCACTAAAGCTCAACATAAAACGAAGGCGTTGTGCTTAATTTTTTAGTGGCATTTTTCAAAAAGCGCCACAAATAGTTGACCTATAGCTAATGCTCGATCTATAGCAGCGTTTTTTGTCTAAGCGCCGCTGAAAATGCCGCTAAAAACCTGTTTTACTGTAGTGATAATAATCTCTATAACAATAAAAAAATCAAAGAATTTAATTGCAAAAGAACTTACAGTGATCCAATGAATACAAGAGGCTCAGCTGTGAGTGGAGCAAGCAAGACAAGGGACTAAGGGAAAGTGCTAGTGACCGGAGGCGAAGAAAGCAAGGGAGGCTGGGACTGAGAGGCAAAAAGCAAGACAAGTTCAGTACTAAAAAAAGAAAAATAAATAAAGCAATATGTTTGAATAAGTAAAGCAACATGCCCATACCACAACGAAAAAAAAAAAAAACAAATAAATAACAGAACCCAGCAAAGAAGAAAAAGCTAAATAGGAATATTTCATGATGTGAAATAGGAGATGAATAATATTTCAAATTTAAAGGAATTTATGTTATTTGGTTTCATAGTCTAGGGATTCATCGGCTGACAATTAGACCAGATCATTGGTCCAGATACCACTCTATGAATGAGTTTCTGTTTAGTTTCAACGATTTTTAACTTTGATTCATTGTCTTGCTCTGCTAGGCTTTGTTATGGAAAAAAAGTTACATTAAACTAGAAACTCATGGTGTCAAAGCTTATTCCAAGAAATCCATTAATTACTTATTCAATTATGTTTGTAGGTACCACTGAAGACACAGTAAAAGAATTCTATCTTAAAGTTTTTCTTAATAAGGAAAGTTAAAAAGGAACAATAATCAAACATGGAGCAAAGTGTGTGTGATGAATTTGTCAAAACAAATTTGTTGAATAACTTAAAGAGGAACCTAAAAGCACAAATGATAGATTTGCATCCTAAACAAATAAAATCTTTCTCCTCTTTTAGTAAGCAATTCACCATTTACTTTAGCATACTCTAAATGACAACAAAATCAGTCACTCTCAAAATAAAACTAATCAAATACATTGCAATTAACACCTAGTGCTTTCTTTTACACAACAAATCAATAAGAACAACAGAAGAACACAGGCAACCCCAAATCCCCCTTAAAAACACTTTTCCTTTGACTAATTAATGCTTTTAACAATTTAAACCCAAAATAAACAACAGACAATTTCCTCTTAGAATGAACCAACAATGCCTATATACTTAATCATGAAGTAAAGAAAGAAAAAAAGAAATCATCCATTAATAAAAAAAAGCATAAAGGTCTTTTTTTTTTAAATGGTGCAATATAAAACTAAAAGAGCTGAAACCCAGTAAATTAATGATAATAAGTTATTAACATACAAGGAAAAGGATCGTCGCTTATGTGAAGAAAAATACCTGAAAATAATAGGGTTAAAACTTCTGGGCTTGTTACAAAAAACAAAGAAAGAAAGGAGAAGCCTTTGAAAATTTTTATTTAGAGAGAGAAAAATAGAGGCGACTCTCTTCTTGCCTTTCTCTATGGCATGCCCGATAAGAGTTTGGAGCTAGTGGTCGGAGGCGAAGCAAGCAATAGAGGCTGGGTGAGAAGAGCTATCGGGTTGAGTGATAAAGGTTTCAGAACGAAGAAAAACAGAGGCAGCTCTCTTCTTGCCTTTCTCTATGGCGTGCCCAAGAAGAGTATGGGGCTAGTGGCCAGAGGCGAAGCAAGTAATAGAGGCTGAGCGAGAGGGCCTATAAAGTTGAGTGAGGAAGATTTCAGAATGGTGAGGGTAAAATTGAAACATTTGGGGCTAATTTTTTATTCCACACGCCCTAAATCACCCATTCAGTGGGAAAGGCGGGGAATAGTTATGTTCTCTCTTCCCTAATTAAGCCCGTATTCAACACGGGCCGTAATAGGCAATTACAGTCAACCAAACAATAGTTTGGTGATGAGCCCGTTCAATTGAGCTATAATGCATCCATACTCGCCCCAACCAAACTATATTGTTAAGGGATTTGTTGTATGAATTATATATATTATTGGATCAATTGCAATTTACATATATAATTACATGTATTTTGGGTATTTAAGCTATGTATATGAGTAATCAAGAGTTCAATACTTTTCATTATGTTTTGCAACTTTAAGAGAGATAGAATGGAAAAGAAAAAAGGTTGAAAATGAGGCTTATTGTATCGTTTTGCAGGGATTTTTGCGACTTGTTAGTTTTTAATGAGGAACTCTTTTCCCTTCCGAATCTCTTTAAAATGAAAGGTTAAATATAAAAATTTATTTTTAATGCACTGAAGTTGGTTTTTTTTTTTTTTTTTAAATTTTACATGCTAGTTAATAAGTTGCTATGCATCTATATCATGCTCTTATTATAGCTTAACAGATACACACATCATCACTTGAAGCCTAATAATTCTGTTATATGTGATTAGATTAAACTTCTATATGGGTTGAGTTTGAAATAAGGAGTGGATATCTATATTATTCAAACTTGGGTGTGAATGTTTGAGACAAACTATGTTCAATCTTCTTTTAAGAATTTGGTATTTTTGGATAACCATTAGAGGATTATACTTTCATGCTCATGTTCTGATATGCATCAATAAAAATATTGAACATAATTTAAGAAACATGAAAAGTTGGAGAATTGTATATGGAGATGCTCACCTTACAGTTTATGCTGTTATTGGTTATGATCTGTGTTAAGGTCTTCTATTACTTCGACTGAACTAAAATTGCTATGATAATGAGGTCTTAATTTGAGCCCTAAAACTACCAGTGTAGGTCAAATTTTGTAAACTTAACCTCTTCCGAGGAAAACCTGTAATTCTTTAGCACAACGAGAACTTGGAAGTAGGTTAACATTATAACGATAGTCATACATTAACAACTCAGCGTTCTAAGAGATTAGAGATCAAGTATTTAGTAACCCTATAAATAAAGAGAATATTAGGTTAGCAAATAGCAATGAGCATGATATCATTGCACAATCTTTGGTGACTTCTGCATACAAATATGCTCCAAAAGCTAGTAGAGGATCACATAACTGTTACAAACCCCATCCCAAAATGCCTATTGCAAAATCACAACCTAATTCCCGAAACAAATCCCCAAAGCTTGTCTTTCTAGCAAAATTCAAGGAGTCTGCACACAAAATGTCTGCAGAAAAGGTTAGTCAGAAATCAAAGTTGCCAATCTATAGGGGCAGTTCCCATTTGCTCCAAAAGCTGATTTGTGCAAGAGAAATGCCTGTTTAAAAAAAATGGATAATTAGATAAAAAGATGGGGACTTAACCCTAGTCATTTACAAGTGATATTTTTATATAGCCTGTAAAAACAAATTCAAAAGGACGAACAATAATCACTGTTCAGTTTTGTACGTGCCTACTATTTATCTGTGTTGCTCCAACGTTTCATTTTTCTTCAAGTACACATGTTCAATGTCCATGTCCAACGCATATCCAGGACAATGATACAGAAATATTATCTTTCAAGGATCCTCCAAATACATGGAAATCTTGAAAAAGAAAAAGTATATATACCTGTGTCGGAACATACTCATGTCCAACACTCTTACCCAAGCCCTAGTAACATTATTTAATACCAAGTTCAATTGGCCCATTGTTGTAACCATAAAATCCAATAATAAACCAACCAATACCTTGGAATACAAAAACTGAATTATTTATAACAAAGCCAGCAGACTCTATGTGCAAATCACAAAGTGAACTTGTTTTGACCCGTACTAACCTGCAACCAAAGAAGCCTCTATTTGCAGACAAACCAGAAGGATGAGCTGCCTTGAGAATGTGATGCTTTGTCTGATCAATCAATCTGTGACCAAGTTTGCCAATATTATAATGGTGAACGTTTTAGTTTTCCTATTGGAACAGTGCACATTTTATACCTGACATTGCAGTGCACTCTTAAACATACCAACATAGCAGGATACATAAAGCAAGAACATATAGAATAACAAATATCTAAGATTTCAACTATTTTCAACCAATGTTGCTCCGACCTCTTTTTCTAGAAATATTCATGCTCAACAACCATATTTAACACTCATAGCCAAATTTGAATAGCATAACCCACACCCATGTTTAGTTGTACTAAAACTAGCATACTGCCCTAAAATGGCAAGTGCATGCAAGACGCTAAATGTATATAAGATATTGAAAGGAATTATTCTTTCAAAATGAGCTGAAGAGCAGAATTTAACTTCTGCAAGAAAAAAAATTCCCAGAATTTACAAATATAAAAAGGAAGTGTGGAAAGGGAAGGAATAGGATTGAAATAAAGACGCACTTGGATTTTTCTTGAGCAGAGTTCCCCCATAGAAGAAAAACAACACCTTCCTTCTTTTGTGAGATAGTCTTAATAACAGCATCAGTAAATTGCTCCCACCCTTTCTTTGCATGAGAATTAGCTTGCTGCTTCCTTACTAAATATCAAGAATGAAAACAAAAAAAAGAATGCTACAGATTAGAAAAAGAGATGGACAGCTTCATCTCAGTTAAGCATCCAATTGTCGATCTTGGGAAACCCAATATTTAACATATGTGGTATAACACCACTCAACATTCCTTTTCACGAGTAGCTCACATAACACACACGAGGACAACCTTACAAAGGGTCGTCTACCACATTGGATCAACAACATAACAAAGCTTTGACTTTTATACCATGTTAAGCACTCGATCTAAAACCAATTAGCAATAAGTGGAAGGCCAACTTTAATTTATATCACAGAAAATCCAATATTTAAGAGATGCAATATTGAACCACTTAACAATCTCCAAAGGAGATGATGCCGAGAGGTAGCAAAACATTCCCTAAGTTAAGATTTGTATAACATGACCATGACTTTGTTATATGAACAAGCAAGGTAACTATGTTAATCTTCACAACCCCTTCAAATCCCTAAAGAGAAAACACTTTGATAAACTAGTACCTGGATCTAATTTGAAAGGGTGAATCATGCAGACTTCTCCTAAAAGGTTTATCTTCCTTCTTTTATAAACTAGCTATTACAATTTGCAGTTGCTGAATAGTTCTCTTTTGGCTCTTATGGAGTTCACAGTTAAATGATGTTTCACCATACCATTGCCATAATCATCTTTGTCATGAATGCAGTGTACATATTTCCATGACCAAAGTCATAAGAATCCATCGTAATCTCACATAAAAATAATATCACAATCTGAAATATGGGTAAGAAAATTACCAGTGAGAACCGTGTTAAGCAAAAGAACACCCTACAAGATATATAAACAATTAGAGAAGAAGATACTACAAGAAGAAATCCATATTTTCTTCATTTATGGGTTCAATTATCAGTGCATTTTAATATAAAGTATGCAATTTTCACCTGAACAGCCCATTTGTGTAGATTCCCATGAGATGGAATTGAACAGCCAAGATCTTGCTTGAGTTCCTTAAATATATTCGCCAGGCTTGAGGGAATCTTTACTCCCTCTGGCACTGAAAATGAAAGCCCCATTGCTTGACCAGGTCCATGATATGGGTCCTGAAATCAGTAAAAAATCTATGTTACTTCAAATTCTTGATTCCTTAATATAAAACCCTACCAAACTTTGGTATCCAATACATATTAGAGCGTGTAAGGATTTAATCCTCCAAGAAGTCTCCAAATACATTTTTTTCTTAAAATTAAACTCATGTGGACACGCCCAAACTCGAGTAACATGGGTAAATCCATACGCTCATAAGTAAACAAAATGGTGCTCTATTTTCGAGGTTTTACCAACTGCCATGTCAAGTCTCCCGTTGATGGAGTGTAAATTGATGGCATACGTGAAGCTATGGAATTTTACCTGACCAATGATAACTACTTTGACCCTGTGAAACGGAGTAGAATTGAGAGCATTGAAAATTAAGTGCTGAGGAGGAAAAATAGGGTGGCGCCACTGGATAACTCGGCCTCCACAAATTTGCACAAGTTGAGGGCGTAAGGCTTCTTAAACTCTCCGGGTAAGGCCTGAAGCCAAGTGTCCTCCACCAGAAGATCCTCCAGCTTAACATAACCTGATCCTTCAACCTTTTGGGAACAAAGTTTGAGATTGCGTTTTGAGATGGCAAGGCATTTGTTTAATTCAATCCGAGATTTTTGGTCGGGTGTGAGAGAGGAACATGGCTGATGATCGGAAGAAGAGGAGAGTTTCCGCCGCTTGGCTGGGGCTGGGTTTGGGTTAAAGAAATCAGTTATTGTTTTAGCGGCCATTGGAATGAGATGGGGATGGGGATGGGGATATAGATGTAGTTTGAAGGAGCTGAATGAGGAACCAAAACGGAGGAGCATTTATTTGACTATTCGGAGGGAAACTTGGGAGAGATTTGGAGGGAACGAGGTATGTGATATAAAATCATCCCAATTTCCCAAAACATTATTATCGCTCCCGCTATCCCTTTTATTCGGTTTTATCCAATTTTTTTCTACTTTGTATTTATTTTATTTTATTTTGTAGTAAAATGTTTTATATTTGTATTATATTTATGAATGTATTGTATTTATATTGCCCGCTTATTTTACACTTTGCGTTTAAAGCTCGTAACCATTACATAAATAACGTCTCATGAAGGTTAATATATTAAATGGGGCTCATTTGACTCACTTGAGCTAATCCGATTCAAATAATAAAGGATAAAATTTATCTACTTGAAGCATTGGTGGCCCAACGAAGTAATTATGAAAAATTATGGCTACCTTGGTAAATAAGAAAAACAATCTTAAAAGATTTGTAATATGATAAGATTTAATTTGGGCAAATATCCCAAAATACCAAAAAATCAAAATTACCGGAAGGACAGTTTCAAAAATATTGACCTAAGGGCAATTTCCCAAAAATCGCGTCCACGTCGTAGCGTTTTTAGGAAAAGGCTAAAAGCGTCCATGGGGAGCGCTTTAGGCCACCTCAAGAAAAACGCTCCCACGAGGGCGCTTTCTTTGAGGTGGCCTAAAGCGCCCCCATGGACGCTTTTTTATCAAGAACGGTCAAAAAAATGTCAAAAAGCAACGGAAAAAAAAAACTATAAATACCCCCAACCCTTCATTTTTTCACACTTCAATCCTTTCTCATTTTTCTCTCAATTTTCTCTCAATTTGCTCTCAATTTTCTCTCAAGTTTCTCTCAAAGCCCTTGAAATTTACGCTTAAATTTCAAAATAGTCTTCTACCATTTACTGAAAAAGCCCTTTATAATTTTTTAATATATTTATTTTTTGGAAAATTTAAAATTCTTTATCGGAGTACAATGGTCGGGATTTACATCGCTTAGACAAAGAATCACATTGGCGTCCCAAAGAATTGAAAATGGTAAGTTTGAATTTTAATTTTTAATATTATTAAATTTTTTAATTATGCAATTTTAATTAATTTTGAATTTTATTATTTTTTAAACGATCAGAGATCGGTGTTGCAATGTTATATTCGCAACATGTCCGGTCCCCATCGCCATTGATCGAGAATTACCGTGGAAGCGGGTTTTTGGCACGTGGCCACGATAGGTAGGGGTTCAAGTTGGACCCGATTTTGATCGGTAGCGTTGATAGAGAAGTGGAGACCCGAGACGCACACTTTCCATCGCCATGCGAGAGTGTACCATCACCTTAGAAGATGTGCGATTCTGCTTGGGATTACCGGTGGATCAATTCGGTAATCACCGGTCCATAACATCTCTCGATTGGATGGTCAGATGCTACGAGCTCCGGTGCCATTCCGGATAAATTGCAAGGAGGTCGGATAGATATGGTTTGGTTACGAGACACATCCCGCACCGAATGAAGATTCGATCAAGATGAAAGAATACGGTATGCACGGCATACATACTTGAGATAATTGGAGGCTATCGATGTGGGACCTCTCTAGAAACCTCGTCCACTCGAGATGGCTCCTCAAACTTGTTGATTTCGAGAGCAACCGGTGAATTGAGTTGGGGTCTGCCGTGCTATCGAGGTTGTACCGGGAGATGTGTAGGGCAACGGTGCCTGGATAAAGCAAAAATCGAAGGTTGCCTATCACTACTGCAGTCATGGGCATGGTTTCGATTTCCATTTTTACGTCCTCGACTCGACCAACCATATTCATTCCCATTGATAACGAGGTAAATTTAATATTATATTTTACAATTATGTCGTAGATTTATAGTATAATTGCATGCTAAAAGTTTATTTAATTAGGTGGAACCATCCGACAAGTCATGTTGGAATACGACTCGCTTGAGGATATCTGGCTCCTATTGGAACAACGGTCGGAATCACAAGTAAGTGTCGAATTTCGTTATTATAATTTAGTATTTATGTATATAACTAATATTTTGGTAATGTTAATATAGTTTCAATGGACACCGTACGAGGATCCCGAAATTCGGGCAGTAATTCCGGAGGAGTTCCTCCAAAATCCGAACAGTTGACACGTTAAGGTCCCGCTAATCACCTACGCGACCGTGGAGATGCACCAGTCAGATCGAGTTATGCGGCAATTTGGATTTCGGCAACCGATTCCCGTGGCTCCTGAGATGCTCGATGATGAGCACAGTGTGGACTTACGGCGGCAGCACACGGATTGGCCAATATTTTGGTCAGAACATATCGAGACGTGAGAGAACCGGTATGACTTTTTACCTAACTGGGAACCGATCGTAGTTCCTGAGTTAGCGTGCGTCTTGAGTACATGCCATGGTTTAGAATCCATGGCAAGCCATATCTGTTGTCGGTGAAGAGAGCGACGCAAATTCGGCGAAGGGAACGTCGGGCCCTTTACATTCAAGGAGAAGGGTGATGAGATTCGCTCAACAACAGCGCCTACATCCACCGGGCCCATCAACGGCGCCTATACAATCACCGGCCCATCGATTCGGTGACAACACCGACAACACAAATATTCACAGCTTATGCCAAAGTCGTACCACCTTACATGTATCCTCCTAACCCATATATGTTTCCTTTTCTAGTCCCCCAGTGTTGGAATGCATGGCCGTGTTCGAGTCCGTCTCGACAACTCCTTTTAGCCACCGATCGTGAGGCCGACATCGGTGTGGGATTAGAGGAGGTGCCGTCGGAGCGCTTCTTTCTACCAGCTCCTTCACCGTGCACGGATGCGATCCACCCCGCCGTGGTTTATGCAAACACCTCCGAGGTCATTATTTTATCAAGGTGGGTCATCATCGCAACACCTGAACTGCACCCACCGCCGGAGGGACGGATTCCCTTTGAGGTTCCACGACCCCGCCAAAAGCTAGAAGAAGGAAGAATCCACAGAATCGCCGTCGATCGCCTGTGTGCACTGGGTTCCCACCCAGATCCGCACTAATCCCTAAACCCCTAATTTGAATAATTGTAAATTAATATATAATTTGAGTTTAATTTTTTTGTAATTAAGTTTAATTTTTGTAATTAAGTTGTAATATATTTAATAAAATTTGAGTTTGTTTTTTTGTAATATAATTTTTTAATTTATTTAATTTTAATAACTTTGACAAAATAGGTTTGGTTTTTTTTGTAATTAAGTTGTAATATATTTAATACAATTTGAGTTTATTTTTTTGTAATTTAATTTTTTAAATTATTTAATTTTAATAACTTTGACAAAATAGGTTTGTTTTTTTTTTGTAAGTAAGTTGTAATATATTTAATACAATTTGAGTTTATTTTTTTGTAATTTAATTTTTTAATTTATTTAATTTTAATAACTTTGACAAAATAGGTTTGGTTTTTTTTTTGTAATTAAGTTGTAATATATTTAATAAAATTTGAGTTTGTTTTTTTGTAATTTAATTTTTTAATTTATTTAATTTTTTAAATTTAATTTTTAAATTATTTAATTTTAATAACTTTGACAAAATAGGTTTGGTTTTTTTGTAATTAAGTTGTAATATATTTAATACAATTTGAGTTTGTTTTTTTTTTTGTAATTAAGTTGTAATATATTTAATACAATTTGAGTTTGTTTTTTTTGTAATTTAATTTTTAATTTATTTAATTTTTTAAATTTAATTTTTTAATTTATTTAATTTTAATAACTTTGACAAAATAGGTTTGGTTTTTTTTTGTAATTAAGTTGTAATATATTTAATACAATTTGAGTTTGTTTTTTTTGTAATTTAATTTTTTAATTTTTTAATTTTTTAAATTTAATTTTTAAATTATTTAATTTTAATAACTTTGACAAAATAGGTTTGGTTTTTTTTTGTAATTAAGTTGTAATATATTTAATACAATTTGAGTTTTTTTGTAATTTAATTTTTTAATTTATTTAATTTTTTAAATTTAATTTTCTATATAATAAAAATTGAGTTTACTTTTATTTGTTTTGTATTTTAATTTTTTATTTTAATTTTAATATCTTTGATAAGATAGAAATGATTTAATTTCGTTTTCCTCCAAAAAAATGTAAATTACATAGCCAAAGAAGAGACAAACAAGCTAAGAACACGGTCAACTAGTCCGATTTGGACACGAGCGAGATGTATGGCGGGTTCCTACACCACCCGCATCGCCGACTTTGGTTGGTCGGTTCTCGGATATCCATATTGTTGCGTATTCTAGTCGAGGAAGGTCGACCTTTTGGTTTATGTCTCAATTCTCTATCCCAAGCAATGACTTATACTGTGCAAGCGATCTGATGGCCACTTACGTTCATCTGGGATCGGTGGGAATACGTGTCTCCACACGTTGTACATGTTTTCTAATTTGTAGACTTCATCGACATAGCTCATGGGGTCAAGACGAAGATTATGACAAGCCGCAAGTACATGAGCACATGGGTAACGGTGCATCAAATATCCCACATTGCATGTCCTATTTGTCAAGTGTACGATAATGCCCACCAACAATACCTTGGCTCGATCATCAAACTCGTGACACGAAACCATAGGTCGTCGAGGTCGTGACAAACTGTGTGCATAGTGTTCGCCGTGCCTTCCCACGGTTAATTTC
The DNA here is from genome assembly GCA_025506655.1 of Gossypium rotundifolium. Lineage (NCBI taxonomy): Eukaryota > Viridiplantae > Streptophyta > Magnoliopsida > Malvales > Malvaceae > Gossypium > Gossypium rotundifolium. The sequence goes on from CP106733.1 coordinate 11,618,679, forward strand.
TTGCAAGACCTTCGGCTCCATACATGGCCTCCTTGCATCGCCTCGATAACTCATTGCTCTCTTCAAAAATAGTGCCGCTAAACGAAAATATGTCTCCGTAAAACCGCCAGTAATCGGCGGATGACGGGTTCCTTTTAGCATGTAATTTATGCATTCGGCCAGTTTGTGGTCATATGACTATATCGTAGGTCAGCCATATGCTTGTGTCCATTGTTCAAAAGGAATATTGCACAGTACTCTGCGCCTTGACGTTATCTTCGCAAACCGCCAACATCTCGTGAAAACGGTCTTTATTGATCGTACCCTACCAATATACGTTGATATCGAATATTACATACCACTATTTAATTGCAAATAAATTGAAAATTTCAAAAGAAATTATATTAATAGAAATTCCATACCCATATCGGTCACTTGCCATTTCGTCTTTTAGATCGGTGTTGCCCATAGTAGTTGGAAGCCACATGCCTCGTGCAATATCGATGGTGTGTGCGATGCCACATGCTTCCTCGCGTTCTATTGCCGCAAGTATTCCAAGGCCCCGATCCGATATAACGCATATGTCGGGTTGAGGCGGATATGCCTCCTTAACCTAGATAGGAAGAAGTCCGATCATCACCGACTTCGGTGTTATTGCGAACGCAATCGGAAGGATTCTCCACGGTACCGTCTTGTGCCACACTAGCAATAGCCGATCGCGTATATCTACCATACATGAAGGTACCGTCAATTTGTACTAATGGCTTGCAGTATATAAAAGCATCTCGGTATTGCTTAAATGTCCGAATAAGCGCGTTTGAACATCTGCGCATCCACGGAGCGACGATCGTTGTAGTCTGCCGTTCCGTTTCAATATCTTGTCTTTGCTGAGACATATCTCTCAAAGACTTTACACCACCGCCACACTTCATTATATGAAGCGTCCCACCGACCGTGCAACTTTTCCAACGCTTCGCTTGGCTATCCAAGCCTTTACGTAAGAGGCGTGCACCCATTTGGCTACTGAATATTGCCAATTAAGGTAAGATCTGTAGTTTTGGGATCGGCCTTCACCGTCGGGATTATTAAATCACCAACATGTCGAATCCATCCTCGATGATCTTGTGTTACACACATCAACGAAGCACGTTAAATAATGCAACATTACATAATATTAGTGTTATTCAAATCATTGAACACATAGTGGTACTGCATTAGGTAAGACATGTATGCGGACCTTTGTACTTCTTCACCTCCCACATCCCGTCCTTTTCTCAACGACGCCATGATTTTCCATGCACATGTGTCGTCTTGCACAAACACACTTCGCCTCGTACCTATCGAGCTTTGATTTAACCATAGTGTAGTTAACCCGTTCACGATCTTGTATTGTTTCAATGCACCAAGAAAAGTGTTCTTGTTGGAAAACTGGTTAACAACTTCTAATTGGTCCGAATCCAACGAAGAATTTGTACGGTCACGTGTCCGGTGTGGTAGTTCAGGAAACTCCAATGCATCATCTTGAGATAGATCGACATTATGCATGTGCGCTGGAGGCGAGTATGCCCTGAATAGCGGATCTTTTTCTTCTTCGTCTGAACCACCCTCAACATCTTCAGGTACAATTGGAACGGGCTCCGGTTCAAAAAATAGTCCAACTTCTGCACCGTCAGGCCCTGGCTCCCGAGGTGGATCCACATCGGATTCATCGTCCGATCCTCCATAACCTGCAACAAACGAGGGCCCCTCGCTGGTGGATGCCGTCGGTAATACATCATCCCTCTTTAAACATCTTTCGTAAAGATTCCAATCGTATGTGGATTGCCATCCACTAGAAGTTGATGACGTCCCCCAATACGTATTTCTGTCATCCGATGTCGATTGACGAATATGCATGTCCCATCCACCAACCGAGTGTCGTGCAGGGGTTATGTTTTCCATACTACCACCGCACACGGGCACTTCTGTGTTTTGCCTCCCACTTACAGAGTGTCGACCTGAAGTCGTGTATTCCCCTCGAACGATACTAGATGTTGAGGTAGCAGTCAGATCACTTGGAGATGAAAATTCTACATATAACTCGAGATAGGGTGATCCATTGGCAAAATGAGTCTCCACTATTGCCTCAAGGCTCCGAGGACCTTTGATGTCGAATGCGTCATATCTCACCGGATCAACCAAAGCGCAAAATCTATACTTAATAGATCGAACTTTCATTGGCGTTGTTCAATATTTTACGCCTAATTCTTTTGCGGTTATACCAAATCGACGTTTCGATTAAAACTCAATCGCTACTGTGTTCTCGATAAGAAAACAACACCATTTTCGTGTCACGCACTTCACCATCGTAGTAAATAACACCATTAATACGTTCACTCATTTTCAATTTTTTTTCTTTTGCTTGAATGCTTTCGCTTGGCGAGAATGCAATTTGGCTGATTTATAGCCTAATTTTACCGGACAGCACTGTAGCAAAAGTGCGTCCACGTGGGAGCGTTTTTCAGTGCTCCGGGTAATAGTGCACCCTGCTGGAAGCATTTTTGGCCACTGTTTGTTCAGAAACGTCTCCTCAAAATAATTTTGTCGGAGACCACTGTAGCAAAAGCGCGTCCACGTGAGAGCGTTTTCGGCCACGGTTTGTTCTGAAACGTCTCCTCAAAATTATTTTGTCAGAGACTACTGCCCAAAAAATTATTTCATTTTGCACATTGCAAGTGGACGGGAAAGATTCCCCAAAAATGCCTAAAGTGCGTCCATGGGGGAGCGCTTTAGGCCACCTCAGCAAAAGCGCGCCCTCGTGGGAGCATTTTTGTGGCGTGCCTAAAGCGCTCCCTCATGGACGCGCTTTAAACACTTTCCCAAAAAACGCTACGACGTGGCGCGATTTTTGGGAAATTGCCCTTCCGGTCAATATTTTGAAACCCGTCCTTTCCGGTAATTTTAGTTTTTTGGTATTTTTGGGATATTTGCCCATTTAATTTTGTAATTTTGAGAATTATTTAAATCTCTTAATTGTAGATATGTCTCAATCTTGTCCGTCGATGTAAAGTTAAGTGTACCATTAGATTTGGGGGAACTCAACTATAAACAGAAGACCTCTCCCTCATTTGTAATAATCCATTGTATCATATTTTTTGAGTTAACGAATATATTGATACCATTTACTAAAACACTTGACATGCTTTTATTTTTTATGGTGGTGGAAAAAAGTCTTAAATTTTATATAATGAATGATCGAGCCTAGAAACTAATTATCACCATGATTGAGGCAAGTGCACCTATCGAACAGTAGTATAGTTTAGTGGCAAAATCGGATTGTCGAACCCAAGGGAACCAAAAGTACTAATACTAAATTTCTTTTTATTATTTAGCCTAAGAATTAAGAGAATCGTTGTTTAATCTAAAATTAACTAACTACTAAGCTAAAGATGCTAAGACACAGAGAAGGAATTGGGGAAATACTTGTGGGAAAAACCAATTGATTAAGACAATACCCGAGGAAGAATCCACCTAGACTTCACTTGTTATCTAACTCTGAACCGGACGATTTATTCACTTGACTTGATCCGTAGGATTCCCTAATTTATATTAATACCTCTCTCGAGGCTACTAACGTCTAACCCTAGGTTGATTAATTGAAATCTCTTTCTAATTAAAACCCCTAGAATTGCATTAACTCGATTTATGGACTCCTATATTAGGTTTGACCCTAATCCGACAGATTTTCGTCATCCTATCTCTAGGGTTGCGATCAACTCCGCTTAACTATGCTAGATCTACTCTTAAACAGGGAATATTCCTCCACTGCCAAAGCACATCAATACTTGAATCAATATCCTGAAATATCAAAACAAAAATTAAGAACACATAATTAAGAACAAATCGAGTATTTATCATATAGCTCAGAAAACAATAACAAGATTCGTCTTAGGTTTCATCCCCCTCAGGTATCTGAGGAGTTTAGTTCATAATCATAAAAGAATACATCTCAGAAGAAAAATAACAAAACATAAAGAAAACCCTAAAACCCCCTAAAGGAATTGAAGGAGAGATCCTCAGTCTTGAGTGTAATTCCGACTTCTTGAGATGAATCAACTGGCTTTCTTCGAGTGAATCCCACAATTCGGCCCCTCTGGCTTGGCTCCTTGGCCTAGCTGAATGCCCCCTTTAAGGTTGGCCACTAGGGTGTTTATATAAGCTTTTGGAATGTCTTTCTTTGCCTTTAAGTACCCTAATTCGAATGAAACTCTTCTTTGCTACGGTAGGGGCACGCCCGTTTGGCACGGCCGTGTGATTCGGGGCCAGGCCGTGGTCGGATCTGCTAAGGAGGCACGACCGTGTGTTTTGGGCCCAAGCCGTATACAATTTGTACTTTGGCCCATTTCCTCTGTTTTTGGCCCGTTTCTCGTTATTTTCATCCTCCGATGCTCTTCTAAGTATAAAACATGAAATTAAAGGATTAGGAGCATCAAATTCCACAGTTCAGGAAATAAATCATCCAAAAGTATGTTAAATGTGGGATTAAAATATGAATAAATTACGGTTTATCAAATACCCCCACACTTGAGCATTTGCTTGTCCTCAAGCAAAATTCTCAACTCACAATTAAAACGAATTTCCTTAATTCATAATATTCATCGATAATGTTTCATCATAATTCATAGATAATTTATACATGGATAATTTAACTAAAAGAGTCTTAAAGATTCAAACAATCAAAGTCATAGTTTTTGTAGCGTAAAAATATAGGTGTTTTCCCTTACTTAAATAATTACTTTTGATTCAAAATCGACAAGAGTTGACATCCTCACTAAAGATTCACTCAAATCACTCAAAGTGTTTAAAGTTCAAAATAAAGAACTCATCAGTCAAACATAAAAAGTTAATCCCATAAGCTTGCATGAAAATCAAATCTCCACCACTATAAAATGAGATGATACACAAATCAAAAATTCTTTAAAGGGTCGTAATGGGGCTTAGGTTAAAGGTGTGGATAAAGGCTAAATTAAAGGGTTAGAATCGAGATTGAATTGACAATTTACCTAACTAGAAAAATGAACTAGTCATGAATAATTACATCAATTGAAAACTAATAATACAAGCTTCTTCTTCAAGATGTTGAATTTAAATGTATAAGCTCATTTAATTATAGAACTAATAATGAATATACTTCGATTTTTTTTTAGAACAAATCAAAATAAGTACATAATATAAGATGAATTTAACTACTGAAATAAAATAATTAGGCAACTGATCAAATCAAATCTCGATAAAAGGGTAGTCAAGAGAAATGGTGATAACAAATACAAGATGGGTTTTAGGTTAATATTAGTGGGTGCATCAATAAAAGGGTTGTTAGGATCAAAGGGGTTCACTAGGGGTTAATTGTGAAGGTAGGCTTTTAGTGGAGTAAGTGGGTTAAATCCTAAATGCCTTTATCATCTTAGTATATCAAATCAAAGGTGTGGTCTTAACATGTATAATCGAAGCAAGTTCTAGAATAACAAATCAATGTTGACACACTCATAATTTATAAAGTGAGCACAAAAAGAATATATGCTCTAAAAGCTTAAGATCTCACAAAAATTATGGGTTTTTGATATCAACTTTGTAAATTTCAAACTTCAAGGTAATATTCAAATTTAGGTCAACAACCTAGCAAATTTTTAATTTTGAAAAATAGACTTATCATGCTTGATTCTCTAGTATCTTGGAGTTTAAATCATCAATGCACAATTAACTATGACTTAATCCAAAACATATCAGTAAAAATCATAAATCAACAGAAATTTCATTCTAATTAGTGATGTGAGAAAATTACTTAAGACAATATATCATTCAGGTATTTGAGAATAATGCAAAAAGTTAGGAACTTTTCAAAATAAATTTCACCCCCCACACTTAAGATGTACATTGCCCTCAATGTATAAAGATAAATATTCACAATATAGTAAGAAAATTAAAAGAGAGGGAGAAAAGTGAAAATTCCTGAATTTTTAGATAGATTCCTTGAGTTGGAGGTATGGAAACTTGATTCGGAGGTGAAAGATAAGTTGAGGGTGCGTCTTTAGTGGCGATGTGGTGGCCGCCAACAATCTTTGCACTAGATGAAGAAATTGGGAAGCTCGTGAAGAATTAGCCAAAAATAATAAGAATAATTCTAAATATACTAATTATATATTTAAAGAAAATAAAAATAAAAAGAAAGAGTGGAAAAAGTGAAATAAAACTAAAAGAAAAGATTAATGGACTGAAAAGTCCTTATTGTTAGATGGTTCGTGAGGTGTGTGTGATTTCTAAGGTCGTGGTGTGTGATTCCCAAGCAGCTTGAAGAACCTAAAACCAAGAAACTAAAATAAAATAAAATAAATTTAGTATAAAAGAAATAAAGATAAGGAAAATAAAGGAGAAGAGAAAACAAAAAAAAGATTAAATGGACTCAAAGGTCCTTTTCCTATGGAGTTAGTGAAGCGGTCGGCATGAACTTATGTAGATCGGTCTTGCACAGGGAGACTGTGTTAGGATCCTTCCGCTTTTTGACATTGATAGGGTGTAGATCAAAAAGATTGAATACTGAAGAAGGGGGAAAATGAAAAGGGAAGGGAGTGTAGAGGTTATGGGAGAAGGGGAGTGGGGAGTAGGAGAGAAGGGAAGGGAGTGTTTTAAATAAAAATTTCAGCTCTGGTACATCCCCACGCCTGTGTGTCATGGGTGTGTCGAGTCACACGGCCGTATCTCATGGCCATGTATGGTTCAATTGTTTTTTCCAAGCTGGTGTACAGGTCGCCACGCCCGTGTTGTTAAAACAGTGTCGACCACGGCTGCGTCGCACGGCCGTGGTGTTTAGTCGGAGCCTGTGGCTTAAAGATATTTTTCGTCCTGTTTCGTACTATCTTTGCCATGCCAGTACTAAAATCCGTAGTGTCCACATGACCACGACCATGACCATGACCGTTTGGTATGAAAATCTACACTTTGATTAGTTTATAGCTAGGTGCTAAACGAAAGAAGATAAAAATAAAATAAATGTAAAATTTAATGGGGCAAGTGCTTGGGTTACCTCCCGAGAAGTGCTCGTTTAAAGTCTTAAGCTTGACTTTACCTCTCATTCGCATAATCATGGTGGTTTGTGGAGGTGGAAATCCTTTCTCATGCTATCAATATATAGTTTGAATCAAGTGGCATTTACCTTAAAAGTGCTGAATGTAGAATTGCTTACCTCGACTGTGCCGTATGGGAAGACATTAAGTACCTTAAAAGGGATCTCTTCGTTTGTATTGAGGTCTGAAGTGGTGGTTCGAGGGTCTATTTTCTCTAACAGTACCTGATTTCCTATTTTGAAGTGATTTGATGTTCCTATAAGCTCGTCTTGGGGTTCCTTCGATTTCACTTCGTGTGGTTTTGATTCCTCATTGGAATGTGCTTTCCACTCGTCTACTTCATCAATCTGAAGCATTCATTCCTCATAAGTTATTTCTTCTTTAGTGATACGAGGTCTAAGATCTGGCTCAATTGTGTAATTCTGTGGTGCTTCCTATAAAGAAAGTTGAACCAAATGATTATCAATAGAATTTACGTTCTCACATTTATCACTCGATGCCCTAGCTGAGTCGAGAGCTTGAAGACTGATTGATTTGTCACCTACACGAAGTGTGAGTTCACCTGTACCAACATCAATTTTAGATCTAGCAGTTGCTAAAAAGTGCGTTCCTAAAATTAAAGAAACCGTATTATCCTCATCCATATCTGAAACAACAAAGTCTACTGGGAATATAAATCTGTTAATTTTAACTAGTACATCTTCAATTATACCCTTAGGAATTCTAATAGTCTTATCAGCTAATTCAATACTTATCCTAGTTTGTTTGGGCTTCCCTAGACCTAGCTGTTTAAACATTTTATAAGGCATAACATTGATGCTTGCCCCTAAATCAGCTAAAACGTTATCAATAGATAAACTACCAATTAAGCATGGAATTGTAAAACTCCCTGGATCTTTTAATTTTCGTGGTAGTTTATTTTGCAACATTGCTGAGCATACTGTGTTTAGTTCCACATGTGATTCCTCGTCTAACTTCCACTTATTTGTCAAAAGCTCTTTTAAAAATTTCCTTGAATCTGGCATCTGCGAAAGAGCTTCAAGAAACGATAAGTTAATATGTAATTTCTTTAGAAGTTTAAGAAACTTACCGAACTATTCATCTGTATTGTCTTTCTTCATCGCATTGGGGTATGGTATTCAAGGTTGGTACGCTTTAATTATCGGTTTTGATTTTTCTTGGCTTTCTTCAATTTTACCTTCACTTACCATAGGTTCTTGCCTTGGCTCAGATTCAGATTCCACTAACCCTTCACTGTCATGAGCTGTTATGACTTGAAGTTGCTCCTTTGGGTTAGTCTCAATGTTACTTGGCAAGCTACCTTGTGGTCATTCGGAGATCAGCTTAGCGAGTTTCCCTAACTGGTTTTCGATTCCTTGAATCGATGCTTGTTAATTTTTAAGTGTTGTTTCAGTGTTTTGAAAACGTGTTTCTAACATCGCTATGAATTTTGTCAGCATCTCCTCAAGGTTCGGCTTCTTTTCCTGTGGGTAAGGCTGTTGTTAGAAGTTTGGAGGGGGTTGTTGTCTCTGATTTCCTTGAACACCCCATGAGAAATTAAGGTGGTTCTTCCAACCTGGATTATAAGTATTACTATAAGGGTTATTTTGAGGTTTAAAATTATTACTCATATAGTGAACTTGTTCATTCTTCATGTCATGTCCGTAGGGTGGGTACTCAGGATTCGCCACACCTCTTAGGTTTGAATCACTATGCATTACAGGATGTAACTACAAAGAACCACAGAAACCATCAATCTTTTTATTTAACATCTCTACTTGATTTGATAGCATGGTGACTGCGTCGAGGTTGAAAACACTGGCTGCTTTTGTTGGCCTTATCCTTGTAACTTGCCACTGATAGTTGTTCAGTGACATCTCCTCTATAACTCATAGGCCGCCTCAGGAGTTTTGTTATTCAGGGTTCCACTGGTGGCTGAATCAATCAACTGCTTGGTTGAGGGGTTCACACCGTTGTAAAAAGTTTGGACCTGTAGCCACAAGGGTAATCCATGGTGTGGGCTCCTTCTTAGTAAGTCCTTGTATCTCTCTCATGCATCGTATAGCGTTTCTAGATTCATCTGCACAAAATACGAGATATCATTCCTTAACTTGGCCGTTTTGGCCGGCGAAAAATATTTTAATAAAAAAGTTTTGGTCATTTGATCCCACTTAGTGATTGATCCTCGTGGAAGAAAATTCAACCACTGTTTGGCTTTATTCCTTAATGAAAAGGGAAATAACCGAAGACGAATGGCATCATCAGAAACGCCATTTATTTTGAAGGTATCACAGAATTCTAGAAAATTTGCTAAATGAGTATTTGAGTCTTCATCTTGCAAACCATCAAATTGAACAAACTGTTGAATCATTTGTATAGTGTTAGGTTTCTGTTCAAAATTATTGGCAGTTATAGTAGGCCTAACAATACTCGATTCAGCTCCTGTTAAATTAGGTTTAACATAATCATACATAGTACGAGAAGCATGATTTTCGGCCACCCCCTGAGGTAGCAAATTATTCTCGGCCATCTCTTCGGTAGTATTAATTTTGTCTTCTTGCTATTCTTGTATGTAGTTTAAGCTTCGCCTTATTTCTCTATGATTTCTGTGAATTGTACATTCAATATCACTGTCGTAAACTAAGGGTCCTGTCAGGTTCCTTCTAGTCATAAACTAGAGGTACTTGCTAGGAACAGGTAAAAAGAAAAATAAAATTAGAAAAGTAAAAAGAAAATTTATTTGCAAAAATAAAATATGGCTAAAGTAATAAAAATTGAGCGTTCTTAATATTTTAGTTCCCCGGAAACGGCGCAAAAAACTTGATGGTGGTGGAAAAAAGTCTTAAAATTTATATAATGAATGATCGAGCCTAGAAACTAACTATCACCACGATTGAGGCAAGCGCACCTATCGAACAATAGTATAGTTTAGTGGCAAGACCGGATTGTCGAACCCAAGGGAACCAAAAGTACTAATACTAACTTTCTTTTTATTATTTAGCCTAAGAATTAAGAGAATTGTTGTTTAATCTAAAATTAACTAACTACTAAGCTAAAGATGCTAAGACACAGAGAAGGAATTGAGGAAATACTTGTGGGAAAAACCAATTGATTAAGACAATACCCGAGGAAGAATCCACCTAGACTTCACTTGTTATCTAACTCTGAACCAGACAATTTATTCACTTGACTTGACCCGTAGGATTCCCTAATTTATATTAAAACCACTCTCGAGGCTACTAACGTCTAACCCTAGGTTGATTAATTAAATCTCTTTCTAATTAAAACCCCTAGAATTGCATTAACTCGATCTATAGACTCCCATATTAGGTTTGACCGTAATTTGACAGATTTTCGTCATCCTATCTCTAGGGTTGCGATCAACTCCGCTTAACTATGCTAGATCTACTCTTACACAGGGAATATTCTGCCTCTGCCTAAGCACATCAATACTTGAATCAATAACTTGAAATATCAAAACAAGAATTAAGAACACATAATTAAGAACAAATCAAGTATTTATCATATAGCTCAGAAAACAATAACAAAATCCGTCTTAGGTTTCATCCCCTTCAGGTATCTGAGGAGTTTAGTTCATAATCATAAAAAAATACATCTCAGAATAAAAATAACAAAACATAAAGAAAACCTTAAAACCCTTGAAGGAATTGAATGAGAGATCCTCAGTCTTGAGTGTAATTCCAGCTTCTTGAGATGAATCAACTTGCTTTCTTCCAATGAATCCCACAATTCGGCCCCTCTGGCTTGGCTCATTGGCCTAGCTGAACGCCCTCTTTAAGGTTGGCCTCTAGGGTGTTTATATAAGCTTTTGGAATGTCTTTCTTTGCCTCTAAGTACCCTAATCCGAATGAAACTCTTCTTTGCTACAGCAAGGGCACGACCGTGTGGCACGGTCGTGTGATTCGAGGCCAGGCCGTGATCGGATCTCCTAAGGAGGCACGGTCGTGTGTTTCGGGCTCAGGCCGTGTGCAATTCATACTTTGGCCCATTTCCTCCGTTTTCGACCCGTTTCTCGTTCTTTTCATCCTCCGATGCTCTCTAAAGTATAAAACATGAAATTAAAGGATTAGGAGCATCAAATTCCACAATTCAAGGAATAAATCATCCAAAAGTATGCTAAATATGGGATTAAAATATGAACAAACTACGGTTTATCAATTTTTATGTGATTGTTTTTGTTCTTTTGAGCTTTCTTTGTCTTTAAGTTGTTTTTGTTTTATTTTCGTTGCCTTAGAGTGCGAGAGTTAGACTAACTTAAATGTATTTGAAGCGAAAAAATCGCCTAGGACCACACGATCTGTAAAACGAAAGTTTAAGTCTCGTGACACCTACAATTGTGGTGAGATTTTTGTAAATTGATAAATTATTACAAATCAATTTAAAGTATATGTTACTAATTAAAAACATTAAAAGCCATCCTTGCTTCATTTCCGATCAATTGATAATCACTTACACCAATTTATTTATATTAAGTTTATCTTTTAAAATTATTTTTATCAAATCACAAATGATTGTGAGGTCAATTTTAATGCATCTGTACTAGGTTCAACTTTAGGATTTACTATCTATCTTTACATAATTCGATTGTTCTACATAATATTATTAGTTACGGTATTCTTAATTATTTTGATAGAACATCAAAGTTGAAATGTTTTTAAAATACTCATTCCACCTTATCATGGGAAAATACTTTTTGTGTGTTACAAATATTAAAACATAAAGGTTAAATCCCAAATACAAGCATACTAAATTGAAGCTGCAAATTTACCATTATGCTATAATTACTAAAAGGAGGAAACTAATCATATTTTTTATTAGTCCAAATAATTAGAACCCTAACAATTTTAGTAGCTGACATAGGTTTTTAAATTATTTATTCTAGCTCATTATGTTAAAATTTTTTGAGATTAGAATAATATTTATTTAAGAAAAACTCAAGTCAATAATTTAATTAAATATTTATCAAAGTTAACACTAATAGCATATAAATATATAAAATTATTAAATTATATTAGAAATTTTAAAAAGTACATTAGAAATTAAAGTAAGAGATTTCTTATAAATACAACTGGCCTCCCAAATAACATAAGATGTTATTAAGTCTCATCAGGGGGCCTACAAGTCACATCCTCATGCCCTATGGTAGCTTAAATATATTAGGCTATCATTACTAAAGGCCTATATACTCTAGTTGCCACCATCGAATCTCCATTTGGTCCTAAACGAGGTGAATTGATTGACTCTGTCGCCAATCAAACCTTGCAACGACAATTGGTGTGATCAGCATGTACCAACTCTCGCTCTCCAAAATTAGTTGAGATAGCTCCTCCCAACGAAAGCACTCCCAAAAGTCGTTAGAACTATTAATGGTAATTTTAGATCAGTAGCACTAGCAAATTAGTTTCTCCCAGTCAACTCCTGTAATTGACCACCACTTGTCATAAAATATATATTATTATAAACATTATTGATATTTTTCTAAGTTGAGTAGAGATTAATGTCGTGTCAAATGTACCACGCCAACAATTGAGTGTTAGTAGTTTACAATGCTAGTAATCTCACGTTATAAAGAGAAACACAATATAAAAAATATATATAAATATCAAAATATGAGTAAATTGGGTTAGAGGCCTAGTATACTAATTAAGTGGGTTTACCCATAGGGTTTTGTGTACTTATTGTGGTCAAAAGATTGACACTTAGGTCACTTGTGATTGAGTTTGGTGCTATAAAAATATTTTTTAATTTTCTAGACTAGTTATAAAATTACTAGTTATTTGGTTTCATTTTTGAGGTACTTGGGCTGTAGTCTAGTGCTGCAACAATGACTCTTTTATTTTTCGAAATAGTTATAAAAAATTACTAGTTATTTCATTTTATTTTCAGAGCACTTAGGTTTGAGTCTAGTCTAGTGTTGCAACAATAAATTTTTATTTTTCCAGAATAGTTATATAAATTACTAGTTATTTGATTTCATTTTGGGGCACATGTGGGAATGTGTAAAATTCGGATAAAATAGAAAAAATTCGGTTAACCTACCGAATTCGGTTAATTGGTCAGTTAATCAAATTTTTTTTGTCGGGGTCGGTTAATTATTTTGTGATTTTTCGATTAACTGTTAATTCGGTTCGAAACTGGTCGGTTAATCAATTTTTCGATTTAACTGAAAAAATTAATAAATAAAATATAATATATAAATAGGCCCACTATTCACCTAAACCCAATCCCTAAACCCAATCCAAACTCAAATATCCAACCCAACTCAATACCCAATCATAAAAATTACAAATAATTTAATAAATAAAAATAAAATTCTAAAACTAAAATTATGTAATCTTTTTAATTATGTAGTGATTCATTTTGGGAAATTCGGTTAATTCGGTTAATTTTTAACCAAAAATAAAAAAAACATATAATTTTCGGTTAATTCGGTTAACCGACCGAATTAACCGAAAAAATTTTGGTTCGGTTAATGGTTAAAAAATTTGAAAGGTCGGTTAATTCGGTTAATGTTATTTCGAGTCGATTAACCGACTGAACACCCCTAGGCACATAGGCTTGAGTCTAATGTCGAGACAATATCTTTTTTAATAATTTGAGATAGTTATTGTCACACCCGGTTATCTTTTGGTCCCAAAAATTAAGAAAAGCTAGGATTAAATTGAATGGGTTGGCAAATTGTTGGGCTACACTAAGGAAATTCAAAATTTTGGTGGCTGAATTGTAGTTAGTTGGATCTCATTTCTGGTTTAGTTAGTTTGGAATCAGCAATCTCCCTAATGGGAGACAAAATAATTAACAGTGTTTGGCTAAAATGGACTAAGAAGATGGTGCAAATTTGACTGTGTGTGGAGAAGAAAGAATTCTCCGAAAGCTAGCTAGTAATCTCCTTATACTCTGTAACGTCTGCTTCGGTTGCTTGGAAAAATAAGAGAAGGTTCACGAGATCTCTGCATGATGTGGTAAAGGTGGGATTCAAAGTTTGGGAAGCTAATAATTTGATAAGTTGGTAAGCCCCAAACCTCTTTGTACTCATAAATTAGAGGGAAAAAGAGTAAGGGTTCTCAAAAAAGTTTCTCTATGATTGTGGGTCTTACGATTTGAATAGCTTCGAGTTAATTGATAAATGATTGTTATCCTTAGTTGACAGGACAAAGGAGACTCAGGCGTTTGGATAAGCTAAGTTATTGAGGACAAATGAATTCAAGTGAGTTTTTGTACTCGACCTTTTGGGTGATTGTTGATGTGCGATGCTTGTTTAAACCACATTCGTGTCTACTCTACGTTGTGTCTATAACTATGATTGTGAATGAACATGGAGGTTAAGTTAACTGTGTATGCATATAATGTTGCAAGTGTGGTTGTTAACTGTTATATGATTGAGAATTTGGCGAATAGACACATGATGTTTTGTATGTGATAGTACCTAGTATAATGTATTGTATGAAATATATGATTATATTAGATGCGGAATAAAACAAGTTTATATATTAGTTCAATACATTATTTGGTATTTAAGTATGATATTTTTCTAATGTGATGACTATGCTTTTTTTAGCCTGATATGTTGGTATATAAAGATAATATTGTTGATTTTTAATGTTTAATTCAATTCTATAATTGATTTGATAAAAGTTGATTATTAATGTTAATAGATATAAAATTTCTTTTTTTTATAAAATAAATCTAGAATTAATTGTGATTGTTAAATATATTTTGATGATTGTGTGTAATTTTCTATAAACTTAATTTGACAAAAATTAATTGTTCAAATTATAAAATTTGATAAAATCTGTAGAGCCCAATTTCTAGCCCGAGCCCAAAATAAACCAAACAAAACAAAAAGTTCAAAAATTAAAACAGTCCATTTTACAAACTAGCCCAAAATTTGGCTCAAACCTAGACCTAGCCCATAGCCTAACAACTTAAACTTTTTGCGAAAACCCTAGCCCCTCTTGTTGTGGCTCCTCACTGCTTGCCAAGAACCACAAAGACGCCACGCTTTTCAAGCGTCTCCGTCATGCGCCTCCAAGACGTCCTCACCTGCGAAGCAAAACAAAGGCCATCAAATCAAGGAACAAAAAGTAAAAAACGTTGTATTTTTGATTTTTCGGGTATAAAAACCCAAACAAACTATTGTAAAGGGGAGGTTTTTTTGTTGGAGAAAAAAGAGAGATTTGAATATAAGAAAAAGAGAGACTTTCAATACAAGAGATACACGAAATTAATCAAAATCTAAACAAAAGAGGTGATTTTCGTCTATTCTCGTTTTGAGTTCTTTGTTTATTTTATTCTATCTTTCAATTTTATTTTATTTTTACATAAGAAAATAAAAATAAAGTGGAAAGAGCTTACCATTTTGAAATTGCCAAAAAAATTTCTTTTTTTTATTATTATTATTATTATTATTATTATTATTATTTTATTTTAGTTTTACTATTATTTTATGTTGTTAATACCACTATTATTTTACTATTATCAATATTATTATTATCATTACTTTTAATATTATCATTCCTATTTTTATTATTATTATTTCATTACTATTTATTATTACTATTACGATTGTTTTGTTATTATTATACTATTGTTTACATTACTATATATTATTATATTATTACTATTACTATTTTTTATCACTATTAATTTCAATATTGTTACTATTATTTTATTATTAATACTATTTTTATTTTTACTATCACTTTTTTATTATTCTCATTACAATTAATATTATTATTACTACTATTATTATTACTAATTTAGTATCATTATTATTATTTATTATAATTATTATTTTAATATTGCTACTACCATATCTTTTAATTTTATAATTATTATATTTATTAGAATTATTATCATTTTTATTTGTCACTATTTTTATATATACACACATATTATTATAATTATATTTATCATTCTCATTATTATTATTATTATTATCATCAACATTTATTGCTATTTTTATTATTTCTATTTTTTACTATTATTATTTATTTATTCTTGTTCCTATTATTTCATGTAGATCGATGATTTTGAATTTTATTTTAACGTATTTTTATTTTTGCTTTTATTTACTTTTTTACCCAAACTCATAAAAAGGTTTTCACAAAGGTAATATTTTGTGCTTGGAAGTTCAGGAAATCGTGCCTTAACGTGTTGGGTTTCAATTTTCGTTCTTCTAAAGGACTAAATATCCTTTTAAGATTTTGACCGTATTTTCTCAACTTCAAAAATAAGGCAATATTTCAAGTTTAGAAATTCGAGGAATCGTGCCCTAACGTGCCAAGTTTAGTTTTTTTTCGTTTTGACCAAATAGCGGAATACCCTTTTTAAAATTGCAATGCATGAATTTTGGAAATCATAAAATGATATTGGTGTCAAGGGTTTGAAACATCGTGTCCTAACGTGCTGGATGTGATATTTCAACTTTTCAGAACAAGAAAATTTCGATATCCAATTCGAATTATCCAAACATTTTCTATAGGATTCGTATTTTAAAATCTCTTCCAATTTTCGATATTAGGACATTAATCAATCAATAAGGTACCAATTTTGGGCGTTGCGAGGGTGCTAATCCTTCCTCGTGCGTAATCGACTCCCGGACCTATTTTCTTAAGATTCCTAGACCAAAATATTTTATAAGGTGACCCAATCGCACTTCAAAAAAAAGATTGGTGGCGACTCCATTTTTTTTTTAAAGTCAGACCGTTTTCCAAATAAAAATGGTTTCGATAGCTTGGCGACTCCACTGGAGACTCAATAGGAGAGTCAAGCCGTAGAATTGATTATTTGTGTCCTTTTATCGAAAAATTAAAATTTGATTTTGATTCTTTCATTGCACAAGTTTGTGTCGTGTCATATGTGATTTGAGTTTCTAGGGTACTCTTGCATCATATTGCATGACCGTTGTGGTCACACCTTTTAACTAGGAGTGAGAAACTATGCCTTCGTGAGGTTTTCACCTCCGCATGGGCTAGTGGACTGCTTCTGGGATACATCCGTACCTATGTCTTCGTGAGGTTTTCACCTCCGCATGGCCATAGGGAAATGTATTTCCCTGAACTAAACTCGATCCATATGAGCCTATAATGGGTAAGAATTGAGAAATCTGCTAGTTCAGGTACCCTCCATTTAGAACTAAACCACATATAGTGAACCATAGGAGCCCACTTTAGGTAGAACTATGTTGAACCCTAACAGTCACCTGGATAGGTGTTTGATTTTTACCATCTGTATATGATACTAACGTGCATTTCATCATCATAGAAAAGGATGTGTTGATTCATATTCAATTGCTAAATAGAAGAGTTTGTCATAGGAAAATGGATTCCTTGATAAAGTGAGTTATAATACGTTCGTCCAAATATAGTCCAAGTGTACACAACGAAAAAAGATTGATAGTACATGATTTTGCCTTGTTGCCCGGGATTCAAGCCAACAAAGATTATTCGAGAGCTGTCACATCTCAATTTTCTTAAAGAAGCTTATAAGCATCGCAGAGGATAAGTGAGTGAGGAGTTACGACCTGGATCAAGCAACAAGAAGCTAGAAGAGACATCTATTGAGAAAGTTCATGGGGCATGACCATAACATCCGGATACGAAGAAAAAGATTGGTGTCTTCACCTGGACTATGAGAACGAAGCCGTATATGTAATCCGTTTTATGTAAAGAAATTATTTTCTAGAAAAGTTATTCTAATGGAATTGAATTCAGAATCAATGCCTCTCTTTCTTTTTGCATTCATTCATTTGCATTACATTTCATGCATTTGCATTACATCACATCATATGCATTAAACGCCATAAAAGAACCCTACTAACTAGAGATCATATTATAGTTACCCTGAAACATCACTACTATACGCGAAGAAAAACTAAAGTTATGGATCAAAGGTTGGAAAAACTGGAACAAATGTAGAAGAAAATACAAGATCAGCTGCAAGAGCAGTTGGCCAATATTCAGCAGGACATGAGAGATTAGATGTTAGAATCTCAAAAGAGCATGATGAATAAGTTAACATAGTTACTTCTTGGAGGGACGAAAAAGGAAAGAGCCCTATGGTCAACCCCAGGGATGACAGTGAAGACCTTGTCTATCCACCGGTTTTGTCCCTATAGATACCCCAGCTCAGCCCAATGAATACCCACCTAGGGTGTCCGTCAATATCAGTCCTCAGTATCAAGCCGGCGTTTCAGCATTAACACACCTCCCAACAGGCTCAAGCACTGGAGACAATTCAACAAATCCGGTGTTCTGATCTGAATGACATGGCGGAGATAGAAAAGACAAAAGGGGAGATACCAAGGCAACTGGAAGATCGATACAAATGGCTGAAAGAGAAATTCAAGGCATTGGAAAACGCTGAGTATTAGTATGGAATAGATGCTAAGGAGTTAAGTTTGGTTTAGGATCTAGTGCTCCCCAAAGTTTAAAGTGTCAGAATTTGAAAAATACAATGGAACCAGCTGCTTTGAGGCTCACATCACGATGTTTTATCGGAGGATGATAGGTCATGTCAATAATGATCAGTTGTTAATTCATTATTTCCAGGACAGTTTGACTGGGGCTGCGGCCAAATGGTACAATCAGTTAAGTCGCACCTAAGTCAAATCGTGAAAAGACTTAGCACAGGCCTTCATGAAGTAGTATGTCCATGTAAAGGACATAACGCCTGACAGGATCATATTACAGAACATGGAGAAAAAGTCGAATGAAGGTTTCAGGTAATATGCTCAGAGGTGGAGGGAAGTTGCTACGCAAGTCCAACCCCTACTGTTAGAAAAAGAAATCACTATGCTTTTCATTAATACTTTGAAAGCATCTTTTATTAATCACATGCTGGAAAGTGCAACTAAGAGTTCCGCGAACATAGTAATGTCCGGGGAAATTATAGAGAACACAATAAGATGCGAAAAAATAGAGGCTGGAGAAAGTTCCAGGAGGTCAGCCCCGAAGAAAAGAGAAAACGGAGTTGGCAATGTGAGCGGGGGTTATGCAAAACCAATCACGGTAAACCAACCGAGAGCGGTGGCCGGAGCCAGTTAGCCTCACCAAGGCAAGAATCCAACTCGAGGCCGAACTCAAAAAATTCAGTTCACTCCCATCCCCACGACGTATAGAAAGTTGTACCAAAATCTGTTTGATGCCCATGTGGTATCTCTTTTCTACTCAAAACCCATGCAACCTCTGTTTCCCAAATGGTATGACGCGAGCGCCCAATGCGAGTACCACTCAGGGACCATGGGACACTTGATAGAAAACTGCACCACTTTTAAAAATTAATTGAAAGACTCATCCGAATGTGCATTGTGAAATTTGACAATCCGTCTGGTGTAGAAAATCTGTTACCTAACCATGCTGATAAGGGGGTAAATGCGATAATCGAGAATAAAAGGAAAAAAATCAATGAGAATATTGCAGAAGTAAAAACCCTATTGGAATGGGTTTTGAAACAAATGATAGACATGGGATTAATCATTCAGACTTCGGAGGAGGTACCCAAAAGGATGAGGAGCTACTGTGAGTTCCATGCAGAGGACGGCCATGAAATCCAAGAGTATGCCGAATTCAAAGTTTTGGTGCAAAGTCTAATGGATAACAAAGAGTTGGTTTTCTTTGAAGAGGTCTAAAGCCCGAAGGGAATGTCAAAAAATTGGAATAATAACACCGTATCCAAAAAGGAGCCTGAGAAGAGGATTCACCAGGCATCTGTCTTTACATACTTGGGAGTGTTTTGAACAACGGGACTGTGGAAGAGATCCCTATATTTTTAGAGTTAATCTAAAGTAATATTCAAAACACGCTTGTTGCTTTAAGCCTAGAGGCAATAAGAGTCCTTTGGTGAAATAGGTTTGTGTCCATAATGTTTATTTCAATAAAATGTATCTTTTTTAGCAAATATTTTTTCATTCTTTCCATGTCATACTATACATTCTTTTGTTCTCTGAAATATTCTTTCATTCTTCATTCATGATCATACCATATAAATAATCATCCTTAGAATCATTTATTCTTTGGAATTTATCTTTGTACCTACAATAGGTACCCAGATATCGAGACATAAGCAACGCTATTATGGACTCCCTTTTAAGTGAAATATGGGTCTAAAAGGATCTGAGAATTTTGAAGATGTCAGAGATTGTAACTTATCTTTTGATTTGTTAAGGATGAAAATAGACTCAACCGTACAAAGGGTCAGTGGACATTGCGAATCTAGGAAAGGAGTGAAAATCGAAGCCTAGCCCACCACAGAAACAAAACGATATGTCATTGAGTTATTCCAAGAAGATGTCTTTGCATGATCGCATCAAGATATGCCTAGGCATGAGGATGCTGTAGAGTGTTCGAAAATGCACATGCTAATAGTTTTCCGACAGCCAGGCCGATTATAAGGTTCGGGTATTGCTGGTCCACCATGAAAAGGAGATTGCATCAGTTATGCCGTCAATGTCAAATTGAGGAAGACAAGACTTATGTGTTTCCTCTATTTTTTCCTATATGTGGGGCATAGATGTTATGGGGACGATCTCATCAAAAATATCTAGTCGACACCAACTAATCTGCATGATTGTCAATTACACCACTAAGAGGGTGAAGGTCGCTTCATGTGGGAAAGTCACAAAGTCAACACCATTAAATTCAAATTCAAATTCAAAAAAAAAAAATGGCAACAAAGAATGGCAGAAAGGAACATGTCTACCATAAGGTCAAAGTTTACAGTCTGTCAAAGATCAGACACCATATCAGTGTAGCAAAGGCAAAAAAAAAAGATTTTGAAAAATGATTGAGACTTGTAAAGATGGGCATAGAGAAGTTACCATTTACCCTCTATGCTTCCCGACTGTTGGCTAGGACCCTCGTCGGAGCAACACCTTTCTCATTAGTTTATAGAAGGGAAGCAATTTCTGAAAGTTGAGATTTTTTTCTCCGAGCTTTGATTGAACTAAGAATTTGACGAAACAGAATGTCTCCAATAAGCTTGATCGAAAGTATTTATTATGGTTGAATGCACCAAAAACGGATGATACAATCTTATGACAAAAGGTTCGCCCAAGAGAATGTCATGATGGTAAAAAAGATCATTTTCATGCAAAAGGGGACTTCAGAGAAAAGTGGATGTCGAATTGGGAAGGGCCTTATGTTGTAAAAAGGCCTTTCCTGGAGGAGCATTGGTGTTAGCCAAGATGGACGGCAAGAGTCAGCCAAACCCAATTAATGCGGACTCAGTCAAGAAGTACTTCACTTGAGAAGGAAAATGGGCCAAGGCAAAAACCCGCAAAGGGGTTTTGAGTTAAAAAAATAAAAAAAAAGAGGCCAAGGTGAAAACCCGCAAAGGGCACTTTGAGACCAAAGGAGTTTTGAATTGAAAACCCGTAAAGGGAAATTCAAATTTTGAAAGAGAAATGGGGCATGCGTTAGCCATCCTATACCTGAATTAACAATGAGGAGATATGTTACATCTTCGGGACATTGACAAAGTACTGCAGGTCTCCTAAACACATATTGAACTCAGAGAGGTCTTCAAGAAGTTCGTACAGAAAAGCTCAGGCTGTGATATTTGGGGCACCCATTCCACCATTACTCGTTTTTTGTACCTTAGCAAAAAAATTGTTTCCTTGGTTCAATCCATTCTTCACGGGTTTAGTCCCGAATAAATTTTAGTGTTATTCATCTCTATAATATTTTTCAAGCATTTCATATTGAAATAATGATTAATGAATTGATAATGCTTTCACAAAAAAGTTTTGCATATTACTTTGAAAGTCTCTAAATAATGCAAGAATCTGAAACAAGACAATTATTTATAACTCACCAAGCTTAAGAAATAAGGGTCTAAGCAGTGACGACATCTTCAGATTCTCTGTTGAAAGTATCAGCTGAATAAGGAGACATACGTCAGGGATATCACCTTAACAAACGGCGAGCAATGACAACCAAAATGTTAAAAAATGGATCATTCTCGTGACATTTTGCATCCATTCATATAACACTCATAATACATATGGTTAGGAGCATTTTTCGATCATGACATCCTAATCATTTGACATAAGCATAGATCCCATGAAATCAATTCTACAGGTAGGTTCCCTAGAGGATGATATAGCAAAATTGATTAGAATTACATATGTGGGCGAATCTTATCTCCATGTATCGACAATGGAGCAGATTTAAGCCAATAGTTGTATCTCCCTGAGATAGCAAGGGAGCTGGCTGAAATTACAAGTCTTATCTCCATGTATCGATAATGGAGCAGACTGAAGATTGTAGATCTTGTCTCCTCAAGATAGCAGTGGGCAGATCGAGAATGACAAATCCTATCTCTATGTACCGTCAATGGAGCAGATTCGAACCACCAGCCTTACCCTCTAAGCAGTAGTGAAACAGGCAAAAAATTACAAGTCTTATCTCCATGTATCGACAATAGAGCAGACTAAAGTTGTAGATCTTGTCTCCTCGAGATAGTAGTGAGATAGATCGAAA
This sequence comes from Gossypium rotundifolium, assembly GCA_025506655.1. NCBI lineage: Eukaryota > Viridiplantae > Streptophyta > Magnoliopsida > Malvales > Malvaceae > Gossypium > Gossypium rotundifolium. Next base: position 11,641,261 of record CP106733.1, read on the forward strand.
TAGCAAATCTTATCTCCATGTATCGACAATGGAGTAGATTTAAGCCAATAGCCTTATCTCCCTGAGCAGGAGCGGAGCAGGCTAATGATAGCAGATCTTATCTCCATTGAGCAAGAGTGGAGCAGATCGAAGACAACAAGTCTTATTTCCATGTATCTGCAATGGAGCAGATTGAAGATTGTAGATCTTGTCTCCCTAAGTAATAGTGGAGCAAATCGAAGATGGTGAGCATTAACCCCCTAAGAAGTAGGGTAACAGGCTAAAAATTATAAATCTTATCTCCCTAAGCAGTAGTGGAGTAGATTGAAGACGGTGAGCCTTAACCCCCTAAACAGTAAGGTAACAGGCTAAAAATTACGGATCTTATCTCCCTAAACAGTAGGAGAGCAGATCGAAGACGGTGAGCCTTAGCCCCCTAAGTAGTAGGGCAACAGGCTGAAAATTATAGATCTTATCTCCCTAAGCAGTAGTAGAGCAGATCGAAGACGATGAGCCTTAACCCCCTGAGTAGTAGGGCAATAGGCTGGAAAATGACAGACCACCCTATCTTCCTAAGCAATAATAGAATAGGTTGAAGACAGTGAGCCTTATCCCCCTAAGCAGTAGGGAAACAGGCTGAAGATTACAAATCATAAGCAGTAGCGAAGCAGATTGAAACAAAACTCTATACCCTTGGAGATGCAGTGGGTTAAAGTGAGGCTACCTGAAGAAAAGAAGCGCCGAGACTCATCAAGACCGGGCGAAATTGGTCCTTTTAAAGTCTTTGCTCCATTCTCGTTACACGACAACGAGCAAAGAGGGGCAGCTGTAGAGCCCAATTTCTGGCCTGGGCCCAAAATAAACCAAACAAAACAAAAAGTCCAAAAATTAAAATACTCCATTTTACAAACTAGCCCAAATTTTGGCCCAAACCTAGACCTAGCCCATAGCCTAACAACCTAAACTTTTTGGTAGAAACCCTAGCCCCATCTTCAGCGCCGCTCCCCCACATGCGCCGCAACCACAGCACGCCACGCACTCACACGTATCCGCGTCGTGCACCCCTCCACGACGTCCTCACCTGCGAAGCAAAACAAAGGCCAGCAAATTAAGGAACATAAAGTAAAAAACGTTGTATTTTTTTTTATTTTTCGGGTATAAAAACCCAAACAAACTATTGTAAATGGGAGTTTTTTTTTTGGAGAAAAAAGAGAGATTCGAATACAAGAAAAAAAGAGACTTTCAATACAAGAGATACACAAAATTAATCAAAATCTAAACAAAAGAGGTGATTTTCGTCTATTCTCGTTTTGAGTTCTTTGTTTATTTTATTGTGATTTTCGTCTATTCTCGTTTTGAGTTCTTTGTTTATTTTATTCTATCTTTCAATTTTATTTTGTTTTTACATACGAAAATAAAAATAAAGTGGAAAAAGCTTACCTATTTTGAAATTGCGAAAAAAGTTTCTTTTTTTTTTTTTATTTTATATTATTATTATTATTATTATTATTATTATTATTATTATTTTAGTTTTACTATTATTTTTATGTTGTTAATACCACTATTATTTTACTATTATCAATATTATTATTATCATTACTTTTAATATTATCATTCCTATTTTTATTATTGTTATTTCATTACTATTTATTATTACTATTACGATTGTTTTGTTATTATTAATACTATTGTTTACTTTAATTTTTTTATTACATATACTATTATTATTATAACTATTACTATTATTTTTTATCACTATTAATTTCAATATTGTTACTATTATTTTATTATTAATACTATCTTTATTTTTACTATCACTTTTATTATTATTTTCATTACTATTAATATTATTATTACTACTATTATTATTACTAATTTAGTATCATTATTATTATTTATTATAATTATTATTTTAATACTACTACTACCATATCTTTTAATTTTATAATTATTATTATATTCATTAGAATTATTATCATTTTTATTTGTTACTATTTTTATATATACACATATTATTATTATAATTATATTTATCACTCTCATTATTATTTTATTATCAACATCATTATTGCTATTTTTATTATTTCTATTTTTTACTATTATTATTTATTTGTAGATCGATGATTTTAAATTTTATTTTAATATATTTTTATTTTTCCTTTTATTTACTTTTTTACTCAAACTCATAAAAATGTTTTCACAAAGGTAATATTTTGTGCTTGAAGTTCAGGAAATTGTGCCTTAACGTGTTAGGTTTCGATTTTCCGTTCGTCCAAAGAACTAAATACCCTTTTAAGATTTTGACTGTGTTTTCTCAACTTCAAAAATAAGACAATATTTCATGTTTAGAAATTCAAGGAATCGTGCCCTAATGTGCTGGGTTTCGATTTTTTTTTGGCCAAATAACAGAATACCCTTTTTAAAATTGCAATGCATGAATTTTGGAAACCATAAAATAATTATCTTGGTGTCAAGGGTTTGAAACATAATATCCTAACGTGCTTGATGTGATATTTCATACTTTTGGAACAAGAAAATTTCGATATCTAATTCGAATTATCCAAACATTTTCTAAAGGATTCGTATTTTAAAATCTCTTTCAATTTTCGATATTAGGACATTAATCAATCAATAAAGTACTAATTTTGGGCGTTGCGAGGGTATTAATCCTTTCTCGTGTGTAATCGACTCTCGGACCTGTTTTCTTAAGATTCATAGATCAAAATATTTTATAAGGTGACCCAATCGCACTTCAAAAAAAAGATTAGTGACGACTCCATTTTTTTTTTTAAAGTCAGCCTGTTTTTCAAATAAAAATGGTTTCGACAAAATCAATTTTAGAATTTAAATTAAACATTAAAAGATTAAAATTGATAAATAAAAAATAAAAAAAATTGCCGTTTACAGCTACTCAGTTAAAATTTTTTTATGAAACTCAAGTCCATATAGTCAACCGAGGAAAGAACCGTGGTTAAAATAAATATCTTCTTCTGCAGAGGTTGATGATGTGGCAGGGTCGGCGTGATATTTTTCTCTTGGATTTCACTTCGCCACGTGTTTGTCACTACACAGACGAGGACTCTCCCTCTTATCTCTTGACACTTAGGTATCGTTTAATTACCAAATTGCTACTCTCGGTTTTTTATTCAAAATCACGGGTTTTTGTTGAAAAATAATTATTACAACTTATTAATTCCAAAAATATTCAAGATAAAACAATTTTATGCCAAAACAATATAGTTATAGTAATTTTAAGAAATAAATAGAAAAAAATTCCACATGCATGGTCACTAAAATTTAAAGTCATCATTTACATAAAATTAAAGAGAAATTTAGACAAATTATTTGATATTTTGATTATGAATTTTTTAATCTCGTAAGTGAGATTAAGAAATTATCACAATTTTTAATTGATGTTTGAAAAGGATAATTATCTTATACAATGCTAGTGAAATAAAAAATTTTCAAAATTAAATTTAAGATATCATGCGTCTTTTTATTTTTATTTTTAATTTTATAAAGACATATATAATAATATTCCAAATTTGCTTGTGAACTTTTATTCCACCAGTAAAATATAGAATAATTATTCATTTTAAATTGAGACTCATCATGTGAAATTATATGCGTGAGCCTTCAATTCTTATAATGTGTGATTGATATGGGTAGATTTTAGTTCATTTAATCTTTTTTTTTACTTTAGTTTAGATTTACGGATTTTTAATTCGATTATACTATAATAGTTTAATACTTATAATTATTTAATAACACTAAAAAACTCGATATTTTGATAAATAAAAAAAACTCCATATTGAATATTAATAAAAGGTAATTTTTTAAAAGAGATTTTTAATAAAATAAACAGATTGATGATTCAAGAGAATTTAACATTATAATCTCATCGATCATGTAAATAATATATAAACTATGATATCTAATTTAATCATTTTCTAATTTAATTTTTGAAAAAATATAAGTACAAATATAATAATATAAAGATATTTGAATAACTGTGATAATGAAATTGAAAATTGAAAAATAATAAATGTAGAGTTAGGAGAAAATACATATGGTCTCAGATTTCAAGTTTTAATTAAATCAAAGTCTCGTTATTGAATTTATTTTTCATCTCATAGGTCAATTTCTTGATAAAACGGGTTGTGAAATATCAAATTCAAGCTTGAATTAAAGATTTAAATGCGTTTAAAAATTTTGTAAAATTTTTTGGTGTATCAAAATTTCAAATCAATTTATTTAGGTAGGCTTGAAATAGGTGTATCCGCAGTTTCTTTTTTCTAAAATAAAGGGGCAAATATCCAGAATTGGGATGTTCGTTTCGATTCAAATGAAGGCAAGATTTGCAAAAAGTTAGGTAAAGAAGGGCATTTTGGTAATAAAAGTTACACATAAATATCTCCAAAAATATCTCCAACAAAGCAAAAAAATCTCGAATAACGGGAGAAGTGAAGCCCACAACATTCCCGTAGGAAAACAGAGGGAAAACGAAAGCAAATAATGTCTAAAGGAGAAGAAGTGACGCCAAGCAGTGGAAAACGGCAGCGTTTCTCGAAAGATGAAGACCACAAGCTTGAACGAAGGGAAGAAGAAGGCGACGATGAAGATGAAGGAAAGAGCGAGCTTCCTTTGAAGCCAGGGCTGTTGTGTTACCCTACAATTCCGACTTCTTTCGTTGTTTCCGATGCTCTTGAACCTGATTTTCCCGTCATTTATGTCAACAAAGTCTTCGAGGTTTTCACCGGTTACCGAGCGGACGAAGTCCTTGGTCGCAACTGGTAAGATACTTTTAATTTTTTTATTTTATTTTATCTCAAGTAAATTTTATCTGTTTTTTGGGTTTAAACATAAAGTTCACGGATCTGTTTTTGGAGTGAATTTAAATGAAAGTTTATTATTTATGGAGTTTTTATTTTGTTACTCTAAGTTTCAACATCCAAACTTGATCAGAATATGTAGACAGTGACTGTTTATCTAATAGAGTAATTCTACTCATTTGATGGTATGAAGCTAAAATTTTAGCAAATTAACATAAAACTAGTTCTTACTCATCACTATATAATGGCATTAATAATGCATGTTTCATTTTTTTAAAAGCATCCTACATTTTATGAGTATGTAAATATATAGAGAACTTGAGATACTCTCGGGAAACATAGGCGTCAAACTGAATTGGAGTATTTGATCTAATTAAACTCTAATAGATCATATATAGAAACTGAAGCTATTTTTAACAAGTTTTATTGCTCCATTAAATTATCATTTTGATAAAATTGCAATAATTGTCTATTCTTCAATGATCATGAATATTGGCCGATTCGTTTAATATTGTTGATTTGTTCTATATGCCCTAAAGCATATTCCATTTATGTTTCCTTATTGTGTGTTGTTTTTCTCATCTCTTAGAAAGCTCCTATTTCAGAAGATATAAATTGACCCTTTGTTGGATTTTATTCTTTTGTTTTGTTTTAGTCGTTTCTTACAGTATAGAGACAGACGTGCTCAAAGACGGCACCCTTTGGTTGATCCTTTTGTTGTTTCCGAGATAAGAAGATGTCTTGAGGAAGGTATTGAATTTGAAGGGGAGCTTCTGAATTTCAGGAAGGATGGCACTCCATTGGTGAACAGGTTAAAACTTGCACCTATACGTGATGATGATGGAATTGTTACACATGTTATCGGTATTCAAGTTTATTCCGAAGCAAAACTGGATCTGAACCATGTTTCATATCCGGTTTTCAAAGAGACTTGTAAGCAGCAGTTGGATCAGTCATCTAAATTCTCTTATTTGAGTGGAAATCCACTGTTTAATCATCATCAAGAAATATGTGGGATACTCCAACTCTCTGATGAAGTCTTGGCTTATAACATTTTATCACGATTGACACCAAGGGATGTTGCTTCTATTGGATCCGTCTGCAGAAGGATACGTCAACTAACTAAAAATGAGCATGTGAGGAAGATGGTATGTCAGAATGCCTGGGGAAAGGAAGTCACTGGTACACTGGATATGATGACTAGGAAGTTGGGGTGGGGACGTCTTGCCCGAGAACTGACCACTCTCGAGGCTGTTTGTTGGAGGAAACTGACTGTTGGAGGAGCAATAGAGCCTTCTCGTTGCAACTTTAGTGCATGTGCCGCAGGGAACCGTCTTGTCCTTTTTGGAGGGGAGGGAGTCGACATGCAGCCAATGAATGATACATTTGTTCTCAATCTTGAAGCTGCAAATCCGGAGTGGCAACGGGTGAGTGTGGAATCATCTCCTCCTGGGCGCTGGGGCCACACTCTCTCGTGCCTGAATGGTTCATGTTTGGTGGTATTCGGAGGATGTGGAAGGCAAGGGTTGCTCAATGATGTTTTTGTTCTTGACTTGGATGCCAAGCAACCTACATGGAGAGAAGTATCTGGTGGAACCCCCCCTCTCCCCAGATCTTGGCATAGCTCGTGTACGGTTGATGGTTCTAAGTTGGTTGTTTCTGGTGGGTGTACGGATGCTGGGGTGCTTCTAAGTGACACATACCTTCTGGATCTCACTACTGAAAAACCAACATGGAAAGAGATTCCATCATCATGGACACCTCCTTCTAGGTTAGGCCATTCACTTTCGGTTTACAGTCGAACTAAAATTCTTATGTTTGGAGGGTTGGCAAAGAGTGGGAACTTGCAACTGCGATCAGGTGAGGCCTACACTATTGATTTGGAGGATGAAGAACCACAGTGGAGGCAACTAGACTGTAGTGCCTTCACTAGCGTCGGTAACCAAAATGCCGTCATACCTCCTCCTCGACTTGATCATGTTGCAGTAAGCATGCCTTGTGGGAGGATAATTATATTTGGTGGTTCAGTCGCTGGGTTGCACTCTCCTTCTCAGCTCTTCCTTCTTGATCCTTCAGAGGAGAAACCACCATGGAGGACACTGAATGTTCCTGGGCAACCACCGAAATTTGCTTGGGGTCATAGTACGTGTGTGGTTGGAGGGACTCGGGTCATGGTATTAGGCGGACAGACGGGGGAGGAATGGCTACTCAACGAACTGCACGAGTTGCGCTTAGCAAGCAGGCAGGACTTGGATTCGTGATTTAGAACTTAAAACTCATGGGTCATCACCATTACCGAACACAACTGTATGTGAGGTGATTTCTTCCACAATTTTTTACTAGACGCCTTCCACGTTTGCCTTGTTTGGTCTTGGTGCATTATGTGTGTGTTTTTAATGCCTGTATATATTCCATTTCATTTTGATTTTTATATTCAGTGTTTTCCGGATACCATTACATAAAAGTTTTTATGACCCTTTAATGTCTTTTTAGGCGCATTACTAGCATCCACCTTCATTTTTTTTTTCAATCAATAAAGCTTTATATGTGTAATAAAGTTACTTTATATGCTTTGATAATTTTTTTGCGTGATGAATTTAATCATTCATCATTGTAATTGAATTATTAAAATATTATTATTTATATTAATGGATTTAAGATGATTATATTATATAAAAAATTGTTTTGAATGCATAGATTAAAATATATTTAAATATGATTATACACACATTAATGTGCCTTTTATATGTATAGAGTTTTCGTACTCATTTAAGGGAGGACTCGAGATGATTATACATTTTGGTATTTTAAAATGAGAAATTATTTTATCTATTACTTCAGTTTTTAAAATTTAGATGTGAGAATAACACGAAATAAAGTGAAATGCATATATCTAAAAATATATATTTAAAAGGGTATTTTATCGAAAATACTAATTTTTAAAAAAAATTACGGAAAATGATCGAAAAAATAATTATTTACTGGAAAGGGCTATTTTTTCCGAAAACGTGTCCACGCCATTTCGTTTTAGGGATACAAAGAAGCAGCGTTTATGAGGGGCGTTTTACGCCACATCAAGAAAAACGCCTTAAGAGCGTGCTTTGCTGATGTGGCAAAAACGCTCCCTCAAGGACGCATTTTAGCCCATGTTTCTTTTTAAAAAATTATTCTTGAATTTTTTAAAAATTTACGAGAATAAACCTTTATAAAGGCTCAAAGTATCAACACTATTTTTTTTAAGGTGTCATCAATTAATAAGGAAATATAACTTACAAAAGAAATATCAAATATAGTGTAGCCTTTAATGTATATATAGATTCATGAATAGTTTTGCAGCTTATTCCTAAATAATGTGGGATTCCTTCCTCTTTTAACTAACAACATAAGATTAAAGGCTACACTATATTTGATATTTTTTACAAAATAATTTTTTATTTTATATTTTGTTATCATTTTCTTATATTATAAAATTATCTTTTGAGATCTTTAATCTTGTTGCATTTTAGAATTGTTAACATATACAAAAGAACTATTAAAAAAGAGAACAAATTGCACATATGAAACTTGTACATGCAATAATCTTCTATTCAATTTTAAATGTTTGAAGTTAATATTAATGCAATTTTAATTTTTGAAATAATTTTCCATTATTTAAATTTAAAAGTTATACTTTTAATTTTTTATTATTTATTTTATTTTATATTATGAATGTTTGATTAATAAATAAATGGTGAGTATTTGGTACTCAAATAGTATTTTTTGTAATTTTAAAAATTGATAAATCTTTTAAATATTTATTTATTCTTAATATTTTATTATACTAATTAATTTTTTAATTCTAATTTAATTTAATTTTCATCACCTAATCAATGCCGATAAATTTAATTCGATATATTTTGACTAGATAGATAATATATTTAAACATAGTATATAATTATGTTAAATATGTTTTTTATAGAAATATATAATATACATAAAATATAATAATTATATTTCATATTTTATATCTAGATTAAATTACATTAGTAGTTACTTAACTATATTTTTTGGCTATTTAATTATAAAAACTTACAAAATGATCACTCAACTATTAGTAATTTTTAAATATTTATTTTTGATATTTTACCATACTCATTTTATATTTTATTTTTTTACTTATAGAGTTTAAAAATTTTATTTATAATGTAACAAATGTTAACTTTTGTAAAAAATTTAAACTTTAAGTAAAAAAATCAAATATAGTGTAGCATTTCATCTCATGTTGTTAGTTAAAAGAGAAAGAAATTCCACATTGTTTAGGAACAAGTTGCAAAATTGTTCATGAGTCTATATATACACATATCTCATATCCCATATTGCTCAAGAAAACAAGAAAAATGAGACTTTGGGTCTATATAAAGATTTCTTTTATAAGTTATATTTCCATATTAATTGATGACACCTTAAAAAAATGGTGTTGTCACTTTGAGCCTTTATAAATGTTTATTCTCGTAAAATTTTAAAAAAATTTGGTCTATTGTTATAATATCTAAAAAATGACCATTTTTAAAAATTTAATTCGAGAATAGTTTTTTAAAAAAGTGTGATAAAACGCGTCCTTGGGGGAGTGTTTTTGCCACATCAGCAAAGCGCGCCCTCAAGGAAGCGTTTTTTGCTAATGTGGCAAAAAACGCTCCGTCGTGGACACATTTTCCTGCTACATCCCCTGAAAACGCGTTGACGTGGACGCGTTTTCGGGGGAAATGACCCTATCTGATAAATAATTATTTTTTCAGTCCTTTTACGTAAATTTTTTAAAAATTGGTATTTTGTGGTAAATTGCCTATTTAAAAGCTATTTTTTTTTAAAAATACAAATGTATCCAAATTATTAGAGTAAGTGTGAATTTATCCAAATTGTTTTCTAACATGTGTAGCACTAGCGTTCTTGACCATAACTAATAGATATAATTATCGACACATTTACCTAAAAAGGCCCATTTTCAAACAAAATTATGAAAATGGGCCAATTAAAATATTATTTACGGAAAAGAGCCAACTTTGGCAAAACGTGTCTACGTGGCTGTGTTTAAGGGGGAAATTGTACCGATGTGGATGCGTTTTGTTGACATGACACAAAGCACTCCCCAAGGGTGCGCTTTGCTGGCATCGACGATTACTTCTTTTCGACCGTTAGGGGGTCCAACGGTAAAAAAGAGAGAGTATAAACTCCCTTCTTGTATTTCACACTTAATTTCTTCAAAATTTAGTAAAAAATCTTTACAATTTCTCCCTAAAGCTCTCAAATTTCTCATTAAATTTCTCAAAGCTCTTTATAATTAGTTATTTACTTTATTTTTTTCTAAATTAATATTTTTTTATAATTTCAAAAATATTTGATCGTGTTAGCAATGGCCGGGAATTAATTCGTCTCGATCATAAACATATCTCCGTTGAACAAATGAAAATGGTAACGGTTTATTTTAAATTTTAAATATTATTTAATTTTTTTCATTTATGTAATTTTAATTTTTGAATTTTTTAATTTATGTAATTTTAATTAATTTGTATTTTATAATTTTTTTATAACAGTCTGTAGATCGGGTGTTATAATGTTATATTCGTAATATATCTGGTCCGCCATCACCGTTGATAGAAAATTACTTGAGGGAAGCGGGTTTTTGGCACGCAGCCACTATAGGCCGGGGGTGCAAGTTGGACCCGAAACTCATCAGCACGTTAATAGAGAGGTGGAGACCCGAGACGCACACATTCCATCTTCCATGCGAGAGTGTACTATCACTTTGGAGGATGTCCAATTACAATTAGAATTGTTGGTGTATGGGTCTGCACTCACCGGGTCCGTTTAATCTGCTGATTGGGGAGCCATATGTTATGATCTTTTGGGTGCGATTTCGGATAATATTTACGGAGGTCAGATTGAGATGGGCTGGTTACGAGACACATTTCTAGAGTCGAGGAATGATTCGACTGAAGTTGAAAGAATACGATATGCTCGGGCATACATCCTTGAGATGATTTGAGGTTATTTGATGCCGGACTTGTCACGAAACCTCGTACATCTGAGGTGGCTGCTGAAACTCGTTGATTTTAGAGCAGTTGGCGAACTTAGTTGGGGGTTTACCGTGTTGGAAACATTGTATCGGGAGATGTATAGGGCGACGCGTCTGAATAAAGTCAAAATCGGAGGTTGCCTATCACTACTACAATCATGGGTTCGATTTCGCTTTCCATTTTTACGTCCTCGAGTGAACCACCCGTATACATTCCCACTCATAACGAGGTAAAATTTTTATTTGATTGTACAATTATTTCATATATTTAAAATAAAATTGTATGCTGAAAATTTATTTAATTAGGTGAAACCATCCGACGAGTTATATTGGAATACCTACTGCTCTTGAAGATATACGGCTTCTATTAGACCAATGGTCGGAAGAGCAGGTAAGTATTAAATAAAATATATATACATAAAGTAATCGTTTCATATTTAGTACTTAGTATTCAATATTTAGTATTATATATATAACTAATATCCCGTTCATATAGTTTCAATGGACACCATACAAGGATCCGACAATACGGGCAGTAATTTCAAAAGAATTCTTTCAAAATCTAAACATTTGGCATGTTAAGGTCCCATTGGTCAACTATGCTATTGTTGAGATGCACCAGAGGATAGAGTTTTGTGACAATTTGGATTCCGACAACCGATTCTTGAGGAGCCTGAGGTGCTCAATAAGTAGTACAAAATTGACTTACAGCTAACAAATACGAATTAGCTGTTATTCTGGTCAGAATATATCAAAATTTGAGAAATCGGTACGATCATATACCTGATCGCGAACCGATCATCGTCCCAGAGTTAGCGTGCAACCCATATTACATGCCATGGTTTAGGATTCATGGCAAGCCATATTTGCTGTCGGAAAAGCAGAGGCTCAGCAAATTCGTGTGGAAAGGGAACTACGAGGCCCTTTAAATCTAAGGAGAAGGGATGATGGGACAAGCCAATCAATAATATCCACACAATCACTGGGCCCAATGCCTCAATCTACGACACCCACATCGCAACCCTTTCAGATTATGCCAAGTGCGTATCCTAGCCTTTATATGTATCCTAACCCTTATATGTTTCCTTTTCCTAGTCCTATGGCAGGTTGGAATGTATGGCCTGGTGTATCTCCTTTCCCGATGACTTCGACGACTCAACCGGTGATATATATGCCATCGTCGCTAGAAGGATCGCACGAGGCACCGTCGGCGAGCTCATCTCATTACCATTCCCCATCGCCTTATGGGATGCAAATATCTTTACATTCTTTATTCTACTAATATGGGTCATCCTCTCAATACCTACAACCGGAACAACCACAACCCTCGCGGAGCAACTAAGGAGGAATCCAGCACGTAATTGTCGTCCACCCCCATGTGGCACTGATTCCAACCTGCATATACATTGATTTTTTTTTAAAATATATTTGTAGACGCTGTTTCTATATTGTTTCATTTAATAAAAAGGAAGTTATTTTTAATATTTTAATTGTAAATTAATTTTATATTTTTAATAAAATATAAGTTCTTTTGAATAAGGCAGAATAGAAATAATGCAACATCGTTTCATTACAGCAATTATCAATTACTTCAGTTTGGACATGATCGAATTGTATGACCTGGGTTCCTATAGCATCCACACAAATTCTGTTGGTTCGGTTTTTCCTGAATATCCATATTATTACACAATTCTCTATCCGTAACAACTTAAACGGAGCAAGCGATACAAACAACCACTTATGTTCATTTGGGACCGGTGGGAATACGTGTCTCCACACATTGTACGTGTTTTCTATTTTGTACATTTCGTCGACATATCTCATGGGATCCAAATGGAGATTCTAACAAGCTGCAATTGCATGAGCGCATGGATAACAAAGTGTGTCAAACGTCCCACAATTGCAAGTCCTATTTATCAGGTGTAAACGATATTGCCCACCGATAATATATTGGCTCGATCTGTCAAACTCCGTCACACAAAATCATAGGTTATCGCGATCGTGACATACTGTGTGCATAGTGTTTGTCCGCGCCTTCGCCTTGTTAATTTCTTGCAATACCTTCCGGGACCCTACATGGCCTCCTTGCATTTGACCTTTATAACTCACTGCTCGCTTTGGAAATAGTTCCGCCAAACAAAAATATGTCTCTCGCACAACCGAGGTTATCGACAAATGACACATTCCTTTTAGAATAGAATTTATGCATTCAGCCAGGTTTGTGGTCATATGACCATATCGTAGGCTGCGTTCGTATGCTTATGTCCACAATTCGAAAGGTATGTTACAGAGGTAGTCTGCGCCTTGATGTTTAACTGAACGCAAAATCCCCAACATCTTATGAAAACGGTCCTTATTGATCTCATACCCTGCCAATATAAGTTGAAAGTGAAAATTACATACCAATATTTCATTCAGATTAAATTGAATATTAGAACCGAAAATATATTAATAGAGATTAAATACCCATGTTGGTCATTTGCTTTCTTTCAGTCGTAGACTGATATTACCCGTAGTAGTTGGACGCAACGTGCCTTAGACAATACCGATGGTGTGTGCGATCCCATAGGCTTTCATGTCGCTCTATTGCGGCTAGTATTCCAGTGCCCCGATCCGATATAACGCAGATATCAGGTTGAGGACATACATGCCTCTTTAACTTAGAAAGAAAGAAATCCCAATCATCAGCTGACTCTCCCAGTGTTATTGCAAACGCAATTGGAAACTCAATTGGAAGGATTCTCCCACCGCCATATTGTGCCATAGTTAGCAATAGCCGATGGGTATATCTACCATACATAAATGTACCTTCAATTTGTACCAATGGCATGCAGTACACAAATGCATTTCGACATTACTTAAAGCTCTAGAACAGGCGTTTGAACACTTGGCATCCACGGAGTAATCGGTCGTTGTAGTACGCAGGGGCCGTTTCAAGGTCTGTTATGCAACCTGAGACGTACCTCTCCAGCACCTGACACCACTGCCAAACCTCATTATATGAAGCGTCCCACCCACTATGCATATTTTCCAATACCTTTTGCTTAGCTATCCAAGCCTTGTGGTTAGAGGGCGTGTACCTCAATTGGCTACGAATACTGGCAATTATGCATGACACAAAAGTCCTGGGATCCGCTTTCAACATCGAAGTATTAAGGTGGCTATCATGCCTGAATCCATCTTAAGATGATCTTGTGAAACACCTGTCAATGAAGTACGTTAAATAATGCAACATTAAGTAATAAAATTATTATTCAAAACCTTAAACACCTAGTGATACTATACCGACAACACTGGTATGTGGACCTTTGTATTTTTTTTATCTTCTACAAGCCTATCTTTTTCCTAAGAGAAGCCATGATTTTCCATGAACATGTACCATCTTGCACTGTACACTTGGCATCGAACTTCTCAGATTTGGATTTAACCACGTTGTTGTTAACCCCATGATTGATGTTATATTGTTTCAAAGCACCAAGAAAACTATCCTTACTGAAAAACTTCTTACCAACTTTCCAATCACCCAAATCGAATAACGAACTTCTACGGTCACGGGTTCTGATGGTAGCTCTGGAAACTCCAATGCATTTTCTACCGATATGTTAACATTATGCATATGGGCTGGAGGTGAGTACGCCTTGAATTGCGGATCTTCTTCTTCTTCATCTGAACCCCCTTCAATGTTTTCAAGTTCGGATGGAACAGGCTCCGGTTTAGAAAATAATGCAACTTTTGCACCATCGGAGCCGGGCTCTCTAGGTGGATCCACATCGGACTCATCATCCAACCTACCATGATCTGCAACATATGAGGTCCCCTCACCAGTGGACGTTGTAGGGAGTACATCATCCCTTCTTGTGGACGTTTCGTAACGTCCCCAATCAGATGTGGATTGCCAACCACTAGAAGTTGATATCATTCCCCAATACATATTTCCAAAATCGAACATCGACCCACCGATGTGCATGTCCCATCCACTAACCGAGTGTCATACAGGAGTTGTGTTTTTCATATTGCCACTAAATACGGGCGCTTCCATGTTCTACCTTCCACTAACGGAGTATCAGCTAGGGGTCTTGAAACACCCCAAACCCGGCCCACGAGCCTTGACCGGATCTGATATGTTCCCTGTAAACCGTTTCAAATTTTTTGTTACTTAGGAAAACTTGTGTGATTTGGAAGAAAGATCGTTTTGGGTTGGGCTTGAGTTGATAACAAGTTTATTTCTTTATTAAAATCCTTTACTTTAGGTGACAAAACGTTTAGGCTTTGTTTAAAATAAATTTACTTAATCTTTTAATAAATAAAAGTTTGTAAGCTTAATAAATAAAAATGAATAAAATAGTTCCACTAAGGCCTTATTACATCAAATAATTCCCAAAATTTAAATTCTAAATACTTAAAGTAAAATAGTCCAAATAAAAGAAAACGAACTTCACATGGCCTCCACTAAGCATTTGCCTACCTTGGTCCATCACCGGTCGTCACCGAAAAGTAATCCCAGCAACGGGTGAGTCAATGACTCAATGTGTAACCAACACTAAAATTTAATATTTCAGGCATACAAGTGTCATACATGTTCATAAAGCATTTAAACAATATGATGCAACCCGAACCCAAACCTATATGCCATCCGCTACACACCACCTGCCATCATCCTCGCACACCGTGGGACTACTAAGTCAACCCTCCTTCCGCTACATTCCATATCGCGGTCTTAGGTCACCGTATTCGTGGTCTTAGGTCACCACATTCAGATTTCTGTGGTCTTAGGTCACCACATTTAGATTACTGTGGTCTTAGGTCACCACATTCAGATATCACGGTCTTAGGTCACCGTGTTTGTGGTCTTAGGTCACCACATTCACTTCCCCTTTTCATATAACCCATATGCCCCCATATTTCATACACAATATGCAAAATCATGCCTTAATTCACATTCTTATCACTTTTCACATGTTAAAAATAACATATATTCATATTCCTAGTAGGAGTAGGAAACGTACCTTAGTACTTTGTACCATAGTATGGTACCTTAGCCATATTCACATTCTTATAAACATACACATTTAATTTAAAACATAGCCATGAACATATTATGGTACCTTAGCCATATTCACATTCTTATAAACATACACATTTAATTTAAAACATAGCCATGAACATATTAAAACTTAGGGTAGGTACACACTGATTCGCTTAACGATTTCACTTGAAATCCCAATTCGATCTGAGATCTTTAACTCCCTACATTCACCCATATTAAATATTTAATGAAAAACTCATTCGGCCATAAAACCAAATCCTAGTAGGATTTGTGTACTAAAACTTACCTTAATATCGATTTGCTTATTACTCAAATCCCGAAAACTTTGTTATTCTTCTCCTTATATTCGGCCAAACACTGGATCTCTACATAGGTTAGTTTTGGCTTTTCAACAATTATGAAATAGATCTAGATATCCAAAATAGGCCTTGGCCGAACATACCTATGTGCTTACCTTGTGGATTTTAAATCACGAAATTCACCGAATAACTAGGGAATACGCGGCCTATGGTGTACCTTCGGGAAAAGAACTTCTCCTTCTTGTAGTTGACTTAAACAAATCCCGAAAAGATCTCTTCAAAGTTTCGGCAACAAGATATTAATGGGGTTAGTCCTAGATTTCGGCAAATGTTAAAAGAAAAAGGATGAAACCGAATGAGATCTTATCCTTACTTGAAGAAATCGATTGTACCTTCCCTTCAACCTTCAGAGATTCGGTTATGGCTAGATGATGATCTCACAACTTTCAGCTTTTGGAGGGATTAGAAAGAAAAGAGAAGGAAGAATAAATATGGAGGATTCGCTCGAACACAAGGTATTTCGCTTGGCAAAAATAAAAGAAGAAGAAGATTTGGTGAAGAGAATTTGGCGAGAGGCTTTCAAAGAATGTAAAATAATACGAATGGCCTCTTTTTTCCTTTTATAGCCGAAATTACTAACTTAGAATCCTTACTTGGCCATCACTCTTCTATTTTGATAGCTTTATCTCTTTAATTATCACCTAAAATAAAAGATAATTTAGCAACTATCCTTACTTAGCCGAAATTATTAAACTCAAAGTCCTTACTTGGCCATCACTTCTCCTTATTTTCCTAATTAAAGAATAATTACTCATTTATCTCTTGAAAATAATCTAAAATAAATCCATTATTTATCCCTAATTAGCGAATTTAAAAGAGAATGAAACTCCTCTTTGCAAGCCTTGTGCAGTCCCTCTGCAGATTTCTAGAAGCAAAAATAAAACTTCTTTTATTTGCTTCCTAAGTGACTCGATCCCTAGCCCAAATACACTTGCATGTGGCGCCATTTCCAGAGGCCCTAAGTGGCATCTTCAGGCCACTTTTTCCAAGCCTGTTTGTGTGTCAAATTTCACATACTTTTTCTTTTAAGGCCACCTTGCCTTAATTTCCTCTTTTAAACTTTAAAACTCGACATTTCTAAGTCATTTCTAAGTTTCCAAAAATTTTCGTTTGGCTCTTTAAACTTGACATTTCCTTACATTTCCTAGTTTCGAAAATGTTCACTTTCCTCTTTGAATCATTTCTAAATCATTTTCCTAGTTTCTATAAATGTTCACTTTCCTCTTTTGAATCATTTCTAAATCATTTTCCTAGTTTCCATAAATGTTCACTTTCCTCTTTTAACTTAGCATTTCCATACATTTCCTTACATTTCCATACATTTCCATACATTTCCTTACATTTCCATACATTTCCATACATTTCCTTACATTTCCATACATTTCCTTACATTTCCATATATTTCCATACATTTCCTTACATTTCCATACATTTCCATACATTTCCTTACATTTCCATACATTTCCTTACATTTCCATATATTTTCATACATTTCTTTACATTTCCAAGGTTCTAAAATGCACACCACATATCACAAGAAACATGCTACTTCATAAAATTAAGCAAAATGCACACAATGGGATTCAACCTCTTCCTCAAAGTACTTCACTTGATGCCATAACCTTGCACCTTGGGTGGTGTCCTTGCCACTTTTCCACATCACTTCTTGTTTTTAACTTAAAATCAATAATTGTCCAAAGCTTTCTTCCATCCTAGGATTTTAAAACCCTTAATTCACTTCCAAACACCGCCAAAACCTACTACTCATGAATTATGCACAAACGCATAACCCCTAATCTAGGATATTACGCTTCTACCTTCTTAAAAATAATTTCGTCCCTCGAAATTACTTACTAACAACGTACAATCCTTCTCACCAAGACTATGCTTACGTCACAAGACTGATCTTAATAGAACCATCATACTTTCCACGCACAATCTCTAAGTTTACGTCCCTTAGAGCTAATTTCTACGTCGCGATTTAATTTGATTAAGAAGTTTTATGTTTTAAAAAAAAATTTGTTTCACCGATTAACCGCGAAGAAGTTTTATGGAAAGAATTTTTAGAAGTGGTTCTTCAGATTCATACATACATACAGCCTTTACATTTATATATCCATCAATCAATTATGAACTTTCGTTCATTCAGAGAAATGTTGTAGTTTTCATTGTTGTTGTTTTTCCACTACCTGGGGTATTTTCATAATTTGTCCTCATGTGGGTATTTTTCACAATTTATCAAACAAGGTTCCTTGGTGTTTTTTTCAATAAGGGTATCTTGAAATTTTGCATTCCGGGGTATTTTGGAAAATTTTGAAATTCGAGGTATTTTGGTAATTAACTCGGGTGAATTTGTAAATCTTAATAAATCACGGATATTTTGGAATTTACAAAACTTGAGGGTTGTTTTTGAGAATTTGTTTTCCAAATCAGTATTGTTGCAAAAATTTTTAAAGATCGGGGGTCGTTCTGGTAATTTTGTAACTCAGGGGTATTTCGATAATTTGTAGGGTATGGGTAATTTCGTAAAATTTTTTTTTATAATCAAGGTATTTTGATATTTTGTAAATTTAGGTTCATTTAAGCAAAGTAGTGAAATTTTGATAAGAACTGGGTATTTGGAAATTTCATAAACCAAGGGCATTTTTGTAATTTTACCACTAGGGTATTTTAGTAAATTTGTAAATCGAAATATTTCAGGAAAATTTATAAAAATAATCTTTTCAAATCAAGAGGTAATTTAGAAATTTTAAAACTAGGGTTTCCATAAAATACTGCTAGTCCCTTTCGGGTTTTAGTTGTGGGTTTAGCAGTGTATAAGTCCTCTTGGTTAGGGTGAACCGAGGCTACGCACTGTAGGATTCGAGTGGAGAGGAGGTGAGTCACTAGGACCTGCTTAAATACCCAGCTCTTCTGAATCCACTCTTAGACATGCGCACAACAGCTACCACACCCTAGCTCTCTACGACTTAATCACTGTGTTTGTCTAATGGTCCTTAAGTCTTATGTACTTGTGTTTTTGAGTAGACTAGTCCTAGGGTTCAACAGATCCTAGTTCACTAATCTACGCTTGCCATAAAAGCCTATTTCACATATTCAAATCACTTGAAGTCAAGTACTTACCGGTGGATCATGGTCGAGACTTAGTGGGCCATGCCGAAAAACCTAAAAATTTTTCGAAAATTCCTTTTGGGCTTACTTTGAAAACGTTTTGGGCCTTAAACCCAAGGCCGAGAGTTTAAAACTGGCTCGATACCAAATCGAACACCCCAAACCCGCCCACGAGCCTTGACCGGATCTCGATATGTTCCGTGTAAACCTGCTTCAAAATTCTTTTGTTACTTAGGAAAACTTGTGTGATTTTTAAAAAAATATTGTTTGGGTTGGGCTTGAGTTGAAAACAAATTTATCTTATGTTAAAACCCATTTATTTAAGGTGACAAAACATTTAGAGTTAATTTTAAAAGGAATTTACTTAAACTTTAATTGATAAAATCCATAAACATAATAAATAAAAGAAAAATAAAGTAAACCACAATGGCCTTATTATATCAATGATCCCAAAGTAAAACTTAAAATACTTAAAATAAATTGAAAGTCCAAATCATAAATTTCTTGCTATGCATGGCCACCTTTAAGCTCCCCGCCGACCCTGGTCCATTACCGCTCATCACCGAAAAATATTCCCCAACGGGTGAGTCAATGCACTCAATGTGTACACAACACTAAGTCATAATAGAATCAGCATACAAATGATCCACATTCAAATCATAGAATACAATTAATGATGCATTCCCAAACCCAAACCTAATTTTCCATCCGCTACACACCACCCGTACCATCCTCGCACACCGTGGGACTACTAAGTCAACCCTCCTTCCGCTACACTCCATATCGCGGTCTTAGGTCATCAGATTCGTGGTCTTAGGTCACCACGTTCAGATTCTCGTGGTCTTAGGTCACCACATTTAGATTACTGTGGTCTTAGGTCACCACATTCAGATATCACGGTCTTAGGTCACCGTGTTTGTGATCTTAGGTCACCACATTCACTTCCCCTTTTCATATAACCCATATGCCCCCATATTTCATACACAATATGCAAAATCATGCCTTAATTCACATTCTTATCACTTTTCACATGTTAAAAATAACATATATTCATATTCCTAGTAGGAGTAGGAAACGTACCTTAGTACTTTGTACCATAGTATGGTACCTTAGCCATATTCACATTCTTATAAACATACACATTTAATTTAAAACATAGCCATGAACATATTATGGTACCTTAGCCATATTCACATTCTTATAAACATACACATTTAATTTAAAACATAGCCATGAACATGTTAAAACTTAGGGTAGGGTACACACCTGATTCGCTTAACGATTTCACTTGAAATCCTGAATTTCGATCTTAGATCTTTAACTCCCTACATTCGGCCCATATTAAATATTTAATGAAAAACTCATTCGTTATAAAACCAAATCCTAGTAGGATTTGTGTACTAAAACTTACCTTAATATCGATTTGCTTATTATTCAAATCCAAAACTTTGTTATTCTTCTCCTTGTATTCGCCAAACACCGGATCTCTACATAGGTTAGTTTTGGCTTTTCAACAATTATGAAATAGATCTAGATATCCAAAATAGGCCTTGGCCTAACATACCTATGTGCTTACCTTGTGGATTTTAAATCACAAAATTCACCAATAACTAGGAACACGCTGCCTATGGTGTACCTTCTGAAAAGAACTTCTCCTTCTTGTAGTTGACTTAAACAAATCCCAAAAGATCTCTTCAAAGTTTCGCAACAAGATATTAATGGGTTAGTCCTAGATTTCGCAAATGTTAAAAGAAAAGGATGAAACCGAATGAGATCTTATCCTTACTTGAAGAAATCGATTGCACCTTCCTTCAACCTTCGAGATTCGGTTATGGCTAGATGATGATCTCACAACTTTCGCTTTTAGAGGATTAGAAAGAAAAGAGAAGGAAGAATAAAGATGGAGGATTCGCTCGAACACAAGGTATTTCGCTTGGCAAAAATAAAAGAAGAAGAAGATTTGGTGAAGAGAATTCGCAGAGGCTTTCAAAGAACGTAAAATAATGCAAAATGGCCTCTCTTTTCCTTTTATAGCGAAATTACTAACTTAGAATCCCTTACTTGGCCATCACTCTTCTATTTTGATAGCTTTATCTCTTTAATTATCACCTAAAATAAAAGATAATTCAGCAACTATCCTTACTTAGCCGAAATTATTAAACTCAAAGTCCCTTACTTGGCCATCACTTCTCCCTTATTTTCCTAATTAAAGAATAATTCCTCATTTATCTCTTGAAAATAATCTAAAATAAATCCATTATTTATCCCCAATTAGTCAATTTAAAGAGAATGAAACTCCTCTTTGCAAGCCTTGTGCCGCCCACCTCTGTGCTTCTAGAAGTAAAAATAAAACTTCTTTTATTTGCTTCCTAAGTGACTCGATCCCTGGCCCAAATACACTTGCATGTGGCGCCATTTCCAGAGGCCCTAAGTGGCATCTTCATGCCACTTTTTCCAAGCCTGTTTGTGTGTCAAATTTCACATACTTTTTCTCTTAAGGCCACCTTGCCTTAATTTCCTCTTTTAAACTTTAAAACTCGACATTTCTAAGTCATTTCTAAGTTTCCAAAATTTTCGTTTGGCTCTTTAAACTTGACATTTCCTTACATTTTCTAGTTTCGAAAATGTTCACTTTCCTCTTTGAATCATTTCTAAATCATTTTCCTAGTTTCTATAAATGTTCACTTTCCTCTTTTGAATCATTTCTAAATCATTTTCCCGCTTCCATAAATGTTCACTTTCCTCTTTTTAACTTAGCATTTCCATACATTTCCATACATTTCCATACATTTCTTACATTTCCATACATTTCCATACATTTCCATACATTTCCTTACATTTCCATACATTTCCTTACATTTCCATACATTTCCTTACATTTCCATATATTTCCATACATTTCCTTACATTTCCATATATTTCCATACATTTCCATACATTTCCTTACATTTCCATACATTTCCTTACATTTCCATATATTTCCATACATTTCCTTACATTTCCAAGGTTCTAAAAATGCACACCACATATTACAAGAAACATGCTATTTCATAAAATTAAGCAAAATGCACATAATGGGATTCAACCTCTTCCCTTAAAGTACTTCACTTGATGCCATAACCCTTGCACCTTGGGTGGCGCCCTTGCCACTTTTCCACATCACTTCTTGTTTTTAACTTAAAACCAATAATTGTCCAAAGCTTTCTCTCCATCCTAGGATTTTAAAACCCTTAATTCACTTCCAAACACCGCCAAAACCTACTACTCATGAATTATGCACAAACGCATAACCCCTAATCTAGGATGTTACAGGTCTTGTATTCCTCTCGAACAGTAGTTAATGTTGAACCGTAAATGTTTCATTTGGTGATGAAAATTGAACATATAACTCAAGATAGGGTGATCCACTAGCGAAATGAGTTTTCACCATCGCTTCAAAGCTACGAACACCTTTGATATCAAATGCATCATATGTCACGGGATCAATCGAAGCACAAAATCTATACTTAATAGAAGAAACCCTACTTGGCGTCGTTCCGAAGATTTTGCGCCTAATTCTTTTACGAAATTCTGTAAAATCTGTACTCTGGTTAAAAACAATTCGCGCTGTGTTCTCCAATAAAAAAATAACATCGTTCTCGGTGTCACGAACCTCACCATCATAGTAAATAATAACACTAATACGTTCACTCATATTCAATTTCTATTCTGCTTAGCCTCTCTGATTTTTCTTGCTGTAACTTATGCAACTTTAGAATGATATTTACCTCGTTTATAGCCTAAGGCCAAGCATGAACTACTGTAGACAAAGAGCGTCCATGTGGGAGCTTTTTTCTGAAATTTGGCTGACATTGCATCCTAGTTGAAGCGTTTTTGACACTATTTGTTCAAAAACGTCTATTCAAAATTATTTTTTCAGGAACTACTGTAGAAAAAGAGCGTCCACGTGGGAGATTTTTTCTGTAATTTTGTTGACAATGAATCCTTCTTGAAGCGTTTTTGACACTATTTATTCAGAACATCTTCTCAAAATTATTTTTTTAGGGTCAAAATGGTTAATTTTGTTAAAAATAAACACAATGTTATTTTTAAAAATTAAACATTTAATTTATTTCAATTGAATAATATTTAATTAATAGTTTTTTGTGATTTATTTTAATTGAATAATATATTTATTTGAAAATTCAATTGAATAATATCTTGTGATAGTTTTTGTGCATTTAATATTTGATTAACAATTTAAAATGATACAAGGAAACGGTTGTAGAAATAATAATATTTTATTATTTGCTCAATTGGTTAGGAGCTTTACAAGGAAATGGTTGTAGAAATAATAATATTTTATTATTTGCTCAGTTGATTAGGGGTTTTTACTCAAATACTATAAAAGGTAAATTATATCAACAGTCACTCAATTTTAATGTAGTTGACAAAACAGTCACTCTGGTTTCAATTCAGTCACTCAACTTTTAAAAAATAACAAAATAGTCCTTTTAACCATTTTTCATTACAAACATAACGAAAAAGTGACATGGCATTTAACGGAAGGTTAGTTGTCATTTAAACAACCTCATAGCCCTAGCTAGGTAGTAGAAAAGAAGAAAAAAAAAGGAGAGGAGAAGAAAAAGAAGAAATGGACATACCTTAGCTACGACCGTTTTGTTCCTCCAAGGTAGAGCCACCACTCAGTTCGTTGCTATCTGTTGAATCTTTGTCCATTTTTTTCTTCTCTTCTTTTTTCTTCTTTTTCTCTCTTTTTTATTTTTAACTCTAGTCGCCGTCATTCATGACCTTCTCTGGCCAATTGTCATCACCAAATGACTTCTCTTTGTCTCTTCTCAAATCTCACTTCAGATTTCCCAATAGGCCTTCAAACTTCAACAAATCTTCGCCATCCATCGTCTGATCACCACGATATTCCGATCACAGCTTTTCATCGACCAACCATGACTCTTGACCACTCGGATTATCAAATTGGCTTGAGTTCTCCAACTCGCAAAACCCGAAATGGGTGTGGGTTTCTTATTTTCTGATTCTTTTCTTTTTGATTCTTTTTTTTACTTCTCTTTTGATGCAAGCCAATTTGGGATTCTTGTTATTTTTTTGCTAGTTTGATTTTGGATGCTTGCTATTTGGTATTTTTATTTTTGCTGATTTGTCGTCGATTTTGATTTAATGCTTCATAACATCGCCACAAGCAGGAACTCCAACCAAACCGATGTCGATGAACGAGCTGTGATGAGATCTCCCTTGATGTTAGCCCAATCAACTGTTTTGATGCCAACCTCAATATTTTCGTCGTCGATTTTCAATTTTCACTACTATGGAAAAAAAAATCAAGCTTCATGGTAGCTAAGAGCTTTTTTAGGTTCCATTTGCCAAAATTTTGTTCCCATTCAAGGCCTTAATTTTAGGTAAATTTCATGTCAATTTGCCACGTCAACTAATTGGATTAATTAGGTTTCTAACGTGGCAAGTTAATTGGCCACATCAACGGTCCCGTTAAGATGGTAACGAAAAATGCTAATAAATGATTGATTTGTCAGTTTTTGATAACTTTAGTGACTGTTTTATTATTTTTCTAAAATTGAGTGATATGAAATGAAACCTAGATAACTGTTGGTGTAATTTACCCTAATATAAAATAAATAACGCGAAGGTGGCATATTTGAAATCTGCATGGGCCATTTTATTTGGAAGATTTGTTTTTTCAACTTATTTGGGTTTAAAATTTTTTTATGCATTTTGGGTCGGTCGAGGTTAATATCATCATATCAGAAAAATAACACTAATCAATTACAACTAAGCAAATGGGGAACTTTTCTAAATATTTCCAATTGAAAAACTATTCTTTTATCAGATTCAACTCAATCTTCATTATCATTCAAATGAAGCAGAGCAGTTTGAATTTTATTTTTTTAAAGATTGCTATGATTTAGAAATTAGACCAAAAAGAAAAAGAAAAGAAAATCTATGGGGATAATAGAGAGAATAAAAGGGGATCACTTCCAACAGACAGCATCAATGTCATCTCTTGCGGATATGTAAAGCTCCAGACGTTTGGCAATCTGAATTCGCCTTTCCATCAGTTGAGGGTCTTCATCCAACATTGCACTCAGTCTTTCCTTCTGCACCCCCCACCATTTTTAGCATAACAACATCACACCAATACATACAAAATGGTAAAATTTATAGTAACCCATAAAAAATTATGAAATATTTTAAGCGAGAAAATATGCAATCACAATACAAGCATGGATAGTCAAATCTAACAACTCAAAGGATCTTTCAAATACAACTTTAAAATTTTTTAATCAAATTCATCTCAACACATACTCGTTTCTAACACTCACATCTAAATTCAAGTAACGTAACTATTAGTTCACCCACCATTTTTTTAAGGTAGATCTTTTATATAAAGATAAATTTTGTATGTTTGATAACTTTTGAGTTTCAACCTTGTTCTACATGGCAATTGATCCATATGAATTCATGAGATTGTTCTCTAGAAATCAATGCAATCTAATTGGAGAATTAATTTAGTTATTCAGATTTGATGCCTCCTTAATCTATTTAAAGCTTTTTCATATATTTAAATGATCATATCCTTGTACTCAGGGAAAAATAAACAGTCTAAATAACATCGAAACTAACTTATTTTCTCTAAGGGTGAACGTTAATCAAATCGAGTGAATTTTTTGAGTTAATAGAGTTGACGAGTTCTATTTTGCCATCTTAACTCGATTTGAATTTTTTTTGAATCGAGTGAAATTATTCGAGTTAAATTAAAAATTAAACATGTTAAATTAAAGTCATGTTATAATACAACTAATTTCATGTTGGAGCACATAGATTTGAAATCATATATATTTGAAAACTTTTTCAAAAAAAGAAGAAGAAGAAGATAAATGACCTTAATTAACTTATTTAGGTCTCAAAATTATTATTTTAGAAAATTTTAAAATTTTAACTTTCTTTATATATTCTTTAGAAATTTTTAAAATTATTATAATTTTTAAAAAAATATATTTTTTGAAATTTTTATAAATATTTTAAATTTTTTAAAATTATTTTGAATTTTTTTAAATTTTGTTGAGTCTTGAGAGAAACTAATTTACTAATTTTCAAAATTGGCAGGGACCAAAGAGGTATTTACACCAATCTATTATTCGAATGATTCAAATTGTAAAATTCAACTCGATTCGAACTCAAAACTCGAATAACTTATTCGAGTTAACTCGAATAACTCAATTTAATTAACTCGAAATATAAATTTATTTTTTTGAATCGAATCGAATTTTACTCACTTTAAATTTTT
Organism: Gossypium rotundifolium; assembly: GCA_025506655.1. Lineage (NCBI taxonomy): Eukaryota > Viridiplantae > Streptophyta > Magnoliopsida > Malvales > Malvaceae > Gossypium > Gossypium rotundifolium. The sequence continues at coordinate 11,667,959 of CP106733.1, forward strand.
AATAAAGTATACCAGAATAAGCAACATAGAAGTTGAATCGAGACCCCTCTTAAATTCAAATTTCTTGAATGTTACTTGAATTCAGGTATCAATTTTTGTAGATATTTTCACATATTTAAAAGATGGTTGGAGTATCATATTCAAATATGTCAGACATTGATACCTCTTCAAACAAAGTTGGTGCAACAAGGTTGAAAGTGTAATATATTTTAAGATAATTTACCTCTCTACTTCCGACTTGGGCATAAAAGTTGGTCAGCAGTGACCTCTTGGCCTCCTTGACTTGGCAATAAACCACCGCCTTTGGTATAGTATTCCTCAATGTATCACAAACCATGGCTATATAAGCATTAACATTTGATCCTGTACCAAGAAACAAAGTTTAAGTCAGCAATTCAACATCTTAAGGAGAAACCATCGCCACTAAAATGGACTGACAATGTTAGTTCCATAATTCCAAGAATAGCTTGAATTTAGGAACTATAACTTGACACAGGCAGGCTCGACATTTTCCAAGTTTTTAATTGTATTTGGAATGTCATATCCTGTTGAAATATTTGCTCTAAATTAAGTGTCAATGGATCGTAGATCACCACGTATGTCAATTTGAGCTAAAAAAAAGATCAACAGATAAAAGTTCATATACCAATCTTTCTGAGATAACTTTCACTTAAACGGTCACCAGTGTGGCCAGATTGGTTTGGATTCTTGTCTGGTTCTGCATTTTTTTTCTTGTCGGATGGGTTTAGGTTCTTCTCTGGTTCAGCATTAAGCTTCCGGAAAAAATCGGCTGTCAAGTAACTGGACTCCATCTCCACTAGCCGTAAAACTGTCTTACGACTTTCATCACGGAATTTTTCCAAAGATTCATTTGCAGCAGTAGCTATGTCAGTTTGAAGCGATGGAAATCGCTTCAATTCCTGCATTTAAATTGAAGTTGCATGTTATCTACAGTAATCCAATAAGTAGTTAGAATCATTTCAGAAAGAAACTTTAGAAATCATCTTTCTATTTTTATTGAAAGGAAGAAGTAGATTGTCATTGTAGCTGAATTCATTTTTATTGTCCTCGTTATCTAGATTCTTTTCTTTCAACTCAAGAAAAATGTCATAATTAGAAGAATTACTTGTGTGTTCATTAAGGTGAAATGTTTTGTTTAATCTCGGATGATAAGCCTATAGTAATCCGCTATAATATGAAATGAACGAGATGCAAGATTTCTTGTAAATTCAACAGCTTGCTGCGACTTCAAAGTATATGACAAAAAACATATATAAATGCCAGTGGGATTAAGTTCTACTACTTTCACACTGACAGCACAAAACAAGAAATACTGCAGCAAGAACTGTCTACCTGTGTTTCAGCTATCGACTTCCTTACGAGTTCTTTCAATACATAGTGCACCTAAAGATCAAAGCACATGGCATTCAACAGTCAGAATAAGAGTCATATAGTAATTTCACTTTTAACAAACTTAGAAAAGAATCAATAGACATTGATAATAGAAGGTAGCAAATGACCCTCTTATGAGAGCTAGACTTGTGAGGACCAATCCTATAAGAAAGAGAAATTTGGGAGAAAACGAGTTTGTTGAGAAAGAGGATGAAAGAGAATTTTTTAGAGAGAAGAAAAGAATCTGATTTATACTTGCTAAATTCCTAAAGATGCAATACTTATAAATTATCTCTACCAACCATTAGTCAATAAATTATTACTAAAATATTTGTAACAAACCTCAATCAACATAATTACTTCCAAAAACTTTTTACCAAATACTAGTCTTCATCCCTTGATTTCCACATAGCATGCCTCAAGAGATCTTATAAATCTTCCTGGTGGTCTACATGACAAACCAACTCCATACAATGTGATCCTAAGTAGGTCCCCTTATTCAAGTTTGATTTCAAGAAGCTATACCATTTCAAATAGGAGGGAGAGGGGAAAAAAAGCTTAGAAACACAGACCTCAAATATTTGAAAACCCTTTACTATAAATCTACCTTCATAGAGGATGCCAAAGCATAAGCCGTCTCATGTCTCAGAGGTTTTGGCCTTTTCCCTCTTGGAAGTTCTCTGACGGATATAGTCTTATTCTTTTTTTAATCTCTACAGTAATAATAATAAGTTCAACCTGTACCATCCCTAGAGAGAAAGTAAGAACAAGTAGATAATACCATTGTAGTTTCAGTAACTACTTATTTCCTTCAAGTTTCTCTAGCATCTTGTGTGCAACTAGAAACACATATGATTGAACTTTTGAAGAGTCCAAGGGAAAATAACTCACAAATTCTCACCGTTTACCCCTACAAAGGAATCACTTGACTATTTTAGGAGAACCAAATGTAATAACAATGTGTCTGTTTGAGCGTGTTTATTCGATGTAAAAGTAATTTCTGTTTGCATCTATCATAAGTTCATAACTTTGAATTGAAAGTTATCCCAACTACAACACAAGTAAGAACATTACAGCATCCACGGAGGCTTCAGCCGGCCCTTTGAAATAGCTGATAGCACCATCAATCAGCCTTCTGTATCCTTGTTCTGGAGCTATCAAATGTGGCTGATAGCCATCAGCCTCTGTGACAACTTTTTGGACATTTTTTAATGAAAGATAACGATCAAAGGGTAGTTTCTTCAAAGCAGCTGGCAATTGGTTGTCAAAAACTCCAAATATCCGATCCCCACCAGGTCGCCTGAACCAATTACTTACTGTTTTTAGAATTATAGTACAGGAATTGGCACAGCTAACCACATTAATAGAAAATATACTTCATAAGATAAGACAGTAATGTCATAGAACTTTTTATGTATGTTAATTTTTATAGTTGACTGTCTCTAAGAGTTGGAGATACTCCATATAAGAGCCAAACAGACAACACCGACTAGTAACCGTACTGGAAAGGCTTTCTAATTCCTAAGTATAGCGGATAGTCATAGGTCAGGACTGAAGCTTTATTTGATTGCATGATATGTTTCCTTAATTGCAAGTCTTATAATCACTAGACACATCCCAATATGGGAATGATCTAAGGAATTACGTCCCATTCTCATTACTTAGAGATTGAAATTAGCAAGTAGAAATTTTGAGATAAGAACTAAGGGTGTAAACTGGAAAAAAATAAATCAAGACGAACTAGTTTAGAAGTTTCAATGCTGAGTACTAAAAAGCTAAAAATTATGTACTTTACCCTTACCCTCCATCCAGGTGCTCCTTGAAGACACGGTCAAATGCACGACAGAGTTCTAAAATCATGTATAACTGGGCCTGTACATACATTTAATATAACTAAAGTGAACTAGACTGATGAAGTATCCCATTCAAACTAAGCAAGCCGGTTCTGAAAGATCTAAACTGTTTACCCCTCCATCAGTTGCAATAGGCCTGCCAATACGGTCCAACTCTGCATTGAGCTCATCAATGGTCTTATTTATCAAAGCAATGATGCTTGGTATGCGCTGCCTGATAACAAGCTCTAAATGCTGAAATAGAAGAGTATAAAAACAATAAAGATAAGGACTCATTTAGAGAGATGTACAAAGCTTTTGTGAGTTATTAATATTAAAATTAATTCAAATAACTAAAATAAAAAGTTGAAAAGGACCTCAGACAATAGTTTTGCAAGATACTCTGATCCCATCCTACTTGCTAAGTGCCCATAATCAGGGCTTGTTTCAAAATATTCACGCTCTTTTCGACGAGCAAGAATCATATCAACATTCTTATTTATGTCAGCTTGAGAACGATTGACAATTCCAACCCAAGGATGTTGAAGCCTGTATGCCCTTCCTTCGAGAACCTGAAAGACTTATATCGAGTAATTATAATGTTTATGGGTTTAACATCTACATGGGAGTTTTTCTGACTGATGTTACATCTTAATATCATGATGCACCAATGCCACAAAACCATACACAAGTATATACTACATCCAAAAGAAAAATAAAATGAAAGAAATAGTTCCAAGAGGAATGTCTTAGAAAATAAGAAGAGATGGCATAAACCATGGACTTAGGTGGTAATAATGTTCCATGCCATTGAGGATGATTTTGTCCATACTGCTATGTAGATATAACATTTGCAGTAGATATTATGCATGCTTTCTATGATCGAGGAACTGATGCGGTATGTATGATGAAATACATACGTCCACGGCATTTGTTCCCTTATCCATAAGATCAAGTTTCGTTAGCACACCAAAAGTTCGTTCACCTGAAAATATTATGAAAAAATGTAAATCTCCTCGCTCATTGGACAATTCCTATTGCATAGCAATGCTTCAGAAGAGTATACATGCATAAAGCTAATTTTTAGAATACCTGACGGATCAACATCTCTTGCAAGCTTTATGGCATCTGAAGTGGCAATGTCTTGATTAGCAGGAGAAATGGCTAATATGATGCAGTTAGGCTACAAAATTGAAAATTTCAAACAGAAACTCTGTAAGAAATATAATGAAGGTGCAAGAGATGTTATATTAGGGCCAAAAGACAATCTAAATGTTGTTTTTTGAAGACATTAGGGCCAAAACTAAGATCAGTTGTTCTCAGGCTGATGGCATAATATGTTGTCAAAGCAAAATGTTGTTTCTTGCACAATTTTTTATGTTGTTTGTCCTTTGTTGTTTATGTTCCAGCCTTTTTCTCCACGTGTCAAACCCTTTCATTTAGCTGTCTGGGTCACGCATGTTAAGTGGGTTTATACTTCAGCTATAAACTATCAGGTTTCTTGTGGTCTTGTATTAAAGGTGACTCACTTCATTATGCGTATCTCAACATCCAATTTTAGACTTATGAACGAAATTAATTTATACTACCTCAACGCCCACTAATGAGATTAAAGGTCAAACAAATTAAAAGTAAGAGTAAACAGGGCCATACAAGATTTCATTACAAAGGCCCTAGACGCCCATACGAAGGAAAAAGAAAATCAAAATTTACTTTCTTGTTTTAAAGAAAATCAAGGAACGAGTCTTGGTCCAATTATGCAATTTTAGAGATTTTAAAAATCAAGAAAATCAAGATTTTAAATTTTGAAATTTTTGGCTCAAGAAACCGAATCTTGAAATTGGTGTGCGATGAATTACATGTACGAGAGCCAATTTCGGAAGTGAATGAATCATAAGTCCAAGATCTTGAAAATCAAACAGTGGGATATCCAAAAGCCATTCATTAATCATTCACTTTTGAATCATTTTCAAGCTTTGAAGGGGGAAATTAGAGTTGGGGATTGTGAATTTGTAACAACTCGTTTTTTAATGGTGTCAGAAACAGTGATTTCGAGATCACAATTTCGAGATGTTTGATAAGTTAATTAAAAAAAGACTAAATTAGAAAGAATGTAAAAATTAATCAATATTGATTATTATTAGTTAAAAGGTTTAAATAGTTAAATTGGAGATCTTAATGGCAAATATACCATAAGTGGTGATAGTGGCCCGCATTAGGTAAGTTTTGTAAGGAATTTTAATTAAAATAAAGTTAAAGTAATTAAAATAATAAAAGTAAAAAGGAAAGAACATGTTGTCATTTAAGTCTCTCCACCGAAACTCCATAGATTTTAAGCCTCCAAACTTCGGTCTTGCTATTTCCTTTGCTTGTAAGTGTATTTGATATCCATTTTTCATGAATTTTACGTTTTTGGGATCGTTGTAATAATATCTAGCTAATTTAAGGACTAATTTGTAATACTGTTAAAGTTTTTAAAATTCACCATTATTGTTTTTGAAGCTTTTTTAATGTTTATGCTTGAGCCTAATGATGGATTTGAACTATTTTATAAAGTAAATTTGTATCGTTTTAAGTTTAGGGATTAAATAGATAAAATGTAAAATTGGAATGATTTTATTGAAAATTTTTCATAATTTAAGGGCTGTTTATATAGGGTTGAATGTTTGGCAAAAACGAGTATATGAGGTAGTTGTGAAAATTATAAATAAAAGGACTATGTACTAAATTTAATAATATATAAAATTGAAGCTAATAAAATGAAATAAAATATTTTATAGATCAAGATCAAGTTGATTTAAGGAAAAAGGAAAATTATTGATTAGTCCTTGAACTTTTACTAATTACGCATTTTAGCCCTAGTAAGTTTATATGATTTTATAAGATATAATTTGCAATATTATATTGAATTTTGAGTTGTGATATGTTAAATATATCTTTATATGTTGGAATTTTTATAAACTGATACAAGGCGAGACAATAAATTGAACATAGGATAAGATACAATTGGCATGCCAATAGGTTATATTGCGCGTGGTACGGGGTTGACTTGCGATGAGATGATGACGTTTGATTTGGTACTTACCACTCAATATACCGATGTCCAACTTTTCTTGCGGACTATCATGTTATATTTACAATGGTTCTAGTGTGTTTTTGAGAGCAGATATAAAGCCTACCGGCTTGGCACTTGGTGCCCAGGTGTGTTTTCGGTTGGGTTGGCTCATTTGAGCATTCTAGTATGTTCTGGATGGTTAACTGCGTATCCGAATCTGTTTATACCATTCATCAGGCAGCTTTCCAATGGTTATATGACATGTTATTAAATCTTATAAGTGTCTACATGGTTTTCTGAATGTATATCGTGACTTTATATTGAATGATCTCATGTGATTAAATATATTTTGCAATTTGTATATATACGTGTATAAACTCATCTGTTGAGTGACTGTGATTGACAGGATTTATTATTTGTTAATCTTGTTAATGAAATAGCTATGTTTATACGGTAAATTTTATTATTTCAACCGTTGAACTTACTAAGCTCTATTGAAGCTTACTTGTGTCATTTTTCATGTTCCTTGTAGATAATTTTTTGTAGAGTCGAGAGATCGGATCAACTTGAAGATCACACTATCTAGATACATTTTGATAGATTTTGATACGTTTATTTTGGGTTATATGACATGTAATAGGTGTATTTTGTGTATGTTTTGAATATTTACTACATGTGTTACATATGAGATTGATGCAAAGATGCTTAAGATTAGTATTAGCTTTGCTTGTGTATATGCCTTTAATTTTGGTATGAATATGTTCATATAAAGTTGTTTTGGTCATTTGATATAAACCTTATATAAGTGTTTGAATAATGGTATTAATGAATGTGAATGAATAAGAAAGAATAGTAAGTTTGACATTAGTTTTATGTATGAACTTGAATGCAAATTAGTTTGGTGTGACATGTGAATTGAGGTTAATAATTGAATTGTGGTTTCAATGATGACACATTGGTTAGGCATTTAGGTTGAATGTTTTGACATGTTTTAGGTTTGTTTAAATGTGTCTTTAAAGCATGGAAATGTTTAATTTTGATTTGGTTCGGTACCTAAGTTTAGGATGAAAGTTTGCCTTGTTTTGGAAGCTTTTTAAGGTGCACACGACTTAGAGCATGAGCTGTCACACAGCCGTGTGTCACACATGGCCTATACACAAGACTGTGCGCCTTATTAATAGGTGCAGGATTTTTCACACGACTACAGTTAGTTATACGATCTGAGCACACAGACGTGTGGGGTAGCCACACAGCTATGTCCCTAAGCCACACAGTCTGGGCTCTGTCACACGACTATGTGACCCCTGTTTACAAAATTTTTAAAATTTTTTACATTTTTCTGTTTTGATGCAAATTAGTCATTGGTTGTTTTCAAACTATTTTTAGGATCCTGTAAGCTCGATTTTAGGCCCTTAAATAATATTTAGTATTGATTATTGATATTTAGATTAATATATGAATGGTTTAATGATGTTAAATGTTTCCATATGTGTCGAAATACTTCGTAACTCTAATCCGACGACGGAGATGGGTTTGGGGTGTTACAGGATTCATCTTGTTTCCTATGCTTACTAGGACTTCGATACGCCATTCTCATCTTTTCCATCACTTTTCTTTTCTTTGTTTTTCCATTTCGTTCTTGTTATTTTGAATCTAATATTTGAATTTACTTAATTTTAAGTCTTGTTTCAATCAAGAGGGCATTCGCCTATCTTCTCTTATAGAAAATCATCCAAAAATAAAAGTTCTTTTGCTTTTCTTGTTGTTTGAAATCTTTTGTTACAAAACAATTTGCTTTTGGCTTAATTTTTCATTCTACTAAATTGCTTTGTTATTTTTGTTTCAGTATGCTTAATTAGAGGATTCTTTAGAGTTTAAGAATGATTTATTCTCTTCCGGGAAACCTTGTTCTACTCATTCTTGGACTTTTTTTGGCTGCTCCTACCCTTCTTTGCTGTTGGGATTCTTTTTCCATTTGTTTTCATTCAAGTTCTAATTTGTTTTGTTTCTTTTATTTAGTTATCAATTCTGTTGAAGGTTGGTTAGCATGCAGCAACAAAGACAGCCAACAATCAGGCCATGCAGGTCGAGCCATGCAGAAGCTGCTGATACACTTGCAGCTAGTGATGTTTTGTTGATTTTGTAATCTTCAATCAATGTAATGTAGTTTAGTTCATTTTGAACTATGTTAGGTTGATATTTGATGTAATATTGATAGTGATAGAGCTGTTAATTCAGCCTTGTTCAAATGTACAAGTTAATTTCTTCAAGTTTCAATGCATTAAGTGGTAGTAGGTATTAGTTAGGTTACCATATTAATTTTGACAAGTTGAAAGCTTGGTTTATGTATTGGCATTATGCCATTATTCATTTTTGAATGAAATCTTGTTAGTTTTCTTCCATATGCTCCATTTTGTTTGTGTTTAAATTTCTACTTTGTGTCTTCAGCAAGTATCGAGCCTTGCTGCTCAAGTTTCAGTTAAGCTTGTTTGCTTATTGTTCAAAACACCAACAAATTCGACAACTTTTTCTTCATCAATGACGACCCAAATTATTTCAAATACTGGGTTTTTCATTGTTCTTGGCTATCTGAACTTTCCCTTTAATCTTTTTGTGATTTCATTCGGTTTTAGTCTTTATTCTTCAAATATGTTCTAACCGTTTGTTTTCACTTAATTGGCAGTTTGGTTTCGTTTGAAATTCATCAAGAACAAGTGTTTCCTTAATTGACTTGGATTCCTTCAAGAGCTTTATTTCTTAATTCGGCCTCCCTATTCTTTTGTTACTTGATTTTTGTTGCTGCTCTTCTAATTTTGACTTGGATTGTTTGCGTTTCAAGTTGAGTTGAACTCTAGGTGTTTTTCTGTTCGTTTAGAGTCCTAGGCCAAAGCTGCGACTTGAACAATTTTGCGATCTTATTCCGCACACGTCCCTCTCATTCCTTCATTTCACCTATTACCAATTGAGTTAAGATCAGATGTTGAACATGGTATCTAAACCCAAGTTTTGTAATGTTGTTCTTCCTGCCTAATCCTATTTAAGGTACATGGCCTCTAGTGTGGTTGTTGGTATAAAAACCTAGGTTTTGTAATGGTGTTCTTCCCGCCTAATCGTATGTAAGATACACGACCCCTAGTGTGGTTGTTCACATGTAGGCAATATAAGCTATAAATGAGGAATGTTATGTAATTCTCTTAAGTATTAGGTTTCATGAAGTCTTATATTATAGTTGTGCCTCTTCTATTTCTAGTTGGATTGAGGTTGGATGCTTAACAATGCCTAAACGTGAGAAGACTGTAAATTGTACCACTTCATTAAGTTTGAGGTTTCTCATAATCTTATTATATTTAGGTGATGCCAATTTGTTTCAGTTATTAGTATTGGTCCTATAAATGGGGAGAAGTATTAAGCGGTATCAACCAACGTTTATGGACTATCTATCTATTCTCAATTTGGTTTTAGATAGGATGATTAACAAGCTTGTTATCATCTTAATTCATTTTAGAAGAACCAGCCTTGGTTGGCATCATGCTAGGATCTTTAAATAAGTTTAAACAGATTTGAAAATTTGATAGCAACTAAGGAGGTAAACTTGTGATTATAATTGATCGATCTTAGTCAGCAATGGCTCCTTTTACCTATAGATAAAACTAAACGGAGAAAATTTATGGCGTGAAAACATAGCAATCCTAGAATATCATAATAATGGCCATATTCTCTGTAAGGATGAGTTATTTAGCAAAGTGGCACCTATTAGACCCGAAGATTGAATGATATAGAAGTTCTATCACTGCTTCATGGTAGAGAGACATCACACGTTGACCATTAAGGGTTAAATCACATTTTGAGGCTTGAATTTGGTTTCTCACATTGGGGCTTGAAATTTTTTTGGGTCAAAGTTAGGCGTTGAACTTGATAATTGTTTCTCCATAGAGGTCTGAACTATTTTGGTCAAGTTAGACCTTGAATTTGGCAAATATTCCCACATTGGGACTTGAATTTTTTTTTTAGTCCTTGAAAGCCCTAAAGTTTAGGACTCAATATGAGAACAATAGTTATGTTCAAGACTTAACTTGAACAAAAAAAAAGGTTCAAGCCCCAATGTGGGAAAATTTATCAAGTTCAAATCCCAATGTAAAAATAATTGTCAAGTTCTGGACTTGGACAAAAAAAAATTTCAGACATCAATATAAAAAATTTGACAAATTTAAGTCTCAAATAATGACTTAAACCTTTTATTAATGAAAATTGATCGTTAAACAATGTCTGTGAAATGTGGAAGCCTAAACCAGTCTAATAATCATCTATTGTATAGTTGTGCATCTATTCCTAATTGAAATGTACCAGTTTAATCTATCCTGAATCAATTGGTTACAAAAAGTTCTGTGTCTATCCATCTTTTCATTGTGCATATGTTCCTAATTAAACATAGCAGGTTAATCTATCCATTTTATCATTGTGAATGTACTCCTAATTAGGACATAGCAGTTTAATCCATCCTGGATTAATTGGTCAAATTCTGTGTCTATCCATCTTTTCATTGTGTGTTAGATAATCATCGTTTTCTCTCAAATTGGGATAAATAATGAACGACAATGATCACTTGTTTCCCAGACTTACAGGTTCGAACTTATGATTGAGTTCATCTTTCTTGTTCATTGTAAGAATATCGTATATCCGAGCCAAATACATCTAGCATTGAAAAGACTATCTCACCCTTCAAGTTATCAGAAAGTCAAGTAACTCACCTTTTCAACGTAAGTACGCACCATGTTTTCAATATCTTCGACTATAGACTCCGACTGTCCTTCTGCAAAAACCATAGACACGTCCTTCACGATTAATGATTCTGTGTTGCGTGCTTAGAGGGAGATCAAATCTTAGTCTGTTAAAATATAAAAACTATTGTTATTACCTACAGCAACTTTTGTCAACCCAGGAAGATCTATAAGTGTTAAGTTGACAACTGCCAAATAAAACCAAACACATTATAGTCATAGAAATCGAACCAGTAAACACCTTAAAAGGCTTAACCAAAGACGTAATGATCAACCAAAAGGAAATCAAGACTTTACCACGGGGGACTTAAGAAAACAAGAACAAAAAGAATAAGTATAGGAACAACATCTCATGAATGACCAAATCATAATGCAACAATACACATCGTCACACAGTTAAAATGAAACAGTGGCAAAGCCAAATATAAGTTCCAGGCAAAGGGGTACTACCAAGAGGTGCAGAACACCACCATTACCGGGTCTCCTTCAAAGAAACTCCTGATGGAAGTACTTGGTATGAGTTTTGACGCAATGCACTTTTATCTGTTAACAGGTAATGATTCTCATGACATGATCAAACTCAAAGTGTATGATGAGCTACAATCGATGAAGAGAGTCATATTTATGGAAATTACATTTATGATTTAGACAAGCAGTTGTATTCTCTATTTCATGTATATATTTAGAGAGGAAAACATCCAGTTATATTTGGCCCTTAAAACTTGAAAACCTGGCGTACTTGTCCCCAATTTTACTTTCCTCATAGGAACAACGAAGGAATGAGCAAACAACTGATTGAGCAATATTTAACAAGAAAGAGAGAGAGAAGGGTATCACAATACAAATGGGATGGAGAGAGTAGAATCATAATTTCCACAAATGTGTTCAGTTCCTGTATAATTGCAGACAAAAAAAGTTCACCCATGTTCCATTTTTCGATGACTAAATCATCAAAGTTGATAATGGAACAATCTTATAATAAGAGCACAATTTAGTGTGCTGAGTAGAATGATCCACTAGAATATATGCTCAAGTTGATAATGGAAGTAAATATGCATTATTATATCTGGTTATCTGATAAAAGAAAAGAAAAACTTCGTTCATTGTATAGTTAAGAGGGTGGTATAAGTGCAGACCATTTGGAGAATATATGCTCAAGTGAATTGGAATATTAGAGATTTGTTTTGTCTTCCCAGTTATTCGATCTGTTTCATCTGCAATCTCCTTACGAACAGCAACTGCATAAACAGTATTCTCGTTACTTATTAATAATAAAATCACCTGAATCTTGATAAAACAAGAACATGAAAAGAAATAAGTAATGGAAAAAAAATCTGACCAAGTATGGGGCAGCAATCATTTTTAAAGTAAACAATCATTATATGGATATATGGAGAAGATATATTAAGGAACTAGAAACTGGAAACAATAATGTTGGTGAGGAAATGAAAGAAAACAGTTTCATCTTGGAGGAAATTGTTCAAGCTTATTCCTCTGCAGTCTGAATTTACCATTACACAGCTACTTGCATGGTTGTTCGAGGCTTATTAAGTGCTTTGTCGCATGGGATACCATCAATCTCTGATTATTACCCAAAATAGGATAGAACGTAAAGGTGCTTTGCGTAATAAAGTCGGAGTTACCAACGCAACACTTGTCATGGTTTGCAACAATCAAACCTAACATTTATGAAGCCAACGCAATATGGTTTACGCTGGTAGACTTTATAGAAGATTCCGAATTAATGTCACTCCTTCAGAGCTACAACTGCAGAGCCTCTTACAAGAATGCCATGATTGTTTCTTCTACTCAACTGAAAAATTCTTTTTATAAATTATACCTCAATCATGGAATGGAAGGATTTCTTTTCTCTTTTCTTTTTATCAATAACTGGATATCTAGTTATCTACTTCCTGGGCAGGCACTGTTACTTCAAAAAATGATGGACAAAGAAGCTGTCTATAGTAACATAATGCAATATTTGACATATACATTGCATCTGAAGATTAATCCAGAAGAACACAAACCTCAAACTCAGTCTATATCCTATAAATCACAGGATATAACTCTGTCCCAGCATAAAACAAATGTTGCACTTCTGTATCAAAGAAGTCCTATTATTCGGTCTCATCTGATACCTATAAACTTATCCCATCCCCAGAAAGAAGTTAATGAATTTCATGCATGGATCACCCAAGAAAGCAACATAAACACCGAAAAGTAAGTTAATAATTTCGAGAAGATGGATAGATAACAAATTCAAAAGTTTAAATGATCGAGCACCATGATGGAAATACCGAAATCAGTGAATCTCTTCTTTGGTGCATGAAGAAACTCTGCATATTCAGTCCCAGATTCTGTCTTATGAAGTTGCAACACCAATGGCCTCCGAGTAACAATGCCTTATAGAGCAAGAAAAAGAAATTAGATTTTGAAAGGAGTACGTTCTTCATCATAACCAACTTCGCATAGCATATGGGTGGATGTCATTTTTAATCATAAATCACAGCATAAGCATGATATGGAATCTAGAATAGAGATCGTGGTGGATCCTTTCCAATTTAGTCATGATCCATAACACCTTTCAATTGATATATTTAGCTAAACTAGTAAGTGATAAAACTGCATTATAATTGTTTACTTAAAAAAAAAAAAGATCTTTTAAGTACCAAGAACCAACATTTAAGTGTTCTATTTTTCCTTTTTTTTAAAATTCTATTATTAAAATTCCAAATTCCAGGAAAAGAAATAAAAAAAATTACCAGATCCACGAGGCAAGAAATCTCTCCCTACAACACTCTCCAAAACCGAAGATTTCCCAGAACTCTGATTTTCCATTTAAAAAAAAAAGACAATTGTGTAAAAACAAAACGTGAATAAATAAATAAATGGATTGAAAAGGAATTTTGACCTGGCCACCAACAACAGCAACAGAAGGGAGAATTTCCCAGAGAGACATTCCTTGGCCACCATGATCGCCAAGGAGGGTGCAGGCTCTTTGGATCTTGTTTATCAACCCAATCAAGCTCGTCATCGTCGCCATTTTTTACCCAAAATAATAGAGGGATTTGGATTGGAGAAGACAATATGGGATCGAAATGGATGCTCCTTCGTCGGATTACAAAATTTGGAAATGGAAGTTTTGATTCAGAGAGAGAGAGAGAGGACGATAATAAACGGCAAAACAATTTTTAACGAAAGTGATGTTTTGCATGGCTGACTATTTATATTTATATGTGCTTTGTTTTTTTCTCAAGTTTATATGTGCTCTGGCCCAAAAACATAAAGAAAAAACTTTAAATGTGCTATTTTTAAAACTAATCCTGTGTTTGGATATTTAACTATTAAACCCTGCTCTGTATATTAATCAATTATAAATTTAATATTTATAAAATTATTTCTAATTTAGAAAAAATTAAAATGTAAAATATCTTCTTCTTTTTTAAATTATAACAGTACACCATAAGCTTGTATGTCATACTTACTATATAAATAGTTACAGTAAAAATGAAATTATTAATTAAATATTAAAACCATTATTAATTAAAATAAAAAATTATGACTAACAATATTATTATTAGGAAAATATCATTGCAACGAGAAATTAAAATTTAACAATAAATTTGCTTTAAAAATTTAATACAACTATTCATATCTCTCTCAATATACACAAATGTTAGAGCGTCCAAACCTACAAACTTTTACATCGGTAATAATATCAATGCCAACCAAATTAAAATTCAATTGATTAATGTAACTTTATTTTAAACCATACATAAATTTAAGTAAATTACTCAAGTTCAATCAATAAAATTAAACTTAATTACAATTTCTAAAAGTTCAAACTCAAAGCCAATGAATTGAGCACTCAAAAAACCCACAATTTTTCAAGAAAAACAATTAAGTCACTTTTTTTTTTTTTTTTTGCACTTAATTGAGTACTTAAACTTTCAAAATGCATCAAAAAGACCCTCAAGTTTTTTCAAAAAAGCAATTAAACCCCTACTTTTTTCACTCAATTGGGTACTTGAACTTTCAAAATGCATCAAAAAGACCCTCAAGTTTTTTCAAAAAAGCAATTAAACCCCTACTTTTATTAAAAATTAGAAAAAATTTATACTAAATAATAAATTTTAGAAAATTATTAAATTTTAATAAAATATAAAATATTAGAATTTTTATAAAAATATTTAAAAATTGTAAAATTTTATAAAAAATCATAAAAAATTAACAACCCTAGTTTTTTCAATTAAAGTTATCACGTGTCGCAACATAACGTGACATGTGGCAAAAATGATTAAAAAATAAAATCAACAAAATAAAAAATATAGAGATATTATAAAATGCTTCTTTTGATATGATAATTTTATAAAAATATTTACAAAATTTATATTTCTTTACATTTTGTATAATTTTCTTACGACTTTATAAAATTTTATAATTTTTATATTTCTATATATTTTATTTTTTCTAATTTTAATAAAAGAAGGGTCTAATTATTTTTTTTTAAAGTTTGAGGGTCTTTTTGATGCATTTTGAAAGTTCAAATACCCAATTGAGTGTAAAAAAAAAGAGTAGGGCTTAATTGCTTTTATTGAAAAGGTTTGAGGGCCTTTTTTTTTATACATTTTGAAAGTTCAAGTACCCAAATGAGTGCAAAAAAAAAAAAGAAGACTTAATTACTGTTTTTTGAAAAAATTGAAAACTTTTGCACCATTAAGCCAGTAAAATTTTAAACGAATTAAAAACATCTACATTCATATTATATTTAGAAAAATATATTGTTCTCTACTTACCATTTGCTTCTTTAAAGCTGACATCGAATAAGTGAGTTGTTATATATTCGTGTTTGTATTTTAGAATAGACAATATAAGTCGTTTTTCAGTTTCCGACCAACACAATCTTTTTCACTATTTTCGAATCACGATTGGCTTAGAATGTGGGCACTAACTCACAAACCAATTATCACAACGGAAATTTTATTTATACTTGGTGGAAATATCAATAACTCTCAAGGGCTAGAAATAAAAAACCAAAACTCTATTAAAAGTAGAATTTATTTGGAAAATAAATCTCATTGAATTTTGACTGAGTGTCGACACTAAGTATGGTGTATGGTGTTTTTCAACCTAGCCAATTACAAGAATCTTACTTGAATAAGGTGAAGCAAATGATTTCTATTTATATAGAGAAATACAAGAGTCTTACTTGAATAAGGTGAAGCAAAATAATCTTTTAGTAGAAAGTACACCTATCCCTTATTGGTATAGGCTACGGGCGGCACCAACCCTAGTTCATGGCACCCTTATTTTGGAAACTAGGGTTGCCGCTCATCATGCTACTAAATAAACTTATGGGTTTATCTTGTGCATTTGTGTTATTTGAGCTTTTAGCCAACTCATATAATTTAATCAACTGAACAAATAATTTTTATTTTCTAAAATATTATTTATTTAATTAAAATAAATTTAATTAATTTACCTAATTAAATTATTTTCTTAACTCAATTTTATTTTCGTTAAAGTTACGACAACTTTCTTGTATTAGAATCTATGAGTTAAAAATTTTAATTATCTTGTTCAATAAAATCTGCGATGACTTATTAATTTAATTTCTATTTCAAACTTCAATTATTTAATTACAATTAATTAAATAATAATTCAAAGAAATTAATTTAATCTCTAAGGCATTTCTTACTTATAGCGAGAAAACTCATTTACTACAAATAGTTATACATGTGACCTATTTCTCTGATTTGTCGTTTTCACTTATTCATCTCGTCAATTCAAATGCAAACCATCAATATTGTACCAAGCTAATAGAAGGACCGATTGAAGATATATGATAAGAGCTCAAATAATTTGAAATTAAGTTGACTCTTTATCTATTAATTACAATATTATTTAGCCATGAAGTTATTCCACTAAAGTAACATGATTGAGTTCTTCCTATTATATACTATTATGAAAGTTACTTTTCAAGTGTTCGTCCAATGACCCTGTCATATATGTGTTACCTTCATAAGATATTCTTAATCTCTTTGAGTTAAATTTGTTCACCCAATATGATCCTATTTTATCTATGGTAATTGTAATCAGCCCAATCTGCCCGGGCCCATACCATAACCAAAATTAAACCAAATAATAACCAAATTAAAAAGTTAAAAGTCCAACAGTCCAAATTAAATAGCCCAATACACCCAAACCTGATTTTAGCCCAAACTAAATAAACCCAATTACTATGACCCACATTAGGGCCCAAATAAATAACCCCAACCCAATTCTGGAATTGGCCCAAATGGCCCAATATTTTCGACATTCCAGAAACCCTAGAGGTTCTGAATCACCAATGCCTGCTGCCTCCCCAGCTGCGTGCCTCCACGCGCTCCACACTTCGTGTCCTCAAGACGCCCACGCCTCCGTCATGCCACCCTCGCCATCCGTACCTGCAAACAGGGGCTCCAATAGTAGAGAAACAACAAAAAAATATGTATACAAAAATTATATTTCGATTTGGCTATAAAATGGAATCAGCCATCCTGTAATTTTTTTTACGCACACAGAAAATACAACAATAGAAACTTGAAATAGAGATTCAAAAAGGTTTCTTTTCGATTTCATCTTTCTTTATTGTTTTTTCTTTGAATCTATTTTTGTAGCATTTTTCTTTCTTTCTTTTTCTACACGCGAAAATAAAAAAAAGGGATTTACATGCGAAAGTGGAATCGACGGATTGCCTTTTTCGTCGAAATCGAAACAAAGGAGGTCGTTGAGGCTAGGGTCGGGTCTAGTTTGAAGGATATCCGTCGATCGAACCTGAATAGGCCACTAATCGCCGATGGCCGTAGGCGTTGTAGTGGCCGAAAGGGGATTTCTCTCTGCAGTAGAGAATAAAAACAAAAAGGGGAGGGGCTAGGGTTTAGTTCAAAATGATATTTGACCTGTTTTAATTTGGTTTTAATCCATTAAGGAAACGGCGCCATTTAGGCTCGTTGCAATAGCCTTTAATCGATGCCGCGTAGAGCAACCCAATGACCTGACCCGATTGTAGCCAAGATTCGCGTGTTTCGGTCTTTGAGAGAATATTTGCACATTCAATCATTTCCTATTTTGCCGCAATTTGATTAAGCCATATAGGTGTTCTCTATTTCCTTAATTTTGCACCCCAATTTTGTACATTATTTCAATTTCGTCCACTTTTAGATGCTGTGTTTAGTAACTCGGGTAAATTGCCCTTTCAGTCCCTTTTAGTTTGTGCGCATTATATTTTAGTCCTTTTTCGGTTTCTTTTAATTTATTGTTTTAGCTTTTTAATTTTGCTTTGCTGTCAATATAGTCCTTTAATTATTTTTTTAGTTGTTTTCTTATTTTTTTTTACTTATTCTTTTTTAAAATTAATATTAAATATCATGTTGTAGATAGCTCTAGATGTTATCATCTTTTTATGCTACTTTCATATTTTTATACATGTATATATTTTAAATTAGGCATTTATTTGTTTGCTATTGTATGGGTTGTATTTTAAATTTGTAACCATTAATTATTTGCTATTCATTATTGTAATATTTGGTATATGTATTGCTACTTTGTCTTGTATATTACTATTCCATTGTGATTTATTTTTTTAAAAAAATCAAATTTAATGTCGTTCAAGTTCTAAAATCATTCCATTCAAAGGTTTTTAAAAAATAAGGCAATATTTTGTGTTTGGAAATCTGATAGATCGTACCCTAATATGCTGGGTTTTGGTTTTTTGTTTGACCAAATAACCGAATATCCTTTTAAGATTTCATTCGTGTTTTCTTACCATCAAAATAAGGTAATATTTTGTATTTGGAAATCCGAGAGATCATGCCCTAACGTGCTGGGTTTCGATTTTTCATTTGACCAAATAACCGAATATCCTTTTAAGATTTCATTCGTGTTTTCTTAGCATTAAAATAAGGTAATATTTCGTGTTTGGAAATCCTAGAGATCGTGCCCTAATATGCTGGCTTTGGTTTTTCGTTTGACCAAATAATCGAATATCCTTTTAAATTTTCATTCGTGTTTTCTTAGCATTAAAATAAGGTAATATTTTGTGTTTGGAAATCTGAGAGATCGTGCCCTAACGTGCTGGGTTTCAGTTTTTCATTTGACCAAATAACCGAATATCCTTTTAAGATTTCATTCATGTTTTCTTAGCTTTAAAACAAGGCAAAATCTTGTGTTTGGAAATCTGAGAAATCGTGCCCTAACGTGCTGGGTTTTGGTTTTCGTATGACCAAATCCTCGAGTATCCTTTTAAAGTTCTTTTTACCGCATGATTTGGAAATTATGAGATGACCTTGGTTTCGAGGTTTAAGACGTCATATCCTAACGTATTGGATATGGTGTTTTATTCCTTCGGAACGAGAAAATCTTAAATTCCAACTTAAATTAATTAAATATTTTTCAAAAGGAATTACATTTTAAGTTTTTTTTTTCTAATTTTCGACATTAGGATATTAATTAATCAATTTGGTATCAGTTTTGGGTGTACATGGGTGCTAATCCTTTCTCATGCGTAACCGACTCCCGAACCTATTCTTCTTGAAATTCATAGACCAAAATTAATTTCTTTTAAAATAAAATAAAATGTTTTAGAGGTGGTCCAATCGCACCTAAACAAAAAGGTTGGTGGCGACTCTACTCTATATTTTTTAAGTCGATCACCATTTTTCCAAGCGTATAAAAAATAGTTTCGACAGCTTGGCGACTCCACTGGGGATAGGTTTCAAAAGAAAGTCAAGCAGTAAAGTTGATTAATTTTTGTCCTTTTGTCGAAAATTAAAAATTTGATTCAAAAAATTACGATCCTTTTTATTGCATTCACTTGCGTCATCTCATTTGATTGCTGTGGTTCGAGTCCTATAGAATACATTTGCATCATATTGCATGATGTCGAGTCACACCCTTTTAAGTGGGAGTGAGAAGCTACTCCTTCATGAGGTTTTCACCTCCGTGCAGGATAGTGAATCGCTTTCGGGATACATCCGTACCTATGTCTTCTTGAGATTTTCATCTCCGTGTAGCCATAGGGAAATGTATTCCCCTGAACCGAACTCAGTCCGTATGAGCCTATAATAGGTGAGGATCGAGGAATCTGCTGGTTCAGGTACCTCAACTTTAGAACTAAACTGCATATAGAAAGCCCTAAGAGCCCACCCTAGGCAGAGCCATGATAAACCCTAGTGGTCACCTAAATAGACGCTTGAATGTTTTTTACATGCTTTGAATTTTGTTTCTATTGTACTAACTTTTTTGTTTTATCTTTGTTACTTTATATGCATTTTCATATTAGAGAGAGGTGTCGATTCGGGTTTGATTGCTAAATTAGGGAGCTCGGCATGAAAAAGGACTTTCTTGATAAAATAGAGGATAACACAACTGTCCAAACTTGGTCAGAAACAACACAATTAGAGAAGGGGGATAGTCTAGCTGCGGGGCATGTGTCAGAGTTATGGGATTACACTCAAGCTAGTGTTATGCAAAATAACTTCCAAGAGTTCAAAGAAATATGGGATCAGTGGAACGACGAGACCAAGAAGTTGTTCTACCAGGATTATGGGGACTTGCTATACTTACTTGACGTCAAGGTAGACGAGCAATTATTTCGATAGTGCTGGAACCCCGCGTATAGTTGCTTTACCATTGGGAGAGTGGATTTGGTACCCATCGTGGAAGAGTATACCGCTCTATTACATTGTCCGAGGATTCAAAATGATAAAGTCTATTCGAGAGCTGCTTACGTCCCAGCCTTTTAGAAGAAGTTGACGAGCATTACCGAATGAGTGAGAAGTGGATTATAGCTAGGATTAAGCAAAAGGGCGAGTGCAAGTGCATCCCGTGGAGGAATTTGAGGGATTTGATTATAGCTCATCCTGATGAGAAGAGAAGAGTTGATGTCTTTTCATTGAGCATCTATGGGTTGATGTTGTTCCTTAGGGCTTTAGGGTACGTAGATAAAACAGTCAGAGATCTCTTCGACCGACTCAATAGAGGGGTTACACCAGTTCTTGCAATCTTGGCCGAGACTTTTAGGTCATTGAATGCATATAGAAGATCCAGAGAGGGCATGTTCATAGGGTACGCTCAGCTATTATTAGTTTGGTTTCACAATCACTTCTGGAAGGTAGATAAAGTCTCTTATCGACCTTTCTGTGAGAATTATTCACCTTTAAAAGAAGAAGTAGCTACGGCAAGGCACAAAGATATATCAAAAAAAAGTGGATGATGATTTTTCAGAATCTCCAAGAAAAGGATATCGAGTGGAGAGTTCCATGGATAGTGCTTGATGAGATACTTTATAGATGTGGAAGCTTTGATTGGGTCCTTTTACCTGGAATTTGGGGAGCCTTTGTATATGCTCATTTGCTTGCAGCAAGACAGTATAAGTCCAAACAGTTTGTACCGGTGACACACGGGTTAGCTCAAAGTGAATTTCCCTATAGAGGAGAAAATTACAAGAAAAAGATTTGGGAGATTGCTGATGTTTGGAAGTAAACTCGTCGGATGAAAAAGTTGATAGTAGGATCAATGAATACTCCTAAGTATAGAGGATGGTTCAGTAGAAGGATTAATGACAACATCCCGGGGCCAAATCTGGAAGGAGCTAGACCGATGGAGAAATATTTATAGGTAGTCCCATCAGAATTAGAAATAATAAAACAAGATTTTGAAAAGAGGAATAGGGAGCTGGAGAAGAGAATAGATCAATTAAAGGAAGAGAAGATGCATTTAAGGTTGGATGCCGACGTTCAAAAGTTAGGAGTTGAGAAGTTAAGAAAGGGGAAAAATAAAGCTGAAGAAGATCTGGATAGTCTAAAGATGGATTATAAGAAGATACGGCTATCAATGAGAACTATTGGGCTGGGGAAAACTTCAGATCAATGGCGACAGAAAATTCAAGCGGAAAAGACCAAGGCTAATCAATGGAATAAAAGGTTCCAAGAGGCTCAAACTCAGAGAGAGGTTCTAGAAAGGAGTCTATTAGAAGCCCAGAACAACAAAGGGGAATTAAAGGCCAGAGTGGCAGAGCTTGAAAAAGTACTCTACCAGTATATAAATCGTGATTCCGTGGCTGAGCTAAGGACAAGTTTGAGAAAAATTGAAGAAATGAAAGGAATAATAGAAGAGCTAGAGTCTGATTTGCAAAGTTGTGAGCTTCGGGTAGAACTTCTTGAAGCAAATGAGGAGCATTGAAGGATCAGCTTCATCACTCTCGAGTCAAGTTAGGGATCGAGATTACATTATGGGTGAAGCCGTGGCTCGGATCCGGAATGTAGCTGACCATCTACAAACCTTGGCAGTTCAGGCCAACACACTGAGTGTGAAGTATGAGCTGGAATCAGACAAGGGTCAAGAACTAGCTTCGTTGCTTAGGAAAGTTAAAACTCTGAGCATTAGGGCAAAGCCGTATTTGTAATTTGCTTTATGTAAAGAGCTTTGTTTTCTAATAAATTTTCTAAATGGAATTGAATCAGAATCGACTTCTTTTGCATTTCATGCATCTACATTGCATCATATGCATTAAGGTTCACTAAAAGAATCTAATTGATTAATAATTATTTCAGTTATCTGGAAACCGACCAAAATTAAACAAACAAGCATCCTTACGGTACAAGAAGGAAAACTAAAGCAATGGATAAAAGAATAGAAAGGTTGAAACAAATGCGGAGGGAGGTGTAAGAACAGTTGCAAGCACAAATGCAAAAGCAGCTGGTTAAGATCCACAAGGATATGATGGACAAAAGGGAGTTGCAAAGGAATATGATGACCCAAATGACTCAGATGACGCAGCTGTTAAATGGGCTTATAGATAAAGGAAAGAGCCCCATGGTTAATGTTGAGGAGAATACTGAGTATCCTCAATATCCCTCTAGTTTTACTCCACATATGCAAACAAGACCTGAAAGGCTATCTGTCTCTATCAGGCCTCAACAGATTTAGGACGAAGCCTCGATACCGATGGATTTCCAGGCTGGCCTAGGCTCTAACCCTGGCCATAATTCAAACAATCCGATGGTCCCTGATTTAGATGAGATAGCTGAAGGAGAGAGGACAAAAGTAGAATTACCAAAGCAGCTAGAAGATAGATGTAAATGGTTGGAGTAGAATTTTAAAGCGATCGAAAGTGCCGATAACTATTATGGAATTGATGCCAAAGATTTAAGCTTAATCCCAGACTTGGTGCTCCCATACAAATTCAAAATGCCTGAATTTGAGAAGTATAATGGGACAAGTTGCCCCGAGGCTCATATTACTATGTTTTGTAGAAGAATGAAGGGGTACATTAATGATGACCAACTATTGATCCATTGCTTTGGGATAGCTTTGGTGGGGCGTGATCAAATGGTATAACCAGTTGAGTCGTGCCAGAATTGATTCATGGAGAGATTTGGCTCAAGCATTCATAAAACAATACAACCACGTGACAGATATAGCACCTAATAATATTACACTCCAGAATATGGAAAAGAAGACAAATGAGAGCTTTAGGTAGTATGCCCAGCGACAGAAGGAGGTGGCGATACATGTACAACTTTACTCTTAGAGAAAGAGACGACTATGCTCTTTATCAGTACTCTGAAGCCTCCATTTATCAACCACATGTTGGGAAGTACTACTAAAAGCTTTTTTGATATCGTAATGTCTAGGGAGATGATAGAAAATGCGATAAGGTGTGGAAAGATTGAAGCAAGATAAGGCACCAAGAGATCAGCCCCGAGAAGGAGGAAGAATGAGGTGAATAACATGAGTACGCATAACAAGGGTCATTCGAGAGCAATCACAATGAGCTAGCCAAAAGTAGTAACCACTAATCATCAAGGTCCTCCGAGACAGGAATCCAGCACAAGGGTGAACAAGGAGAGGATACAATTCACACCTATACCCATGACGTATAGAGAGCTGTACCAGAACCTCTTTGATGCACATGTTGTGGCCCTTTTCTACTTGACACTGTTGCAACCTCGTTTCCCAAGTGGTATAATGCAAACGCCCAGTACGAATATCATGCTGGAATCGCGGGGCATTCAATTGAGAATCTCACCGCGTTCAAAAAGTTGTCGAAAGGCTAATAAAAATAGGGATTATGAAGTTTGACGACCCACTTGTACCAAACGTAGTAAGCAACCCCTTTCCTAATCATACTGATTAAGGAGTAAATGAAATAAATGAAGGTAGGAGCAGGAAAGTCAAACATGAGGTTGTAGAAGTTAAAACCCCATTAAGACAAGTCTGGAAGGAGATTGTGGAGAGAGAACTGATCACGTTGAATTCGAAAGAGAGGTCTGAAGAAAAAAGAAACCATTACTAGTTCCATTATAGAGAGGGGCATAGAATCCAAGAATGCCCTGAGTTTAGAGCTATAGTGCAAAACTTGATGGATAATAAAGAGATGGAATTTTACGAGGAGATTAAGAGATCAGAAGAACGGAGGTTTACGCTTCAAAGGAAGGATCAACGGAATGGGTCCAAAAGGGCAACCACCTAGTAGGGATCATCTCGAAGCCAAGAGTCAATGAAGCTAGAACAGGTAGCACCGAGAGTTGTAATTCAAAAGCTAATAGTTTTTCCGTATAGGGATAGTAAGAGAGTCCTTAGAACTATTATTGTAATGTGACTATCCGAGGAAAAGAGAATCCAGCTAGTGCTTCAGAGAGCATCAAGATATAGGTTCTCATACTCGTAGTGGAGACGCTACGATCTGGTAAAAGGTAAAACTCTAATGGTGGAGCAAGAGAAAAAAAATCAGTCGAGCCTGAGTCACCTGTCAATGAGCTAGTGAGAGAGGAGAAAGCTAGGGAGTTCCTAAAATTTTTGAAACACAATGAATACTGTGTTGTAGAATAGCTGCACAAATAACCAGCATACATATTTGTGTTAGCTTTACTTCAGAGTTCGGAGGTACATAAAAATACACTAATGAAGGTCTTGAATGAGACATATGTGGCCAATGATATCTCAGTCAGTAAGCTGAACCGGCTAGTCAACAATATAAGCGCTGATAACTTCATTTACTTCAACGATGATGAAATTTTGTAAGGCGGCAGGGCATCTACTAAGGCTTTGCATATTACCACTAGATGTAATGGGTACACACTGCTAGGGGTTTTGATAGACAATGGGTCGACGTTAAACATATTACCCTTATCCACATTAAACAGATTACCGGTGGATAGTTCCCACATGAAAGAATGTAAGAACATAGTTAAGTCATTTGACGGCACGCAAAGAAGAGTTATGGGGAGGATCGAAATACCACTGCTAATCGGTCCGACAATGTATGAGGTGGACTTCTTGGTCATGGATATCAAGCCCTCTTATAACTACTTACTAGGAAGACCATGGATTCATTCAGCGGGAGCAGTACCTTCATCATTCCATCAGAAGCTGAAGTTAGTGTCAGAGGGCCAACTAGTGACAATAAATGCCGAAGAGGATATTATTGCAGCTGTAACTAGTGATGCACCATATCTAGAGACGAATGACGAGGCAATCAAGTGCTCTTTTTGATCCTTGAAATTTGTAAATGCGCCTTCATTATGGAAGGAGACAGAATTTCGGTACCAAAAATCTCTAAAACCACAAGAATGGGATTGCAGATGACCGTAGAAAAATAAGCTTTGCTAGGAAAAAGGCTAGGAAAATACCTCCAAGGAAAGGTTGAGGTACCGTTGCTAAAGGAAAAATGAGACTACTTCGACTTAGGGTTTAAGCTAGACGTGAGAAAGAGAAAGAAGGAACTCAAAAAGAAGCAAGAGAGGAGAAGAGCACGGTTGAGTGAAGAGGAAATCAAGTGGGAGCCAATGATAATTCCACACATATCCAAAACCTTTGTATCGGTAGGAGTCATTCATGCTGAGCAAAAGGCGCCAAAGAAGAAGACATTATAACAATGTTGGGCAATGTCTACATTAATGCCATATCTAAAGAGGCAATTGAAGGGGAGAACTTGTCAAGCATTCGCCCCTTTGAACCTGAGAGTGTTCTAGATAATTGGACTGCAGAGGAGATTCCTATAGTGTTTAGAACTATTTCAAGGTAATGTCCTAGAACACTTATTGCTCTTAGCCTAAGAGTAATAAGCATCATTTGTGAAATAGGCTTATGTTCCAAAAATCTTTAATTTAATGAAAATGCTTTTGAATTTTTTGAGCAAATATTCTTCATTCTTTCAATCCATCCCTAATCATATTATACAAACAATTATTCTTTATTCCAAATATTCTTTTATTCTTAATGATCATGTCATACAAATTATTATTCTTAAATTTATTCGTTTTTTATATTCCTTTGTACCTGCGACAAATTTCTAGATATCAATGACATGAGTGATGCTGCTACTAGATTAGAATCCCCTTTTGAGCAAGACATGTGTTTAGAGGGATCCCAAGACTTTGGAGATGATATAGACTGTGGCTTATCTCCAGACATGTTAAGAATGGTAGAACAAGAAGAAAAACAAATTCTACCTCATGAAGAGACAGTGGAAAGTCGTGACCTTGGAAGAGGAAAGATAGTGAAAATTAGAACGTGCATAACCAGAAAAACGAAGCGAGACCTCGTAGGTTTACTTCAAGAATTCAAGGTTTTCTTTGCGTGGTCATATCAAGATATGTCAAGTTTAAGCACTGATATTGTAGTACACCGCCTTCTCATAAAAGAGGATTGCAAGCCAGTTCAGTAGAAGCTCGAAGGATAAGGCCGAATATTATGCTAAAAATAAAGGAAGAAGTCAAAAAATAGTTCAATGCCGAATTCTTGCAGGAGATCAAATATTCAAAATGGGTAGCCAATATCGTGCCTGTCCCTAAGAAAGATGGAAAATATGAATGTGTGTAGATTATAGAGACCTAAATAAGGCTATCCCAAAGGATAATTTCCCGTTACCCCACATTGATACTTTGGTGGATAATACAGCAGGTTACTCGTGGTTTTCATTCATGGATGGGTTCTCGGGGTACAATCAGATAAAGATGCATCCTCAGGACATGGGAAAGACTACCTTCATAATCTTATGGGGTACGTTCTGTTATAAAGTGATGCCATTTAGGTTGAAAAATACGGGGTTACATACCAAAGGGCAATGGTGACTTTGTTCCATGACTTGATGCAAAAAGAAATCGAAGTTTATGTGGACGATATGATTGCAAAGTCTAGAACAGAAGAGGAACACATTCGAGTTTTGAGGAAAATGTTCCTGAGGTTGAGAAAATTCCAACTGAAGCTCAATCAACGAAATATACTTTTGGAGCTAGATCTAGCAAATTGTTGGGCTTCATAGTCAATGGGAAGAGAATCGAGATTGACTCAGACAAGGTCCGAGCTATACAAGAATTACCTCCACCACACACTCAAAAAGAAGTTCGAGGTTTCTTGGGAAGGTTAAATTACATTGTTCGATTCATTTCACAGTTAACCGAGAAATGTGATCCCATATTTCGTCTTTTGAAGAAACATAATCCAGGCGTGTGGGATGATGAATGCTAGAAAGCTTTCGATAGGGTCAAATAGTACTTGTCAAACCCTCTAGTATTGTCACCCCATGCCTGGTTAGGCCATTAATCTTATATTTGACAGTGTTTGATCACTCTATGGGATGTGTGCTGGGTCAACATGATGATTCGAAAAGAAAAGAAAAGGCAATATACTACCTCAGCAAGAAATTCACTGAGTGTGAGATGAGATATTCGCTAATTGAGAAATTATGTTGTGCCTTGATTTGGACAACTCGAGATTGAGGCAAAACATGCTGTACCACGACTTGGTTAATCTCAAAATTAGACCTTCTAAAGTACATGATGGAGTCAACTGCTTTAAATGGAAGGATGGCGAGATGGAAAATCCTACTTTCTGAATTCGACATCATCTATGTGAGTCAAAAAGCTATGAAAAGGAGCGTAATAGCAGACTTTCTAGCTAGCATAGCTTTAGAAAATTATGAGCCATTGAATTTTGATTTCTCCAACGATGATTTAATGTATGTAGCGATAGTGGCGGAAGACACCCTAAAGAATCATCTTTGGAAGCTAAACTTCGATGGAGCATCAAATGCTATCGGTAATAGAATTGGGGCAGTCTTAGTATCCCCAAATGGAGATCATTACCCATTCACTTGCAAACTGGATTTCAATTGTATGAATAATATAGCAGAATAAGAAGCGTGTATCATGGGACTCCGAGCAGCCACGGAGCGCAAAATCAAAGTGCTAGAAGTATATGAAGACTCTGTACTAGTGATCTACCAACTCAAAGGCGAATGGGAGACAAGAGACCCCAAATTGATCAATTACCGAATGATAGTTATGGGGTTAATTGAGAAGTTTGATGATATCACTTTTAGTTATCTCCCATGAGAAGAAAACCAAATGGCATACGCTTTGGCCACTTTGGCTTTCATGATCAGAATAAGCAAACAAGAGGACATGAAGCCTATTCAAATAAGTATCTATGAAGCCCCAGTACATTGTTACAATGTAGATGAAGGAGAAAGAGATGATCACCCTTGGTACCAAGATATATTGCGATACGTGAGAAATCGTGAATATCTTAAACAAGCGATCGAGAATGATAAGAGGACATTGAGAAGACTAGCTTGTGGCTATGTTTTAGACGGTGAGATCCTGTATAAAAGAAGAAAGGATTAGGTACTGCTGAGATGTGTCGACGCTGTTGAAGCTAAGAAAATTCTAAAAGAAGTCCACGAGGGTGTTTGTGGAACACATGCTAATAGTTTCACAATGGATAGACAAATTATGAGATTCGGATACTATTGGTCTACCATGGAAGGAGACTGCATTAATTATGCTAAAACATGTCACAAATGCCAGATCTATAGAGACAAAATTCACGTGCCTCCTTCACTTTTCAATGTTATGACTTCCCCATGGCCTTTTTCCATGTAGGGCATGGACGTCATCGGGCTGATCTCTCCAAAAGCTTTAAATGGACATCGATTCATCTTTGTAGTCATCGACTATTTCACCAAGTAGGTAAAAGCTACTTCATACGCCAGCGTCACTAATCGGCAGTTAGTAGATTCTTAAAGAAGAAATCATATGCCGATATGGGATGCCTGAGAAGATCATATCAAACAATGCACTCAACCTGAACAACAATACGATAGCGAAAGTCTGTAGTCAGTTCAAGATCAGACACCACAATTCGTCACCGTATTGTCCAAAAATGAATGGTGCAGTGGAAGCAGCCAACAAAAACATTAAGAAGATTGTGGGAAAAATGGATGAACCTATAAAATTGGCACAAGAAGTTACCATTTGCTCTCTATGCTTATCAAACATCAATCAGAACCTCCACCGGGACAATTTCGTTCTCATTGGTTTATGGAATAGAGGCAATGTTACCCATTGAAGTCGAAATTCCTTTCCTTCGAGTCTTATCAGAGCTAAAGTTAAACGAACCGAATGGATCTAGTCTCGATATGATCAGCTAAACTTGATCGAGAAAAAGAGGCTAATGGCTATTCGTCATGGTTAGATGTACCAAAAGAGGATGATGCAAGCTTATGATAAAAAGGTTCGCCCAAGAGAATTTCATGAGGGGGACTTAGTTTTGAAAAAAGATCCTCCCCATGCAAAAGGATTTGAGAGGAAGCGGATGCCAAATTAGGAAGAACATTATATGGTGAAAAAGGTTTTTTCAGGAGGAGTACTGATCTTAACTGATATAGATGGGAAAAACTTACCCAATCCTATAAACTCGATTCAATCAAGAAGTACTATACTTGAAAAGGAAAAGAGGCAAAAGTGAAAACCCGCAAAGGGCGCTTTAAGACCCTCTCTAAAAAAAATGATGAATGAAAAATGAAAAATAAAGAGGCCAAGGCGAAAAAGACCAAAGGGCGCCTTAAGACCAAAGGGTTTTTAGTCGAAAACCCGAAAAGGGCGGCTCAAATTGTAATCAATGATGGGGCATGCGGTAATCTTACCACACTTGAATTAAGAAGGAGAAGAGATGTTATGTCTTGGATCGTTAGTAGAGTACTCTCGATCTCCTAAACATATATTGAGCTTAAAATGGTATTCAGAAAGTTCATATAGAGAAGCTCAGGCTGCGATATCCGGGGCATCTATCTTTTCCCCTTATCATTATGTATTCTAGCAATATTTACTTCCTTTTATTAACTTTTTTTTCAGATTTTGTTTTGATAAATTCCATTTTGTCCATCATTTATGATTATTTTCAAGTATTTTGTATTGAAGTAATGATTAATGGACTAACAATACTTTCATAAAAGGAGTTTTGCATATTACTCTGGAAATTTCTAAATAGTACGAAAACCTGAAAGATGACTTTTATTTAGAACTTACCAAGCCCAAAGGTTGGAAATATTTGAGAAGAAAACTCTAAACAGTGATCATTTCTTCTAATTTGTTGTCAAAAATTTTGATTGAATAAGAGGACAGGATATTACGTCAGTGGTACAACATGGAAAAACAATGAGCAATGTCAATCCTAAGCGTTTAAAAGGGGATCATCCTCATGAAATTCTGCATTCATGCAAAACACATTTAGTTAGGAGCATTCAATTCAATTTGATCATTGCATCCTAATCATTTACAAAAGATCATTCTCATGACATTCTGCATTCATGCAAA
This sequence comes from Gossypium rotundifolium, assembly GCA_025506655.1. NCBI lineage: Eukaryota > Viridiplantae > Streptophyta > Magnoliopsida > Malvales > Malvaceae > Gossypium > Gossypium rotundifolium. The sequence continues at coordinate 11,698,659 of CP106733.1, forward strand.
TGTCATCCATAATACATTTAGCTAGGAGCATTTGATTCATTCCGATCATGGCATCCTAATTATTAGGCATAAACATGTACCCATTCTACAGGTTATGTCCTTAAGAGGACAGTGTAGTAAGGTAGATTGAAGACATCAGATTTTGTCTCCCTGAGTTTGCAGTGGAGCAGATTGAAGGTAACATATATGACATTCCTGAAGTTGCAGGAGCAGATCAAAGATATCAGATCTTATCTCCCTAAATTTGCAGTAGAGCAGATTGAAGATAACAGATTTGGCATTCCTGAAGTTGTAGGAGTAGATCAAGACATCAGATCTTGTCTCCCTGAGTTTGCGGTGGAGAAGATTGAAGATAATATATCTGAAATTCCTGAAGTTGCAGGAGCAGATCGAAGACATCAAATCTTGTCTCCCTGAGTTTGCAGTGGAGCAGATTGAAGATAACAGATCTGGCATTCTTGAAGTTGCAGGAGCAGATCAAAGACATCAAATCTTGTCCCCCTGAGTTTGCAGTGGAGCAGATTGAAGATAACAGATCTGGCATTCCTGAAGTTGCAGGAGCAAATCGAAGACATTAGATCTTGTCTCCTTGAGTTTGCAGTGGAGCAGATTGAAGATAGCGATCCGCATTCACGAAGTTGCGGGAGCGGATCAAAGACATCGATCTTGTCTCCCGAGTTTGCGGTGGAGCGATTAAAGATAGCGGATCCGCATTCACGAAGTTGCGAGGAGTAGATCGAATACATCGATCCTATCTCCCGAAGTTGCGATGGGTGGATTAAAACAACAAATCTTATATCTCTGAAGTTGCAGTAGGTTGGATTGAATTTACCATACAAGTCTTATCTCCCTGAAGTTACAGTGGAGTAGACAGAAGACAGCAAATCTCATCTCCCCAAAGTTACGGCGGAGCGGATAGAAGCTACAAGTCTAGTTTCCTTAAATTGGATCGAAGCACTAGTTCTTATACCCCTGAAGATGTAGTGGGATGGAATGAAACTTCTAGAAGAGGGGAAGCACCAGACAAGTCCGGACTCGCGAGACCGGGCAAATTTGGGCTATTTTAAAGTCTTTGCTCCATTCCCGTTACACAACAATGAGCAAAGAGGGGCAGTTGTAATCAGCCCAATCTGCCCGGGCCCATACTATAACCAAAATTAAACCAAATAATAACCAAATTAAAAGGTTAACAGTCCAACAGTCCAAATTAAATAGCCTAATACACCCAAACCTGATTTTAGCCCAAACTAAATAAACCCAATTACTATGACCCACATTATGGCCCAAATAAATAACCCCAACCCAATTCTAGAATTGGCTGGATGGCCCAATATTTTTGACGTTCCAGAAATACTAGAGGGTTCTGGAATCAGCCAGTGCCGCAGCCTCCCCCGCGCTTGCCTCCACGCGCTCCACAGCTCGTGTCCCCGCACGCCCCAAGCGCCTCCGTACGCCACGTCCGCGCCATCCGTACCTGCAAATAGGGGCTCCAATAGCAGAGAAACAACAAAAAAATATGTATACAAAAATTATATTTTGATTCGGCTATAAAACGGAATCACCATCCTGTAATTTTTTTTACGCACACAAAAAATATAGCAATAGAAACTAGAAACAGAGATTCAAAAAGGTTTCTTTTCGATTTCATCTTTCTTTATTGTTTTTTCTTTGAATCTATTTCTGTAGCATTTTTCTTTCTTTCTTTTTCTACACGCGAAAATAAAAAAAAGGATTTACCTGCGAAAGTGGAATCGGCGGACTGCCTTTTTCGTCGAAATCAAAACAAAAACGGTCGTCGAGGCTAGGGTCGGTCTAGTTTGAAGGATATCAGTCGATCGAACCTGAATAGGCCACTAATCGCGATGGCCGTGGCGTTGTAGTGGCCAAAGAGGATTTCTCTCTGCGGCGGAGAACAAAAACAAAAAGGAGAAGGGCTAGGGTTTAGTTCAAAATGATATTTGACCTGTTTTAATTTGGTTTTAATCCATTAAGGAAACGGCGCAATTTAGGCTCATTGCAATAACCTTTAAACGACGCCGTGTAGAGCAACCCGATGACCCTACCCGATTGTAGCCAAGATCCGCGTGTTTCGGTCCTTGAGGGAATATTTGCACATTCAATCCTTCCCTATTTCGCCACAATTTGATTAAGCCATATAGGTGTTCTCTATTTCCTTAATTTTGCACCCCAATTTTGTACATTATTTCAATTTCGTCCACTTTTAGATGCTGTGTTTAGTAATTCGGGTCAATTGCGCTTTCAGTCCCTTTTAGTTTGCGCGCATTATATTTTAGTCCTTTTTGATTTCTTTTAATTTATTTTTTAGCTTTTTAATTTTGCTTTCTTGTCAATATAGTCCTTTAATTATTTTTTAGTTGTTTGCTTATTTTTTAATTATTCTTTTTAAAATTAATATTAAATATCATGTTGTAGATAGCTCTAGATGTTATTCATCTTTCTATGCTACTTTCATATTTTTATACATGTATATATTTTAAATTAGGCGTTTATTTGTTTGCTATTGTATGGATTGTATTTTAAATTTGTAACCATTAGTTATTTGCGATTCGTTATTGTAATATTTGGTATATGTATTGCTACTTTGTCTTGTATATTACTATTCCATTGTGATTTATTTTTAAAAAAAATTAAATTTAATGTCGTTCAAGTTCTAAAGTCATCTCATTCAAAAGTTTTTAAAAAATAAGGCAATAATTCGTGTTTGAAAATCCGAGAGATCGTGCCCTAACTACTGGGTTTCGATTTTTCGTTTGACCAAATAACAGAATATCTTTTTAAGATTTCATTCGTGTTTTCTTACCATCAAAATAAGGCAATATTTCGTGTTTAGAAATCCAAGAGATAGTGCCCTAACGTGCTGGGTTTCGGTTTTTCATTTGACCAAATAACCGAATATCCTTTTAAGATTTCATTCGTGTTTTCTTAGCATTAAAATAAGGCAATATTTCGTGTTTATAAATCCGAGAGATTGTGCCCTAACGTGCTGGGTTTCAATTTTTCGTTTGACCAAATAACCGAATATCCTTTTAAGTTTTCATTCGTGTTTTCTTAGCATTAAAATAAGGCAATATTTCGTGTTTGGAAATCGAGAGATCGTGCCCTAACGTGCTGGGTTTCGATTTTTCGTTTGACTAAAAACCAAATATCCTTTTAAGATTTCATTCGTGTTTTCTTAGCTTTAAAACAAGGCAACATCTTGTGTTTGAAAATCCGAGAAATAGTGCCCTAACGTGTTGGGTTTCGGTTTTCGTATGACCAAATCCTCGAGTATCCTTTTAAATTTCTTTTTACCGCATGATTTGGAAATTATGAGATGACCTTGGTTTTGAGGTTTAAGACGTCATATCCTAACGTATTGGATATGGTGTTTTATTCCTTCGGAACGAGAAAATCTTAAATTCTAACTTAAATTAATTAAATAGTTTTCAAAAGAAATTACATTTTAAGTTTTTTCTAATTTTCGACATTAGAACATTAATTAATCAATTTAGTACCAGTTTTGGGCGTACAAGGGTGCTAATCCTTCCTCGTGCGTAACCGACTCCCGACTGTTCTTCTTGGAATTCGTAAACCAAAATTAATTTCTTTTAAAATAAAATAAAATCTTTAGAGGTGATCCAATCGCACCTAAACAAAAAGGTTGGTGGCGACTCTACTCTATATTTTTTAAGTCGATCACCGTTTTTCCAAGCGTATAAAAATGATTTCGACAATAATCATTATATCTTCCTTCATTAAAAAGTCAATTACTAGTAAATAGTAATTAAATCATCTGTTTTTGACAAATGACCCATGACCACGTTACTTTTCCCTCTCAATATGCACACATGTTAGAGCGTCCGAACTTACGAACTCTTGCATCGGTAATAATATCAATGCCAACCAAACTAAAATTCAATTGATTAATATAACTTTATTTTAAACCATACATAAATTTAAGTAAATTACTCAAGTTCAATCAATAAAATTAAACTTAATTACAATTTCTAAAAGTTCAAACTCAAAGCCAATGAATTGAGCACTCAAAAAACCCACAATTTTTCAAGAAAAGCAATTAAGTCACTCTTTTTTTTTTTTTTTTTTTTTTTTTTGCACTTAATTAAGCATTTGAACTTTCAAAAAACATCAAAAAGGCCTTCAAACTTCTTTAAAAAAAAAGCAATTAAGCCCCTATTTTTTCACTCAATTGGGTACTTGAACTTTCAAAATGCATCAAAAGACCCTCAAGTTTTTTCAAAAAGCAATTAAGCCCCTACTTTTATTAAAATTAGAAAAAATTAAACTAAATAATAAATTTTAGAAAAAATTTAAATTTTAATAAAAATATAAAAATTAGAAATTTTTATAAAAATATTTAAAAAATTGTAAAATTTTATAAAAAATCATAAAAAATTAACAACCCTAGTTTTTCAATTAAAGTTATCACGTGTCGCAACACAACGTGATATGTGGCAAAAATGATAAAAAATAAATAAAAATAAAAAATATAGAGATATTATAAAATGCTTCTTTTGATATGATAATTTTATAAAAATATTTACTAAATTTATATTTCTTTACATTTTGTATAATTTTCTTACGACTTTATAAAATTTTATAATTTTTATATTTCTATATATTTTATATTTTTTCTAATTTTTAATAAAAGCAGGGGTCTAATTTTTTTTTTTTTAAGTTTGAGGGCCTTTTTGATGCATTTTGAAAGTTCAAATACCCAATTGAGCGTAAAAAAAAAGTAGGGGCTCAATTGCTTTTATTGAAAAGGTTTGAGGGTCTTTTTTTTATACATTTTGAAAGTTCAAGTACCTAAATGAGTGCAAAAAAAAAAAAGACTTAATTACTTTTTTGTGAAAATATTTGAAAGCTTTTTGCACCATTAAGCCAGTAAAATTTTAAACAAATTAAAAACATCTACATTCATATTATACTTAGAAAAATATATTGTTCTCTTCTTACCATTTGCTTCTTTAAAGCTGACATCGAATAAGTGAGTTGTTATATATTCGTGTTTGTATTTTAGAATAGATAATATAAGTCGTTTTTCAGTTTTCGACCAACATAATCTTTTTCACTATCCTCGAATCACGATTGGCTTAGAATGTGGGCACTAACTCACAAACCAATTATCACAAGAATTTTATTTATACTTAGTGGAAATATCAATAACTCTCAAGGGGTAGAAATAAAAAACCAAAACTCTATTAAAAGTAGAATTTATTTGGAAAATAAATCTCATTGAATTTTGACTGAGTGTCGACACTTAGTATGGTGTATGGTGTTTTTCAACCTAGCTAATGATTTCTATTTATATAGAGAAATACAAGAGTCTTACTTGAATAAGGTGAAGCAAAATAATGTTTTAATAGAAAGTACACCTATCCCTTATTGGTATAGGCTACGGGCGGCACCAACCCTAGTTCATGGCACCCTTATTTTGGAAACTAGGGTTGCCGCTCATCATGCTACTAAATAAGCTTATGGGTCTATCTTGTGCATTTGATAAAATTATATGTGTTATTTAAGCTTTTAGCCAACTCATATAATTTAACTAACTGAACAAATAATTTTTATTTCCTAAAATATTATTTATTTAATTAAAATAAATTTAATTAATTTACCTAATTAAATTATTTTCTTAACTTAATTTTATTTTCGTTAAAGTTATGACAACTTTCTTGTATTTGAATCTATGAGTTAATTAAAATTTTAATTATCTTGTTCAATAAAACTACGATGACTTATTAATTTAATTTCTACTTCAAACTTCAATTATTTAATTACAATTAATTAAATAATAATTCAAAGAAATTAATTTAATCTCTAAGGCATTTCTTACTTATAGCGAAAAAGCTCATTTACTACAGATAGTTATACATGTGACCTATTTCTCTGATTTGTCATTTTTATTTATTCATCTCGTCAATTCAAATGCAAACCATCAATGTTGTACCAAGTTATTAGAAGGACCGATTGAATATATATAATTAGAGCTCAAATAATTTGAAATTAAGTTTTGACTCTTTATCCATTAATTATAATATTATTTAGCCATGAAATTATTTCACTAAAGTAACATGATTGAGTTCTCCCTATTATATACTATTATGAAAGTTACTTTTCAAGTGTTCATCCAATAACCTTGTCATATATGTGTTACCTTCGTAGAATATTCTTAATCTCTTTGAGTTAATTTGTTCACCCAATATGATCCTATTTTATCTATGGTAATCATTATATCTTCCTTCATGAAAAAGTCAATTACTAATAAATAATAATTAAATCATCTATTTTTAACAAATGACCCATGACCACGTTACTTTTCTATCTATCATATAATGTCATTGAGAGGATATCATTTACCTTATATTAGACTATGAATTCCACTATCGTAAGTGAAACCATGCCATATAGAAGTTGTATACTCAACGTACCAACTTTCAGCTTTATTACCGATTGAACTCAAGTTTTCAATACATCAAAGTATATGAGTCATATACACATAATTCGTCACTGACTCAGGATTGAGGTAACTCACACTATGAACGAATCTAGGATTTATTTTATTTTGATCTTATCTGATGTATTATCACTCCAAACAATTATTGTAGTAGCCAATTTTGGCCTAATCCAAAAAACAGATTAAAACCCAAAAATGTCCAAAAATAAATGTCTAATTACAACAGAAACTAAAACCCAACCATTAACCCAAATTCTGTCCCACTAAACCTAAATCTACCCCAAGCCCACTTAAACCAACAGCCCAAATTAAAAACCCTAACCCAATCTATATCGGCCCAAAACTTTAAAAATTTTCAGAACCCTAGCCCCTAAGTGCCTCAGCCGCCTCTGCCATTGGCCACCGCCCATCAGCGCCCTCTGTTTGTCTGCCTCCTCTGACGCCTCACGTCACCTGCAACAAAGAAGCAAAGACACGCAACCACCACAGAACAAGGAAGAAAACAACAAAAATAGCAGAGGAAACAAAATGAAAAAAAAAAATAACAGAGAAACAAAACGAAAGAAAACAAAACCGGATCTTTGTAAATCGGTTATAAAAACCAAAACAAATATTGTATTAGCTTCTTCTGGGGGGCTTTATTTTTTACGAACTATCTTAAATCAAAAGCAAAAATTGCAAGGTTGATTCCGTTCTTATTTTCTGTTATTATTTTACTGTTTTTTATTTCTTATTTTACTATTTTCGAAATCTTTAACAAACAAAAATAAAAGAGAAGAGCAAAAGAGAAAGGAAACGGACCTGAATCTTGGGGCGCATCGTCGGAACTGCCTTTCCGTCGTCGTGACCGAACCGAAGACAGAGGGGTTTTCTCTCCTTTCGCTTCTCTCGATTTTTGGGGTATCAAACAGGGCTAAGGGCCCATCTTTTGCACACCGTCAGCCACCGAGTATGGTGGTGGTGCGACGGACGTCGGTGGAAGCCCAATCTTGGGCATGGAGAGATGAGAGGGAGAGAGTGCTGCCATTTTCTTTGCTTTTGAAGAGATGGAGGTCTGAAAAATGGGAGGGGAGTTCTGAAACAAAAAGGAAATTTTGGGCTTAAATATGCCCATCAAAACGGCACCATTTCAAGGGTCTCCCCAGGCGCCAAAACGGTGTCGTTTTGGGGAAACCCGTGTGACCCGACCCGTAAAGCAGAGGATCCGCGCCTTTTTACCCTAAATGGGTAAATTCCGCATTTGGTCCTCCCACGTTGCGCCATCGTTTAATCGTACCTAATTTCATTTTTTTAATTTTTAATTTTTAATTTTGCCTCGAACATTACGCGCTTTTTTGATTTAGTCCTGCACCGAAACGCTGCGCATCAGGGTGGGTTATTTACCCATTTGGTCCTCACAAGTTTACGCGCGTAGCGATGTGGTCCTTGTTCCCCCTTTTCTTGATTTATTGCAATTTTAACCCCTGGATCTTTATTCTATTTTCAATATAGTCCTTGATTTGCTCAATAAATTTATTTATTTATTTGTTTTCTTTAAAAATCATATTATTATTATTATTATTATTTATTTTACTTTTACATACTATTTTTAAGAACCTTTTATATATGTTGTTTATTTTAAGATTCTTTTCATACAATTATTTATCTCAAAATCTTCAATATATTATTTATTTAAATTAATTCATTATTTATTTTAAGATTTCTTCACATTATTATTTTATACTTTTACATATATATATATATATATATATATATGCACAATCCTATTTAAAGTTTTTATTCATCATTTCTTAAAATTATTTTGTATATTATTGATTTTAAAACCTTTTTACATTATTTATTTTAAACTAATTTATTGACATTTCAAAGTGCATGTTTTTTTTTTTACATTTTATCGATTCCAACTTTTTACCTATTGCAAATTGCTATATATATTGTTTAAGTTATTTGTCTTTTGATTATTATTGTTGATATTTAAATAGTGCAAGTTATGTGGATGTCATGCGTATGTGTATTATAGCTCGCTCATTCATATTTTCATATCACTGTTGTTCATTCGTATAGTATTTTATCCATGTATTATTATTCCATGATTGTTGCTATTTTCACATTGTGTCATCACATCTCGTGTTAAATCCCAACATATTTATCTAACTTATATCGCTTCATTCTGTTTCAAACAAAATAAATGTATGCCTCTACATGTTGCACTCACTATTATTCAAAAATAAGGATTTTCAAAATAAGGTAATGTTTTGCGTTTTGAAAATTCAGGAAAGTCGTGCCCTAACCTACTGGGTTTCTATTCTTCTTATTTAACATAAATACCGAAATATCCTTTTAAGCAATAAAGTTTTAAATAAATAAAAGCTTATTCTCGAGAATTCGATATGTTGTGTCCTAACATATTGGATGTGACATTTCATTATTTCGAGATGAGATTTTCTAAACCAAGGCAATATTCTGCATTTGGAAATTCGAGGAATCGTGCTCAATCGTGTTGGGTTTCGGTTTTAGGTTTGGCCAAATAGTGGAATACCCTTTTCAAATAGCAATATATGAATTTCGGAAATCATGAAATGATCTTGGTGTAGAGGGTTGAAACATCGTGTCCTAACGTACTGGATGTGGTATTTCATCTCTTTGGAACAAGAGAATTTCAATATCCAATTCGAATTCTATTCCAATTTTCGACATTAAGACATTAATTAATCAATTAGGTACCAATTTTGGGCGTATCGAGGGTGCTTACCCTTCCTCGTACGTAACCGACTCCCGAATTCATTTTCTGAGTTTCGTAGACCAAAATCGTTGTTTTGATAAATCAAACTGTTTATTAAAAATAACCGTTTTACGAGGTGACCCGATCATACCTCTTCAAAAAGGATTGGTGGCGACTTCTACATTTGTTTTCATTTTCAAAATCCAAGTCTACCCCGTTTTCAAAAAAATAGTTACGACAATTACATCTATGTCTTTATCTTTTAGGAGTTATTTGCTTCGGTACTCAAGATAATGTATCTCCCTACTTGGACTTGATAAACGATATAACAGACTTTTAATTGATTTACTCAATTCCAATTAGAGAATAAACCATTTAGATTACCTACTAATATAAGTTGTCTTCTCGCATTATGAGCAAACCATATAATACATCTTAATATTTGTTAAATATTATATAATTAGTCAATATTTTCTTATACGTTTTGCTTTGCATGCAAAAACTGTTGAAAACAATACAAATGATATTAATGTAAATGAGGAAATTTTATTAAATCAATTTGTTTGAACAATTAGAAATACATATGATGAAAAATTATACTAAGGACACCAGATTTCAACAAAACGTGTGACTATTCACGTGCTTGAATGTTAAAAATTTTAGAAATGAAGTGTTATTAGTTAGTATTGTTTGCGCTAATAGCTGTAGGGCCATCCGGGTTGCAAAATTTAGCCATCCAGATTGAGGGCAAACTATTTTAATAAAAGTGATTTTGTGAAAGTGACATCTGGACAACGTTAAGATTATTTTGAAGTGTTTTGGATTTCCGAAAGTTTCATCTAATATATTTATTATGTATAAACATCTCTGAAATAATTCAATATGATTTTGTTGAAAGCCTTATAAAAGAAAGATTTCATTAATCTGTTATCTGTTTAATGATGAATTTATTATAAGAGCAAAGAAAATATTATTATTTGCGTCCATCGCCAAACTAGGTAAGGGTGTTACAACTTGCATGCAAAAAATGAAAAATTAGCGACAAAACCTTCCAATACTCCAATAGTTCCCGTTTATCGTGAAATATTCTGGGAGATAGTTGAGAGATTAAATTATCTCACTCTTACTCGATCCGACATTGCATTTGCAGTTACTATTGTTACCTAATTCATGTTTACACCTACAACCAAACATCGATCAACTTTACTGCAGAATCTATATGAGCTATTGGGCCTGGCATATTGTACAACAGTTATAGGCATACTTACAATGATAGGAGGCTTTACTATCGATTACTATGTTTTTGCTGGTAGAAACCTAGTATCAGCAAGAAGTAAAAACGAAATATTGTCTCTTGATCTAGTGCAAAATCTGAGTGCAAGGCTAAACACAACCTACATGTGAAATCATATGGATACATCATCTTTTAACTGGAATTAAAGTAGAGCATTTATTACTTATAAATCTCAAAACTCTAGTACGATAATATTCAAGTCACATTTCATATTGTCTTAAATCCAACCTATGATGGTTAATTACCATTTCATCAGTAAAGATCTTTGAAAGCTTAATTTTCACAGGTTACGTGGAGACAAAAGAACAAGTTGATTTGTTCTAATAATGTGTTTGGTTGGCTGTAATAACTAACCGAATCACGCCTTTTCTTATGGCATGGTTTTGTTCATGGGATTAGTATTAAATGGAATACCACATTCAAGCCTTTGAATAGTCATTTCATCCTTCCACAAAATAGACAAAAAAATTTTATTTTCCAAAACACGCTTCAACATTTTATTAATTTTCATATCATATCTCAACAAAAATCATATCCTTATATGTTAAATAGATCCCCTTAATGCGATTTTAAAGGCAGGAGAGAGAGAGAGTTTTTGGTTTTGGCTAAGGTAGCAAATTAAAGATGACGAGGTGGGTGAATGTTTATTGGATTATTCTTCTAGTAGTTTAGATGTTGATTTAGAAAAAAGATTTATTGAAAAATCGAGAGAAACGAAAACTGTTATAGGAATGACCTCTTGAAAAACAACGAATGTCGGTCCGCGATGACTATGGTGGCGGACAACGGCAGATATGGCGGCTGACCGTTGAATTAAGGAAGGAAGTTTCTAGGGTTGCTTTATATTCATTTTCTTAGGGAGAAAAGAAAAGATTTTAAAGTAATATTATATATTAAAATAAGTATGAAAATATTTTAAAACATTAAATTAATGTTATATGAAATAATACATATTTTAAATTATTTTCAATATCATTTTGTATAAAATTTGGAAATATTTATAATTTCGTATTTAAATTTATATAATTAAATAATAATGTTATTAACAAAATATCATTTATGTAGTTTAAGGGTAATGTTGCCATTTTAACTTTATTACCGATATGTTAATTTGCATGATTTCTTTTGTTTAATTTGGTCTATTTTGAATTAATTTCGCTAAATTAGTATTTTTATGATTTAAATCTTGTCGGGGATGCAATTGGTCAAAAGCAAGTTTGAAAAGGGCCAAATTGAAAGAAAATTATTGAAATGGTGCCAAATCAAAAGATGGAGGAAGGCAAGGACACACAATTATTTTGACTTTGTAAAAAGCCAAAAATAGAAAGTCTTATTTTAGTTTATTTTATTTTTATTTTTATTTATTTTAATTATTTTAGATTTTATATTAAATTAGTTTAAGCTATTTTTAGTAAATCGCATGTATATAAATAAAGGCATTTTGTTTTTAAAAATCATCAATCAATTAATTCTTTTCCTACTTCTATTTGGAGTTAAATTTTTTTTCTTTTCAAATTGGCGTTAATAATATGTAGCTTGTTTCCAATTCTTGTTTCTGCAATTCCCTTCCAAGCCCCTTTTCCTTTCCAAAATTTCATCATCCTTTACACAAAGCCAAATCACATTCTACAACCTTCAAGCATGATTAAATTCATGTCACACTAAACCCCTTTCAGCTTTAAGCCGTGTTAACCCCGTCAAAGACCCGTGAGTTACGAACCCGAGTTATTTAACTCCTATTTTTCAATATTTATTATTTCTCCGAATTAATAGTATGACTTTGTCAACTCACAAAGTCAAATCAACACTAAGTCAAAAAGGACGTCGTTTGGTTCCGTCAAGGGAAGTAGTAATCCGATTTAAATGTCCCACGCGCTTGAGGGCATTGGTTCGAGCTAAGCTCTTCTAGAACGCAAAGTTGCCGGAGTTCTAAATCACGAACGTTTCATAGGTTGTTCGATCGGTAATGATTAGTTATAGGACGTTCCATAACTAATTTACATAAGAAAGAGTTAGTGTCCGAGGCATCCTTGGTAGCTATAACTAGCTTATTGAAAAAGATTGGAAAAGAAGAATTCATCTAATTTCTTTGATCGGTTCAAAGACGAAAAAACCAGTGCCTAAAGCTGAGCTAAATTTAATTAATTTTCCGAATTTAATTTTCAATTTGATTTCCAATTTATTTAATTATCTATTTATGTTGTTTCAATTATTAGTTTCTAAGTATTTTTAAACCCCCTGATTTATTTTTTAGCAAGTACGATAGGAGTCGTGGACACGACCTTTGCCACGACTCTTTGACACGACAAACGTTCTGTTCACAAGATGAACACAAAAATTGATAATAAACTTCCGATCACCGTGGAATCGACCCTACTACTATTTAAAATTATTTGTAAAAATTATTTTTGGTGGTTTCGACGCCCATAAATTACTTACATATTCCTAGATATCATTCATTCTGACCAAACCAAACAATGTAATAATATTTTTATTACCCAAACTATGTAATCCAGCCCTACTCTGGGTGTGTAACAAACTAGTGTGTTAGCTACATATAATTGTACATAGTTGTTAACAAAATGACAGCAAATTTTGAGGCAAAATTGTAAGAACCAATCAGGATTGATTTCGTTTATTTCTTTCCTTGTAATCTTATTTGTAGCTGTATAAACTCCTTGTAAATAAAAAAGAAACACAACTTTCTCTCTAAGTCTCTTTTATTTCTTACAACTATTATTAATGAATAACACAAGCCACACAACATCTGATATGGTTACAATAATATTAACAAACTCAAAAGACAAATCACACTAACTGCATCTTACAAATATGAACTTCAAAAATAGAAGGAAAGAGAAAAGGATGGGGGAGGAGTTGAGAGCTACCTATACAACCGCACAAATACTGGCAACTGGGAAGCCTGACAAAAGGTTAGCCCACAGTCAGTAGTTCCTTTTTATCTGTTTTGTTTTCGCTCATCTCTACACATAGCAATACGCAATCTATGTCAGAACTCGAAAGCATACCGATTTCTTCTCTTTGCTGATTTTGGTGAACGCAGGTTCATCAGTATGCAGGTTATAATTTTATACTCACTCACCAAAGGAGAGGTAAAAGAAATATTAAAATTATATAAATATAATAAAACAAAGGACCCTGGAGAGTGGAGATCCTATGCAAATTTCCTCCTCTGGCTTCCGGAATTAAAATTTGTTGTCATTGAGTGCTGCGTGTTAACCCACTCCGAGATGCATTTCTGCATAAATTTCAGAACTTGTTAGCTGAAATCAACACAAAAGTAAACTATCTCTGTAACCAATGAAAATGAATTGAACTATATTCTTAAGCTTTAATTAGAAAGTTTTCTTTAGAATGATTATGTACAATGATTGGTAAAATCTATAGAATGTCTTGCTCTACGCATACTCCACTCTAAACTGCAGTGAACAAACATAAGATAGACAAACCCAAGGACAAAATCAATTCATGCTTTCTGACTAGGAAGTTTTCTTTAAAATAATTACGTAACAATCGCCAGTAAAATCTATATAAAAATCTTGCAAAGCATAGAAGAGAAGGCAAGACAACAATCAACTTGAATCATACTTACTTCAATAATACAATTTTATACTTTAGATTAATTTGAATTTTGCAAATACATACATCCATACATACATATATATATATATATATATATATATGTTTGTACTGGCACATACTGAAGCAAAAAATGACTCATGTATCTTATAGCTTTTCCAACTTCACTACATCTCCCCTATCCCTTTGCCAAGGGCAGAAAAGGAAAATCAAAGGAAGGTTGATAAAGCATGTAGATATGCTCCTTACTTTATTTTTTTTTTTTTTTAAAAAGCCATTAATCTGATGTGCTAGATGACAGTTTATGCTATCACTTTGATTTGGTTCAGAGCAAGTAGCAGAATGGGCATGGGCCAACAAGGTCACAAGTACACTATCTTCTACTAAGGGTTCATGGATGGGATAGTAATTTTGTCTGCTAGAAACCTATCTCATGTTGTCACATGAAAATTTAGAGTTATCATAATACTACAAAAATATCAAAAAAGTATGAACTTTGAAATTTGAGGCAAAAACAAAATGCAAAGATATGAAGGGTAGAACAGATCAGTGACAATAAAATCTAAAGAGTCGTATAAAACAAAAGCACCTTCCAGTAAGCAGCTGAGCAGCAGATCCCTTGGAGTTACCAAACCGCTTGGCCCTATTCTCATGTTCTTTCTCCACACGCATGGCAGAAACCTCTTTCTCCATGGCAGCCACTTCTCTTCTCATCTTTTTAGCCTCAACTTCCATTGCCTTAGTCAATGTTTCTACCTTCTTAGCAAGCATCTGAAAAATACTAGGATTACTAGAGCATTTATCCAGAACGATAAAACAAAATGACATCGACTTGAAAGTACAAAGTATCAACCTCAATTGCATCATCCTTATCCTTGAGGCTTTGATCTTTCTCGTGACCTGCTTTCCTCAAAGCTATGACCTCTTTCTGCAGCAAATCATACAATACTCCTGGAACATTATCCTCTTTATCAACTGGCTGGAAATCATCAGGAATTGCAGTACTTGGTGCTTCACCCTCCTTGGTTCCTTCAGAAGGCTGGTTGAATGAAATATTAGAGCCTGACACATTAAAAAGCGTTTTAGCTCTGTCTAATGATCTTGTGCCTCCATCAAATGACTTTGATGTTCCTTTAGCATGCTTCAACACCGTACTAGAAGACAAAGAGGATCTCAGTTGAAAGCTCGGAGATCTCTTGGGTAAAAACCCATTGGATGCAAGTTTTGAGAAGCTATCAGCTCCACCAAGAGACTGACGCCTAGAAGGCCCATTGCTCATGCTTCTTCCATCTGATGAACTGCGGCTAACACTATTAGAAGATCCTCTCAAGCTCTCTTCAAGAACTCTAAGACGCAATTGATATTTCTCCTGGAAAATAAATAAATAAGGTTCTTATTTCAAAAGCAGCAGTATCAACATAGAGAATAGAATACTAATTGTCACAATCAGATTATTACTTTCAACTGAGCTTCAGATTTTGCCGTACGCTCAGTTATGGCAAGCTTGTCCCGAAGTTGCTGCATTTCTCCCTGGAAGAAATAAAGTCCACAATGAGTAGAAAGTATTAATTCAAGTGACTCAAAAGGAGAAATGATTTACAAGAACCTGCAAGAATCTTCGTTCTTCCAGCCATTGTTTTACAGGCATCACTTTGTCATTAGAATCTTTCCACTCATTTGCTACAACTGTGGCAACCCTATTAGCAGTTACTTTTGCACGTGCTAGCTCTCGATCAAGAGTTTTTCTTTCCTCCTAAGGAACAGAGAAACATTCATTTCAGAAGAGCTTTAAGACTATATCAGCAAAAAAGAATTCGAGCAAACTTGGACACTTAAATGCTCGGCACATTACATTCATCTCCTGAACTTTCCGCTGGTAATCCCTAACAGCATTTGCAGCAGCACCGCCAGCAAGAACAGCCTCTTCCAGCTCCCTTACTGTTTGTGTAAGCTTCTCAACCTCCGCAACCTTTTGGCGATGCATTTTGTCCAAAATTTTGTTCTCTTCCTACCATATACAAGTTATGGATATGTGACTTTCTTCATATATAGTTTACAGATTATGCAAAAATATATTTGCCTCAACTCCTGATGCACATTAAAAAAGGATACGCCAAGAATGATTGGAATACCTGGCAAATTTCAATCTGCTTCATCAACTCCTGATTTTTGTTTTGGAGGTCATCCACCATGGATGCTTTGGCCAACGCAACTTGTACAGTCCTTTCAGCTTCAAGTAAAGCTGCTTCTTTTGATTTAGTTAGACGATCAAGGGCCTTGTTATCATCTTGAAGCTTTGCAATCTGCAAAAAAAAAAAAAAAAAAAAAAAAAATACTAATCAGTAAGAAGATATCCACCAAATATAAGGTATAAACAGTCTCTAATTCTCTTAATGTGACAGAACCAATAGTTCAAAAGCTCAAGAAATACCTCTTGCCGAGCAAGCTTCAGCTCAGCTTCCAAGGATGCAAGAATGGCTTCAATTGGAGGCATATCATCATCCTTTTGAGCGGCATGAACCCTTCGCAAAGTGGCCTCAGCTGCAAACTGAGCAGCCATGGATGCCTTCTTCTCATCATTTATTTTCTTGATTTCAAGGTTCTGCAAAACATGTTTATTAACTAAACATAGCAACAGAACAACTAAAAATCATAACAATAGAATAAACCTTCAAGGAATACCTTGCTTTCAAGAAGAGATTCTGTCAATTTAAGCTTCTCCTCCATTCTTGAGAGCTCATCAGTGAGCTATGAAGCAAAAGGAAAATACAAAGTCAGAATCCATCTCAATCATAAAAAAATTTGTCACAAGAACTCCAAATCAACATAAAATCACATTTCATACAGGTCCAACACTGCAACAGTCATGAGTTAATTTTATATATTGAATGGCTACAAAAGGTTCATAAACTAAGATGCAAGAGCATTGGCAAGTTTAGAAGAGCCCTATTACATAAAAGCACAACTTTTCCTCAAAAGATTAGCGAGTGATTGTATATACAGATATAGTAAGAAATAAAACAAAGAGGGCAATTAACCATAAAAACAATCATGACACGGAATACTACTATTAACCCCATTAGATAATTAAACATATGAATATAGAAAGATAATGGAGGAAGAACATCTAATCTAATAGGAAAACTATGATGAGACAAGTTCTAGATTACAGGTAGACATGAAATCTTGTGACAGCTTTAACAATGACGAGCCAACAAATTTAGCAGACAGGACCCAAGCAACCGAACAAATGCAAAGCATTGAAATTAATTTTCCATAATCTACAATTTAAAATAAACACATACAGATGCTACAAGGCAACCTGAAAATGAAATTGGATAAAGCACCAAAAAAAGATTCATTCTGTTAGATGAGACAGCCCATCACTGAACTTTAAAAAGTTACCAAGCAACAAGTAATAATGATGAAAATTCCACCCAACATGACTCTGACATGACAGTTACATCTATATTATATTTAACCAAATTATATCCCGAAGATCAGGAAATCAACATTCCAACCATCAGAGGGAACATAGTTTCACTATCAGCAATGATGATGCAGGCAGAAATAGCAATTTACATATAAATTTACAGGATCCACTCTTCAGATACAAACAGCTCCATCTTCCATCAATTTATTTTTCTTTTAACAGTACCATCTCTAAACTTCAAACTAAACGTACTTCTTCACCAAAAATCAAACATTATTAATGCGGAGGAAAAAGAAACAGTGGAGTTCAACTAAGGTCAGACATAAATCAACAAAATATTAGCAAATTACAGAACTCTAAAATAAATTACTACTTTAACAACCGGTATTGCTAGAGTGTATTAACCATCAGTTAAATTAATTTCTAAAATAAATTAAAACCCAATTTTTCAAAAAAAAAAAAATAGTTTCAATCAACCTCTTCAACAGCCTTTTCTCTTTGTCTTTCAGACATCCTCAATGCCTTAATTTCTGCTTGAGCTTCTCCCAGTTCTCTATCTTTATCTGTAACCCAATCCAACAAAATAAATAAAAAAATACAGTTAACTTTAATCTAAAAAGTAGCTACATTGGACCAATCAAGGCAGAAAAACAACTGGATCGAGCCACATTCCTAACCTCTAACTTCATTCTCCAGCCGATTAAGCTCAACTTTCACCGGATCCGACCCGTGAAGCAACGTAATGAACTCATTATCCGCATCGAAGCTAGGTCTAACAACTTTCCTCCTCAACGAACCTTTCCCTCCACTCTCCTTGAACGAAGCCAACACCGCCAACGGCGGAGCTACTACCGCCGTGGTCAACGACATCCTCATCGGCGAATCACTCCTCCCATTGCTCCCTATCTCCGCTGCTTCGCCGGAAATCTCCGCCATCTCCGATCCAAATCCTTCCTCTCACCACTTCTTCAAGCACAAAATGCAAACGGAAGGAAAAAAAACGACTCAATCCAAAGAGAGAGATTTGCTTCACATCTAAAACTTGAAGTGGATCCAAATGCTAATGTTTCAAAATCAGTTGAAATACAGCTGTTGAACAGATTTTCGGATATAGAAAAAAAATCAAGCGAGAGAGAGAGAGAGAGAACAATGATACTTTATTATTATTATCTTTCTTGCACTAGAATGTGGATTTAAATCTGGTTACAGTGACAGAGTGAGGAGAGAGAAAGCAAGAGTGATTAGCCACGGATAATCCAATCTAATCACTTTAATTAATTGATTAATCATTGATCATTTAATGGCGCTGTAGAAATTACAGATTAGTGGGGAAAATAAAATGGAAAACAGGCATTGGTTTGGTTTACCGGTCAACAAAGTCAGTAATGTAAGTAAAAAATTAACACTTAATCCAAATCTAAAAGGTCTAATTTTAAATTTCATCATTCTATTTCTGGAAAACTAAAATTTTAGTCCTTCTATCTGAATTTATTAGAACTTATAATTTACAAAAACAAAAGGGTTAATCCAACTGTTAGTGAACATTTGAACTACTACTATATTTTGTTAATTGGTAGCATATTTTTTGATTTTTTGCTAATGCTTTAAATATAAATTATTAAGTTGGCGATTTAATAATACACAATTAGATTATTTTTCCTTTTTCTTCGTCTTTAAATTTTGATAAATTAAAGTAAAGAAATTAATTTCTTTAATTTTTTATAAAATGAAATTGATAATTAGAACAAGACTTAAATAAAGATGTTATTGTTAGGATAAGCGAAGTGCAATTCTCGTAGGGTTGCTAAAAGGGCCAAGGCCCAATGGTAGACCCGTTGCCTGGATAGGTAGCCCTGGTTTTGGATAAAAATTTCATCAATTTTGATTAATGAGATTCACATACATATTCAACAATAAAATTTTGTTTATTTAAATTTAATTATTAAGATGGATACATATTTCTATACAATATTCTATTTTTAATATTATTAGAAAAAATCCTCACTTGAAAAGGTAAATTAAAATTTTGATACGAAATATTTAATTTTATTAAAAGAAATTTTGTAAAGTTAGAACAATGTGTTAGTATTAAATTATTTGTTTATGCCAATCATCAATACGGGTGAGTAGTGTTATACGATTGATGTAACTCCTTTCAACATCTTGTTTCTCGAATTTAAACTTTAACTTAAGTTTTAAAACAAACAATTTATGCGTTCAGCTTTCTTCTTGTTTATATTATTTTTATAATTATCTTATCTCATGCACTTTTAAATAAATTCATTTATTAACATATAAAGAATCATTATAAATTACTATAAGATTCCTTTAAGAATATGTTTTGTTACCTGTAGAATATTTTACAATTTCCTTGAATATAGTCTTTCCAATTTATTATCTATTATCAATCCTTCTTTTTAGCCTATTACTCTTAGAAATTTTTACCATTTAAAACATGCTAGCTTGTGTGAGGCACTAAGTGCCGATATAACCAACCAACTCTCTAAGGGGCAAACTGCAACCCGTACAAATATAATAATGCAGCATTGCTAATTGTATCCTATGCCATCCACCTATTTAGGGCTTTAACAGAAGTTATAACAATATATCCAAATCTATATTAATGTTGAACTATTTCTATTTGTATAAAAAATTAAACACAATTTGATAGTAGGTTAAATTTTGCTATTAGTCTCTGTATTTTGTGAAAGTTATGAATTTAGTCCATATACTTTAATTTGATCAATTTAGTCTCTATAACTCTCGAATTTTGAAATTTTAATCTAGACCCAAACAATGGCAGTTAAATTTGATTACTAGTATTGTACTATTTGTACAGTTGTAGATTTAGTCAATATTCTCCAATTGAATCATTATAAGTCAGCATACTTTTTGAAATTTGAAACTTCAATATTGACACAAATGATAGACATTAATTCATTAGCATGCTTTTTAGTGAGTAGTATGTGGAAATAATAAGTTGACATGACATTACACATATGATAACATGTTTGACACATCAAATATGGGAAATAACAAAACTTAATAAATTTAATAGTTATCATTTGGTTATGAATGAAATTCTAAAATTTGAAAAAGTATAGGAACTAAAATGACCAAATTAAAGAACAAGGATTAAATGATAAATCTACAACTTTTATAAAATTTAACCTTCATAGTATAAATAACACAATTTTATAGTATAATTCACATAATTATGTTTCTGGTTAAAAAGAAATTACCTCATTCTATAGTATCTTTAATTATTTTAAGTTTTTTTATGGGTTAATCATAGGTCAATCAAGTACCAACTCATTTATGAAATTATTAAAATATTGCCACACCTCAAAATTGGGCATAGAAGTTTAGAGGATAAAATGGGGATTTTAACTCTAGTGAGTTCGAGATTTTCGTTAGCATGGTATTTGAAAATGTTTTTGTCTATGAAATTTTGGAAATTAAAACAATTTTTGAAACTAATATTCAAAAGACTTTTAATTTTGAAATAAGGATTGATTTGTAAAAGGGTCTAAATTATGAGTTTTAAAAATAGAATTAAACCAAATTTTAATTTTCCCCCAAATTTCCCCTTCAACTTTATAAAACCCATGGTAGTCTATTCTCCATGTTTTTGTTTTGCTATCCATTGCATTCCAAAGCTCCTCTCATTCAATTTTGATTTCTAAACTTAGGCTCCGTTTGTTTGCCAGTAAAATGATTTCCAAAAATGATTTCCAGAAAATGATTTACTTTTCTAAAAATGATTTACTTTTCTAGTGTTTGGATGAATCTGTGTAAAATATTTTCTGTTGATTGGCAGATTTCCTGAAAATATTTTCCTAAAAGCTATTTTTACATATATTAATAAATTTATGTATATATAATTAATTTATGAATTCTGACAAATAGATCCATTATGCCAAATACATGAAGAAAAAAAAAAGCATGTATATATAAGTTTGACATAAGTATAGAACTATCCATTCTTCTTTCAAATCTCTTTAATGAATTATCCTTTTTCTCAATGTCTGTGCATCTTAATGCATGCTATTTCAAATGTTTGTCATCAGTAACTCAATGCAAGACATTTCTAGCATCAAATAACTTTAAAACTAAAACCAACTGTTGGCTAGTAATTGAAACAGCCTATGGCCACCATGTAGAACGTGCAATGTCGAGCCTTGAGCTGGTCATCAATGCTAAAGGGAAGAGCTGCAAATCACATCTGTTGGGATTTTGACAGCAGAGGAAGAAAATAGAAGCAAGTAACCCAGTTGATGTAAAGATTAACTTCATTACTTGAATAAGCAGTATGCCATATACATAAATAGTCCGGATTACATGTGTTGGTTTTTTTAGTAGAAAACTAAGGAGAAAATTGATTTTGATCTCCAAAAATCAGATCTTTTTCATTGACTTGAGAAGCATTTATGTTACAATGAAATATGGTAGTTACCTAATGTATAATTACTCCCACTAATACATGACTAAAGCCTAATTAGAATTACACACAAAATGTAGCGAAATACCAGCTATAACATCAAACATAAATCAACAACTACCCCTACTAACTTTAAGTATAAATTACATTGGAACTAAATCAAGTTACAAATGAACAAAATAAACAAAATCTCTTTGCTTCTTTGGTTTAGCTTGGATCTTTGATCTGCATGCTAGTTTCTTCTTTGGTTTCTGTTGCATTGTAAGCCAAAGTTCAACAACATCCTGTACCTTGCTTACTAACAAAGTAGCACATATTCCTTTTAGTGCATTAAGGGGAATTATGATTATGGTATGTTAGACATCAGAAGAACCTATATATTCTTAAAAAGTAAAGATATGAAAAAGCAGAGTGTTGAAATGACTATTCAATGACATTGAAAATAATATATGGGTGTCCAAAATTCAGATTCAAGGGCATAAGCAAAACAAATAACAAAGACAATGTCACCACATAAAGTGTAAACTAAATGAAATATCGTGCAAGGCTGATCCAGAGATAAGAAATAAAATCTTTATTTGAAGTTCAAGGTCTTTGAAATGAACATACCCAAGCAAGCAACAAGGTACATTGCAAATGATTCATAGCAATGATTCATAGCAATCATGTAATACAATCAACACTAACTGATGGATGCACCAATGATACAAACTGTTAAAATAATCCAGGTTAGTAAGACTAAAAATAACATATAATTACACGAGATGCATGGTGCAAAATTAACATGTTGCATGCTGTGCCAAAACTATACTCAAAACTTAAATAGTAACCTAAGTTTAATATAGGTCAATTTTTTTTTATAAACAAACGTATCCAACTAACAACCACACCTTTCAATGTAGATTAACTTCATAGCTTCAAATAAACATGTTAGCAATATCAGATCAGACTGTTGAAGAGTCATAAAAGAAGTCATAGGAGTCTAACAACAAAAATTCCCATTGCAAGCATCTTTAGAAGTAAAAGTTTGCAACATTGATCATAAAACATTTAGCTAGTGAATTCACTCAGACGTGCATTTCATTATATCGCCAAAGGACTAATTATCACCTAACGATCCATAAAAAAATACACACTAAAAAATTAGAACCTTGCCTATCCATGAACAGCTGGGATTTGGCATTATATACAATCGGTTACAAGAGATGACTTTACCATAGAAATAAAAACTTTTACAAATTTCACGAAGAGAGAGATGTAGAGATTGCATACTGAAGATTGATATTCCATTTACATTTCCCCCAACTAGGAAAAAATATCCTCAACTACACAGAATGAAATAGTCATAAAGAGGGGGATAAACTCTAGTAAACATGCTAAAGTATCAATACCATGCTTGACATATAGTTAATAACACAATGATTAAGGACCAAAAAAATTTGAGGCGCACTGGATATCCTCCGGACTAACATAGGTTCGGAAACTTCCGATGGTTGCTGCTCCAATAAGACAAAGTCTAGCACTACCGAATATGACTCAAAGTTTGCTTCGCAACTAAATAATAGACGTGTCTTTGCCGTTATCCGGATTAGAACTCTCAAGTAAGAGGCATTTTATAAACATTAAGGATAAAAAAATATGTAAGTGTGCTATCCAAAAATGAGAAAATGAGGCTAGAATGGACAATAATGTACCTCACTCATTTCCTTCCACAAGCAATCTCCAAGATGGATAATTACAAGCTCATCATCTTTGGTTCTATTTGTATTTTTACGGCCAAATTCTCTTTCCAATCATCAAGCATTAAATTAGTCCTTACCTGCCCATAAAAAAAGGGAGAAGTTAGGGAATTCAGCTGCTTACAGGTTACAGCAAAAGTAGTCCTAGTAATTTGATTTCAAACATATGGACATCACATGAGAAAAAACATGTGGTAAAATGAAATTTTAGATGAAACAAAAGTAACAATGTAGAACTACAATGACCCAAAGTAACCGCCAAGAACCATGGTAAAAAAAAGAGATTGCAGCTTCAGTCAAACCTTCCTCAACATGAAAATAAGAATATGCCACAGAAAATTTAATGAACAAAAAAACAAACCTATTCACCAAGTTACGAAGCGAGAACAAGTGCAGGTCCCCACAATTGACCCTCTTGTGCATCTTTGTAGAGCCTCTTTCTTTCTACGAAACCGGAAGATTCTACACCTCAATTGCGGTTGCCTATAACATATATTAAAAATAACTAAGAAAATAAGACAAATCAACTTGTAATGATAAAAATAGTGAAGTATAGTTGATGGCATACCCGAACATGTCCTTCAGAAGACAATAGTTGCAAGCAGTGGCTAAGAGCACCATAAGATGCGTCCTTCCTCTTTGCGAGATGCAAAGAGTTTAGCAATATTGATTACGAGTATCGATCTCCTATAAATGGGTGCATGCCAATAAGAATGAAATACAATATAACACACAAAAGAAAGTAGAGAAGAACAAAAATAGTCTCACTTCATTGTATATGAAAAAACCTCCAATGAATAGTTATTTCTTGAGTTGTAAGCGAGAAAGCCTAAGACCATTAGATTGAATGAAAAGAAAAAGGACAAGCATCTTTACAAGATACAATTAAAGTGAACTTTTAAGGAACCTGAAACCTCATTGTTAATAAAAAAACAAGGTTAAAATTACAATAGATGTATTTAATAAAGTGTGAGAGCCGAAAGGAGATCGAAGTTTTCCATAATGCTGACAAGCTATTTTAAGCAATGTGAGAAGCATTCTCATATCTTCATCGGCTACTACACTTTCTCTCAATTTGATGACAAACAGCATAATTCATTAAAAAAAAATGTTAGAAATCAAAGAACGATCATCGCAAGACCCAACGAAGAATTCATGGTAGATTTGCCTTAGAAAGAGTGGAAACGAAATAGAATATGCTGTGAAGAGAAGATATGCGACTGACTTTTACCTGAAAGAGAAGATGAAGAATGGAAGAAGGAAAAGGAATTAAGAATGGAAGAAGAAGGAGCCTTACCTGGATGAATGAGGAACCGAAAAAGGTCCTTGACCAAACTGATTTGCAACCCAAGGGGAAGGGGAAGGGAAAGGGGAGAAGAAGACGACATTTTCCAAAAAATGTCTTACCGAATTCAAAAGGGTAAGACATTTTCCTAAAAAAAGACTTCCATTTTCCCGTGTTTTGTAAAATATTTTCCCTGGAAAATCATTTATAGCCTACCAAACACTAGAAAAGCTTGAAAAGCTTTTATGGAAAAGCTTTTACAAGTTACCAAACGGAGCCTTAATTCCTTAGATTTCTATCATTTCTCAAGCCATAAATCTTCATAGTCTTTCAAGGAAAATATCCAAACACCATAGATTTCTCTATTATTGAATTTTTGAGTTTTTGATTTTGATCAAACGTTCTATTTTTTGTCAACTACGGTGATGATTCGATTCCTTATTAGTTTTTTATATTATTTGATCTTTTAAATTGAATTTTTAGCCGTTAAATCATATGTTTTAAACAAAAGCCGAAAATTGAGTCTTTAATGGTGGATTTCAGGATTTTGGGTAAAAACATGGTTTCAAAGTGTTTTTCAATTATTTTTAACATGTTTAGAAGGTTTTCTAAACTTACTTTAAAGTTTCGTTGAAGATTTCCAACGTTTTAACGAATTTTCGTGAAAATTATCATAAACATGTCAAAAATTTTGATACCATGAATTGGGTAGTTTTGAGTAGTTTAAAGGTTGAGAATTAGTCGTAGGTGAACAATTAGATGAAAGAAATCAATTTTAAGAAAAAAGATTAAGTATAGACCGAGATAATTGAAATTCACGTTTGCTATGTTAAAGGTTTCGATTACATGAGAATTAGCTTAGGCATGTGTTTTGATTGTTTGAAGTGAGTTTTTGGTTGATTGTTGATTGTGTTGTTGTGTGATTTACCTTGTTGAAGCTTCGGAATTGTTTGGACCTTCAACGAGTAAAGATAAAGGTAAGGAAAAACTAGTTTAAGCTTTCAGCAATTAGGCGAAAGTGTGATCAGTGAGTGTTTGGAATTGCTACTTGTAGAAATGATTCATAATGCTAATTGGAAGCTTAGGAATAGCCTAAACCCCTATCCTAAGTTTCGAGTGTAAGCTTTCTATTTCTCTTGCTTTACTTTGACAATTATATGAATAATTGTGGATTGATTATCATGATACGATATTGTGATATGATACATGTATGATGACTATTGTGAATTGTGTTGTATTGTGAGCATGATATGCATGCCAAATGACAGTGATAATGATATGCTAATAATGCAAATATGTAGTGAAAGCAAGCGAAATTTCAGTAAGTATATATGTGTTGAACTGTGGAATGTAATATTATTATGACATGTAACATGTGAGAATACTTGTATGTGATATATGATGTACTGATTTTAATGCACACATATGTGGTCAAATATGATGGCTCAATGAACATTATTGTGGCACTTAAAGTGTAATTAAATGTGAATCCGATAAGCATGCATTGTGTAAAACTTGTGATGTAATTTGATGAATATGAACAGAGATAATGTACATTAAATCAATAATTAAAAATGTGTAATTGTGGATATTTTAGCCTTGTGATCTCTTGAAATCTTTGGATATAATTAGCATGCCATAGGATTGTGAATACTCACCTATATGTATTGTGTTTTTGGGCATTGAGGCACTAGGACAGGTTGGAGAGATAATGGAATGTGAGCTACGCTCCATTCAACGGGAGATGTTTGATGTGTTGGAGAGTATTAGCTTTATGCTTCACTTTTTTAGATATGTTCGACTCTATGAGTCATTTAGTATGTTGGAGATCCGTGTATGTGGTGATAGAACTCACTTTTATGTTTCATAGCCTCAAGTGTCAAATTATAGTTTAAATGTGATCTTATATATTGTGATAATACGATGTGAGACGGAAGCATAAACATGTGAATAATAAGCTAAATAAGTTTATTTAAGTTTCATGAAAATGTTAGTATGGTCTCAGGGCAAATTGTGTATGTAATTGTAGTTTGGGTCGTTATCATTTAACTTGTGAATGGATATGAATATATAAGCTAGACTTGTGAGTTATTAAAGCATGTACACATTGTTTAGTCTTGATGAGTGTAGTAGTACGTAAGAGTATATGTTAGTTTTATGGTTTAATGAAGCGTGAATATGTTATTGTGGCATGGTTAGAATATGGTTGTGAACGTGTTGTAGTATACTCTTACTTAACTTTTGATGTTGTGTATATTTTGTGGTTATTTTGACATTCACTGAGCTTGTTTAAGCTCACCCACTCTCTCTACCCATTGCAGATATTTAAGTTTGCAATGTGAGCGGTGCGGAGATACCAAGAAGTGATCCAAGTTAGGCTTTAGTATTTGCGTTGGTGGTATTAATATTATTTTTTGAACTATGGGGATAAGGCAGTATGGTTAGACTTTGATTGATTATTATTGTGGTCCTCATGATATTTTATGGGTTTAGTTTTCTAGCTTTTTTGATGGATGTCATAATTATTTCATTGGTATTAGTTTGGTTTGAATATTTACTATGTTGAAGTGCCATGAACTATATGTATGGCCAATGGATGTTGAATAATGTGGTATAACTGTTGTATGATATTGCCATGATGTTTTGGATATTTTATAGCTTAATAATTATTCCTAGGAACTATAGGCTTGGACCTTGGTATGTTGATTCTTGCTCGGACATTTTTTTTATATATTTTGAACTGTTATTTTGGTCATTTTGACATTGGTTCAAAGAGGTAAATGATGCATGTTGATTAGATATTTGTTGGGATGAATTAAATGCTTAGATTTGTTGTATTTTTGTTGTTTGGATTCGGGTTATAAAAATGATACCTCTATGATATTTTGATGTGCAGAAAGTCAGTATGATAATTTGGTATAGATACCTTACCACGAGTACCGATACTCGGGATAAAATAATTGATACTTTAATTAAGTTATCGATAAATTTTGGGGTTTAATTTTTAGATGAGAAACAAAATGCTGTTTTGGTATCGATTTTCCAATGGTATCGATACTATATAAGAGAAATATTGATACCTTTGTTTCAATATCGGTACCTACGTAACTTGTTTTGGAATTTTGCTAAGTGGCTAATGCATGTTTAATTGATATTATAAGTTTGTTTGAAGTATGTTTAGCATGTTTTAATGATGATTAATATATGCTTGACTTAAAAATTTGTAAGAATGCTAATAAAGAGGACGATTGCCTATTAATGTGACATTTTATAATTTGTGTGATGCGTGATGGTGGTGTGACATCCTGATATTCGTGCTTGGCGACTAGATCGAGTATAGGGTGTTACAAATACCCTTTCATATACAAATTAAGTTATATTTTATGAAGGTGTTTTGTCTTTTTTATATAATAAATCAATAAAAAATTGATCATAATGAGATAAGAACCAGCTTTTTAAAATTGAACCAATCAGGCCATTGGTTCATTGGTTTGGTCAATTCGATCGGATGGTTTGGTTCGATTAAATAAATCATAAAAATAAAAAATTTTGGTTCAACCAGTTTTTGTCCAGTTCAACCTGTCCATACCAGTCTTAGGTCAATCGATCTAATGCCTTTCTTTGGACCATACCTCGACTAGCTCTTAGTCAAATTGGTCCAATCGATGGCCCAATCCGATTCAAAAGCCATAATTTGAACCTAAAACACCATGTATGATATACAATTAATTTTAGCATCGTAATCAAAGCATCAATTGAATTTGATGTGGATTTTAACAAATATATTTGTTACATAATTTTTTTTCATCCACATCCATGATGTGCTATAAATCTACTATAATTTTAAGACTTAAACCACAAAATAAGACATAAACTATACCATTTTTCCCAATTTGGTACCCAAGTTTTTTCTATTACATATGATATCTAAAATATATTATCCAAATTACCCCAAAAGTTAACATCATTAAAAAAAATTCTTAACCAACCATTTTTTGTGACAAGTGGTACTTTTTAACCAAAAATTTAAAAATTAAATAATATTTCTTTAAGTTTTTTTAAAAACCCTTAAAAACATATTAATCTATTGCTTGGTTTTTTTAACAATTTAATCATATTTTCTATTTCCACATTGAATAAAGCGACTCAATAAAATTATTTCCAAAGTCGTAAAATTTTCTTCTGATTCAAATGTAGTCCGA
This sequence comes from Gossypium rotundifolium, assembly GCA_025506655.1. Lineage (NCBI taxonomy): Eukaryota > Viridiplantae > Streptophyta > Magnoliopsida > Malvales > Malvaceae > Gossypium > Gossypium rotundifolium. The sequence continues at coordinate 11,727,853 of CP106733.1, forward strand.
TCGAGCTTTTATTGAGCTAGTGGAGGGACAATCGGACATATACAATTAGGCTCTAGTAATTGCAATTATGTGCAGAAGTATCATTCTGATAATTCATAATTACTTAATCATGGAGTCAATCCACAAGAAGTACCATGATTGAAAACTCCTTATTGAATACTTTTTACGAAGCAATTCATCCAACTGTTTGTCCAATGACCTCGTCATGTGTGTGTTAAACTCATATGATATCCTTGATTCCTTTGAGTTAAATCCGTTCACTCAATACAATCTTATTTTATCTCATTCTCATCATTGTGTCTTGTTAATGATTAATATGATCACTATCAATAAATGATTTTGATAAATTGCTCGTTCGAGAATAAGCAACTTATGGCCACGTTCCATATTTATCAATAAATGATTTATGCTAATGAGAGGATATCGTTAGCTTTTTAATTCACTACAGCAAAACAGGTTTTTAGCGGCGTTTTTAGTGTCGTTTGGACAAAAAATGCCACAAAAGTTATACGTTAGTGGCGCTAATAGGAAAACGCCGCAAAAGGTTTGAGCTATAGCGGCGTTTATGATAAAAATACCCCAAAAGGTCAAGCATTAGCAGCGTTTATGATAAAAAAGCCGCAAAAGGTCAAGCAGTAGCGGCATTTTAATCAAAAATGTCGCAAAAAATAATTTTATTTTAGGGTTTAGGTTTTAAGATTTAATGTTTAAGGTTTAAGGTCTATGGTTTATTATTTTAGGGTTTATGATTTGATGTTTAGTATTTTAGATTTAAGGTTTAGTGTTTTAAGATTTATGGTTTGGGGTTTGGGCTTTAGTGTGTTATAATTAGGGTCTTAATGTTTAAGGTTTTCAGAGTCAGGGTATTAGGGTTTAAGGGTCAGGGATTTTGATAAAAGTGTCAAAAAATCAAGTTATTTTAGGGTTTAGGTAAGCAATAAGATTATTTTTTAAATTACCTTTGTACCTTGTAATATATATAGTGTTTACGATTTATAGTTTAGGGTTTAGTGTGTATAAGTTAAGGTTCAAGATTTGGGATATATAGTTTAGGGTTTAAGGTCTAGGCTTTAGGGTTTAGGGATAAAATTTGAGAAGTTAAATTTTATCAAAATCAATTTGGATAAATTCTATCAACTGCACAAAAAATTAAACTCGTAGACACAAACTATTCGTAAAGAAGTTTGGTTTCATTTTTTTAAATTATTTTCGTACACAATTATAAAATTTTACAAATTAAATATATTGTTTGAAACAAAACAAAATTAATTTAAAGGAATTTAAGAAATAATTAAACTATAAAAACTTATTGCTATTAAAGGCATTAGCGGCGTTTTTGACTGAAATGCCGCAAAAAAAAAATTTGCTTGAAACAAAACGGCGCCTTTTAATTAGCGGCATTAGCGGCACTAGGTGGAAAATGCTGCAATAGATCGAGCATTAGCGACACTTGGTAAAAAAAGCCACAAAAAACAATTTACTTTAAATAAAATGACGCCATTTTAAGTTGCATCTTTAGTTGCTTTAGCGATGCTTTTTGAAAAACGCCGCAATAGATTGACCATTAGTGGCGCTATTGAAAAATTGTCGCAAAAAAATATTTTACTTTAATTAAAACGATACATTTTTAGGTAGGGCATTAGCGGCGCTAGGTAAAAAACGCTGCAAATAATTTTTACTTTAACAAAAACGTCGTCGTTTTAGGTGGAGCTTAAGGGGAATTAGCGGCGCTAGGTTATAAACGTTTTTTTGAAAATGCCACAAACGGTCAAATTTTTTATACCAAAATAGCATCGTTTTGTTTTCTTCCATTTTATCCCAAATGTTATACCCGATACTTAGTTATTTCCCCCCAACACATTTTCCCCAATTCACTAAATTTCCCCTAATCCTTAAAATTTTCCCAAACCAAAATCCTTAGCCATCTGCCGCTGAAGTCGCCGACCCGACCACATGCTCATCGCCTATAACAGTCTGGTTTAGACCCTAGTCGGAATAGGGATTTTGGGAGCACAAATCCGAGTCAGAAAAATATTTTAATATTATTTTTCGTGATTATAGTATGTGAATTGACATGTGTGAGATTTTCGTGTCTTAATTTTATCGTTTGTGTGCTTAATTTACAAAAAGGACTTAATCACGTAAAATGTAAAAGTGGCATATTAATTGTTAAATTGTCTTGTTCTTTTAATGCGGAGTCCTTATGATGTAATTGGACCCTTGAATTTATGAATGGACATACATGTACATAGTTAGTGGATTTTAAATGTGAATAATAAGGCTAAATTAGTAATTTAGTAAATAAAAGATTAATTTAATAAAACCAAAGGAAAAATACATGCATTCATCTATGTTTTAATCGATTGAAAGAAAGAAAAATAGGGTTCATGAACTTTGAAGCATTCGATCAACATTTAGCTTGATTAAAGGTTCATTTTTGTTCGGTTTTTGATAATTTTTATGTTTTTGATATCGTCGTTATGAAATCTATTAAGCCCTTGTTTTAATTTTAGAATTTGATGATGATTTTGTATTTTGCCATTGATGATAGCTTGTGGTTTTTGTTGTTTGAAGATGGAAAGTAAAAGATAAGTGATAGATTGATATGTTTTGTCTTTGGATTTTTGATGAATTTGAGTAATTTAGGCTAAATTATGAAAATAATATTTTGAAGGACTAAAATGTAAAATAAATGAAATTTGTGGACTTAGATGAACTATAGGAAGATTCGGCCAAACTATAGTGTGGTTAAATTTTGAATATTTTGTGTTTTATAAAATAAGGACTATGTAAAAGCCCATTTTCGCCCAGGGCCTATTCATTAACCAGACTAAAATAAAATCCAAATACAAAAATCCAATGTTAAACAATCCATAATAACAGTCCATTATAAAAATAATAATAACAGGCCCAAATACTAAAGGCCCAATGCTGAACCGGTCCAAATGGCCCAAAGTTCTAACAAGTTTCAGAAACCCTATGGGTTCTGGAATTTTCCAGCGCTGCAGCAGCCTCCCCCCACGCGCACGCCATGCGCTCGGGCCTCCACGTCACCCCACGAACGGCCTCCGTATAGCGATTTTTCCTACAAAAGAAGAAAACAACACAGCAAATAACAGCAGCAAAGGAATATTGTATTGTTTTATTTTTATTTCGAATATTCGGTTATAAAATTGAAGAAAATATCTCTATATTAGCTCTATACAATCTTTATGAATATGAATAAAAAAAATAGAGAACCAAATTGAAAAAAGGTTATTTTGTTTTTCTAATCTATTTCTTTTTATTTAGCCTTATATATGTCTATAAAAAATAAAAGGAAAGAAAAAAAAAACCCATACCTTGATTCGCTTGAAAAAAGGGGGTTTCAGGGCTTCGACCACCGTGTACGGTGGTCGTCGTGGCAGATTGATGGTGGGCTGGTGATCGAAAATCGCAAGAGAGGGAGGATTTCAGAGGATTTTTAGTTTTTTTTTTAATGGGAAGGATCAAATGTTTTTTTTTTCTGAAAACGTGGGCTTATATAACCCACTGATACGACGTCGTTTTGGCTTAATCCCCAGGCCTAAAACGATGTCGTTTCCCTCCTGACTCGCGTGCGCGACCCTACCCGCCAGAGGATCCGCACTTTTTCCATATTGGTCTTATTGCCAAATAGGTCCTTCCTCTTTTTATTAGTTCTACAATTAAGTTTTCTTTTATTTTTAATTTTGCCTTTAAGCTTTGTTCTTTTTAAATTTAATCCCGCACAAAACGCTGCGCTTTGGAGGTGGGGATATTTTCCCTTTTAGCCCTCCTTGTTATTCACGTGTTCGGATAGATCCTTTTTTATTTTGCCCTAAAAGTTTGTTTTAAATTCAATTTAGTCCTTTTTCAATTTCATCTTTTAATTTATTGCAATTTTAACCCCCTAATTTTATCTTGATTTCAATATAGTCCTTTAATTAATTAATTTAATTATTTGTTTATTAATATGTCTAATTAATTTCCTTTTTTGAATTAATATTAGATATTATTTATTTTAAATTATTCTAGATATTATTTTAAATTTCTCTTTACATGTTATTTATTTTCATTAATTATTTTCAATATTATTATTGTTATTATTATTATTATTACCTTTACTTTTATTGTTTTATTGTTACTAGTATTATTTTTTATTACTATTATTTTTAATATTATTATTACTATTATTATTTTCTTTATTATTATTAACTTTATTATTATTATTATTATTGTATTATTGTTATTATTATTATTTTATTATCTTTAAACTATTGTACATAATACTTATTTTTTATTGATTTGCTATTAGCTTTTATTATTATTTTATTATTATTTTCTTTTATTTTACCTATTTGTCTATTTATTTATTATATTTTAAAAAACTTTTACCTATTATTTTATATAGATTGTTTGATTCTAGCTTTTATTTTATTTTTGCTTTTATTATTGTTATTTATATTATTGCCCTCATTTTATTCCATTATGCATATCGGCATAATATTTCATTTCCCATTTTACATCGATCATGTTACATTTTATCCGATTTTTGAAATAAGCAATTACTTCGCGTTCTAAGATTCGAAAGAAATTGTACCCTAACTTACGGGGTTTCGTTTTTTCTCATCGAGTCTAAATAACCAATTATTTTTAAAATCAAAACATATAAGTTAAATAAAAAACTTATTCTTGGGAATTCAAAAATGTTGTGTCCTAACTCACTGGATGTAACATTGTAACACCCCCTACTCGTATCCGTTGACGGAATAGGGTACGAGGCATTTCCGGAGTTTACTGAACATTTTCAAAATAATTCCGAGTCACTTATTATTCATATTCTGAAAATAATCATAACGTCCCTCTATTGGGTCCTCAAAGCCCAAAACATATATTAGGAACCAACCGAGATTAAATCGGGATTATACAAAATTCTTCGTAAATCCTAAAATTTTTCTACATTGGTTAGCATACTTTAATATTAACAAACTTTTTTTTCCAACATGTCTCACTTGAATTTATTACTTATCCTAATATACATAATTTTCCTTATAAAACGTATCAAAGATAGTCTTATATTTACATGTCATGATACATATCATTCTCTTGCTATTTCTTCATAAATATAAATTATTCAATTTATTATAACAATATTTCATGTACCATCATTTTCATGAGTTTAGTATATATTTGTTCTAGTAGTAGTTCATAATCTTGAATATGCATAATTATATGGCAAATTTCACATACATGTATTTTCCATGTCATATTTTAATATATCAAATAATTATCATTTCTATGTATTTCAAGTTTAATTTCATGATTTCAAGTACTTGCCATTTTATATATTTATCTGTTGAATTTCTCGAATTTCGATGGATTTTCCAGTAGTAAACTTATAGTGTACAATTCCGGGTCCATCAATTCATATTCATGTGCGCACATTTCCATTTTAGAGAGCACACTCCCTCGAACCTCATCTTTACAATGGTATTACCGTCAGGCTAAAACCACAGAATATAAACTCATAGAGTATTGTCGGGATTACCATCCGAGCTAAATCCTGCAACAACAATTACTCTAATGAGCTTGGATCTGAATTACTACCAGGCTAAATTGAGACCCTAATTGGATTACCGTCCGAGCTATATCCATTTTCCACAAATTCTTGGGAAGGGCCATATCAGGATAGGATCACCCGTCCGGGCTAGATCCTTTTAACCGTCAATTCCTTTTCAGAGATCCATCGAATTTTCCTTTAATTCAACTGGGATTTATTTTCCATTTTCATCAAGAATATCAATACTTCATCAATTATCATACAATGAATATCCAAATTATATTAATATCAATAAGAATATATTTCAAGTATTTAAGAATATAATCAAGTTACACGAACTTATCTCGTTGCTTGTTCATGTTTATAGTTTCACTAATCCGATGACTTTTCTTTTTCACGTTCAAGTTTTGTATTTGAGTTATCCGGATCTTTATAAATAAATTTGATCATCATTTTCATTAATTTCAGATTCCGATACATTTAATCAATGCTTTAGTAATTTTGCCCCTAAGCTTTAATTAATGACGATTTCATCCTTAGGTTCAGAAAAATAAAATTTTTGTAATTTAATCCTTGTTTCAAGCCTAATTATTCTCATATATATTGATAACAGCCCATGGATTCTATGAAATATCAGACTTTTCCATAATTTTAACACTTTTCAATTTAATCCTAAAACATATTTTCACCCGATCTTGATCTAAATTAATAATTTCATTTAATTTTATAATTTAAATAATAAAATAATCCATTTCATGCAATTTGGTCATTTCTTGACATTTTTACAAAATTACCCATAAAGTTTTACTTGTATTCAATTTAGTCCCTAAGCTTAGAACATGCAAATTAGCCATGGTAGTTGAATATTCATATATATTTTCTCCTCCTCCTCTCCATTCCACATCCTTAATTTATATAACATGCTTACAAGTAACATTATCTATGATTTCACTATTTACTCATAAATATATTCAAAGCTGTCCATTTGCGTCATAGTCACTAAATTATTTATATCTTGAGCTACAGAATTCCAATTTAAGATCCTCTAATTTTACCTGAAACTAGACTCACATATATTCTTACCATAAATTTTTCAGAATTTTTGGTTTAGCCAATAAGTACAGTTTATTCTTTAAATGCACCCCTGTTCTGCTGTTTGACAGTTCCGACCCTTCTTCACTAAAAATTAATTATCTCCTCATACGGGATTCGAATGATGTTCCTGTTTATTTATCTTGAAAATAGACTCATTCAGGATTTTAAAAATATAAATTTAAGTCCCTAATTATTTTTTTCCAATTTTTTTATGATTTTACAAAGTCAGAACAAGGGAACCCAAAATCATTCTGACCTTTCCTAAAAAACCTATTATATCTCGTGATTTAAAATTCTATTACTTACAACGTTTCTTCTATAATAAACTAGACTCAATAAGATTTAATTTCATATTTTATTAATCCTCTAATTCGATTTCTAAAATTTTTGGTGATTTTCTAAAGTTAGACAACTGCTGCTGTCCAAAAATGTTTTAGTGTAAAATGTTAATTACCAAGTTTATAACACCTTTATTTTCTTTCTCTACAATATTTCCCATCACTTTCTCTTATTTTCCTTCACTAAAATATCAAGAACATAAAACCTTATATAAGAAAACTCTACATTAACATCATTTCCATGCTTTCAATCTTTAACTTGATATTCTTGATGTTCTTACATTGTCTTGTTGATTTCAATCTTTAACTTGATTTTCTCTCTCCTCCAGCTTCTATTTCTTGAATCTAACTTGATATTCTTGCTCCCCATAGTCTCCTTGTCATCTTTCTCTCTTGATGACTATAGAAATTCTTTTGAATTTTAAGTGAAAATGGTGGATTATTGGTAAAATGACCAAATTGTAAAGAAAACAAACTTCTTTCTTTCTCTCTTCTTCTCACGTTGGTGCATGGGAAAGATAGATGGTGTGTTGTCCCCCCCCCCACACATATATATATACTAAATAATAAAATAATAATAAATATATTGTTAAAATATTAATAAAGTAATATTTATCTAATTAATTAATTTAAAATATCATCAACATAATCATTACATTCTAGAATTCTCTCTCTTACTAATTGACCAATTTACCCTTCATGATCTTTAAAAATTTCATCATTGAATCATCACTTAATTTGGAAAAATTATAATTTAGTCCCTCATAATTCTTCACCTATTCAATTTGGTCCTAATTCATCCATTTTCCTTAGTTTCTAGATTATTCCACCCCTAAAATAGTTACACTATTGGTCCTTCAACTTTTCATATTTTCACTTTAACCCTCAAATTTTGAGTATTTACTCTTGGGCAACAAAACTTTTCTCACTTTTACAATTTAGTCCTTTCTTAAATTAATAATGTGATATATCATAATATACTTCCCAATGTTGACATAATCCAAAATTTTCCTTTTTGTCACTTTATTTCCTTACTTAACTATATCAAGGATAAAATCTTACTTTCTTACTGTAGTAATTTTCGGGGTATTACAGACATTTTGTTATCTCGAGGTAAGAATTTCCAAAAATAAAGTCAATATTCTATATTCGGAATTTTGAGAAATTGTGCCCTAACTTATTGGGTTCCGATTTTTCATTTGACCCAAATAACCGAATATCCTTCTTAAATTTAAATCTACAAGTTTGAAATGTTAAAAGACAAGCTTAATTTCGAGGATACGAGATGTAGTATCTTAACTTACTGGGTATGATATTTTATTCCTTCGAGATAAGCGGGTCTCAGCATCCAATTTTATTTATTTGAGTTTTTCTTTAAACAAAGAGGATGTATTTTAAAATCTTTTCAAATTTTCGACATTAAGACATTAATCAATCAATTCACTACCAATTTTGGATGTTACGAGGGTGCTAATCCTTCATCATGCATAACCGACTCCCGAACTTATTTTTCATGAATTTCGTAGACCAAAATAATTATTTTAATGAATCAAAATGTTTTATTAAAATGATCAATCTCAAGGTGATCGGATCACACCTCAAAAAAAAGATTGGTGTCGACTCCATTTCCGTTTTTAAAGTCGACCCCGTTTTCAACGATAAAAAAATGGTTTCGACAGCTTGGCGACTCCACTGGGGACAAATAAGAGAGTCAAGCCGTGAAATTGATTATTTTTTTTCTTATTTTTGAAAAATTGAAAATCTGATTTGAAAAGTTACGATCCTATTATTGCATTTGCTTGTATTGTTATTTCATATGATTATTGTGGTTTGAGTCTCGCATCATATTGCATAAGGACCGTTTTGGTCTTACCTTTTTAAGTGGGATTGAGAAACTATCCCTTCGTGAGGTATTCACCTCCGTATAGGATAGTGGATCGCTTTCGAGATACATCTGTACCTATGTCTTCGTGAGATTTTCATCTTCGTATAGCCATTGGGAAATGTATTCCCCTAAACTGAACTCGATCCGTATGAGCCTATAATGGGTGAGGATCGAGGAATCTGCTGGTTCAGGTGCCTCAACTTTAGAACCCAAACCGCATGTAAAAGACCCTATGAGCTCACCGTAGGTAGTACCGCGATAAACCATAGTGGTCACCCGAATAAGTGCTCTATTTGTTTCTTTCTTGCTTGTTTTACTTTGTACTAATGTGTTTTATTTTGTTTTGGCTATGATTGCATTACATGTCTTTTCATATTTGAAAGAGTGTCGATTCACGTTCGATTACTAAATTAGAGAGCTTGTCATAGAGAATGAATTTCTTGATAAAATGGAAGACAATACGGCTGTCTGTATATTTGTAATCCATTTCATGTAAAGAATTTTGTCCTCTAGTAAGTTTTCTAAAGGAAATTGAATCAGAATCGACGCCTTTTTGCATTCATTTCATGCATTCGCATTACATTACATCATGTGCATTAGATTTCATGGGAATACCCTCATTGGTTGAAATCATTTTAGAATTAACTTGGAAACCAACAAAAACTTACCAACCAAGCATCCTTACGGTACCCGTGCAAAGACAAAAGATATGGATCAAAGACTAGAAAGACTTGAACAACTCCAAAAGGAAATGCAAGACAAGCTACAATTACAAATGCAAGAGCAACTGGCTAAAATCCAACAAGACATGATGGAACGAATGATGGAATCACAAAGAAATATGATGACTCAATTGACTCAACTATTGACGGGAGGAATAGACAAAGCAAAGACCCCTATGGTTAACACTAGAGAAGATAATGAGGAACCACTCTATCCTCCCGGTTTTACCCTAACACATCTTGAGGTGTACCCTCGAAGAACATCCGTCACAATTAAACCTCAACAATTTCAGGAGGGTGTTTCAATGCCGATGAACTTCCAAGCGGGATCAAGTTCTAACCCAACGGATAACCCAACTAATGCTGTTATCCCTGACCTTGATGAAGTGGCAGAAAAGGAAAGGCAAGGATAGAATTGCCAAAGCAGTTAGAGGACTGATGTAAATGGCTGGAAGAAAAATTTAGAACCATGAAAAATACTGATAGGCAACATGGAATCGATGCTAAAGATCTGAGTTTGGTTCTAGATCTAGTACTTCCCCACAATTTCAAAATGCCAGAGTTTGAAAAATACAATGGGATCAGTTGCCTAAAGCTCACATAACCATGTTCTGTGGACGAATGACTGGGTATGTTAACAATGACCAACTGCTAATACATTACTTCCAAGACAGTCTGGTGGGAGCAGCATCCAAATGGTACAACCAATTGAGTCGTACTAAGATTGGTTCCTTGAGGGACTTAGCTCAAGCATTCATGAAGCAATACAGTCACGTGACAGATATGACTCCTGATAGAATTACCTTGCAAAACATGGAGAAGAAATCGAGTGAGAGTTTCTGGCAATATGCACAAAGATGGAGGGAATTTGCCATACAAGTTCAGCCGTCGCTCCTAGAAAATGAAACTACGATGCTCTTTATCAACACCTTAAAGGCCCCATTCATCACTCACATGATTAGAAGTGCTACAAAAAGTTTTTCAGATATAGTGCTGACTGGAGAAATGATTGAAATGTGATAAAGAGTGGAAAGATAGATGTAGGAGAGAGTAACAAAAGGTCAACCTCGGGGAAAAAGGAAAACGAGGTGAATAACACGAGTTACTCAAGATCGATTACTGTAAATTAGCCAAGAACGGTAGCTATTGGTCAACAAGGTTCATCAAGGCAAGAGTCTGGCACAAAGCAAAGCACTGAGAAGCTCCAATTTACATCAATCCTAATGACATATCGGGAATTGTATCAAAGTTTGTTTGATGCACACATGGTGTCCCCCTTTTACCTGAAACCATTACAGCCTTCATATCCAAAATGGTACGACACGAATGCTCAATGTGACTACCATGCAGGAATTTTGGGGCATTCAATAGAAAACTGCACTGCCTTTAAGAAAGTAGTTGAAAGACATATTAAAATGGGCATGGTGAAATTCGATGATGTACCTAGTGCCGAAAATCCGCTACCCAATCAAACTGATAATGGGGTAAATGCGATAGATGGAAAGGAGGAGAAGAATAAAGACTGATATTACAGAAGTAAAGACTCTCTTGAGACTAGTTTGGATGGAGATGGCAAAAAGGGGTGAGCATTTCAAATTCTGAAGAGAGTTGTGAAAACTCGAAGAACTATTGTGAGTTCCATCATGAAGAGGGTCATGTAATTCAAAAGTGCAATGAATTTAGAGCTTTCGTGCAAGGCCTGATGAATAATAAGAAACTGGAATTCTATGAATATACTGAAGGCTCGAATAAAATGATCAAAATGGGAATATCAATGCCATACATGAAGAAATCACTGAAAGGGGGACCTTGTCAGATATCCGCCCTTATGAACCTGGGAGTGTTCTGTATAACTGGACTGCAGAAGAAATTCTTTTAGTTTTTAGAGCTTACACAGAGTAATGTTCAAAACACACTTGTTGCTTTTAGCCTAGAAGCAATAAGAATTTTTTTTGAAAAATAGGCTTACATCTAAACATCATTATGAAATACATGTTTGAGATCATTTTGAATAAATATCCTCTCATTCTTTTAGATTCTTTCATTCTTTTTATCCAAATAATTATGTTAAATTCTTTCATTCCTTGGATCTTTTTCCAAATCATTCTTTCATCACATTTATAATCATACTAATACAAATAATTATTCTTAAATTCATTTATTCTTTGTATATTCCTTTGTACCTACAACAAGTCCCCAAATATCAACGACATGAGTAACGCTGCTACGGAGTTAGAACTTCCTTTTGAGTAAGACATGTGTTTAGAGGGATCCTAGGACTTTGAAGATGATATAGACTGTGACTTATCTCCGGACTTGTTAAAAATGGTAAAACAAGAGGAAAAACAAATTCTACCTCATGAAGAAACAGAAGAGATTGTGACCTTGGAAGAAGGAAAGGTAGTGAAAATTAGAACGTGCATAACTGAAAAAACAAAGCGAAACCTCGTAGAGTTACTTCAAGAATTCAAAGATATCTTCGCATGGTCATACCAAGATATACCCGGGTTAAGCACTGACATTGTTGTACACCGCCTCCCCATAAAAGAGGATTGCAAGCTGGTTCAGTAGAAGCTCCGGAGAATGAGGCCTGACATTGTGTTAAAAATAAAAGAGGAAGTCAAAAAGCAATTTGATGCCAGATTCTTGCAGGAAGTCAAATACTCAGAATGGGTAGCCAACATTGTGCCCATCCTAAAAAAGATGGGAAGGTACGAATATGTGTAGCTTATAGAGATTTAAATAAGGCCAGCCCGAAAGACAATTTCCCCTTACCTCACATTGATACATTAGTAGACAATACGGCAAGCTATTCATTGTTTTCCTTCATGGATGGCTTCTCGGAATACAATCAGATAAAAATGCATCCCGAAGACATGGAAAAGACCACCTTCATAACCTTGTGGGGTACATTTTGTTATAAGGTGATGCCATTTGGGCTAAAAACAGGGCGGCATATCAAAGGGCCATGGTGACTTTGTTCCATGATATGATGCACAAAAAAAATCAAAGTTTATGTTGATGATATGATAGAAAAGTCCCGAACAGAAATGGAACACATCTCAATTTTGAGGAAGTTATTCTTGAGACTGAGGAAATTCCAATTAAAGCTCAATTCGACTAAATGTACTTTTGGAGCTAGATCGAGAAAATTGCTGGGCTTCATAGTCAGCGAGAGAGGAATTGAGATTGACTCAGACAATGTCTAGGTTATACAAGAATTGCCTCCACCGTGCACTCAAAAAGAAGTTCAAAGTTTCCTTGGAAGGTTAAATTACATTGCTCGGTTCATTTCACAACTAACTGAGAAATGTGATCTATTTCATCTTCTTAAGAAACACAATCTAGGTGTGTGGGATGATGAATGCCAGAAAGCTTTTGATAAGGTTAAACAATACTTGTCAAGTCCACCAGTATTGTCACCCCCATGCCCAGATAGGCTATTAATACTGTACTTGACGGTGTTTAATAACTCTATGGGATATGTGCTGGGTCAACATGATGATTCAGGAAGAAGAGAAAATATGATTTACTACCTCAGTAAGAAATTCACTGAGTGTTAAATGAGATATTTGCCAATTGAGAAATTGTGTTGTGCCTTGATTTGGACGACTCGGAGGTTAAGGTAATACATGTTATACCATACAACCTGGCTAATCTCAAAGTTGGACCCTTTAAAATATATGATGGAGTCAACTGCTTAGAATGGAAGGATGGCTAGGTGGCAAATTCAACTCTCTGAATTTGACATAGTTTATGTTAGCTAAAAAGTCGTGAAAAAAAGTGCAATAGCAGATTTTCTGGCCATCAGAGCTTTAGAAGATTATGAGCCTCTGAACTTTGACTTCCCCAATGAAAAATTAATTTATGTGGCAGCTACTGAAGAAGACGCTACAAAAGATCACCTTTGAAAATTAAACTTCGACGGAGCATCAAATGTTGTAGGTAATGGAATTGGGGCAGTCTTGGTATCCTTAAATAGAGATCATTATCCGTTCACATGCAAGTTGGATTTTGATTGTACAAATAACATGGCAGAATACGAAGCATGCATTATGGGACTCCGTGTAGCCATAAAACACAAAATTAGAGCGTTAGAGGTATATGGAGATTCTGTACCGGTGATCTACCAACTGAAAGGTGAATGGTTGACAAGAGACCCCAAATTGATCAATTATAGAAGGATAGTTCTCGGGTTAATTGAAGAGTTTGATGATATTACTTTCAATTCTCTCACGAAATAAAAACTAGATGGTAGATGCTTTGGCCACTCTAGCTTCCATGATCAAAGTGAGCAAACAAGAGGATGTAAAACCCATTCAAATGAGTATTTACGAGGCCCCAGCTCATTGTTACAATATGGAGGAAGAAGAAAGAGATGATCATCCCTGGTACCACGATATATTACGATACGTGAGAAATCGTGAATACCCTGACCAGGCAACCGAGAACAAAAAGAGGACATTGAGAAGACTAGCTTATGACTATGTCTTAGACGGAGAGATCCCTACAAAAGAAGAAAGGATCAGGTACTATTGAGATATGTGGATGTAATTGAAGCTAAGAAAATTCTAGAAGAAGTCCACGAGGGTATTTGTAGAACACATGCTAATAGTTTTACAATGGCTAGACAAATTATGAAATTCGGGTATTATTGGTCTACCATGGAGGGAGACTGCATCGGTTATGCTAAGAGATGTCACAAATGCTAAATTTATGGAGACAAAATTCATGTACCTCATTCACCTTTGTATGTTATGACTTCCCCATGGCCTTTCTCTATGTGGGGCATGGATGTCATTAGGTCGATCTCTCCAAAAGTTTCAAATGAGCATCGATTCATCTTTGTAGTCATCGACTATTTCACCAAGTGGGTAAAGGATGCTTCATATGCCAGTGTTACTAATTCGGCAGCCAGCAGATTTCTAAAAAAGGAAATCATATGTCGATATGAAATGCCTGAGAGGATCATATCTGACAATGATAAACTTGAACAACAGCACAATCGCGGAGGTTTGCAGTCAATTCAAGATCAGACACCACAATTCATCTCCATATCGTCCAAAAATGAATGGTGTAGTGGAAGCAGCCAATAAAAACATTAAGAAGATCATGGGAAAAATGGCTGAAACTTATAAAGATTGGCATGAGAAATTACCATTTGCTCTTTATGCTTATCAAAATCAGTTAGGACCTCTACCGGGGCAACTCCTTTCTCATTGGTTTATGGAATGGAGGCAGTGTTACCCATTGAAGTATAGATACCTTCCCTTCGAGTTTTTTCAGAGTTAAAGTTAGATGAATAGAAATGGATCCAGTCTTGGCATGATCAATTGAACTTGATTGAGAAAAAGAGGCTAAGGGCTATTCGTCATGGTTAGATGTACCAAAAGCGAGTGATGCGAGCTTATGAAAAAAATGTTCGCCCAAGAGAATTTCAAAAGGGGGACTTAGTTTTGAAAAAGATCCTCCCCATACAAAAGGATTTCAGAGGGAAATGGATGTCAAATTGAGAAGGATCTTACGTGGTAAAAAAAGCTTTCTCCAGAGGAGCACTGATTTTGGTCGAAATGGATGAGAAAAACTTGCCCAATCCTGTAAATTCGGATTCAAGCAAGAGGTACAATACTTGAAAAGGAAAGAGGCCAAAGTGAAAACCTGTAAAGAGCGCTTTGAGACTTTCTCTAAAAAAATGAAAATGGAGAGGCCAAGGTGAAAATCTCTAAGGACGCCTTGAGACCAAAAGGGTTTTGAGTAAAAAACCCGAAAAGGGCGGCTCAAATTGTGATCAAAGACGAGGTATGCGGTGATCTTACTATACCTGAATTAAGAGAAATGAGAGATGTTACGTCTTGGGGCATCGGTGGAGTACTCTTAATCTCCTAAACACATATTGAGCTTAAAATGGTCTTCAGAAAGTCCGTACAGAGAAGCTCAAGCTGCGATATCTGGGGCACCTATCTTTTCCCTCATCATTTTGTATTATAGCAATAATTAACCCATTCCTTTCAGATTTTGTTCCTGATAAATTTCAGTTTTTTCTATCATTATGATCATTTTCAAGCATTTTGTATTGAAATAATGATTAATAGACTAATAATACTTTCACAAAAAGAGTTTTGTATATTACTCTGGAAACTTCTAAATAATACGAGAACCTAAAACAGGACTATTATTTAGAACTCACCAAGCCTAAGGGTTGGAAATATTTGAGAAGAAAATTCTAAATAGTGACTATTTCTTCGGATTTCCTGTCAAAAATATCGGTTGAACAAGAAGTCAAGATATTACGTCAGTGATACAGCCTTGAAGAATAACAAGCAATGACAACCCAGACATTAAAAAAAAAGGATCATTCTCATGACATTTTGCACTCATTTAGTTAGGAGCATTTGATTCATTCTGATCATTGCATCCTAATCATTATGCATTTTAAGATTATTCTCATGACATTCTGCATTCATGCAAAACACATTTAGTTAGGGGCATTCAATTTATTCTGATCATTGCATCCTAATCATTATGCATTAAAAAAGGGATCATTCTCATGACATTTTGCATCCATGCAAAACACATTTAGTTAGGAGCATTCGATTCATTCTGATCATTGCATCCTAATCATTATGCATTTTAAAAGGGATTATTTTCATGACATTCTACATTCATGCAAAACACATTTAGTTAGGAGCATTCGATTCATTCTAATCATTGCATCCTGATCATTATGCATTAAAAAAGTTATCATTCTCATGACATTCTGCATTCATGCAAAACACATGTAGTTAGGAGCATTTGATTCATTCTGATCATTGTATCCTAATCATTATGCATTAAAAAAGGGATCATTCTCATGACATTTTGCATTCATGCAAAACCCATTTAGTTAGGAGCATTCGATTCATTCTGATCATTGCATCCTAATTATTATGCATAAGCATAGGTCCATAAATTGATTCTACAAATCATGTCCCCCAGAGGACAGTGTAGCAAGATCGATGAATCTACAAATCCCATACCCCTAAAGTTGTAGTGGGATGGATTGAAGTTAATATAGCGAATCTTGTTCCCTTGAAGTTGCAATGGAGCATATTAAAGCTACGAGTTACAAGTCCTATACCTCTGAGTTGTAGTAGGTCGGATCAAATCCACCATGGCGAATCTCATCTCTCTAAATTGCAGTGGAGCAGATTGAAGTCATTACCCTTATCTCCCTGAAGTTGCAGCAGAGCAGACTGAAGACAGCAAATTTTATTTCCCTGGTGTTGCAGTGGAACAGATTAAAGCTACAAATTACGGCAGATCTTATCTTCCTAAAGTTACAGTGAAGCAGATCGAAGCCACTAGCCTTATCTCCCTAAAGTTGCAGCAGAGCAGACTGAAGATAATAAATCTTATTTTCCTGGTGTTGCAGTGGAACAGATTAAAGCTACGGATTACGGCAGATCTTATCTTCCTGAAGTTACAGTGAAGCGATTGAAGCCACCAGCCTTATCTCCCTGAAGTTGCAGCGGAGCAGACTAAAGACAGCAAATTTTATTTCCCTAGTGTTGCAGTGGAACAGATTAAAGCTACAAATTACGATAGATCTTATCTTGCTGAAGTTGCAACAAAGTAGATTGAAGCCATCAGCCTTATCTCCCTGAAGTTGCAGCGGAGCAGACTGAAGACAGTGAATATTATGTCCCTCAAAGTGCAGTGAAAAAGATCAAAGTTACAAATCCTATACCTCTGAAGTTGCAATAGGTCGGATCAAATCTACCAAGACCAAACCTTATCTCCCTGAAGTTGCAGCGAAGCAGACTGAAGACAACAAATCTTATCTCCCTGAAGTTGCGGCGGAACAGATTGAAACTACAAGTCTAATTTCCTTAAATTGGATCGAAGCGCTAGTTTTAAGCCCCTGAAGATGCAGTGGGATGGAATGAAGCTACTCGAAGAAGAAAAGCACCGAAAGAAGTTAAAAATTCAAGATCGGGCAAAAATGATCCTTTTTGAAGTCTTTGCTCCATTCTCGTTACACGACAACGAGCAAAGAGGGGCAACTGTAAAAGCCCATTTTTGCCTGGGCCCATTCATTAACCAGACTAAAATAAAACCCAAATACAAAAATCCAATATTAAACAGTCCATAATAACAATCCATTAAAAAATAATAATAGTAGGCCCAAATACTAAAGGCCCAATGCTGAACCGATCCAAATGGCCCAAAGTTCTAACAAGTTTCAGAAACCCTAGAGGTTTTGGAATTTTCAATAAGAAGATAGCCTCCCCCACACGCACGCACGCCACGCGCTCGGGTTTTCACGTCATCCCACGAACGGCCTCCGTACGGCAATTTCGCCTGTAAAAGAAGAAAACAACACAGCAAATAACAGCAGCAAAGGAATATTGTATTTTTTTGTTTTTATTTCAAATATTCGGCTATAAAACTGAAGAAAAGATCTCTGTATTAGCTCTCTACAATCTTTACGAATACGAATCAAAAAAAATAGAGAAACCAAATTGAAAAAAGGTTATTTCGTTTTTTTCTAATATGTTTCTTTTTATTTAGCCTTATATACGTCTATAAAAAAAAAAAGAAAGAAAAAACACCCCATACCTTGATTCGCCTGTAAAATGGGGTTTCGGGGTTTTGACCACCGTGTACGGTGGTCGTTGGTGGGAGATTGACGGTGGGCTGGTGATTGTAAATCGCAAGAGAGGGAGGATTTCAGAGGATTTCTAGTTTTTTTTTCTTAAATAGGAAGGATTAAATGTTTTTTTTTCTGAAAACATGGGCTTATATAGCCCACTGATACGACGCCGTTTTGGCTTAATACTCCAGGCCTAAAACGATGTCGTTTCCCTCCTAACCCGCGTACGCGACCCGACCCGCCAGAGGATCCGCGCGTTTTTCCATATTGGTCTTATTGCCAAATCTGTCCTTCCGCTTTTTATTGGTTCTACAATTAAGTTTTCTTTTATTTTTAATTTTGCCTTTAAGCTTTGTTCAGTTTTTAATTTAATCCCGCACAAAACGCTACGCTTTGGAGGGTGGGGATATTTTCCTTTTTAGCCCCTCCTTGTTATTCGTGTGTTCGGATAGATCCTTTTTTTATTTTGTCCCCAAAAGTTTGTTTTAAATTCAATTTAGTCTTTTTTCGATTCATCTTTTAATTTATTACGATTTTAGCCCCCTAATTTTATCTTGATTTCAATATAGTCCTCTAATTAATTAATTTAATTATTTGTTTATTAATTTGTCTAATTAATTTCCTTTTTGAATTAATACTAGATATTATTTATTTTAAATTATTCTAGATATTATTTTAAATTTCTCTTTACATGTTATTTATTTTCATTAATTATTTTCATTATTATTAATATTATTATTATTATTATTATTATTATTATTATTATTATTATTATTATTACCTTTACTTTTATTGTTTTATTGTTACTTGTATTATTATTTTTTTTATTACTATTATTTTTAATATTACTATTACTATTATTATTTTCTTTATTATTATTAACTTTATTATTATTATTGTATTATTGTTATTATTATTTTTATTTTATTATCTTTAAACTATTGTACATAATACTTATTTTTTATTGATTTTCTATTAGCTTTTATTATTATTTTTGTTATTATTTTCTTTTATTTTACCTATTTGTCTATATATTTATTATATTTTAAAAAACTTTTACCTATTATTTTATATAGATTGTTTGATTCTAGCTTTTATTTTATTTTATTTTTGCCTTTATTATTGTTATTTATATTATTGCCTCATTTTATTCCATTATGCATATCGACACAATATTTCATTTCTCATTTTACTACGATCGTGTTACATTTTATCTGATTTTCAAAATAAGCAATTACTTCGCGTTCTAAGATTTGAAAGAAATCCTACCCTAACTTCCGGGGTTTCTATTTTTCTCATCGAGTCTAAAGAACCAATTATTTTTAAAATCAAAACATATCAGTTAAATAAAAAACTTATTCTCGGGAATTCAAAAGTGTTGTGTCCTAACTCACTGGATGTGACATTTTGTTATCTCGAGGTAAGGATTTCCAAAAATAAAGCCAATATTTTGTATTCAGAATTTTGAGAAATTGTGCACTAACTTACTGGGTTCCGATTTTTCATTTGACCCAAATAACTGAATATCCTTCTTAAATTTAAATCTACAAGTTTGAAATGCCAAAAGACAAGCTTAATTTCGAGGATTCAAGATGTAGTATCCTAACTTACTGGGTATGTTATTTTATTCCTTTGAGATAAGCGGTCTCAGTATCCAATTTTATTTATTCGAGTTTTTCTTTAAACAAAGAGGATCGTATTTTAAAATCTTTTCAAATTTTTGACATTAAGACATTAATCAATCAATTCGGTACTAATTTTGGGCGTTACGAGGGTGCTAACCCTTCCTCGTGCGTAATCGACTCTCAAACTCATTTTTCTCGAATTTCGTAGACCAAAATCATATTTTAATAAATCAAAATGTTTTATTAAAATGATCAACTTCAAGGTGATCCAATCACACCTCAAAAAAAAAGATTGGTGGCGGCTCCATTTCCATTTTTAAAGTCGACCCCGTTTTCAACGATAAAAAAAATAGTTTCGACAGACTAATTTGTGAAAAATGTGAAATGTAGGGGACAAAAGTGGAATTGGCCCATTTATGTTTTTTTGGATGAATTTGAATGAATGTGTGATTAAATTAGTTAAATTTGAATTTATTTAGATCAATAACGAAAGAAAACAGAATCAGATCTTGGGAAGTCAAGAGTAGTCGATTAGTTGATTTTATCCATCGTTATCCGAGGTAAGTTCATAAGTAAATAAATGTTGTTAAATTCTATTGTATCTATGTTAATAGTGCCGAATTGAATTGTTAATAATGTGAATAAATATGTTGAAATGAATTGAGCATTGGAGCAATATTTACGAGCCTAAAATGATCGAGATAAGTCGTCCGAAAGCTCCGTACGAACCTTAGGAATAGTTAGGATACATATGTCATGAGATAGGATTCCAATATGTGATTCCGTGAAAGATCACGTCTGGGACGTTGGCTTCGACTTGTGTTTACGTGTAAGACCATGTCTTGGACATTGGCATCGTATTTGATTCGTGTAAGACCATGTCTGGGACAGTGGCATCGATATGTAATTACATGTAACACCACGTCTGGGACGTTGGCATTGTACGAGCCTTCTGATTATCTGAGTATCCTTATTAATTTCGAATGGTTCAACGGGCATCATCGAGATGAGATCAGATTTGAAAACGAATTAAAAGATTCAGGTATGTGCTTTGTGATATATATATATATATGAAAACAAGGTAAGTATATGTTTATGATGAATATATGATTTGGACATGGTAAAAGATAAGTTTATATGTGTTTATGAGTATATGTGAATTTGAACATTGATGTTACAGTGCTATTGTAAAAGTGGTAATATTTGAGTTACAAGTATATTAAATGTACAATTAATTAATGTTTGTTTTGATTTGGCTAGTTGATACAATACAAATGTTTAATTGTTTATTATTTGCTTATGACTTACTAAGATATGATAGCTTACTTTGTGTGTATGTTTGTTCATTATTTTATAGATCATTAAAGCTACGAGAAGCTTGGGGATCATCGAGGATCATCACCACACTATCGAACTATAATTTGGTACCTTTTGAGAATGTATATATTAAAGTATGGCATGTATAGTCTATAAAACTTAGAATCTGTTTTGTGATATGTAAAAATTAGCCATGTGATATCGCTTGTTAATGGGTGTGTTTAAGAAGGAGTTTTGTTCATGATTAATGATGGTTAAGTTGGTAGGTTTTAATGTGCTCATAAATGGCTAAATGAAATGGTACATATATAGGTGAGTTCATGGTTGGTTTTGGATACGTAAATGATGAGAAATTGCTATATATGAATTGAATTGGTTAGATGAAGTAATAGTTATATGTTCTTGATGTATATTTGATACTTTGAATTGATTTATTTGAGTAGGAATTGTTTATGAATATGAATGATGTGGTTAAAGGTCAATTTGTGCATGATTTAGTATGTTTTTTATTGCTATTAGATCATGAATTGAGCTGTTGGGTGCTTGTAGGTTTGACCCAAAATTTGGGTGGCAAATTGGCCTTACAAATGACCTATATTTGCCCACACGGTTGAGCACATGGGCGTGTGTCTCGACCGTGTCTCTTAAGGTTGTAATTAGAAACAAGTCAGACTCGCACACGAGCCAGACACACGAGCGTGTGACAGGCCGTGTGAATTAAGTCAGTTTTGCCCACGGGTCAAGCACACGAGCGTGTCTTGTGGTCGTGTGGATAAGTCAGTATCTATGCCCTGTTTTACCACGACCATGACACACGGGTGTGTCTGATGCCGTGTGAGGCACACGGGCGTGTGACCTCTGCAACTTTAAAAAATGTTTGATTTTTGAAAAAATTTTATATGAGCTCGGTTTAGTTCCGATCCTTTCCCAATGCATGCTTAAGGTCTCGTAGACTTTTTAAAGGGACTATATATATGATTTGCTTTGATATGATGATAATGTATCTTGTGTTGTGAAATGATTATAAAAGTTTCGATATGTCCGGTAATGTCTTTTAACCCTATTCCGAATAGTTATGGGTTAAGGGTGTTACATCGCCGTCCACTGTCCCCTTTGCTGCATTGCCGTCTCCGTCACTCTCCACTACCGCAACCAATCGGTAAATTTAACTCTTCGTAGCTTATTTATTAATTTTCTTGTATCAAATTATTGAAGAGACCTAATGGATACAATCCCCCTTGGTTGTCTCTCTCATGCTCATTCCGGTTGACGGTGGCCCAGATTTAAAGGCCCTTTCCATTATTACACGAACGCTTCCCCCCTCTTTTCCCTCTCTTGCTCCAAAAACTCTCATTCTCTCTCGCTCTTTTAATGTTTGCAAATTGCACCAATAATTCAAGGTTAGTTCCTTTTAACGCCTTCCTCTCTTTCTATTCTTTTTTGACGCAAATAAAAAGAAAAAGAATAATGCCTGACGAAGTTTGAGCACTATTTATTTCGAATCTTATGCTTTCTGTTGCGTTCCCTTGTTCAACAAGCAGTTCAATTTGTCATATTAGTTAACATTTTTTTTCTGTCTATATTTGTTTTGTTGCTGAGAAAACTGAGGTTAAGATTAAAAAAACAAGGCTAAAAAGTTTTCAAAAGGTCGCTCTTTTTCTTTACGAAGCTGATAGGTTTAGCTTAGGTTACTACATGTCTGTTGATTTTATGCTTTATTTTAAGTAAGTTTCGTGTTCAGTGCATGATTAAGTTTGATTTTTGAAGATTAAATTTGTTAAATGCTGAAAATATTAGTAATCTGTTTAGTTAAAAAGAAGAAGAAAAAAGTTTAGTTAAAGCAATATCAGGTATAAGATAAATGAGAGTTAAGTAAAGAGACATACATTTGAAAATGCATATTCTTTATTTTCTGAATGATGCTTCCTAATAAACGACAATTGAGTTAGGTAGTCGTTTAATGTTACCTCTTTTTTGGAGTCTGCTCCTAGCAATTTGTTTATACTTTATAGTAGTCTTTTTACATCTTTATATGATATATGTTGATTTATTAACACTGTTTCCAAGTAAATTTTGGTTTTTCCATTAGTTATACTACCTATTTTTGGTTTTCTATATAATCATAGTCCATCTAGTGGAAATTGCAAGCTGCCTCTCACTAATTTCCATTTATATTATATCTTTGACTTTGTTTCTATGAATTAAAACTGGGATGATAATTTAGCAAGAAAGATATGAAATAAAAAAATTAAGAAAAAAATCAAAATATTGGGTTATATTATTATCATTATTTTGTATTATAATTATATTTAGAATATTTTGGATATATTAAATAATTTATATTTAACGTTTTGGTTTGTATTGAAGGGTAGCTAGCCTAAACTTTGTGGGAGTAGTTGTCTGCCTCTTTAATGGAATTTAGTGGAATAAATATCTCAAATTTATTAGATAAAATAATAAAAAAAAAAGAGAAGAAAAATCAAGGCGTTTGCTGACTTGGCCATGTGCTTGTGGGGCCTACTTATGGTTAGCCACTTATCTCGTGTGAAAGACAAAGTGGGCATGCAAATGCATCAACTTCAAACAAGCAAGTGGATTTTCAACCTACAAACTTCTGGAATGACATTAAAAAAAAAAAAAAGTAAATTAAGAAGATTTAGGTACATTTCTTATATAGATTAATAAATAGTATACATGTTAATTTATAATTGTTTTCAACTTACGTGCATTTAAATTTTGGATTTTTTAAAATAAAATTATTTTTAAAAATGCATATTAAATTATGAATGACTCATAATATATTAATAAATTTAATATTTTGCGATCAAATAATAATATATGGATTAATATTTGACAAAGTAGTAATGGAAATTTTAACATGCAGTGTTAAGAAATCCCATGTGTAATAAATGAATAAATAAATAAATAATATTCCTTCAAATGAATAAACGAGTTAATTTAACCCCTATATTATTAAAAATAATTAAATAAATCTAAATTTTAATATTTACAGCAACTTTTTTTCATAGAAAATGTTAGCTATATGCTTGAAGCTAGGGAAGAGAACAAGGGTGAAGCTAGATTTAATGTTTGAATTGAAACTTGGTGTTGAACCTACTGTTTTGGGAAGTTTATTAAGGTTAGTATTCTCTTGAATTTTAGTATGCTTGTGCGAAATAAAATTTAAATATTTACCGGGCATGATTGTAAATGTAAAGAATATGGAAAAGAATCAAAAGAATGGCTTGCTGATATTACATCTCCATTGCTGCCAAATATGAACATAAATCCAATTTAACCTTATTCCATTAAGTCTATTTTATTTAAAAATAAAATAAATATATAAGGAAGCCCTAAACCCTTCCTTACATGACTCTTGTTCAATAATAATCATACTGGTTTATATTAAAGTTTGAGTTTTGGTTTAGATAAAAAAAATTTAAAACAATGAAAATGTTGAACTGAGTTGAGGTGTGTATATTAGTGAAATGGTGAACTCTTCTTTTGACAATACAAATGTATGCCCATATAGATGTTACTCAATTTACATTATTTTCTTTTTATTTCTTTAAAATTACATAACTTACATAACTTACATATCTCACATAACATACATAACTTACATAACTTTTATAAATATATCTCATATCATAACTTACATAATTTACATAATTTACATAACTTACATAATTTACATAATTTACATAACTAACATAAATAAATATCATATTTTCAACTTTAGATTTCAAGAACAACGAAATAGATAAGAGTTGGATGAATTTGTCAAGGGTAAGCAACGGCTATCGAAATGGAGTATAAACTTTTCTAAATTTTGCATTTCAAAATGCAAGCCAAGAGAATATGATTCTTTGCCCGTGTAAGAAGTGTTGCAACATCAATTGGCATTTTTGTGAGGTTGTCTGCGAACATCTAATTGTTGATGGCTTTATTCGGGGGTATAAAAAATGGATTTTCCATGGAGAGTGTACACCTAGTAGAACCTCTTCAACGATTAATCCGACTTATCCTCATAGTGCTTACCATCAGTCTGTTAAAGAAAGGTTAAAGAAGATGACATGGAAGGTATGTTGGGGATGCATTTAATATGCACAATCATG
Source organism: Gossypium rotundifolium (assembly GCA_025506655.1). Classification (NCBI taxonomy): domain Eukaryota; kingdom Viridiplantae; phylum Streptophyta; class Magnoliopsida; order Malvales; family Malvaceae; genus Gossypium; species Gossypium rotundifolium. The sequence goes on from CP106733.1 coordinate 11,753,145, forward strand.
GTGTGCAATCGTTTCCACCTGACTTTATTGCATCCGATGATTGTAATATTGGTGGAAATGCTTTTACCGAAACGGGAAGAAGTGTACCTGATGAAGAGCCAAATAGAGAAGCGGCGAAGTTCTACAAGTTACTTAATGAAATGAATGAAGAACTTTACGAGGGATCAAAATATTCAAAAATGTCCTTCTACATTCGTCTATTTCACTTAAAATGTTTGGGAGGGTCGTTGTTAGAGTTTTTGAGAGATATGTTTCCGTTTACAAAAATCCCTCATTCATGCAAAGATATGAAGAAACTAATAAAAGATTTAGGCCTTGGGTACGACAAAATTCATATATAGTTGCCCAAATGATTGCATGTTGTATTGGGGTGATCGGAAAAACCAACAGTCTTGTCATGTTTGCGATAAATCTCGTTCGATGAATATGAATACAGAAGATGTGAATGAGGATGAAGGTGAGGCACAGTCAAGAAAGAAACCAGTAAAGATTTTGCAATATTTTCCACTAAGATCGGAAACTTTGCCTTTTCCAAAACAAAACTTAAATGAAAATATCCTTACTCCTTGTAGTAACTCATTTTGCCCAGAAATAGAAAATAAATAATAAATAAAATTAGTGTTTTTAAATAGTCCAATTACAACACCAAAACAGGCCCAAATTACACTCTCAGACCCAGCTAAATTAACTAGCCCCATAGCAGAGCCTGTTACACCGAGCCCAAACACCAAAACAGACCCAATTCCTAAACAGACCCAATTCCTAAATAGACCCAAACCAGGACGGCCCGAAATGGCCCAAATCTTAAACAGAAATCAGAAGGTCTAGGGTTTTCTGAAACCTTAGGCGCCGAGAGATAGCGAGCCAACAATCACGCCATAATCGGCATGAAGCACATGACCACCGACTTTCGATCGCGCCTCAGTCCGTGAGTCACGCCACCATCAAACGCACCCTATCACCGTCGCTCTCCTCTCTCGTCCTGCAAAATAAGGAAAACGCAGCAAAAAAAGGGAAAGAAGCAGATATGGAAATATGTATTTTCCTTTTTTATTTTCGTTTTTTGGGTTATAAAACCCCATGTCAAACCTGTAAAAGGGGACAAAAAAAGATACAAAAAATAGAGATTTACACACCAATATTGAAAGTCAGTGAATACAAAAATATTGTCAGGAAGATCAGAGAAATAAAAGACAGATTTTGCAAAGGTGATTCTTTTAATATTCCATTCTATTTATTTTATTTATTTATTTTTTTACATATTGTGCGTATAACCATTATTTTAAAGAAAAGTATAAAAGGGGATTACCTTTCGAAGATGACGAAAATCGGAGGTTTTAGGTCTCCGACCATCGGCCATAAAGGCGCGTGTGGCGCGTGAGGCGAGTGGCCCAGGAAGCAGCGATCGAGACTTGGCGACCAAGAGAGGAACTTCCAGAGGATTCTTGAATTTATTTTTTTTAAAACAGATTCAAAATGATTTTTATTTATTTATTAAAATTGACTTTTATAAACGAAAAGAAACGACGCCGTTTCAATTAGCAGGGTCTGCGCGTTGACCCGAAAACCCGATAAGGGTCCGCGCATTTTGTTAAAACGGGAAAATTGCTATTTCAGTCCCTCCGCTATTTTATTAAATTTAATTTCGTCCAATTTAGCATTTTTTTATTTTTAAATTAGCCCTAAAAAATCTATTTTGTTTCAATTTACCTTTTTTTTCTCTTTTAAAATTTATATGTATTTTAAATTAGTATTAAATTATTTATTAAATTAAAATTATATATTTACTTATTATATATATTTATTAATATTATAAAATATATACATATTTATTATTTTATTTAAATTTTTTACATATTATTTTAATATTTATATATTAATTATTACATTATTTTTTATAATATAATATAATATTTTATCATATATTATTTAAAATTTATTTTGTATAAAATTTATTCAAATTATATAATATATTTTATTATATGTTTTTATAATTAATATTATAAATATGCATTTATTTAAAATTATTATTTGTTGTTTACTAATTATTTTTTTATATGTACTAAATTACGTATATATTTTTTATAAATATTTTTTATTTTTATTTTTACACATATATTAAATCATTTTAAAATCATTTGTTTAAATGTTTAAATATATCGTTCCTTTTGTTTAATTGTGAAAGTTTCATTAAGCTGCTATTTATTTTATATTGCATGTGTATTTATTTTAATTGTTTATTATGGCTTAATATGATGCTTTATTTATTTATGTTATATTGTTCTTTTATTATTTATTGTTAATATAATTTAGTAGAATTGCAATTGATATGTATGCTACAATGTCTTACTCATATCATTTTTATAAAAAATACCTTTTAATTTAAAGATTTTTTTATATTTTTAACTATGATATGTGATATTTGGAGTATTCGAGAAGAATCGTGCCTTAACTTACTGGGTTGTGATTTTTCTCATAGAACTAAAGTATTATATATCCCTTCATTTTTAAAATTGAAGTTTACCAATTTCAAATATAAAAACTTATTCTTGAGAATTCAAAACGTTGTATCCTAACTTACTGGGTATGATGTTATGTCTCGAGGTAAGAATTTTTTAAAATAAAGATGTACCTAACTTCGAAGTCATGAGATACTGTATCCTAACTTACTGGGTATGGTATTTTTATTTCTTTGAAATAGGTAAGCCTTGGTTTTCCTTTCAATAACAGATCTTATTTTAAAACTTTTTAAATTTCAAACATTTGGACATGATTTTATCAATTAGGTACCAATTTTTAGGTGTTATGAGGGTGTTAACCCTTCCTTATACGTAACTGACTCCCGAACCTGTTTTCTCGCTTTTTCGTCGACTAAAATCAAATGTTTTAAAATAAAATGCTTTACAAGGTGATCCAATCACACCTAAGAAAAAGGGATTGGTTACGACTCTCGATTTTTTTAAAGTCGATCCCAATTTTTAAATTGATTTTAAAAAGGTTTTGATAGCTTGGCGACTCCACTGGGGACCAATAAGAGAGTCAAGCCGTAAAACCAATAGTTTCATGTCCTCATGTCTGGATTTAAAATTTGATTTAAAAATTATGATTCTTTTTATTTGCATGTGATTTTGTTTTTTATAAAATATTTATGCATTGCACTGCATGACCACTGCGGTCACACCCTTAAGTAGGAGTGAGAAGCTATGCCTTCGTGAGGTTTTTACCTCCGCATGGGCTAGTGGATTGCTTCCGGAATACATTTGTACCTATGTCTTCATGAATTTTTCACTTCCGCATGGCCATAGGGAAATGTGTTCCCCTGAACTGAACTCGGTCCATATGAGCCTATAATGGGTGAGGATCGAGGAATCTGTTGGTTCAGGTACCTCAACCTTAGAACTAAACCACATATAGTAAACCGTAAGGACTTACCTTAAGTAGAACTATACCAAGATTTAATGGTTACCCAGATAGATGTTTTATCTGCCTTATATTTTATTTCATGGTACTTGTGGTGTTTTATTTTTGTGCATATCATTTCATACTTTAGGAGGTATTGATTCACGGTCAGTTTCTAAGTTAGAAAGTTGGTTATGGAGAACAATTCCTTGATAAAGTGGAGGTCAATGCTGCTGTTTGCACATGGTCAGAGCAAACTCAATTGGAAAAAGAGAACAGCTTAGTTGATGGGTACGTATCTGAACTATGGGACTTTACTCTTATTAGTATTACACAAAATGAGTTTCAAAAGTTGAAAGAGATATGGGCTCAGTGGGATAATGAGGCTAAGTAGTTGTTTTATTGCAATTATGGAGATTTGCCCTACTTACTTGACGTCAAAGTAGATAGGTATCCGTTCCGAGCTATGGCCCAATTTTGAAACTCTGCTTATAGTTGTTTCACTTTTAGGGAAATAGATTTGATGCCCACGGTGGAGGAAAATACGACCTTGCTTCGGTATCCAAAATTTCAAGACAATAAAGTTTATTCTAAAACCATTAATGGCCCAATTTTTATAAAGAAGTTAATGAATATCACGGTGATGAGCGAACAATGGGTCACAGCTAGAATCCAGGAGAAAGGTGAAGGTAAATGCATTCCTTGGGTTAGCTTGAGGGACTTGATCTTAGCTCATCTAGACACAAAGAAGAAGGTTGACGTCTATACCTTGTGTATCTACGGTTTGGTAGTTTTCCCTAAAGCTCTCAAACATATAGATGAAACAGTCATTGAGTTATTCGATCGACTTGATAAAGAGGTCACACCTGTGCCTGCGATCTTAACCGAGACGTTTAGATCTTTGAGTGCATGCCGAAGAGAAGGTGAAGGCAGATTCATTGGATGCACGCAGCTATTGTTGGCTTGGTTCCACAGTTATTTCTGAAAAGTTGAAAAAATTTTTATCGATTTTTTCTGAAACCTATTCTCCGTTAAAAGAAATAGTGGCAACATCGAGGAGAGAGGATGTGTCTGAAGAAAACTGGATGGCACTCCTTCAAAACCTTCGAGAGGAAGACATCGAGTGGAAAGCCCTTGGTTGTTTTCGATGAAATTCTTTATCGATGTGGAAATTTTGACTGGGTTCCTTTACTTGGAATTTGGGGAGCCATTGGGTATGCTCATCTACTCGTACTAAGGTAATATGGATCGATACAGTTTATTCCTGCAACATATGGGCTGGCTCAGTGTGAGTTCTCGTACAAAGGGGACAATTACAAGAGAAGAGCTAAGGAGATTTCTGGTGCTTGGAATCAGACTTACAGAATGAAGAGATTATCTACAGGACCAATGACAACTCCAGAATACAACAGATGGAGGATTGGAAGGGTTAATGATAACATTCTTGAGCTGAATTCAAAAGGCGCCCGATCAAGAGAAGAATGCTTGCAAGAAGTCCCATCAGAGTTAGAGATGTTAAAGTAAGATTTTGAGAGGATGAGTTCTGAGCTTGGGAAGAGGATAAAAAAGTTAGAAGAAGAAAAGATGTGTTTGAGGCTAGATGTAGATGTGCAGAAATCAGAAGCCGAGAAAGTAAGAAAAGAGAAAAGGAAGATTGAGGAAGACCAAGATAGTTTGAAGGCAAAATATAAGAAGATGTGACTAACGATGAAGAACGCTGGATTGGGGAAGACTTCTGAACAATGGCAACGAGAGGTCCAAGAAGAAAAGGCTAAAGCTGACTACTGGAAGAGGAAATTTCAAGAAATGCAATCGCAAAATGAGGCCTTAGGAAAAAGTTTATCAGAAAGTCGAAGTGAAAAAGAAGAATTAAGGGCTAGAGTAACTGAACTTGGATGGTCCCTTCATCACCATCGAAGCCATAATTCCACAATTGAGTTAAAGTCAAGTCTGAACAAGATTGAGAAGATGAAGGGTAAGATCGAAGAGTTATAATCGGTATTGCATAGCTGTAAACTTGGATCAAGCTGCTTGAAATGAGAGAGAGACGTTGGAAGAAAGAGCTTCACCACTATCAGGATCAAGTTAGAAATCGAGATTACCTCATGGGTGAAGCGATAGTCTATATTCGAGAGGTAGCCAATCATCTACAGACTTTGGCCTCACAGGCAGATACATTGAGCATGAAGTATGAGTTACAGTCTAATCGTAGTCAAGAGCTAGCTTCCTTGCTTGGGAAAATCAAGACCTTAGAACTTAGGGCGAAAGCATATTTGTAGTCCGTTTTATATAAATGATTTTGTTTTCTAATAAAGTTTTCTAAAATGAAGTTGAATAAGAATCAATGCCTCTTTGCATTCATGCATTTGCATTACATGACATCATATGCATTCAAATCTATAAAGAGAAGCTAATTAGTTTAAATTATAGGAGAGAGAGAGAGAAAGAAAGAGAAGGAAAATTTGGAAGCTGAACACCCCTACAGTATACGTGCAAAATCAAGAAAAATGAACCAAAGGATGGAACAATTCCAAAGAGATATGCAAGACCAGATACAAGAGCAAATGACAAAACTTCAACAAGAGATGAGGGACTAGGTGTTAGAGGCTCAAAGGAGCATGATGGCCCAAATGGCCCAGATGATGAGTGGGATGATGGACAAAGGAAAGAGTCCCATGGCCATTACTGGAGAAGAGAGCGAAGGTAATCCCCAGGTTTTACCCCATCACATGCGCCAGTATAGCCTGAAGAGTATCCTCAAAGGCTATCTGTCACAATAAGGCCTCAACAAGGGCAAGCTGATACTAGACTGCCCATTAATTTCCAAGTCGACTCTGGATCTAATCCGAGATAACCCAGTCAATCCTGTTATCCCTGACTTAGACATCGCGGAGAGAAAGGGGATTAGAACTGAATCTTTAAGACAGTTGGAAGATCGCTGTAGATGGTTGGAAGAAAAATTTAAGGCTCTGAAAAATGCCGACCATCATCACGGTATTGATGCCAATGACATGAGTTTGGTCCCAGATCTGGTGCTTCCTCATAAATTCAAGATGCCGAAATTTGAGAAGTACAATGGGACTAGTTGCCCTGAAGCCCACATCACTATGTTCTGTAGATGTATGACGGGCTATGTGAATAATGATCAACTTTTAATTCATTGTTTCCAAGATAGTTTGATGGGAGCAGAGTCTAAATGGTACAATTAACTTAGCCGCACTAATATTAGCTCATGGAGGGACTTAGCTCAAGTTTTCATGAAGTAATACAATCATGTCACAGACATGACGTCTGATAGAATCATGTTGCAAAACATGGAAAAGAAACCGAATAAAAGCTTCAGGCAATATGCGCAAAGATGGAGGGAAGTTTCCATGCAAGTACAACCACTTCTCCTGAAAAAGGAAACCACCATGTTGTTTATCAACACTTTAAAGGCGCCTTTTATCACCCATATGATAGGAAGCACTACTAAAAGCTTTGAGGATATAGTCATGGCAGGTGAAATGATAGAAAATGCCATAAGGGGTGCCAAGATCGAAGCGGGAGAAACCACTAGGAGATCTGCTCCTAAGAAAAAAGATAATGAGGTAAATAATGCGAGTACGTACAAAAAAGGGTACTCAAAGGTTGTTACTGTTAATCAGCAAAAGTAGTTACTGCAGGGCAACAAGGATCGACAATACAAGAATCAGGCCCTAGACAAAATGCTAAAATGATCCAATTTATGCCAATCCCAATGACGTATAAGGAGCTATATCATACTTTATTAGAGGCACGCGTGGTGTCCCCGTATTATCTACAACCTTTACAACCCCCATATCCTAAATGGTATGACTCAAACGCCCAATGTGATTACCATGCAGGAATAATGGGGCATTCAATAGAAAATTGTACTGCCTTCAAAAAGTTAGTTGAGAGGCTTCTTAAGTTGGGAGTTGTCAAGCTTGATGATACACCCAGTGTGGAGAACCCATTACCCAATCATAGAGATAAGGGGGTAAATGCGATTAGGGAAAATCTTGTAATAAGAACCAAGGGGGATATCTTGGAAGTGAAGACCTCGTTAAGAATAATTTGGAGGGAAATGGAAATAATAAGGCTAATAAAATCAAGTCTCGAGGGAAGAAGTGAAGAACCAATGAACTACTGTGAGTTCCACGAAGCTGATGGACGTGAGATCTAAGAATGTGCTGGGTTTAGGGCATTGGTACAGAGCCTTATGGATAATAAGGAGTGGGAGTTTTACGAAGAAAGTTCAGAGGAAAGAAATATACACGCAACTGAAGGAGAGTTGACAAATCAAAAAGTCAATTATCCAGGGTCATTATTTCCCGACCGAGGAATACAGAAGGTGGAGCACAAATCGCACCTAAAGTGGTAATCTAGAGACCTGTGTCCTTTCCTTACAATGATAACAAGATGGTACCATAGGATTAAAATTGTAACGTAACGACATAGGGAGTAGAAATTTCAGCTAGCACTTCTAAGGAGGTCCAAAGAGAGGGATTCTACACACGAAATGGGAAGCATTACGACTCGGTAAATGTCAGAACAAAACCAATAAAGTCAAAGGATGTGTTGGTTGAGTCAGAGAAAAAACTTGATACCCTTCTCAACGTACCTGTGAAGGAGGAAGAGGCTAAAGAATTTTTAAAATTCTTAAAACATAGTGAATATAGCGTAGTAGAATAGTAGCGCAAACAACCAGCTCGCATATCGGTGCTAGCTTTACTCTTAAGTTTGAAGTGCATCATGAGGATTTGATAAAATTTTGAACGAGACTTATGTTACTAAAGATATATCTGTCAATAAACTTGACCGATTGGTTAGTAACATAAGTGCTGATAATTTTATCTCCTTCTGTGATGATGAAATTCCACCTGGGGGTATGGGATCGACCAAGGCCCTACACATAACTACTCATTGTAAGGGATATACTCTATTGAGCGTTCTAATTGACAATGGATCAGCCTTGAATGTCTTGCCGTTGTCGACACTAAAGAGGTTGCCGATAGACAGTTCTCACATGAAGACATGCCAGAACATAGTGAGAGTGTTTGATGGCACTGAGAGAAAAGTGATGGGAAAAATCGACATACCATTGCAAATCAGACCAAACACATATGAGGTAGATTTTCTGGTGATGGATATAAAACCTTCTTACAACTGCTTGCTTAGAAGGCCTTGGATTCATTCGACAGGGGCAGTGCCCTCATCCTTGCACCAAAAATTAAACTGGTGACAGATGGTCGGTTGGTTACTATATATGCGGAAGAAGACATCATAGCTACTGTCACCAATGATGCGCCTTATGTAGAGACAAATGAGGAGGCCATTGAGTGTTCTTTCCAATCTTTAGAGTTCGTCAATGCAACATTCATTTTGGAAGGAAAGGAAGTTCCAGTGCCCAAGATATCCAAGACCACGAGGATGGGCATACAAATGATGGTGGAGAAAAGAGCTTTATCGGGAAAAGGGCTAGGCAGACACCTCCAAGGGAAAGTTAAAGTGCCGATGCTTAAGGAGAAAAGAGACCGTTTTGTCTTGGGTTTCAAGCCAGATGCTAAACAAAAGAGAAAGGAAATAGAGAAGAAGCAGGAAAGAAGAAGGGCCCGGCTAAATGGAGAAGAAGTTCAGTGGGAATCAATGACATTCCCACACATATCCCAAACCTTTGTATCTGGAGGGATAATTCACCCAGGGAGAAGGTTATTGAAAGATCCCCACATTAATGCCATATATGGGGAAGAAGTTGAGCAAAGAAATCTATTGGGCATATGCCCTTATGAGCCTGGAAGCATTCTGAACAATTGGACTGCAGAGGAGCTTCCTATTTTTTAGAAATAATATAGAGTAATATTCAAAACACTCTTGTTGTTTTTAGCCTAGGAACAATAAGATTTCTTTTGAGAAATGGGCACATGTTCAGAAATTATTATTTCAATAAAATACATTTTTGATAATTAACTTGAGCAAATATTCTTTCATTTCATTCTTTTGAGTTTCTAATTTCATTCCAAATTTTATATTTTTTTTTCATTCATATCATGTGAATAGTTGTCCTCGATTTAATTTTTTTCTTTGTACATTCTTTGGTACCCCTCATAGGTCCCTAGATATCAATGACATGTGCAACGATAATACAAATCCAGAGGTCTATTTTGAGCAAGACATGTGTTTAGAGGAATCTCAAGATTTTGAAGATGATCGAGATTGTGACTTATCTCTAGATTTGTTAAGAATGGTAAAGCAAGAGGAGAAACAAATCTTACCCCATGAGGAAGAGGTAGAGAACATAGCCTTGGAGGAAAGAAAGGTTGTAAAAATTGGGACGCGCATTGTTAAAGAGACAAAACAAGATCTTGTTGAGTTGCTACGGGAATTCAAGGACATTTTTGCATGGTCATACCGAGATATGCCTGGGTTAAGTATCGACGTTGTAGTACATCGCCTTCCTATAAGAGAAGAGTGCAAGCCAGTTCAGCAAAAGCTACGGAGGATAAGACTTGATGTAGTGTTAAAAATAAAGGAAGAGGTCTAGAAACAGTTTGATGCTGGTTTTCTACAAGTAGTAAAGTACTCAGAGTGGGTGGCTAACATTGTTCCTGTCCTCAAGAAGGATGAAAAGGTTCGGATGTGTGTGGACTATAGGGACTTAAATAAAGCTAGCCCAAAAGACAATTCCCCTTTGCCATATATCGACACATTGGTGGATAATATAGCATGATTTTCATTATTTTCCTTCATGGATAGATTTTAGGATACGATCAGATCAAGATGCATCCTGAAGATATGGAGAAAACTACCTTTATAGCATTGTGGGGTACCTTTTGTTATAAGGTAATGCCATTCGGATTAAAGAATGCTGGGGCAACATATCAAAGGGCCATGGTAACATTGTTCCATGACATGATGCACAAAGAGATTGAAATATATGTTGATGATATGATTGCCAAATCCCGAACAAAAAGGAGCACATTGAAGTTTTGAAGAGGTTGTTTCTGAGGTTGAAAAATTTCAATTGAAGCTCAACTCGGCAAAGTGTACTTTTGGAGCTCGGTCAGGGAAATTACTGGGTTTTGTGGTTAGCGAGAAAGGAATTAAAGTTGACTCAAGCAAGGTCAAAGCTATATAAGAATTGCCTCCACCATGTACTCAGAAGGAAGTCCGAGGTTTTCTTGGAAGGTTAAATTACATTGCTTAGTTTATTTCACAATTAACTGAGAAATGTGATCCCATATTTCGTCTTCTCAAGAAACACAACTAAGGTGTATGGGACGATGAATGCCAGAGAGCTTTTGACAAAGTCAAACAGTATTTGTCAAATATACCAGTACTATCTCCGTCTAATCCAGATAGACCATCGATACTGTATTTATCAGTGTTTAATAATTCTATGGGATATGTGCTTGGTCAACACGATGAGTTAGGAAGAAAAGAACAGACGATATACTATCTCAGTAAAAAGTTCACTGATTGTGAAATGAGATATTCGTTGATTGAGAAATTGTGTTGCGCCTTGATTTGGACAACTAGGAGGTTGAGGCAGTACATGTTATATCATACTACTTGGTTGATTTCGAAGCTTGATCCATTAAAGTATATAATGGAATCCACTACTTTGAATGGGAGGATGGCTAGGTGGCAGATTTTACTATCTGAATTCGATATAGTCTATGTGAACCAAAAGGCTATAAAAGGGAGTGCAGTAGCAGAATTTTTGGCTAGTAGAGCTTTAGAAGATTACGAACCATTGAGCTTTGATTTCCCAAATGAGGAGCTGATGTATGTAGCAAATACTGAAGAATGTTTGTAGAGGCTAAACTTTGATGGAGCGTCAAATGCTGTGGAAAATGGAATTGGGGCAATCTTGGTATCCCCTAGTGGTGATCATTATCCATTTACATGCAAATTAGATTTTGATTGCACAAACAACATGGTAGAGTATAAAGCGTGCATCATGGGCATTCGAGTAGCTATAAAGTGTAAAATCAGAGTGTTAGAAGTATATGGAGATTTTTCACTAGTGATTTATCAGCTCAAGGGTGAATGGGAGACGAGAGATCTTAAGCTGATTGATTATCGAAAAATAATTTTAGGACTGATTGAGGAATTTGATGACATTACCTTCAATTATCTCCCACGCGATGAAAACCAGATGGCAGATGCTTTGGCAACCCTGGCTTCTATGATCAAAGTAAATAGACCAGAGGACATGAGACCTATTCAGATGAGTATCTTTGAAGTACCAGCTCATTGTTATAATGTGGAAGAGGAGGAAAAAGATGATCACCCTTGGTATCAGGATATATTACGATACGTAAAAAATCGTGAATACCCGGAGTATGCAACTGAGAATGAGAAAAGGACATTAAGAAGATTGGCATCTGACTATGTTTTAGATGGGGATATTTTGTACAAAAAGAGAAAAGATCAAGTACTATTGAGATGTGTCGATGCTGTTGAAGCTAAGCAAATCCTGAAAAAAGTTCATGAGGACGTTTGTGGAACACATGCTAATGGATTCACAATGGCTAGGCAGATAATGATATTTGCATATTATTGGTCCACCATGGACGTGATTGTATCAATTATGCTAAGAGATGTCATAAGTGTTAGATTTACGGAGGCAAAATTCATGTGCCTCCGTCAACTTTGCATGTTATGACTTTCCCTTGGCCATTTTCCATGTGGGGCATGGATGTTATTGGTCGATCTCACCAAAAGCTTCGAATAGGCATCGATTTATCTTCGTGGTAAATGACTACTTCACGAAATGGGTAGAATCTGCTTCATACGCTAATGTTACTAAATCACCAGTTAGTCGGTTCTTGAAGAAGGAGATCATTTGTCGATACGGAATGCCCAAGAGGATTATATCAGACAACGCGTTGAACTTGAACAACCGCTCAATAGTAGAAATTTGTAGCCAATTTGGAATCAAGCACCATAACTCGTCTCCGTATCGTCCAAAAATGAATGGGGCAGTGGAAGCGGCCAACAAAAATATCAAGAAGATAGTAGGGAAGATGGCTGAGACTTATAAGGATTGGCATGAAAAACTACCGTTTGCACTCTATGCTTATCGAACATCCATCAGAACCTCTACTGGAGCAACGCCTTTCTCGTTAGTCTATGGAATGGAGGTTGTCTTACCCATTGAAGTGGAAATTCCTTCTCTTTGAATTTTGTCAGAAATAAAGCTAGATGAAGATGAATGGATTCTGGCTCGGTATGATCAGTTGAACTTAATTGAAGAAAAGAGGCTAAAGGCTATTCGTCATGGTCAGATGTACCAAAAATGAATGATGCCAGCCTATAATAAGAAAGTTCACCCAAGAGAGTTTCATGATGAGGACCTGGTATTGAAAAAGATCATTCCCATACAAAAGGATTCCAGAGAAAATGGATGCCAAATTGGGAAGGACTATATATGGTGAAGAAGGCTTTCTCTGAAGGAGCATTGATCTTGACCGAAAAGGATGGGAAAAGTTTACCCAATCCTGTGAACTCTGACTCAGTAAAAAAGTATTTTGCTTGAAAAGGAGAAGGGGCAAAAGTGAAAACCCGCAAAAGGCGCTTTGAGTTTCTAAAAAAAAGGGGGAGGAGAGAGGCCAAGGCGAAAACCCACAAAGGGTGCCTTGAGACCAAAGGGTTTTAAGTTGAAAACTTGAAAAGGGCGGCTCAAATTCTGAATGGACACGCAGTCACCTTGCTACACTTGAATCAACAATGAAAGGAAGAATGTTGCATATCGGGGCTTCAACAAAGTACTTTGGGTCTTCTAAACTCATTTTGAGCTCAAGGCAGTCTTCATAAAGTCTATATATAAAAGCTCAATCGGCGATATCTAGGGCATCTATTTTTTGTCCTATTCATTTTATTATCTTGGGATTCTTTTTCTTCTCAAAGATATGTTCTCAGTTAATTTCCTTTGTATTTTTGATAATTTATTCAATTTTAACTCTTTTTAGATCGATTTATTTGTTTCCCATTATTCATAACTATGTTGCATTGAAATAATGATTGACGAACTAATAATTTCACAAAAACAAGTTTTACATATTACTTTGGAAATTTCTAGATAAGACAAGGAGCCAAAACAAGATAATTGTTTAGAATTTCCATATGCATAGAAATATTTGAGAAAAAAGAGTCTAGATAGAGACTATTTCTCTGAATTCTTTATCCAATTGATGAGTGGACGTGATGTCATCAGGTTATTTGGGGTGGTGTGATGAACTAAGAAACCCTGAGTTGTGGTCGAATGGGTTGAATTCGAAATAAACCCTATATCCTGAAATTTACAGAGGGGTTGGATTGAAAGAGTTTCAACTCTCATTATGGTAGGATGGTACAAGCCTTGTATTCTCAATATCCAAGCGAAGTTGACTCAAAAATTACATTGGGGCAAGTTTGTTGAGCAGAACATGATTGATAAACAAGAATGAAGAACAAATTAGTGATAACACCTAGAGTAGGAATCATACTCATAGCATTTTTGTATCATAGCAAATTTCATTAAGTGCATTTGATTCATTTCGGTCATTGCATTCTAATCCTAATCCTTTAAAAGGAATTATTTTCATGACATGTTGCATTCATTCATTCTGATCATTTCATCCTAGTCATGTGACATAAACATATGGAACCGAGTCTACAAGACATGTCCTTTAGTGGATGATGTAGTAATATCGGTGAATTTTCAGATCTCATCTTCCTGAAGTTGCAGGAAGCAGATCAAAGACCATTTTAGTCTTATCTCCCTGAAGTTGTAGTGGAGTAGATTGAGAAAGAAGATCTTATCTTCCTGAAGTTGCGAAGCAGATCAAAATCACTTTTAGTCTTGTCTCCCTAAAGTTGTAGTAGAGTAGACTAAAGACAGAAGATCTTATCTTCCTGAAGTTGCAGGAAGCAGATTGAAGATACTTTCAACCTTGTCTCCCTAAAGTTGTAGCGGAGTAGATTGAAGATAGAAGATCTCATCTTTCTAAAGTTGTAGGAAGCAGATCGAGGATATTTTTAGTCTTATCTCCCTGAAGTTGCAGCGGAGTAGATTAAAGTCAGAAGATTTTATCTCCCTGAAGTTGTAGTGGAGAAAATCGAAAACAGAAGATCTCATCTTTCTAAAGTTGCAGGAAGTAGATTGAAGACATTTTTAGTCTTATCTCCTGAAGTTGTAGTGAAGTAGATTAAAGAGAGAAGATTTTATCTCCCTGAAGTTGCAGTGGAGCAAATCGAAAACAGAAGATCTTAACTTCCTGATGTTGCAGAAAGCAGATCGAAGACATTTTTAGTCTTATTTTCCTGAAGTTACAGTGGAGTAGACTGAAGATAGAAGATCTTATCTTCCTAAAGTTGCAGAAAACAGATCAAAAGCACTTTCAGCTTTATCTCCCTGGAGTTGCAGTGGAGTTAGAAGCCATTTGAAGAAGACCAAGAAGCCAGGGCTCAGCCAAGACTGGGCAAAATTGGTCCTTTTGTAGTCTTTGCTCTATTATTGTTTCACAACAATGAGCAAAGAGGGCAGCTATAGTAACCCATTTTGCCCGAAATAGAAAATAAATAATAAATAAAATTAGTGTTTTTAAATAGTCCAATTACAACACCAAAACAGGCCCAAATTACACTCTTTGCCCAACTAAAATAACTAGCCCCATACTAAAGCCTGTTACACCGAGCCCAAACACCAAAATAGACCCAATTCCTAAACAGACCCTCAGACCCAAACCAGGACGGCCGGAAATGGCCCAACTATTAAACAAAAATCAGAAGGCCTAGGGTTTTTTGAAACCCTAGGCGCCTGATAAACCGTAAAAGTAACATATTTTAGGCTCACATTTAGTATGCTTTTGGATGATTTAGCCTTGATTTATGTAAAAAGTTGCTTTTAATCCTTTCTTTTCATGATTTTACTCAGGAAAGCACCCGAGGATGAAAAGAACAAGAAACGGGCTTAAAACGAGCCAATTTGGGCCAAAGAAGAAATTGACACGGCCTGGACCTCAAGCCACATGGCTGTCCTCGACAATTAACTAAGACATGGCCATGCCACGATTTATACGATCATTCCCCAATCGACAGAATCGAGACACGGCCTGAAGTCGATTTACACGGGCGTGTGCCATGGTCGTGCCCCTGTCATGGAAAAGAGGAATTTCACTCGGATTTGGATACTCTGAGGCAAAGAAACACATTCCAAAGCCTATTCAAACACCGAGTAGGAAGTATATTTGAATTGGGACACTTAAAGGCCAAGTAAAGCATTCCAAAAGTCTATATAAACACCCTAAGTGTAACCTGAAAGGGGGGAAGTGAGCTAGGCCAAGGAGCCAAGCCAAAAAGTCAGATTTGTGGGAATCACTCGAAGATAGCCAGTTGATCTATCTCAAGGAGCAGGAATTCTACTCAAGACGGCAGATTTCTCCTTCAATTCCTTCAGGGGGTTTTAGGGATTTCTTATGTTTTGTTTTATCTTTTCTCTTGAGATGTTTTCTTTATTCATTATAAACTAAACCCTTCAGATACCTGAAGGGGATGAAACCTAGATGAATCTTGTTATTGTTTCCTGAATTATATGATAAATACTTAGTTTGTTCTTAATTATGCATGCTTAATCCAAATCTGATGTGCTTAGGTGTAGGAGGAATAGACCTTTGCTTAGAGTAGATCTAGCATAATTAAGCGGAGTTGATCGTGCGCCTAAAGATAGGGTGACGAGATTTTGCGGATTATGGTGAAACCTAATATGGGAGTCCATAGATCGATTCTTCGCTATTCTAGGAGATTATTATTCGAGAAAGAGATTTTCGTTAATTAACCTAGGGTTAGACGTTATTCGCCTCGAGAGGGTTTAATATCGTTAGGAGTCTTACGGATCAAACTAAGTGAATAAATCGTATGGTTCAGTGTTAAATAACAAGTGAAGTCTAAGTGGATTCTTCCTGAGGGTATCGTCGCGATCAACTGAGTTTCTCTTCAAGTTATTTCCCAATTTGTTCTTTTTGTCTTTGCATCTTTAGTTTAGTAGTCGTTAATTTAGATTAAAGCAACTTCACTTATTTTAGGTTAAATAATAAAAAGAAAGTTAGTATTAACACTTTTAGTTCCTTTTTAGTATTAACACTTTTAGTTCCTTTGGGTTTGATAAACCGGTCTTGCCTAAGCTATACTACTGTTCGATAGGTACACTTGCCTTTAATCGTTGTCAAATTTAGTTTCCTTCTTTTCCTAGCAGGTACCTCTAGCCATTATTTTTATTTTTATTAAGAAAGCTCTATTTTTATTACTTTAGCCATTATTTTTATTTTTATTTTTTTTATTTTGCAATTGATTTTTGTTTTAATTTTATTAATTTTATTTCCTTTTTTCCTAGCAGGTACCTCTAGTTTATGACTAGAAGAAACCCAACATGACCTCTAGTATACGATAGTGATATTGAAGCTACCGCTCGTAGCAATCGCAGAGAAATTAGGCGAGCCTTAAATTACAAAGAAGAAGAGCGAGAAGGCAAATCCAATCCTACTAAAGGGATGGACGAGAATAATCCACCACGAGATGTGGCAGAAAACAATGCTCCACGTACTATGTATGATTATGCTAAACCTCATTTAACAGGAGCTGAATCTAGTATTGTTAGGCCTGCTATAGCTGCTAATAATTTTGAATTAAATCCTAGTACAATACAAATGAATCAACAATTTGTTCAATTTGATGGTTTGCAGGACGAAGACCTGAATACTCATATAACCAATTTTTTAGAGTTCTATGATACTTTCAAAATAAATGGCATTTTGATGATGTCATTCGTCTTCGGTTATTTCCCTTTTCATTAAGGAATAAGGCCAAACAGTGGTTATACTCGTTACCACGAGGGTCAATCACTACATAGGACCAAATGACCGAAATTTTTTTATTAAAATATTTCTCACAGGCCAAAATGGCCAAATTACGGAATAATATCTCTTCTTTTGTGCAGATGGATTTAGAAACATTATACGACGCATGAGAGAGATACAAGGATCTCTTGAGAAGGTGTCCACACCATGGTCTACCCTTGAGGCTACAAGTCCAAACTTTCCATAATGGTGTAAACCCCTCAACAAGGCAACTAATTGATTCAGCCGCCAGTGGAACCCTGAACAACAAAACTCCTGAAGCAGCCTACGAGTTCATTGAAGAAATGTCATTGAATAACTATCAGTGGCAATTTACAAGGACAAAACCGACAAAATTTGCCAGAGTTTACAACCTCGATGCAGTGACCATGCTATCAACACAGGTAGAGATGATGAATAAAAAGCTTGATAGTTTGTGTTCTTCGAGGTACATCCAAATCATGCGATTACAACGCAAATGGAACTTTGGCGAATCTTGTGTACCCACCCTACCAACCGGACGCAGAGAGCGAACAGATGAACTATATAGGTAATAATTTTAGATCCAATAATAATCCTTATAATAATAACTACAATCCAGGTTGGAGGAACCACCCAAAGTTTTCATGGGGAGGCCAAGGAAACCAATGAAATCAAAGACAACAACCTCCTCAAAATTTCCAAAATCAGCCATATCCGCAAGAGAAGAAGCCAAACCTCAAAGAGATGCTGACAAAATTCATGGCAGACACAGAAAACCATTTCCAAGATACTGAGAGAACACTTAAAGATCAACAAGCATCAGTTGAAAAACTTACTGAGTCATTCGGGGAGCTCATTAAGTCGATTGGACTACTTACTGAGATGATCTGTGAAATACGGGCAGAGAATTTTTCTAAAGAAAAAGAACAGGTAAAAACAGTTATACTAAGAAGTGGAAAGGAATTAGTTGAACCAAAGAAACAAATACCACACGAAGATAACAAAGCAAGAGATGAGGGAGTTGAAGATGTAAATCCAGTACGCAAAGAAAGTAAACCACCAATCCCATATCCAGCAAAGTTAAAGAAGGAACAATTAGATGCCCAATATGGTAAGTTTCTTGAACTTTTTAAACAAATACATATTAACTTACCTTTTATTGAAGCTATTTCACAGATGCCGAAGTATGCAAAATTCTTAAAGGAACTCCTAACCAATAAAAGGAAGCTTGAAGAAGTATCGACGGTAGAACTTAATGAAAAACGCTCAGTCATCCTCCAAAACAAGTTACCAACCAAATTAAAAGACCCAAGAAGTTTTACTATTCCTTGTTTAATTGGTAGCTTAAATATTAAGAAAGCATTAGCTGATCTAGGTGCCAGTATTAATTTAATGTCTTACAAAATGTTTAAACAATTAGATCTTGGGGAACCAAAACCCACTAGGATGAGTATTCAGTTAGCCGATAGATCCATTAAATATCCTAGAGGAGCTATCGAAGATGTCTTGGTGAAAATTGATAAATTTATTTTTCCTGTTGATTTTGTTGTGTTAGACATGGATGAAGACATTAATGTTCCCTTAATTTTAGGGCGTCCTTTTTTAGCCACTGCTAGGGCCGTTGCTGATGTAGGTGACAGTAAACTTGCATTAAGGATAGGCGATAAAGAAATTATTTTTCAAATTTATGATGCCATGCGATATTCTAAAGAGCAAGATGATTCATATTATTTTGTTAATACTACTGATCATATCATTCAAAATTCATTACAGGAAATCATACATGACACCACGATAGAACTATGCTTGACTCAAAAAGAGAGGGAAGAAGATGAAGGCGATGAGATGAATTTGAATAAATCGTCATTCAGACAAATGAAAAAAGAAAGCATTGAAAACGATGATGAAATAAAACAAAAATCCTCTATTGATGAGCCACCCAGTCTGAAATTGAAGCAGTTGCCAAAACACTTAGAATATGTATTTCTCGGGGATAATTCTACACTATCGATAATTACCTCTTTAGAACTAGAACCCAAGGAAAAAGAGGATTTGATAAAAGTACTAAGAGAACATAAAAAAGCCATAGCTTGGAAAATCTCTGACATCAAGGGTATAAGCCCTCGTTCTGCACCCATAAAATTTTAATGGAAGAAGAATACAAGCCTGTGTACAGCCCCAGAGACGGCTAAACCCCAACATGAAAGAAGTGGTCAAAGTCGAGGTAATTAAACTTCTAGATGCAGAAATAATTTATCCTATTTCTGACAGCACTTGTGTAAGTCTTGTGCAGGTAGTTCCAAAGAAAGGAGGTAGGAAGATGGTGCCCAATGAAAAGAATGAATTAATCCCTACAAGAACAGTTATAGGTTGGAGAGTCTGTATAGACTATAGAAAGCTCAACGATGCCACCAGAAAATATCACTTCCTTTTACCCTTCATAGATCAAATGTTAGAAAGACTATCCGGCATATGTACTACTGCTTCTTGGACGGACTCTCCGGCTACTTCTAAATCCCCATAGCTCTTGAAGATCAAGAGTAGACAACATTTACATGCCCATACGGTACGTTTGCTTATCGTAGAATGCCTTTTGGATTATATAATGCTCCTGCTACTTTTCAACGTTGCATGTTGGCAATCTTTGACAAACTCGTGGAAGACATCATTGAGGTAATTATGGATGATTTCTCCGTATTCGGTAATTCTTTCCATCTTTTCCTTAAAAATTTAAAACGAGTTCTAATGAGATGTGAGGAAACAAACCTTGTTTTGAATTGGGAAAATGTCACTTTATGGTTAGAGAAGGGATTGTATTAGAACATAAGATTTCTAGTAAAGGGATTGAGGTAGATAAAGCAAAGGTTGAAACCATAGAAAAATTACCTCCCCTTAGTTCAGTTAAGGCTATTAGAAGTTTTTTAGGACATGCAGGGTTCTATAGAAGATTTATTAAAGGTTTTTCTAAAATAGCTAAGCATTTGACAAAATTACTAGAAAAAGATATTTCTTTCAATTTCAATCAGGAATGTTTAGATGCATTTAATATCCTTAAAGATAAATTAATAAATGCTCTGATTATAATTGCACCTGATTGGAACTTACCCTTTGAACTAATGTGTGATGCAAGTGATTTTGCAGTAGGTGTAGTTTTGGGACAACGAAGAGACAAGTATTTTCAGCCAATTTACTACGCTAGCAGAACATTAACACCCGCATAAGAAAACTACACCACCACAGAGAAAGAATTGCTAGCTTAGTTTTTGCTTTTGACAAATTTAGGTAGTATCTAATATTGTCTAAAATTTTCGTTTACACTGACCATTCAGCTCTTCGTTATCTCTTAAACAAACCTGATGCAAAACCTCGACTCATACTATGGATTTTACTCTTACAGGAATTTGACTTGGAAATACAAGATAAGAAGAGAGCTGAGAATCTTGCGGCAGATCACCTCTCCAGACTTGAGAATCCACATATCAGAGAGCTCGATAAAAATGAGATAAACAATTAATTTCCCGAATAACAACTCTTTTCTATAACACATTATGAGGTACCATGGTTTGCAAGTATTGTGAATTATTTAGCAGCTAACATCTTGGCAAAAAGACTAACACATCACCAAAAGAAGCAATTCTTTGCTGATGTGAAAAACTATTTTTGGGAAGATCCTTTTCTTTTTTGCATATGTGCAGATCAGGTAATTCGAAGATGCGTTGCAAAGGCAGAAGCAAGTAAAATCCTGGAACATTGCCATTCAGGACCCTCAGGAGGACACTACAGTGGCATTAAGACAGCACACATAATACTCGAATCAGGTTTTTATTGGCCCACTCTATTTAAAGATGCCAACAGGTATGTTACATCGTGTGATAAATGCCAAAGAACTGGTAATATTTCTAAACGTGATGAAATGCCCCAAACATATATGATATCATGTGAATTATTTGATGTATGGGGTATTGATTTTATGGGACCATTCCCTAGTTCATTTGGAAATAAATACATCCTAGTGGCGGTTGATTACATGTCAAAATGGGTAGAAGAGGAAGCTTTACCTACTAATGATGCTAGGGTAGTAGTTTAATTTCTCAAGAAACTGTTTTCTCGATTTGGCACACCTAGAGCTATCATTAGTGATAGGGGTACTCATTTCTGTAATACTCAATTTGAAAAAGTTCTAAAGAAACATGGAGTACACCACAGGACAGTTACCCCATATCACCCTCAAATCAGTAGGCAAGTTGAAGTAGCAAACCGAGAACTTAAGCGCATCCTAGAAAAAACGGTTGAATCGAATAGAAAAGATTAGGCATTAAAAGTAGATGATGCCTTATGGGCCTATAGAACAGCATTTAAAACACCTCTAGGGATATCCCCATACAAACTTGTATACGAGAAAAACTGTCATCTACCATTCGAGTTAGAGCACAAAGCTTTTTAGGCCATAAAGTTTTTAAATTTTGATCTTAGAACTGCAGGAAAGAAAAGAATGATGTATATGAACGAGCTAGATGAATGAAGAGCTGAGTCTTACGAGAACTCAAAACTATACAAAGAGGCAACAAAGCGATGCCACGATTCTCGTCTAAAGAAGTCGAAACAATTCGAAGTAGGGGACTTGGTCCTACTGTACAACTCAAGGCTCAAATTGTTCCCTGGGAAGCTAAAATCAAGATGGTCAGGCCCATTCATGATCAAAATAATTTTTCCATATGGCACAATCGAGTTAACTCACCCCACTAAGGGCACATTCAAGATAAATGGTCACCGACTCAAAATTTATAATGGTGCAGATTTTGGAGATATGAGAGAGGAGCTTCGCCCATGAACGTTCTTTTAGAACCGAAAATAGGGAAAGTCTAGCTTAAGACTATAAACAAGCACTTCTCGGGAGGCAACCCGAGCACTAACTTCCCTAACATTATACTTTTAACTGCTCAACATCTAACTAATCTAATAAAGTGCAGGTTGTAGACCACATGGCCTTATACACGTGCGTGCCCATGGCGGTGTAGAAGCCAGAAGACAAACTATGGGCGGGCCAATAGCCGTGCACGACAAAGAAGAATTTGTTTTCCCAACACGGCTTGTAATAAAAAAACCACGCCCGTGCCGACTACCCGTGCGAGGTTACTGACTTTTCAAGCACGGGTAAAACACGCCATACCTGACGACCGTGTGAAGATACTGACTTGCCATACATGGGCTACACACGCCTGTGTTACATCACCGTGCCAACATACTGACTTATCGAACACGAGCAGAACACGCTCATTCTACAGAACCGTGTGAATAAAACACGGGCGTGCCACAAATACCCACGGCCGTGGCCTAATGCCTAAACGCGCCAAAAATTTAAAATCACGAAAAGCACGGGCACATAAAAACTGAGTACGGGCGTGGCCCCTTCTTGTGCTTTCACCCTATTTAAGAAACTTAAACTGTTCATCCCCACAAAATCAACCCTACAAAAATTTTTCAGCCTTTTTCTCCCCCATTCCGGCCACACCACGCCCTCAATCCCTAAAAACTTCTCAACCTTCACTTTTCGCCAAGAAAACCTTACAAAACCGCACTCCACGCCCTCACCACCACCGGGCCGTAGCATTGCACCTCGCCTCGCCACACCGACGCTCAAAAAAATCGTGACACCACCGTGTGCCACTACTCCACAGCCGTGCATTGTCCGTTCACGTCACCCCATCCCAAAATACTACTGGTCACTCTCCATTAATTCACTGCTATCATGCTCTAACCATTGTTTCATTTTCATGATTTAGTTTCTTTCTACTTTTAAATATCTAGGAATAAATTCTTGCATTTTTAGAACTAATATGATTAATACATTTCTTTGTTTGAAATAATCACCGCTGTCAAAATAATTTCTGGTGATTAACATGCTTAAGTTAGCTTTAGTATTCTAACTTCTCAAAATTTTAATTTCATTTGATTTAGTGTGGAATATTCTTGCTATATTTTTTGTTAAGGTTTGATAAAAAAAGAACTTGCTTTATATTTGATTACTGATTTTAGGTACAATGTCGTCATCTCGGGAAAAGAGATCAACAGCCTCAAGCTCGAAAAAGCGAAAAGGACCCGGCTCGTCTTCAGCCAGTGCTTCCTCTGAAATACGACACCACTTCCTCTAATTCTCTCAGAAAGCCCAGGAAGAACGATACCAGGCATTCCGAAAAAGACCTCTTGGCACTAGAAGGTGCATTGACTGGAATGCAGTCAAAAAAGTCAGGCTAGCGGCTGATATTCGAGCCCTCATATCAACCGAGCCGTGGGAGCAATTTTTCTCTATAATCGAGCCCACATATTTGGAACTCATACTCGAGTTCTACACCACTTTCACCTTTTAGACAGTGATGACCCGATATGATGATCCAGGCATAGTCCAATTCTGTTTAGGGGGCACGGTACGTTGACTAAGCGTACCGCAATTTGGCACAGCACTCGGACTCTATACGGAGGAGTTTATAGTAGAAAATCCTCTCTTCAAGTTAGACCGTCAACTCCACCGCACTCCACTCAACTGCTGGCGCAGCTTAGCCCTTACCACGTGAGTCTACGACCCAAGTCGCTCTAAGGCGACGGCCCTTGTACCATCCCTGCGGTATATCCTCGCCATTTTAGCTCATACTATCACCGGTCGACGTGATAGCATCGGCGTGGTAAATAAGCACGATGTCTACTACCTATCGTGCATGTCAGAAGGGCACGTGTTCGACCTTGCCTACTTCATCGCCTGTGCAATTCAACACCAAACGGAACCGCATAGGAAGGGCATTTTATCGATGGGGCCATACATCACTCAGTTAGCTCAACACTTTGGCCTCCTCAACACCGAGGTCAAATCTCCTCATTAACAATGATCGGCCAGATGGTGCCTCAGGGCATCCAAACAATGCTACACAGGAGGATGATCAAATATCGTCGTGGGACCAACCCCCCTCAGAATCGATTAGCTACAGATGAGGAGGTGCCCGAGGACATTACTGATGATGTCCCACTAGTCCCGAGCCAGCAGCCATCCCATCCAGCAGCCTCGATGAAAGATATCTCTGCACACCTCACCCAGTTCGAGCAGTACTGTACTCAACAGTTCACTGACACCGCTCGACATTTTGATGGGATTTAGGCCACACTCTAGCAAATATGCCATCACTTCCATATATCATCACCAACACCACCACAAGACCCGACCAATGATGAGGAACTCTGAGTCCTTTTGATTATCTAAATTTTATTTTCTCATTTTTAGTTCTATTCTATTCTATTTTTATTTTTATTTTTCTTTTATTTTAATTTTCTTTATTTGTCGCAATATGAATCTTTTCTTCATTTCAAACTTTTATTATGTTTTTGGTTATCTAATCTTCGAGTAAGTCTAACATATATTTATTTACACTGCCGAAATATTTAACTGATGACATCGCAGTTTCAATCACACACTCTACATACACGAACAAATCACTAGGAGTACTTCACTACTACATAATTTATCTTCCACCATGACCTCTGCCTACTCTTTGAGCCATCTAACATTCAGGAAGTATTACTTCTCCCCTTCTCTTTAGATTCTATTATTACATAATTGTTTATCTATCTTTGTACATTGAGGGCAATGTACATCTTAAGTGTGGGGGGTAAAAGTACCTAACTTTTTGCATTATTCCAAAATCCTAAATTTTAGTCTTGTACCTAAGTAATTTTCTCATATTATCAATTAGGGTGAAATTTCTAATGATTTATGATTTTTATTGATATGTTTTTAGTAAGTCATTGATAATTGTGCATTGATGATTTCTATTTGAAGAATACTAGAGAATCAAGCATGATAAGTCTATTTTTCAAAAAATCAAAAATTTTCTAGGTTGTTAAACTGAATTTGAATATTACCTTGAAGTTTGAAATTTACAGGGATTGATGTCAAATACCCATAATTTTTGTGAGATTTTGAGCCTTATAGAGTGTAACACCCCAAACCAGGTCTATGCGTCAAGACGAGATTTGGTTTGTCACACAGATCGAACATTCTTTTAATCTTTCTAATGATTTAGGTGAATCGGTACTACAAAACCTTTTGAAAATAAAGTTTAATAAAACCAAGAGAAATGATTTAAATACGATGAATTTAAGAAACATTAGTTGAAATCTTAATTTTAGTATTTAATTATCAAAAACCTCAAAGTAGTTTTAAAAGAGTTTAAAAGGATTTGAAAATAAGAATAGATAAAGAATCTCATATGTTTGAAAACCCAAAGTATTTTAAGAAACATTATAGGATTAACAAAAGCCCATATTAAATATCTAAAACAAAATTTAAATCTATCCACACATAAAATCCATAAAATATTAATAGAGGCCTTATTACATCATATTCAAAATAGTAATTTAAAGAAAGTACTTAATAAAAGTTCAAGGTTTATAAACCCATGTTTGCGATATGGCCTCCACGAAGTCATCCTCGACCTAAGTCCACGCCAATTTCCATTACCGAGATGGAAAATTTAAGGAGTGAGTTACTCGAACTCAAAGTATAACTCACTTACTATATCCATGGGCCGATCATCTAGTCATAATTTTGAGCTTGAGTCCATAAACAGTTTAGCAATATAATAAATGTAATGTATGAAAATGAAATTTCCCACCCAAACCTAATTTCCATCCGCTACACACGACCGCACCAACCATCACACCTGGGGATCAAGTCAACCCACCCGCCAACATAGCAATCATAGGCATTAATCCATTTATATTTGGTTATGGTGAACCAACGAACTAGATTGTGACAAAGTCACCGAACTAGAGGCATTAAGCCATTGAAATAATTGTGGCAGAGCCACCGAACTAGAGGCAATAAGCCATTTAAATATGTGTGGAAAAGCCACCGAACTAGAGGCAATAAGCCATTTAAATATGTGCGGCAAAGCCACCGAACTAGATTTTGGCAGCAGGTCATGCTTCTCTTCATCATTAATCGCAGCCCATGAACATGTATGCATAATAGTCTATATACATATGATAATTTAGCAAAAGGCCCAATTTACATGTGAGTCAATATTTCAAGTTTTTATTAAGGCCCATAATACAAAATAAAATTTAGTCCATCTAACAATCTAGCAACTTTGGCCCATTTAACGATCTAGCAGGGATTTCGGCCCATTTAACGATTTAGCATACTTTTCGACCCATTTAGCGACCTAGCATATTTTTGGCCCATTTAACGATCTAGCAGGGATTTCGGCCCATTTAACGATCTAGCATACTTTTTGGCCCATTTAGCGATCTAGCATATTTTCGGCCCATTTAACGTTCTAGCATATTTTCGGCCCATTTAGTGTTCTAGCATATTTTGGCCCATTTAACGATCTAGCAGGGATTTCGGCCCATTTAACGATCTAGCATACTTTTTGGCCCATTTAGCGATCTAGCATATTTTCGGCCCATTTAGTGTTCTAGCATATTTTCGGCTCATTTAACGATCTAGTAGAGTTTACAGCCCATTTACACATGAGACATAAAATTTACATTTTACCAACTAACACATTGAGGGCGTTTTCGTAAATTTCACAACTTAACCATTTTCATGTATTTTCACAAAAATACTAATTATTACGTATTTTTTCGTTTTTGTCTTCTTTACGATTTTTCTCAATACTTACGGTGTAACATCTAACCCGAGATAAGTGTGAAGTTACACACCTTGATATTGTGAGTACTAGACTTTCCCGCTCTTCAGTACCTAAATGTAATACGATAATTAGAATACTATCATATTTTAAAACTACACTATTGGTAAACAATCTAAATCTTTACCCTTTGGATTTCGAACCACTTCTATTTTTGGTTTCTCCTCGATTGTTGGTTCGTTGCCCGATGAGAATCCACGAACGAATAAAGGTTCGGGAGTACGAATGACTTCAAACAATTGGTTCTTCTCGGATGAGGGTCCGCAACCCGGTGGAAAATCTCGGATTCTCGAAATAGCCCTTCGTTTATACTTAGGGGAATTAACGGAACCACCCCTCTTTCGAAGACTATGCATCGCCTTTTCTCGCTATCTTGAATGTCTCTAATGACATAAGATCGTTAGTCCGATTAATAATTATCGAAATATGGCTAATGATTTTAAAAGATTTGAGATTGGCTTACCACGATTATCTTCGTTCCTCGAAGAAATGATCGAGCGATTACGTCCCTATAATGAAATCGATTAAATAACTACTATACCAATATAATGAATAAAGTGAGAATCCTTGAATAATTTCCTTACCTTAACTCTTAAGATCGATTCCAACGATCCACAGTGCTCAAGAACACTTTGAGTTTCTATCCTCCAAAAATCTCACTAATGTTCATGGTTGAAACGAATTGAGTGAGAAGAATACTTATGACTAAGGAAAATCGGTTGTGATCAAGCAAATAAAATGAAAAATATTCGGCACAAGAGCATATTAACATTCGGCCATGAGAGAAAATATTGAAGAGATTTTAATTGAGAAGAAAGTAAAAGAATGGGAAAATGGGAATGATGTGAATCAGTTTCAAGAGAGAAAGAGAGAAGAAAAGAGAAAGAAAAGAGAAAGAAAAGAGAAGAAAAAGGGAAGGAAAAGAATTGGGTTTTGGGAGAATTGTGTATTCTGTTTTGTGAAGGAAAAAGAAAAAGAATGGCCTTCTTTGTGTGATGATAGTTTCGGCACTAGGAAGAATGGTTGGCAAAGAAAATGATCAAATGATCAAGAAGAAAGGATGGTAAAAATTGTTATAGTTTCCTCAAGGTTTTTGGTATAATCGGCTAGGGAGAGAGCAAACTTTTGGTAGAGAATTTGATAAACAAGTCCCAAATGACCAAAAAGAAAATGTTCTCCCAACATCCAAGCTTACCAAACCAATCAACCAAAACCGGCCATCCCCCCTAGCCCCTTTGCCGTCCACATACATGGTCAAAAGGCCATTAGGAAGTTTCCAAAACATCTCCCTATTCTTAAGCCTTATTATCCTCCTTTTTCTTTAAGTTGGAGAGACAATATCCCCCAATTCAAGCCATTCTATCCCCTATATTTAGCTTTCCATAATCCTTAGTCTTCTTACCAAAAAAAAAAAAACAATCCAACTCATCCTAATCTTATCCATAGCCAACACATGCTAGGATAAAGCAAAAATAAAAACTCCCTAATTGCATGCTAGGTGATTCGAACCTCTCCCCTCAAGTCCAACTTATGGTGTCATCACCACTTTGCCAATTACTCATCTTATGCCATCTTTTAGTACTTAATTAACTTAAGTTTGAAGGTCACCTAATTTCTTTACATTAAAGTACACTTTACTAATATTTATTCTAATTCGAAGTAAACCCGAACTAACACTTAGCATCATAATGATAATCGCATATTTAGGATGTTACAATTCTACCCCCTTAAAAAAAATTTCGTCCCCGAAATTTACCTGATTAAAAGAGGTGAGGATATTGTTGCCGAATTGCATCCTTAGGCTCCTACGTAGCTTCCTCTGCTCCGTGATTACGCCATAAAACTTTGACCAACGGCACGGTCTTCTTTCTTAGAACTTTAACATCTCGGTCCAAAATTTCCACTGGTTCTTCCTCAAAAGACAAGTCTGATTTCAATTCCACTTCCTCTACCGGTATTATATGAGATGGATCCGATCTATAGCGTCTCATCATGGAAACATGGAAAACGTTATGAATTTGACTCAACTCCGGATGTAATTCAATCTGATAAGCCACTGGACCAACACGCTTCATCACACGATATGGCCCAATAAACCTAGGGCTCAACTTGCCCTTCTTTCCGAATCTGAAAATTTTCTTCCAAGGTGAGACCTTCAGGAAGACCTGCTCTCCCTCTGCAAACTCGATATCCTTACGCTTCAGTCTCAGATATCGACTTACGCTCTATCCGAGGCTTCCTTTAACCGTGCTTGAATAACTTTTACTTTTCTTCGCCAGATATCAATTCAGACCCAACATCGCTTCCGCCCAATTTAGTCCAACAAGTAGAGTACGGCACCTACGACCATACAATGCCTCGTAGGTGCCATCCAATGCTAGACCGATAGCTATTATTATATGCAAATTCGCCAATGGTAGAAAATCCTCCCAACTACCTCTCAAATCGATCACACATCCCTTAACATGTCTTCCAATATCTCAATTACTCTTTCCGATCGACCATCCGTCTGAGGATGAAAAGCCGACTAAAGTTTAACTGTTCCCAAAGCTTCATGCGAGCTTTCCAAAATCGTGATGTAAATCTAGGATCCCCGTGCGATATAATGAACACCGGTACCCCATGCAACCTTACGATTTCAGATATATACAACTTAGCCAATTTCTATAATGAGTAATCCGATTAATAGGAAAAAAATGAGCAGTCTTCGTCAAACGATCAACTACAACCCATACGAAATTTTTCTTAGTAGGTGTTAAAGGTAACCCATTAACAAAATCCATTGTTATTCGCTCCCATTTCCAAAGAGGAATCTTTACTGGTTGTAACAAACCTGACGGCAATTGATGCTCCGCCTTCACTTGCTAACAAGTCAAACATTTTCCTACAAACTCAGAAATCTCACGCTCAACCCCGCCACCAATATCATTCACGGAGATCTCGATACATCTTATTTCCTCCGGTGCATAGTATAAGGGCTACTATGCACCTCCCAGAATCATTTGCCTCAATTCAGTCTTTAGGCATACAAACCCTTCCACGAAAACACAGCACTCTATTCGTGTTTATACCAAAATCCTCTATTTCACCCCTTTCAACCTGCTGGAATAAGGGTCCCAACTTTTTATCTGATATCTACTTTTCCTGAATTTGTTCTAACCATAGGGGCTTCACCTGAAGTTCGCTAACAGACTACCATCCTCATACAAACTCAAATGAGCAAACATTACTCTCAACTCAGATACCACCTTACGACTTAACGCGTCAGCTACCACATTAGCCTTCGCAGGATGATACTCGATTGAGAAATCATAATCCTTTAATAATTCCACCCATCTTCGTTGTCTCAAATTTAACTCCTTTTGGGTAAGGAGGTACTTAAGACTCTTGTGATCCGTATAAATGATAGACTTCTCACAAGAGAGATAGTGCCTCCAAATCTTTAAAGCAAATACCACTGCATTTAACTCCAAATCATGAGTAGGGTAATTTACTTGATGCGGTCTCAACTGCGAGAAGCATAAGCCACCACCTTTCTATTTTGCATCAAGACACAACCCAAACCCATGTGAGACGATCACAAGAACGGTAAATTCTTTTCCAAATTTCAAAGTGAATCAAACTGTGTTTCCGTCAGAATCTTCTTCAATTTCTCAAAACTCTCTTGTTGTTTTTTAGTCCAAATATATGGAACTCCCTTCCGCAATAGTTTAGTTAGGGGTTCAGCAATCAACGAAAACCCCTCAACGAAGCGTCTATAATAACCAGCCAATCCTAAGAAACTCTGAATTTTAGCTATCGACTTTGGTGGTTTCCAATCCAGTACAGCTTCAATCTTCCGAGGATCCACCCTTATTCCCTCAGCTGATACCACATGACCCAAGAATGTCACTTCCTTTAGCCAAAATTCACATTTACTGAATTTGGCATAAAGTCGTTTATCACGAAGTAACTGCAATACTATACGCAAATGCGTGTCATGCTCCTCATCATTTCTTGAATAAACCAAAATGTCATCTATGAACACTACCACAAACCGGTCTAAATATGGTTGAAAGACTCGGTTCATCATGTCCATAAATGCAGGTGGTGCATTGGTTAACCCAAATGGCATTACCAAAACTCATAATGTCCATAACGAGTTCAAACGCCTTATAAATATTTGCTTCTCTCACCTTAAGTGGTGATAACCCGATCTCAAATCAATTTTGAGAAAAGCAAGCTCCTTCAATTAATCAAACAGTCATCAATTCTCTCAAAGGATACCTATTCTTGATCGTCAATTTATTCAATTACACGTAATCAATGCACATACGCATCGATCCATCATTCTTCTTAGTGAACAAAACTAGTGCTCCCACGAGAGACACACTCGATCGAATAAATCCCGATCTAATAATTCTTGAATTTGAGCTTTAAGTCTCGTCAACTCCTTCTTGCCATTCTATAAGGAGCAATGAACACCGAGCTGCTCCGCAAAAGCTCAATGCCAAATTCTACTTCCCGATCTGGAGGTATACCAGGAAGTTCATCGGAAAATACATCTAGAAATTCCTTCACCGTTCTCACATCACCCACAGATAACTCTTTGGCATCCAAAGCACAAATAAAAGCTAGGAATGCTTCATATCCCTTCCGCACCAACTTCTCTACCTTCAACGCAGATTCCACATTTGCCAAGTAATTCCTTCGCTCACCTATCATTATTACTTCCTTATCATCCGAGGTTCTTATTGACATCTACTTTTCAAAGACAATCCAAATGCTACCGATGCTTAACCAACCAATCCATGCCTGAATGAGATCGAACTCATTGAAAGGCAATTCCATCAAATTCGCCAAAATACTTCTTCTTGAATTTCTAAGGCACGCCTCTAAACAGTTTATTTACATCATTCTGAACGTCCCTAAAGGACTAATTATCATCATCTCACTATCGGTAATTTTAGATTCTAGATTCAAGTTTCCAGATATGGCGCTAGCAACATATGAGTGGGTAGAACCAATATCTATTAAAGCATAGAATAGTACATAAAAGATGAAGAACATACCAGTTATTACATCAAGTGCATTGCCATCCTCGCGGCGTCTAACTGCATAAACCAATCCTGGCTGTCTTGCATCCGTGTTACCTCTAGGACCATTGCCTCGACCCGGTGCACCTTGACCACGTCCAGCCCCATTACTACCACGACGTGGTCCACGGTATCTCGGTGGCTGCTGAATACCTTTAGCTGGCTGTGCATTAGTATTACGAACTTCCTGAGTCGTATCCATACGTCGAGGGCAATTTCTATATTGGTGATCCATTGAACCACATTTATAACAAGCACCTGTTTTCCTCCAGCACTCTCCAGAATGCCTTTTCCCACATTCAGCACAATCTCGACTCTGATTATTAGCTACAGGTACTCTACCTTGAGCTGGTTCATCATTCCGTGGCCTCTTCAGAAACCTTTTTGAAGAGCCCGAATGCTTTATATCCCTCTTGCCTCTAAATCTTTCCCGATTCTGACGTTCTGAGTTCTTAGCCTCTTCGGCTATCTTGGCTTTCTCTACAAGCGTGGCAAAAGTTTTAACTTGTTGTGGGGCAATCAGAACCTGCAACTCATCATTCAGCCCATCCTTAATACGTACACAACGTTCATGATCCGTTGACACTATTGTCCGAGCATAGTGACTCAAGCGTAAAAACTCAAATTTCATCGCCGCCAATCGCCTTATTTCCTTAAATTAGATTCAAAAATTCCTTCCTTCGGGCGTCCAAATAACTTGTTCCTACATATTTCCCATGGAAGGCAGCTTTGAAGAATTCCCAAGTAATCAATGTAGCCTCAGTGCCCTCTCAAACAGTAAGCCACCATTGATACGCCTTGTCTCTTAGCAAGGACACAGCTCCTTTCAGTTTCTACTCGAAAGTGCATTCCATATCATCTATAATCCGCTCCACAGCTTCGAGCCAATATTCTGCCACATTCGGAGCTACACCGGAAACTCCTCTAAAAATTTTTGCACCATTAGACTTGATTCGTTTCGAAATTGACCCACGAGTTGTTGGCCCAACTCTAGTTCCAGCGACCCTTTCAAGGACTCGCAACATTACTCGTGTCATAGCATTATCTTCTTCCATATGATTATGTGATCCTGTCTCACTCTCAAAAGACGCAGTGCATCCATTTCCCAGATATGACCCGGCGCTTCATTGCACCTCTAACACCTCGCCCTCTACCACGTACCACGCTCATCAAGGCCCACGACCACATCCTCTAGTGCTCATAATGACTAATTCGATTTAATCGATTACAAGTTTTATGAATCGAATACTATTTCAAGTGTTTATTAACGATGTTTTATGAGATTTGAGAGATAAATTTGTTTTTCGCAAACACATCCTATAGTCTCAATCTCTATGATTTTCAACATCTAAAACTAGAAGTTCTAGAGTGTTCCTATGATCATATCATCATCATAATAATCATTCAGTAATGAATACTTACTTGACTTGGTGCCGGATGCATGTGGTGCCATACTAATCTTTAAAACATAATTGAAATAATTTCATACAAAGGTTATTTGTTGAACCCAACCACAGTAGAGTTTTGAAACTAGCTCGATACCATTAAATGTAACACCCCAAACCGTGTCTATGCGTCAAGGCGAGATTTGGTTTGTCACACGATCAAACATTCTTTTAATCTTTCTAATGATTTAGGTGAATCGGTTACAAAACCTTTTGAAAATAAAGTTTAATAAAACCAAGAGAAATGATTTAAATACGATGAATTTAAGAAACATTAGTTGAAATCTTATTTTTAGTATTTAATTATCAAAACCTCAAAGTAGTTTTTAAAGAGTTTAAAAAGGATTTGAAAATAAGAATAGATAAAGAATCTCATATGTTTGAAAACCCAAAGTATTTTAAGAAACATTATAGGATTAACAAAAGCCCATATTAAATATCTAAAACAAAATTTAAATCCATCCACACATAAAATCCAAAAAATATTAATAGAAGCCTTATTACATCATATTCAAAATAGTAATTTAAAGAAAGTACTTAATAAAAGTTCAAGGTTTATAAACCCATGTTTGCGATATGGCCTCCACGAAGTCATCCTCGGCCAAGTCCACGTCAATTTCCATTACCCGAGATGGAAAATTTAAGGAGTGAGTTACTCGTAACTCAAGTATAACTCACTTACTATATCCACTAGGCGCATCATCTAGTCATAATTTTGGGCTTGAGTCCATAAATGATTTAGTAATATAATAAATGTAATGTATGAAAAATGAAATTTCCCACCTAAACCTAACTTCCATCCGTTACACACCACCCGTACCAACCATCACACTTGTGGGGATCAAGTCAACCCACCCCGCCAACACACCAATCATAGGCATTAAGCCATTTATATTTGGTTATGGTGAACCAACGAACTAGATTGTGACAAAGTCACCGAACTAGAGGCATTAAGCCATTGAAATAATTGTGGCAGAGCCACCGAACTAGAGGCAATAAGCCATTTAAATATGTGTGGCAAAGCCACCGAACTAGAGGCAATAAGCCATTTAAATATGTGTGGCAAAGCCACCGAACTAGATTTTGGCAACAGGCCATGCTTCTCTTCATCATTAATCCCAGCCCATGCAACATGTATGCATAATAGTCTATATACATATGATAATTTAGCAAAAGGCCCAATTTACATGTGAGTCAATATTTCAAGTTTTTATTAAGGCCCATAATACAAAATAAAATTTAGTCCATCTAACAATCTAGCAACTTTGGCCCATTTAACGATCTAGTAGGGATTTCGGCCCATTTAACGATCTGGCAAACTTTTCGGCCCATTTAGCGATCTAGCATATTTTCGGCCCATTTAACGATCTAGCAAGGATTTCGGCCCATTTAACGATCTAGCATACTTTTTGGCCCATTTAGCGATCTAGCATATTTTCGGCCCATTTAACGTTCTAGCATATTTTCGGCCCATTTAGTGTTCTAGCATATTTTTGACCCATTTAACGATCTAGCGGGATTTGACCCATTTAACGATCTAGCATACTTTTGGCCCATTTAGCGATCTAGCATATTTTCGCCCATTTAGTGTTCTAGCATATTTTCTACCATTTAACGATCTAGTAGAGTTTACTGACCCATTTACACATGAGACATAAAATTTACATTTTACCAACTAACACATTGAGTATTTCAGTAAATTTCACAACTTAACTGTTTTCATGTATTTTCACAAAAATACTAATTATTACGTATTTTTCCGTTTTTGTCTTCTTTACGATTTTTCTCAATTCTTACGGTATAACATCTAACCCGAGATAAGTGTGAAGTTACACACCTTGATATTGTGATACTAGACTTTCCCGCTCTTCAGTACCTAAATGTAATACGATAATTAGAATACTATTATATTTTAAAACTACACTATTGGTAAACGATCTAAATCTTTACCCTTTGGATTTCGAACCACTTCTATTTTTGGTTTCTCCTCGATTGTTGGTTCGTTGCCCGATGAGAATCCACGAACGAACAAAGGTTCGGGAGTACGAATGACTTCAAACAATTGGTTCTCCTCGGATGAGGGTCCGTAACCCGGTGGAAAATCCTGGATTCCCGAAACAGCCTTTCGTTTATACTTAGGGGAATTAACGGAACCACCCCTCTTTCGAAGACTATGCACTGCCCTTTTCTGCCCTATCTTGAATGTCTCTAATGATTTTAAAAGATTTGAGATTGGCTTACCACGATTATCTTCATTCCTCGAAGAAATGATCGAGGGATTACGTCCCTATAACGAAATCGATTAAATAACTACTATACCAATATAATGAATAAAGTGAGAATCCTTGAATAAATTCCTTACCTTAACTCTTAAGATCGATTCCAACGATCCACAAGACTCAAGAACACTTTGAGTTTCGTCTCTAAAATCTCACTAATGTTCATGGTTGAAACGAATTGAGTGAGAAGAATACTTATGACTAAGGAAAATCGGTTGTGATCAAGCAAAGAAAATGAAAAGATTCTAAGACAAGAGCATATTAACATTCGCCATAAGAGAAAATATTGAAGAGATTTTAATTGAGAAGAAAGTAAAAGAATGGGAAAATGGGAATGATATGAATCGGTTTCAAGAGAGAAAGAGAGAAGAAAAGAGAAAGAAAAGAGAAGAAAAAGGGAAGGAAAAGAATTGGGTTTTGGGAGAATTGTGTATTCTGTTTTGTGAAGGAAAAAGAAAAGAATGGCCTTCTTTGTGTGATGATAGTTTCACACTAGGAAGAATGGTTAGCAAAGAAAATGATCAAATGATCAAGAAGAAATGATGGTAAAAATTGCTATAGTTTCCTCAAGGTTTTTGGTATAATCGGCTAGGGAGAGAGCAAACTTTTGGTAGAGAATTTGATAAACAAGTCCCAAATGACCAAAAAAGAATTTGATAAACAAGTCCCAAATGACCAAAAAGAAAATGTTCTCCTAACATCCAAGCTTACCAAACCAATCAACCAAAACCGACCATCCCCTAGCCCCTTTGTCGTCCACATACATGGTCAAAAGTCCATTAGGAAGTTTCCAAAACATCTCCCTATTCTTAAGCCTTATTATCTTCCTTTTTCCTTAAGTTGGAGAGACAATATCCCCCAATTCAAGCCATTCTATCCCCTATCTTTAGCTTTCCATAATCCTTAGTCTTCTTACAAAAAAAAAAAAAAAAACAATCCAACTTATCCTAATCTTATCCATAGCCGACACATGCTAGGATAAAGCAAAAATAAAAACTCCCTAATTGCATGCTAGGTGATTCGAACCTCTCCCCTCAAGTCCAACTTATGGTGTCATCACCACTTTGCCAATTACTCATCTTATGCCATCTTTTAGTACTTAATTAACTTAAGTTTCAAGGTCACCTAATTTCTTTATATTAAAGTACACTTTACTAATATTTATTCTAATTCCAAGTAAACCCGAACTAACACTTAGCATCATAATGATAATCGCATATTTAGGATGTTACATAGAGCATATATTCTTTTTCGTGCTCACTTTATTGATTATGAGTGTGTCAACACTAAATTGTTATTCTAGAACTTGCCTTGATTATACATGTCGAGACCACATTAATTGATTTGATATACTGAGATGATAAAGGCACCTAGGTTTTAATCCATTCACTCCACTAAAAAGCCTACCTTCACAAATTAACCCTTAGTGAACCCACTTGATCCTAACAACCCTTTTTATTGATTTACCCGCTAATATTAACACAAAACCCTTTGTAACCCTTCCATCAAGAATTGATTTGATCAGTTACCGAATTAGTTTATTTCAGTTGATAAAGTTTTCTTTATTATGTTTCTATTTGATCTAAAAAAATCAAAAAAATCGAAGTATATTCAGCATTAGTAGTATAAAAAGTGAGCTTGTATATCTAAATTTCAATTATCAAATAAAAAGCTCGTAGTATTATTAGTTTCAAAGTTTCAATTGATGTAATCATTTATTTTCAAGTTCATTATTTTTAGTTAGGTAATTGGTCAGGTCAATCTCGATTCTAAAACCTTCTAATTCAGCCTTTATCCACACCTTTAACCTAAGCCCCGTTACAACCCTGTCAAAGACCTTTTGATTTGTGTATCATCTCGTATTACAGTGGTAGAGATTTGATTTTCAGGCAAGCCTATGGGATTAACTTTTCAGGTTCGACTTATGAGTGCTTATTCTTGAACCTTAAAACACTTTGAGTGATTTGAGTGAATCTTTATTGAGGATGTCAATCCTTGTCGGTTTTGAATTAAATGTAATTATTTAGATAAGGGGAGACACCTATGTTTTCGTGCTACAAATATATGACTTATATTGTTTGAATCTTTAAGAGTCTTTGAGTTAAATTATCCATGTATAAATTATCTGTGAATTATGATGAGGCATTGTTGATAGGAATTGTGAATTATGGAAAGATCGTTTTAATTGTAAGTTGAGAATTTTGCTTGAGGACAAGCAAAAGCTTAAGTGTGGGGGTATTTGATAAACCGTAAAAGTAACATATTTTAGGCCCACATTTAGTATGCTTTTGGATGATTTAGTCTTTGATTTATGTAAAAAGGTACTTTTAATCCTTTCTTTTCATGATTTTACTCAGGGAAGCACCCGAGGACGAAAAGAACAAGAAACGAGCTTAAAACGGGCCAATTTGGGTCAAAGAGAAAATTGACACGGCCTGGACCTCAAGCCACATAGTCGTGCCTCGACAATTAACTAAGACACGGCCATGCCATGATTTACATGGCCGTGCCCCAATCGATAGAATCGAGACACGGCCTGAAGTCGATTTACACGGGCATGTGCCATGGCCGTGCCCCTGTCATGGAAAAGAGGAATTTCACTCGGATTTGGATACTTTGAGGCAAAGAAACACATTCCAAAGCCTATTCAAACACCGAGTAGGAAGTATACTTGAATTGGACACTTAGAGGCCAAGTAAAGCATTCCAAAGTCTATATAAACACCCTAAGTGTAACCTAAAAGGGGACGATGAGCTAGGCCAAGAAGCCGAGCCAGAAAGTCAGATTTGTGGGAATCACTCAAAGATAGCCAGTTGATCCATCTCAAGGAACCGGAATTCTACTCAAGATGGAGGATTTCTCCTTCAATTCCTTTAGGGGGTTTTAGGGATTTCTTATGTTTTATTTCATCTTTTCTCTTGAGATGTTTTCTTTATTCATTATGAACTAAACCCTTCAGATACCTGAAGGGGATGAAACCTAGATGAATCTTGTTATTGTTTCCTGAATTATATGATAAATACTTAGTTTGTTCTTAATTATGTATGTTTAATCCAAATCTGATGTGCTTAGGTGTAGGAGGAATGGACCCTGTTTAAGAGTAGATCTAGCATAATTAAGCGGAGTTGATCGCACGCCTAGAGATAGGGTGATTTTACTGATTTTAGGGTGAAACCTAATATGGGAGTCTATAGATCGATTTATCGCTATTCTAGGGGGTTATTATTCGAGAAAGAGATTTCCATTAATTAACCTAGGGTTAGACGTTATTCGCCTCGAGAGAGGGTTTAATATATGTTAGGGAGTCTTACGGATCAAACTAAGTGTATAAATCGTATGGTTCAGTGTTAAATAACAAGTGAAGTCTAGGTGGATTCTTCTTGAGGGTATCATCGTGATCAACTGAGTTTCTCTTCAAGTTATTTCCCAATTCGTTCTTTTTGTCTTTGCATCTTTAGTTTAGTAGTCGTTAATTTAGATTAAAGCAACTTCACTTATTTTAGGCTAAATAATAAAAAGAAAGTTAGTATTAGTACTTTTAGTTCCTTTGGGTTCGATAAACCGGTCTTGCCTAAGCTATACTACTATTCAATAGGTACACTTGCCTTTAATCGTTGTCAGAGTTAGTTTCCGGGTTCAATTTCATTCATTATAAATTTTAAAACTCGACAAAACAGCGATCAGCACCGCAGGAGATAGCAAGCCAAAAGTCGCGCCTCAATCAGCGCAAGCACAGCAGCCACCAACTTTCGATCGCGCCTCAGTCCTGAGTCACGCCACCATCAAACGCGCCCTATCACCGCCGCTCTCGCTTGTCCTGCAAAATAAGGAAAACGCAGCAAAAAAGGGAAAAAAACAGATATGGAAATATGTATTTTCCTTTTTTATTTTCATTTTTTGGGTTATAAAATCCGATGTAAAACCTGTAAAAGGAGACAAAAAAAAGATACGAAACAACAGAGATTTACACACCAATATTGAAAGTCAGTGAATACAAAATATTGTGAGGAAGATCAGAGAAATAAAAGACAGATTTCTTAGAGGTGATTCTTTTAATATTCCATTCTGTTTATTTTTTTATTTATTTTTTTACATATTGTACATATAACCATAATTTTAAAGAAAAGTATAAAAGGGATTACCTTTTGAAGACGACGAAAATTGGAGGTTTTAGGCCTCCGGCTACCGGCCACGGAGGTGCGTGTTACGCGTGAGGCGAGTGGCCCGAGGCAGCGATCGGAGACTTGGCGACCAAAG
Organism: Gossypium rotundifolium; assembly: GCA_025506655.1. NCBI lineage: Eukaryota > Viridiplantae > Streptophyta > Magnoliopsida > Malvales > Malvaceae > Gossypium > Gossypium rotundifolium. The sequence continues at coordinate 11,793,163 of CP106733.1, forward strand.
AGGAACTTCCAAAGGATTCTTGAAGTTTTTTTTATTAAAAAAAACAGATTCAAAATGATTTTTTTTATTAAAACTGACTTTTATAAACGAAAAGAAACGACGTCATTTAAATTAGTAGGGTCCGTGCGTCGACTTGAAAACCCGATAAGGGTCCGCGCGTTTTGTTAAAACGGGAAAATTACTATTTCAATCCTTCCACTATTTTATTAAATTTAATTTCGTCAATTTAATATTTTTTATTTTTAAATTAGCCCTAAAAAATATATTTTGTTTCAATTTACCTTTTTTTTCTCTTTTAAAATTTATATATATTTTAAATTAGCATTAAATTATTTATTATATTAAAATTATATATTTACTTATTATATATATTTATTAATATTATAAAATATATACATATTTATTATTATTTATTATTTTTATTTAAATTTTTTACATATTATTTTAATATTTATATATTAATTATTACATTATTTTTATAATATAATATTATATTTTATCATATTATTTAAAATTTATTTTGTATAAAATTTATTCAAATTATATAATATATTTTATTACATGTCTTTATAATTAATATATTGTATATATATGCATTTATTTAAAATTATTATTTGTTGTTTACTAATTATTTTTGTTATATGTACTAAATTACTAAATTATGTATATATTTTTATAAATATTTTTATTTTTATTTTTACACATATATTAAATCATTTTAAAAATCATTTGTTTTAATGTTTAAATATATCGTTCCTTTTTGTTTAATTGTGAAAGTTTCATTAACTACTATTTATTTTACATTGCATGTGTATTTATTTTAATATTTATTATGGCTTAATATGATCCTTTATTTATTTATGTTATATTGTTCTTTTATTATTTATTGTGAATATAATTGTAGAATTGCAATTGATATGTAGACTACAATGTCTTACTCATACCATTTTTTATAAAAATATCTTTTAAATTAAAGATTTTTTATATTTTTAATGATGATACGTGATATTTGGGGTCTTCGAGAAGAATCGTGCCCTAACTTACTGGGTTGTGTTTTTCTCATAGAACTTAAAGTATTATATATCCCTTCATTTTTAAAATTGAAGTTTACCAATTTCAAATATAAAAATTTATTCTTGGGAATTCAAAACGTTGTATCCTAACTTACTGGGTATGATATTTTGTGTCTCGAGGTAAGAATTTTCTAAAATAAAGATGTACCTAGCTTCGAAGTCATGAGATATTGTATCCTAACTTACTGGGTATGATATTTTTATTTATTTGAAATAGGTAAGTCTTGGTTTTCCTTCTAATAACAGATCTTATTTTAAAACTTTTTAAATTTCAAACATTTGGACATGATTTTATCAATTAGGTACCAATTTTTGGGCGTTATGAGGGTGCTAACCCTTCCTCATACGTAACCGACTCCCGAACCCGTTTTCTCGCTTTTTCGTCGACTAAAATCAAATGTTTTAAAATAAAACGCTTTACAAGGTGATCCAATCACACCTAAGAAAAAGGGATTAGTGGCGATTCCCGTTTTTATTTTTTAAAATCGATCCCCGTTGATTTTAAAAAAGGTTTCAACAGTACTGGTACACAATTTCAATAGGTTCACTAGGATTTGGATGAAGATATTTACGAATTATGATGTAGTAAGATTTTACGATTTTTTAATTATATGTAATATTCTAATTTAAATCTTGATCTTGTTAAATATTTCAACTATTTTATATGTACTATTATTGTTGTAATTAGTTACTAGAATTTCACCTATTTTATGTGTATTGCAGATAAAATGCCCAGAAGAAGATTGCGAGGTCTAAGTATTGCTCAAAATCCTCCAAATTCGGAAGAAACAAATAGTGAACAAAACAACGGTATTGGATCTTCAAATGTTCCGAATACAGATTACGAACCTGCAGAAATTCAAAGTAATGTTGAACTTTAATTTACATGCTTGTTGACTTTTATTATTGATTTCTGTTTCAAATTCTTATATTATAATATACCATTTTTCAGCTGAAAGCGAAGAGATGCGGAGAACTTGAGGATGTGCGCTAGTAAAATATTTATACGAGTTAAATTCTGTCGAGCGTGTCAAAGTAGCCAGAAACAGTCTTGGTCGGCCTGTTGGATCAGAAGCTCGACTTCTAGCAGGATACTTAGGCATTATAGCATGAAATGCCAATCTGTTGCCTATCAACTACGAGTCATGGCATCATATGCCTGATAATAACAAAAATCAGGCTCTCGATAATATTAGGGTAATAACTTGAAAGTAATTTATAATACTTTTGTTTAAGTTTCATTTATATTAACTTTCTAAACTTTTGTTTTTTGCAGGAGAGATTTGTTTTAGAGGTCTCGGATAATTATGTCAAGAAGGCATTAGGAAAAAAAATAGAGAGACTATAAAAGTGCTTTAAAGAAGGAATATTTTAAGAAAAATATAAGCCTCGAAGAGAAATTGCGAAATGTCCCGCCGGGAATGCTGAGGTACCAATGGGAAGATGCAGTTAGATTTTGGAATTCAAAGAAAGGAGAGGTATTACGTACTTCCAAACTCGTATAATTATTTCGGTTTATAATATTTACTATATAAGTAATAATAATTTCATAATGTAGGATCGTGAGTGCATTGGCACTACAAGTAGGCAAAAACAAAAATTCACGCACACAGCTGGGTCGAAAAGTTTTGCTTGTGTAGCTGAGGACGAGGTATTTTGAATTTATTAATTGTGTCATATTAATTAATTTAGATTAAAAATATTTTTAATACTATATTGTAGGAACAATCGTCTAGTCAAAAAGTTGGACGCCTTCAACTTTTTGACATTACACATAGAAAGAAAGATGGATCTCCTATAAAAACTGAAGCAGTAAAAATTATGGTATATTTACTTAATAAAATTTGAATTATTTTAAATATTTATCATGTTTAATTTAATGGTTTAATTCGTCGTTTGTAATGCAAATATTGTTAAGTTATGTTGCATTTGTTTTGATTATATATTTCGTTTATAACTCTTTGATTGATTTATTAGGAGAAACTAAAGGATAAAAGGGCGGAGTATGAAGCGATCACTTCGAGTGATAGCTCTGTCAATCTTGACGACATTGATAACCGAGTTATTACTGAAGTTTTGGGTCCAGAAAAGTATGGTCGTGTTCGATTTCAAGGATTGTTTGTAAACCCAACCCAATATTTTGGATCCAGCTTGCAGCAATACATGCTTTTGGGGAGTCAGACTCAAGCTGAAGTTCAGAGGTTAAAAGACCAGCTGGCTCAGATACAAGCGAGCACAGTTGAGCAAATTGCTCAACTTAAAGCGGAGGCAGCAGCGAGTGAAGCAGAACAAAGCAGAAAATACAATGAACTCCAAAGAATGCTTCTTCGTAATATGATGAAGATGTTTCAACAGTTGCAGAATCCGCCATCTTAGACGTTTGTTTCCTTATTGTAAGAATATTTTAACATTATAACTTTTAACATTATTGTAAGAATATTTTTTTATTTCATTTATTAATTTAGATCATATATCTTTCGTTGGATTTGAAGTATAATTTAGATTTGTTGTTTTTGGTTGGATTTGTATTTGCTGTTTTTGGTTAGAGTTGTATTTGTTGTTTTTGGTTGTTACAGGAAGCGTTTTATATGAATGAAAATGGATGTAAGAAATCTACTAAAGTTAATGGCGTTTCTTTCACAAACGCCGCTTAAAGAATAAGACTTTTAGCGGCACTTTAACCAAAAATGCCGCTAAAGAACACGATTAAAAGCGCCGCTAAAAGTCACGTTCTATAGCGGCGTTTGTGGGAGAAGCGCCGCTAAAGGTCATGTTCTTTAACGGTGTTTGTGGTAGAAGCGCCGCTAAAGGTCATGTTCTATAGCGGCGTTTGCGGTAGAAGCGCCACTAAATGTCATATTTTATAGTGACGTTTTTGGGAAAAGCGCCGCTAAAGGTCATGTTCTATAGTTGCGTTTTTTCAAATAAACGTCGTAGCGGTGTTGCCTATAGCGGCTTTTTTACGGCACTATTAAAAACGCCACAAATATTTTTAGCGGCTTTATAGACCCAAAAAAATGCCGCTAAAAACCTATTTTGCTGTAGTGATTGAGATATGAATTTCACTGTTGCTAGTTAAGTCATGCTATACACAAGTCATGTACCCAACATATCAACTATCGGCTCGATCATCTTTAGAGTACAAGCCTCCCACTTGCATGTTCACTGCAACAACCAAAACATCTATGGAGGAAAATTACATTCCAACTTATAAATAGCTGATACTTAACGAAAAACTTAAATAGGCCTTGTAGGCCTTCTTTTAGAAACTGTCCTTGCGTGAAAAAATCTAGTATTACGTCACGCTCACATGTCCATTTACTTCAGGCCTTCTGTTGCTAAAGACTCTCCCCTTGGTTCAAGACTTCCTCTAATTCCAATTTGAACTCTTTTTCTAAATCAAGAAGAAAGTTTGAGGGATACCTATCAAGCCTCTCCTCAATCCGCTTTAGTCTTGCCATAGCCTTTTCCTGTTCCCAGTATGCCCAAAGGACTGATAATTTCACTCTTTGACTTTAGTGCAGAATTTTTCAATGTTTGTCTTCACATCATTACCTAACATTCAAGAATCTTTTAAAACCTCATCAAACTTATCATTTCGAGCCAAGTTGCAACAAAGCGAAAAGGTCTTTGTTTGTTGGGGAGTCTCTGAGGTACCAAAGAAAGACACAGAGGTCGATGATCCGAACCTATGCATTGAAGATGTGCCACAGAAGAATCGGGAAAACACTCCATCTAGTCTGCGTTACAAATGAACTGGTCCAATCGTTGGAATAACAATCCCCTAATCCAAGTAAAATATGGCAATTTATACCCCAAATCTATCATCCCATGTTCAAACATGAAGTCTCGGAATAAGAGATCAATACCTAGCCTCGTCCCTGCACCTCCAGTCCTTTCCTCACTGGATACAATCGCATTAAAATCACCCCCAAGTAGCCACAGATCATTTCCTTGGTGCTTCAATGAGGCAAGGTGGTTCCAGAACAACGTACGTTTTGCTATGTTAGGACTAGCGTAAACAACCATAAACAAAATATTTTGTTTCATACCTTGCTTAGAGCAGCAACAACGGATAAATTGGCTTGAAACTTCAATAACATCAATCCTCATTTTGTCTTTCCATAGAACCCAAATATCACCTGAAAAGCCCCTTGCTTACACTCTAAACGAAAAATCGAAACTTGTTCTCCGAATAACCTTATCAGTTTTTTCCCATTTATACTTGTTTCCACTAACACTAAGATATACGACTTTTAAGTCCTCAAGATATTTTTCAGCACAGCACCAAATTTGGGACTTACAACCCATTGACAGTTCCAGCATAGTAACTTAAAATCCATATTAAAAATGTAAAAATATTGTACTTACTGCCGCAATAAAAAGTCACCCACCACCAGAGCTTCCTCCGTATTATTATCGGCGTCTATACAATGATGGCTCAGCTTCCTCCCATCCGGTACCTTACCCACAAATAATACTTCCGTAGGAACATCTACATTGCTAGTTCTGCTCGAACTATCTAATTTTTTTGAAAACATCTCCACCCATTCTGCTAGAACCGGTTTAGTAGGATGTTTCTGTTCAACCCTTTTGCGGACTTTATGCCCCTTCTTAGTGATCTCCTTCATGATTAAGGCTTTATTTATTTATTTTTTTTTTTTGTGGTTGAACCCCTGTAACTTTACATGGTTCATGCATAATAACCGTATTTTCAGAATAGCCAGCACCGTCTTCAACCAAGATAGCTCTATGGTTCGTGATGGGGAGACTTGTGGGCCTCTCAACAATCTTAGGGCCATTTTGTTCCTACCCCACGGCTAACAGTCCACTAGGCCCACTTGTTTCAATTCAAACATTTCTATTAGGCCCACCTGCCCAAATGCCCAATTTTTCCCATAATCCCACCGATCCACCACGGTCATGGGGCCCATTAAGGGTTTGATCCACCCTTACATCATCATTAAACCCTTGAACACCAGCCACTCCTTTATCCTTGGTCGTTCCTTTCATTTAACACCGTCTGCTCCTCTTTTTTGTTTACCATTTCCTTTCTTCCTTTTCTTTCCATTTCCACTTCCCTTATCACCTGAAAATTTGCGTTCCCAAAATCCCGCGATTCCTCTATTATCGTGTCATCCAAATCTACAAGAATATCAAAATGAGTATTTTTCGAGGCTAATTTAACACCATTTTGTTTCTTCCCATAATTGTTTGCTGCCAATTGTTTCGTCGGTCGTTGTTTCCAGCAAGGAGCTTGCATCCACAGACCAAAGCAGTTCTGGCCAGACATTATCCTCTCTATCGACAGCGGTGACGGTCTGGATTCACTGCACGCAGATCGGGATCCTCCGGTTCCTTTCTTTCCAATGGACAACGCTCTTGAAGGTGTCCATAACAACCGCCCTTATAACAGATTAAAGGAAGCCCCTCATACTCAACGCAAAGAGGGACGTTGTTGATTCCAACAAAAGCCTTTAGCGGTTTCATCAGATCTACCACAATCGCAAACCGCGCAAACTTCCCTCTCCTTGATTTTGTTGTGTTATAGTTCACCTTTACCACCTTCCCCAATGTCCTTGCTATTATTCTCAACAGTTTCTTGTTATAATACCTATACGGGAGCCCCGACATTCTCATCCACACCACTATCTTTGGGGGATGTTGCTTGTCCGTAGAGAAGTCTCGACTCCAAGGTTGAACAGTGAGGTAATTCCCATAAACCATTCATGGTCCCTCTGTGAGTGCTTTGGAATAGTCTTGACTCAAAGCAAACTTTACCAAATAATAATCATTGTCTATGTCGATCACCTGAAACGATCTAACAAGGTTCCAAAGAGACTGTATTCTGTTAAGGAGGGCTTTGTACCCAATTGTTCGTCCCAAAAGCCTAACTACTACTGTTAAGTCCATGCTTTTATCTAGTATTTCTTGCACCCGGTCTGAGAAGAAAATCTCTGGATACGGACCTTCCAATGAAATTCTAATATCAGCTTCCATTATTTCTAAATCATCATTCACCATCACCACCTATGTATCCCCAGTCTTGTTACCTACATTCGCCATCAATTTCGAATTAAACGATTCTTTCCCCGGACCGGATTCCTCCATAGTTAAGTATCCTTGAGACGTCACATTACACTCCTTATTTCGGACTCTTTTAGTGACCGGTTCAATCTCTGAACGTATCGGCGAGCCAGGCTGTTCAAAACCCGACAAGGTTGCAGTAGCGAAATCCATTTTTCTTCCCCCTACGTGCTTTAGTTGTTTGTTTTAAAGTTTTTTAATTAGTTACTATACCACTTATAAGCATCACCTTTGGTCGATACATATTATAAATGTTCATGGTCTAAGGTAAACTAAATTGGATGTATTCATGTTATATATATTTGATACATAATGAAAAATTCATTCATTCCAAACAATTCTTCAAGAAGGAAGGGCTATTTTCGATCCATACAGCATCATTCATAATATTCAACGTAAACTTAGCAAGTTTATGGGTAGCAAAGTTCCCATCTCTTTTAACGAAGAATCAAATTTTGTCTCTAAAACTACAAAAACTAGTATTTCCTCAAGAATTTTTCTGATAGTTAAAATGAACCATTTCCCCTAGTTAAATCTAAACAAGACTTGAAGGCAATCTATTTCCACAATAAGCTGAGAAATGCCAATATCCAAAGCAAAACAAATACCCTCCCTAACTGCAATTATCTACATGTCAAAATAAATAGTGAAATGTGAGCCCAAATTAAATATGATCTAATTCGATGAATGTTTATTGGACTTTAGTTATTTCATAGAGTATGAATCAAATATATATAGATATTCTAGTAATTAATTTCTAATTGATGATGGGTTGATTAGAAATTAAGATTAATGTGTAAAAGTTATATATTAAGGGTATGGTTCCCAAATTATACATACATAACAAAATCTCATCTTTAGAAATCAAAACTATAAGAGAGTGTCACATTTTCTAAAATACTTAATATATTAATTTGAAAGATCAAAACTATAAGATTTTAAGATCTCAAGATTTCAAGAGATTCAAATGGCTCTCTATTGTGGGTGGATCAAGCACTGGGGATCGAGAATTAGGTATTAACTCTATTGAGTCTGCTCCATAATTTTATTCGTTCCTTTCCTTGACCGCTTTTACATCTACTATTGAAGTTTTAGAAACTTAATTTATTATTCAATATGCTTTGCATAGGATATTAAATAGGCACAAGGCTACGATGATTTATTTAACATTGTCTCGATTGTTTTCATATGTGTTCTTCATGAAGCCTATTAAATGCGTTACATTTGGCGGCGATTGCTATTATTGGTGAAAGCTTATCGTAATATATTTTTGGATGAACAAGTAAGCATTAATTTATTTTGATTTCCTTTGTGGTTGTTTTCACAATATTCAAGAGAAGGCTCTTGATTGGGTTCTTGGACTTATTGCTAGAGAGTCTCTTAAAAGTTTATTACTAAAACTATATTTTATAGTTAATTCATTAAAATGTTAAAATGATAGATGTTAATTTTAGAAAATTTAACAAAAGAAAAGTCATTTGTGATAATTTAATTGGGATTTATGTCAATTTTTTTTGTATTCTAAGACAGAATGCAAAGGTAAAGCTTTCTTGGCAAATCTCCAATCACAGTTCCCTCAAAGTACCCCCTACATTACATCTATCATCAGTTAAGGCAACATCAACATTTAACTTAAGAAGGATGTCTCTCAGCGGCAGCTTCCATTTTCTATGATAATGGATTGGTATCGTTCGATTGGCCAAACAGGAAGCATCAAGCTTCCTCATGTATGGTTGGGCAAAATTCATCACTATGCTAGTGTCATCACCTATCCCCCTCAAATTTCAATTATTTCCAGTTATTTCATTTTGCCAAATTGTAAAACATCACCTTCGAAACTCCTCTATACCAAGCTTTTGAAAGCAATTGATCATCCATTCAAAAAACGAGTTACCTTCAACATCTTGGACTTTATAAGAGAAAGATGGAGGTTCCGAACTTTAGTCGATTCAGCACAAGAGCAGAACACATGCAAGATAGATTCATTACTGTCACGACAAATACAACACAAGAAGGGTGCCGAAATTCTCCTTTGAACCAAAGTTTTACTCACTGGAAGGATGATGTTACCCGCTCTTCAAAGCAACATTTTGATCCTTAGTGGTAACAAAGAAAAGAAAAATCTAAAAAAAAAAAAAAAAATTAAATTAGAGTTAGATTTTTTAGAATTAAAATTAAATTAGCATAATATATAAATGTTAAAGGTCAAAATTGCTATTATATCAATTTTAAAAGCTGCCACTATTAGCTAACTAGTGACCAAAAAATAAAATTAAATAATTGGGTGATCATTTTGTAACTTTTCAAAATTAAAAGACCACCAAAGAATTATTAATAATTAAAAGACTACCAATGTAATTTACCAAAAAAATATTGATGGTTGGGCTGGAAATTGATTTTGTTATTACACAGATTTAATTTACAGATAATTAATCGTTGGTAGATGAGTAACGTCTTTTTTTCTAGCACCATGAAATTTCACTTATACCCTTGACTTAGAGTCTTAGACTTGCTTTGCTGCAGGGACTGCACACAAATAATTTGGTCATTTGACGTTAGCCCAACGCTCTTTATCGTTTTCTCCAAACATTTTTATTACAGTCACAACACAAAAACATCACTATCCAAATCCCGGAAAAATTTCTTCTCTTTTCTTCCAAATTTTCACTTTAATAGTACAGAAGAAAGAAAATAAAAAATCCTATCTCCTTTTCTTTTGTATGAATATTAAAGAAATTTTAATTCGTTTCTACTCAGTTTTTACAAGATCTAACTTGAAAAGATGATGAAACAAATTTGATTTAATCGAGTAAATATCTTTAGTTTGTGCTTTTCTTCTTCTTCCCCCTTTTTTTTTAACTTTAAAAGAATAATCTAGTATGGCCGACGCCCTCTCCGTGATTCCCGCCTCCGTTCTGCGTAATCTATCCGACAAGCTGTATGAGAAGCGGAAGAATGCGGCCCTTGAGGTTCTTCTTTTGCTTTTTTATTATTTTCCATGCAATTCGGTTTCTATTTTGCTTTTTGAATGACTGAATTGCTCAACTGTTTGATATCATAATTTTGTGTAGTTTGAAGGAATTGTGAAACAGCTAGCTTCGTCCGGAGATCACGAGAAGATATCGCTCGTGATCAACTTGTTGACCACGGAATTTGTTTACTCACCACAAGCCAATCACCGAAAGGTTGGTTGACTATGAATATTTTCCAGAATTTTGAAATTTTTTATGAGATTTTGTATCTATTTATTTTAAAATTCGGGTTGGCTTTGTTCAATTTTGGTGTTGTGTTTATGTAGGGAGGATTGATAGGTTTAGCTGCTGCCACTGTGGGGTTGACTTCCGAAGCTGGCCAACATCTTGAGGCAAGGATAAATTTGCCTTTAATTAGCTTTCCATTAGCACATATTATTCTTATTAGAAAACCGTTGAATAATGTTTGCCATAGCATTGTTATTTGAGAACAAAGAATTTGCTATTTCTGGTTTAACGATTTTGCTCTATGATTGTAATTATTTTTGGGGGGTTGTTACGTGGGTATAGTGTTTGTTTATTATTAAGAAGGCAACTGTTGTTGATTTTCCTTGTTAGTTATTACTTTATATAAGCTATGGGATTTTCATTCTAGATTTAGTAAACTTCAGTTTTTTTACCTTTAGTCTTTTGTGCTATGTTACTTGGACTAGAGTGTGAGTGTCGAATACAGGTATGTACCCGACATGGATAAGGTTAGACTTTTCTAGGTTTTTCCATCAGGATCCTTAGAGGTTATATCTCCATATTCATGTGCTGGACATGAGTGCCGGACATGGGTTCTTAAAGAAAAATGAAGTCCAAACAAAATTGCTTCTGTGATCTCTAGTAGGTAGTTATAGATACATCTACATGACATGGGAAATCAGGATTTTTTTTAATTTATTATTTTTATGAAATTTTAATAGGATATAAATAATCGTATTCTCACTATCTTGGTTAAACCGTTTCTAGTATTCCCCAGGGCTGCTTTGTCGTACAAATATTATTTGGAATACTTGCATGATGTTATTATAAGCTTAGCCTCGTCCTATTTGTCATATAAATTGTAGAAATCAGCTTATATTTTACTTTGATCACTTAGTTCTTCTCTAACCCCTTGCTTTTGTTCCATGTTTGTGAATGCGAGAGGCACTATATCCCTCCTTATAACATATGTTAGAACAATGGAAGATCAATGACCAACTGATCAAATCTGTAAGCCTATAAATGCTTCATACATTTCAGACATGGGCATACGAACCCTACTACTTTTCTAGTTCTAATAACTTCAAGCTTTCCTTTCCATATCTGATTATTGAAAATAATTAGTGTTATGTACCACACCTATTAAAACGGGAAGTTATATAATGAGCTAGTGAGATCAAGGACAGTTTGGTCAATCTTTATTGTTCATTTGCAATGTTATGGAGATCATTGCTTGTCGAGTCCTAGAAATTGGATGCCACAATAGCTCTTCTTGCACCTGATATATCATCCAGAGAGGTGGAAATTGTCAAGAAAAGTGGTCCTATCATGTTCATGCATTAAAGATAAGTTTCTAACTATCTATATGAACTTTAATAATTTTAATTAGTCTAATATATAATTAGAACCTTACCCTCCAACAGTATGTTCCTTTGTCTGAATTTTATGAAGCTTTTACAGGCTTACGAATCTGATTTGTTGGTTAGTCTTCCACTTCAAACATATGTCTATTTAGGTTTCATGAAGTAAGGAAACAAGTTATCGCCAGTCAGCATTTTGATCTTGGTGTCCTGTATCCATTCCACTACTTGACATGTAGCTTAATATTGTGGTTTAGAATTTATTATGAACTATTTCCATTCTGGTAATTGGTAATGCATTAGATGTATATATTATTTGTTTAATGTGCATTCAGTTCTTTCTTCATTTCTTATTAAACTTTCATAACTTCTAAAAGAATTGGAAACACTTAAAGATTAAAGTAAACATCGATGCACATTTAATTGCGTAATCAGGGAAGTTCTTAAATCATTGTTGCTTCTGGTTTGACCTCTTACTCCTGAGGAAAGATCAGATACAAAAATTGTTGGTTGTTTGTTGCCGTCCTAAACTCTGTTTCACTATTCACAGAGAAAGAGTAATTATAAAATTTTGATTAGTAAGTGTAGAGAATTTTACTTAATGGAATTTTATTCTATCTTAATAGTACAACTTTTACAGTCTCCATATATGCACAATTTCAATCTTTTTTTTTTTGGGTTACAAAAAGAGGGCCAAGGCCCTAAGACGCTTCAAGAGGAGCAAGACGTGGAAATGCAAGTATGCAACTCCTTCCATGTCTGCCTTCAAGAGGTTCCAGATATCCTGCAGGTGGATGCTCAAAGAAAACAAATCAAGCAAACAGCATCTGACAGCCCACACTATTATCTGTAACTAGTTATCTAAAATATTAAAAAACCAATCTGATATACAGCCCACAAAAAACTAAACACTCATACACAGCAGTTCACTAGAACTCAAAACAGTCACACACTCACACCATCTGACAGAAGGCTTCCAAGCCATTTAGTAGCAGGGTATTGGGACTGCATCTGCTGCTTTGTTATGTGCCCGCCTTTGTATCTTGGCTTGGGTGGTAGTTGATTTGTTTTGTCTCCTTAGTTTTAGTCTTGAGGGGGTAGAGAAGGTTAGTGCTAGGATGGGGCAGGCTATCAGGGTTGAGACTTTATGTTCTTTCATGCAGTCAGAGGGGATGACCCTTGTTTCAAATATTATTCTTTCACGAGTAGAATATAATGTAAAATCGGAAAACTGTTACCTGCTGTTATGTTGGACATAGAGATTGCCTTTTTCCTGTGTTGTAAAAAGTGGTTTTTCCCCAGTTGTTTTGTTTTGTTAAAATCTATTTCTTTCATATATAATTGAGTAATTAATTTGCTTTTGATGCAATATGCCAGCAAATTGTGCCACCAGTACTTAATTCTTTCTCTGACCAAGATAGCAGAGTTCGCTATTATGCATGTGAAGCTCTATATAACATTGCAAAGGTGAAAGGAGATTGGTTTGCTTATGACCCTTTTTCTTTGTCGCTTCTTGTTTTCATGACTAATAGTGGACACGGTATGTTGTTTCTACCATACAGATTGTTCGAGGAGATTTTATCATATTCTTTAATCAGATATTTGATGCTTTATGCAAGCTTTCAGCTGATTCAGATGGCAACGTACAGAGTGCTGCTCACCTTTTAGATAGGCTTGTGAAGGTTAATAGTTGCTTCCTCAACTAATTGTTGGCATCTTGGTAATCATGTGAAATATGGAATTTATTGCTCTTCTTTTTTACCATGTGAAACAGGATGTTGTTACTGAAAGTGACCAGTTCAGGTGTGCTTTATTCCTTTCCAATATCAGCCTATGAATCTTGTTATTTAGAGGCCTTGTTTAGAATTTTCTGGGAACCATCTTTATAATGTTATTATATGGTTGCTTTATCTTCAGTATTGAAGAATTTATCCCATTGTTGAGAGAGCGCATGAATGTCCTGAATCCTTATGTTCGTCAGTTTTTGGTTGGATGGATAACTGTACTGGATAGTGTTCCAGATATTGACATGTTGGGTTTCCTCCCTGATTTTCTTGATGGTAATAAAGTTTTGGTCTTTTTTAAGCGAATGGTCTACTTCTCTATAGTAAGTGATTTTTAATTAATTAGTTCTTGATAACTTTCAGGTTTATTTAATATGTTAAGTGATTCTAGTCATGAAATACGGCAACAAGCTGATTCAGCACTTTCAGAGTTTCTTCAAGAGATTAAAAACTCCCCAGTAAGATTCTACTGTCTGTCTTTGATTGATGGATTGGCTCCTTGGCCACTTATCTTAAAGCTTGTCAGCATCTTTATGGGAATCACATGGTTGATACCTCAGACTTTTAGTAAAAAAGTTGTGGCTTTATTAATGTGCAAACTTACCAGCAGTATTTCTCATAAAAAGAAAATCTTTTGTTCATTTGTAATTTTCTGACTCGAGCAGTGCTACTCTTGAAGTCTGTAGATTATAGTCGCATGGCTGAAATACTGGTGCAACGGGCAGCTTCTCCTGATGAATTCACTCGGTTAACGGCTATAACTTGGGTAAGATGAATATGAATTTTTGTAGCCACAGAAAGGGAACATTTTAAGGTAGAAATCGGGAAAAGAATCTTGGTCATGGATTCTTCCCCTTGTCAATGTGTTTGTCTATCCTATGATATTCTTAAATTTACATTCTGTTCATATATTGATTAATTCATTTGGTATTTTTACTTTATAGAAATTTGAAATTTTCCCCATTGTACAGATAAATGAGTTTGTAAAGCTTGGTAGAGACCAGCTTGTTCCTTACTATGCTGACATTCTGGGAGCCATTCTCCCCTGCATATCTGATAAAGAAGAGAAAATTAGAGTAGTAAGTTTAGTTTTTCTCTTCTGCTGTCTCCTTAATCTACTTAAAAAAACTATCTGCAATGTCTTTCAAAATTTGTGTGGAGTTCTTTCCTTTGTATTCATTTTGTGAGTTTGATTTCATTTTCTTGTATTAGGTCGCTCGTGAAACCAATGAGGAGCTTCGTGCAATCAAGGCTGATCCAGCAGAAACTTTTGATGTGGGTGCCATTCTCTCCATCACAAGGAGGTGTAGTTTTTGTTCCCTGGGAAAAGTTCTAGGTTTGAAATGTTACTAGCAGTTTGCACTTTTATGGGGGATATATAGCCCTTCTGTATCTTGAAGGTTGAAGAGCTATACAAAAGTGTTTAAAATGGCGACTTATTTGACCCCTGAAATGATTACTTAAAATGATTTTGTACTAGTTACTATTTTTTTTACTGGTCAGGCAACTTGATAGTGAGTGGGAGGCCACTAGAATTGAAGCATTGCACTGGATATCAACCCTTTTAAATAGACATCGTGCTGAGGTGAGAGGGAAAATATCTGTGAACTTAATGCCGGTTGTGCATGTATTTTCTCATATTTTAATGTTTAGAATCATCATAATGATCTTATTTGCATAACAACTTCATTGAAGTCCCATTTTTGTGTTAGTGTTGAAGTATCTAAACACTCAATAAATCTTATCTTTTAAAATTATACCTGATAGGGTTTCTGACTTAAATGTTTATGTTCCTTTCCACAATTATTATCATTTTGAAGTTTCAAGGAGTGTCTATCTCTAACATATGCATTGGCAGTTGAAGATTTGTTAAGTACTAGTAATAATTCCCATTACTAAAGATGATGGTTATTAAGTTACTGCTAGATGCAAAGTACAAAAGGTCTTGATCTAGATTCCACCTAACCTTTTTATTCTGAAAAAAAATGGTCAACAATGTTGTCTTGATGGTTTCCAAAATCAATCGTTCTTGACTTATTATTTGGATACATGGATATTCTTAGTATTTATCTCACTAAATGTCCTCGTTGACATCTCTTTGAAATATTTTAGCACTTTTGGTGGAAGCACATCTGATGCTGCATGCTTGAAATCTTTTCATGTTTGTAGAAAGACCACATTCCCTGTTTAAGGGCATAATAGTTTCAACAAAAACAGAGACAAAAAGTGTATAGCCTCATGCAAAATTTGTTATTTCAATGGTAGATTCATCAATTGAACTGTTGCTCCAATATAGGCAATGTTTAATGTTTCAACTGAAACAGGTCTTGTGTTTTCTAAAGGACATATTTGACACCCTTTTGAAAGCTCTATCAGACTCTTCTGATGAGGTAAATTCCTGCTTCTTCTTGTGTATTTCCTAATTAATTGTTCCATTAAGGTTTTTCTTTTTGTTTTACTTTTTAATTATTAATTATTTTTTCTTATATTATCTATCACTGTAATTACAATAGGGTGTGTATGACTTTTGTTTTTGGATGGAACTGTTATTGAAACTCAGCTGACAGTATACTTATAGTCATCTTCTCAAGAACCTAGAAACAGTCTTGCTATTTTAAGAGTTTTTTCTCCTCCTCCATTCCCTCTTTCTTCCTTTTCTTTTGGAAGGGATTGAGGATTAAAGATGACTATAAGTATATGTATTATTTTTGTTTTTGGATGGAACTGTTATTGAAACTCAGCTGATGATATACTTATAGTCATCTTCTCAAGAACCTAGAAAGAGTCTTGCTATTTTAAGAGTTTTTTCTCCTCACCATTCTCCCTTTCTTCTTTTTCTTTTGGAAGGGATTGGGGGTTAAGGATGGGTGTAGAATAAGTCTATGGTGTTGTCAAAAATTGGACCTATAAAACTTTTCCATTTTAATCCCCTCTTGACGGTATTCCAAAATTTGTACCAGTTACTACTGACTGAGTTCATATTTTCTTTTCTTTTCTGTAATCTTCCATCATTTGTAACTGCACTTTTATGTCAACAATTGCTCCCCTTCTCTCGTAGCTTGTCACTGGTTCTTTTGTCCTTTTATTAGACTGTATATATGATAATTAAACAATCTTAGGACGTTTTTTTCTTTGGAATGTATTGGTACATCTTAGACATTACTAGTCCATGCTTCTTTTGTCATGCATGTTGTGTTGGAATGTATCTAATATAGCCTCTGATCTTCCTCTAAAATACATTTTATTTGTCATAAAATTGAAATCTAATCTGTTCATATTTTTTATGATTTTTTGAGCCTGAACTATATAACATGTTTTTTCTCTTTATTAATGTGTGTTAACCTAGGTGCTCTTGCTTGTATATACTAATTTATCTTGCAATTTGGATTTTTCTGCCAGGTGGTGCTCCTGGTTCTGGACATCCATGCATGCATAGCACAAGATCCCCTAAACTTCCACCAGCTTCTTGTTTTTCTGGTGCATAATTTCCGGGTTGATCATTCTCTTCTAGAGAGGTGATTCTAGGCCCCTCAAGCCCCTGTATTTTTATTTGAAATTTGTTATTATTATGAATTGTTTTGTTAAGTTGAACACTTATTTAGGCTACTTGGCCAACTTGCTATGTTTGTTGTATCTATATAAATGCCTCTTATTTATGATTCTCCTGCTTTTTAGGCGTGGTGCTTTGATAATCCGTAGACTTTGTGTTCTCTTGGATGCTGAAAGAGTCTATCGCAAGCTATCCACCATACTAGAGGGAGAAGCAGACCTGGATTTTGCCTGCATTATGGTTCAGGTTCTGTTATGTACCTAAGAATTCAACTAAAGTAATAATGCTCTTTGGTTAAAGTAATAAGATGGAGCAACTCTGTAACTTCAAATATTTGATAGGCATGATGTTATTGTTAGTAGTATTTTCTTATCTTTTAGTATAATGGTATTTCCATCGAGTCTCAAATTAGATTTTTGTCTTGTGTTTCAGGCTTTGAATTTAATTCTACTCACTTCTTCTGAGCTGTCTGAGCTTCGTGGACTTTTGAAACAGTCACTGGTTAATGCTGCTGGAAAAGATTTGTTTGTTTCTTTGTATGCTTCATGGTGCCATTCACCCATGGCAATCATAAGTCTTTGTTTATTAGCTCAGGTACGAATCTATAAATCCTTTAAATGGCTAGCCAGTCTCTCTCTTTTGGGCTGAGGGAAGAGATTTGGAATTGCAGTGTAGTTTCGTGGTTGTTAACTTGGTGTTTATTTGCTTGATAGATGTACCAGCATGCAAGTGCTGTGACTCAATCCCTGGTTGAGGAAGATATTAATGCCAAATTCTTGGTCCAGCTTGATAAATTGATTCGCTTACTTGAAACTCCAATCTTTGCTTATATCAGATTGCAGGTGCTTACATAGATGCAATCTATTTTCCTTGCAATCTTGTAATTTTCATAGTTTTAACATGCTTGATCTTTAAGCTCTCTCTGTTTAGTTTTTGGTTACTTATGTTATTTGCTTATACTTCAGCAAGTCTTGAGGCAATATTCTTTTAATTATGACTTTTTTGTCTACATATAATCTCTCTCTGATGACAAGCATTAGTAGTAGCTTCGACATTGATAGGGTCATGCATTCAGCATATTAGCGACTGATCACCATAGTTGTCACTATAGTTTCATTTTTCTTGTAAGTAATTGGTTTATTTCTATTTTCCTTGTTTTCTTTTGAATTTAGAAGATCTGTCGTGAATCTGATCCTCGTTTTTTTTTCCTCTTCTGATTTCCAGCTTCTTGAACCAGGAAGATATATATGGTTGCTGAAAGCATTGTATGGTCTTCTAATGCTACTTCCACAGGTACGCCAGTGCTAGTTTTGCTTCAAATCACCCCTCAACCAAACCAATGACAAAAAAATGTATTGTCAGGTGCAAACTTGATCTCATCAAAACGGATCAAAAATTTCTTTTACTCCACAGTGTTGGGTATGGGTATGGGTGATTGGTTTCAAGGTTACTTATCTCATGTGTGTTTGATTCTGTCATTGATTGGCACCTAATCATTGTGCATTAGTTTTTCCTTGTTAAATTATACTGACCTTTTAATTTAACTGCAGAAAAGTTCTGCCTTCAAGAGATTGCGAACACGTTTAAAAACTGTGCCACTGTGCTCGTTCAATGGCGACCAACTCAAACGAGCATCATCAGGCAATCCATACTCCCAAATTTTATGTCACAGTGGATCACAAATTAGCGAGGATGGTGACATAACCCAAGATAATGGGAATTTACAGAATGGAATTAATTTTGCTTCAAGGCTACAACAGTTCGAGCAAATGCAGCGACAGCACCGTATGCTTGCAAAATCACAAGCGCAATCACGAATCAGTTCTGATTCATTATCAAAGGTGTGTGTGCTACTTGTTGTGTTTCCATTTTTCAGGCATCGGTATTTTAATAACTGTGTTAGAAATGTGGCACTATGTCTCAATTGGGTTAAGAGTGGAATACCTGCAAATTAGAACATATGATTGTATGTTAGGGGGAGTTTGAAAATAAGACCTTTCCTATTAGAAGAGTTTGGTTCAAACGCAAATTATGCTTTATGTTGCCATTTTTAACCTTTGTTTATCTTTCCTGTCTCATATGTTGCTCCGGCTCTTCATTTTTCTTTGGAATATCTATGTTTGACACCTATTCAGACACCGGTCCTCCAAATACAATGGAATACTTGGAAAAAAGTGATCATACCCCAGTAGAATAAATGCCTGTATTGTATACTGATACTTGAGTCCAAATAACATAACCACTATATGAGAATCAACTTGCCATATCTCTACTGTGTGCAGGAGGAGCCAAAAGCAGAACCCTGGCGAATTCCAACATCAGAGGGAAACAGGCCTCTTTCAAGATCATCTAGGAGAGGTGTGGGGCAGTTTCAAATTTAGTTGTCGTCATCATGTGCCGCCTGTTGATAGTTAAAGGTCAATTATACCCAGATCTCAAGATGCATGAGCTCAAGGTGAGATCCGGATCCCGTACACTGTAAAATTGCTTATGATAGTAGTTAGTTTGTTTCTATTAAACACTTAAGAGGTCGGGATGGTGAAAGTTGGGGGGGGGTCAATATAAGCTTGGGTTTTTTTCTAAGCTAATTCTTTTTGCCCCCTTTGTTAACAGGATTTGACCATGTGGTTCTGTTCTCATATTTTTATTGAAAACCACATGGATTAGAGGGATATAATGAATGTAGAAAATGAAGCTTTTTGGTTTTTTAAGAATCCGTGTATCTGGTAAGGATCTTAAAGAGTTAAGGGATTAGGCTAAATCATGTACAAATTTATCTTTGGTGAAGGTATTGCATGCATTTAGTACCTATTGATCCATTTTAATTCAAATTTAATTTACTTCCTGACCCACTCCTCTTTTTTTCGTGTATGGTCAAACGGTTATGGTGATAGAACTTTTATATGCGTATGGTAAAATTAGCATACCAATTCTTAAACTAAACTTCAGATTGC
The DNA here is from genome assembly GCA_025506655.1 of Gossypium rotundifolium. Lineage (NCBI taxonomy): Eukaryota > Viridiplantae > Streptophyta > Magnoliopsida > Malvales > Malvaceae > Gossypium > Gossypium rotundifolium. The sequence continues at coordinate 11,813,190 of CP106733.1, forward strand.
GTTGAACTTTGTACCTTAGATAAGAAGTAAAATAGTCTGCGCGCTAAATTTATGCCCATTTTAAATACAAAGGTATAGTAACAAATTTAGTATATTTACATGTTCTTTTTTTTTTTTTTTTTGGGGTAAATTAACTCTCAACCTTTGATGTGAGATTTTTATCTGTTATAGCATTAAATAAGTTATCACCAAGTATTGAGTGCAATGATAATTTATTATTATATTAAGGGGAGATGTAGGTTCGAATTTTGGAAATGACATTGTTTGGAAGGGGTAACCACAAACCTCGATCATAAATGGTCAAAGAAATATTATTCTCTTTAAAAATTCAAATTAAAAAAACTTGAAACTTTTAAATTATTTTATTAGTGCAAAATAAGTTTTATTTAGTAACATTTCTAATACTTCTAATAAAAGTAGCATAAAAATTTATCATAAATAAGCACCCAAATAAAACTTTGAGTTTTTCTAGTGATAATTAACTGGGTTTATTGATAACTTCATAATTAAGGTAGATCCAACCCAAAATTGGATTGTTTCATGAAAAGTTCAAAATTTTAATAGTTTCTTTCAAATGTATATTTTAAATTTCGGTAATTTTAATTGAATCCTTAAACTATTAATATTGTATCAATTAATTTTTCTCATCAATCTAATACTAGTTCAAACATAAAAAATTTCTAATATCAATTTGGGTGTAAAATGGAAGTTCGAACTAACATGGAATATGTTTAAACATGTTTATACTTATTACATTGATAGTTTAAATATAATGGAAAAAAATAGTGGTTTTATATAAATGAGGGGTAATTTGCAAGACAAATTGTATAAAATAGTGTTTGGAACTGTAGCCACAGTTTCAACTACGAAATCAAAAGTGCATAAACGTAAAGATGAATATCGAGATTGTTTATGCAGTTTGACATTAGTCTACATTTGCGGGGCCTTGCCCAAAGCAATGATCCACTGTTTGCAATTTAAGTCCTAACATTGGACTAACTCTCACCATTATACAAAGGTGATCATTCTCCCATTAAGCTTTTCTCTCGAAAGCTTAGCTTTACAATTTAAGACTCTCTTGATTACTTTAAAAAAAAATAATTCACACATAAAACGTTCCTAACTTGAACAAATTTTTGCTCTCTATCCCTTGGTTTTACTTAACTTAGACAAAATTTTAGTTTATATACTATTTAAGTTTTGTTTATATGAAAGTCATAGTCTAATCACTTTTTTATAAAATAAAGCTAAAAATTAGCATAGGATAATCTTGACATAATTTGGTAAGAGTCTCGGTGTAAGTCAATGTCTTCAAATATAGAAAGTGACTTTACTTGATTCGTAAGTAACCAAACTTGATCCATAAGTAACCAAAGTTGACCCACAAGTAACCAATCTTCAAGTCTTTAATTTTAACTCAATTGGTCTTCATAGTTTAGGCTCTAACTTGTCCAAATATCTTCAAAGCAAATAGTCTAATGTTTTTATTCTAAAATTTGTCAACTCTGAAAATAGATAAGCACAACAATGAAACAATGCCTCAAGTTTAGGACACTATTTCAGCCATAGAAACAACCATAGAATTTTTTCTTACCTTTAAATGTGACATTTTTTAAAGCAAAATATAATGTTTTTTTTTTAAAGAAAAAACCAAAAATAGTGTTGTTGACATTTAAAGAGATTCTCTTTAACAAGTTATATCCAAGTTATTCATACAAAAGTATAAAGAAATTTAAAGTTTAATCTATATATTTTAAATATGTTGTATGGCTTATCCAAATTACCATTTAACATCTAAATTGATTAGCAAGTGACTTAAGAACTTGATTAATATGATGCTTGTTACGTGTGAAAAGTAATATATTTTAATCTCGTTCTTAATGCGTTTTTGAATAGTTAATCAATGCAAAATGGTGAATTTTATGCTCCTAATCCTTTGAGTTCATGTTTCTATACTTAGGAGAGTATCTAGGAGCAAAACGATTGAAAATTGAGAGAAAATCGGACAATTGGAGTAGATTTCAGGAGCCACACGGGTTGGACACACGGCCTGTCACACGGGTGTGTGCCAGACCGTGTGGATTTCACGATTCGCACTCTAAATACGCTGAAAAATATAATTTTTAGGTTTTTCGAGCATTCTAAGACCTATATACACCAAATATAAGAAAAAGGAAAAAAAAAGTTGTCAGAGAATATTGAAGAAAACAATTCAGAAAACACCATTGAAGCCGACTCTGAAGCAGATTTCCACCAAGATTGAAGATATCCGTTTGATTTCTTTGAAGTTTATTATGAGTTTCTCTATTTCTTATGGTTATACTGTCTTTGAGATGTTTTTATTCGCAATTATGAGCTAATTTTCTAAATACTTAGGGAGATGAACCCAATGATGAATTATGTATTTTGATTTCTGTTTTACACAATAAATACTTGAATCTTGTTCTCAGTTATGTGTGCTTAATTCTTGATTTAATATTTCTAGATTATTAATTCATGTTTGATGTGCTTAATTCAGAGGAGGAATAGACCATGTTTAAGAGGAGATCTAGCATAATTGAGTGGAGTTGCATGCAATCCTAGAAATAGGACGACATAAATCTACCAGATTAGAGTCAAATCTAATAAGGAATCCATAGATCGAGTGAATGCGATAATAGGGTTTTAATTAGAAAGAAATTTCAATTAATCAACTTAGAGTCAGTTGCTCTTAGTCTTGAAGAGAGATATTAGCATAATTTATGGATTTCTACGGATCAAGATATTAAGTGAATAATTGTTTAATTCTGATTAATAATGACAAATGCAGTCTAGGTGAATTCTTTCTTGGGTATTGTTTTGCTTCTTGGTTATTATTCGATTATTTTCTTATTTTTTCTTTGTCGAGTTCTTTAGTTAATTAATTTAGTCAATTTTAGTTTAAATCAATCACTCCAATTTGCTGGTTAAATAATAGAAAGACGGTAATTTCTAGTACATTTAGTCTTCGTGGTAACGATATCTTGCTCATCATAGCTATACTATTTATCAATAGGTGTACTTGTATTTGTCGAATTTTTAGTTAGTTTCATGGATACAATGCTTAGATAACTCAATTCAAATATTTTGAAGTTTGATAATAAATTTAAAATTTGGACTATAATTTAAGGATATTTTATGTAACTAACTATTATTTTAAATAGTTTTAAATATTTAACAAATATTGATGTTTTTATTCTTCAAAGAATCATGATCTCTTAAATAAAATAAATGTTAAAATATGTTGTTAGTCCCTATATTTTGATAAAATTTGAGATTTAATCCTTGTACTTAAAAAGTTAAACAATTAAGTCTTACTTTTTCTATTTGAAAATCTCAAAGACGCTTATTAAAATCACAACTATTTTACATTGAAGTTTATCAACTTGGATTTTATTAGACTTAATGTCAAGTATGATTAACATAAAATATACATGTTAAATTGATAAATTTTGATAAAAACTATTGATGACAATAATGATTGGACTCAATCTTTTAAATTGAAAAGTAAGGGATTGAAATTTTAACTTTTAAAATATAACTAAATCTCAAATTTTATAAAATTACAGGAACTAACAACATATTTTAACCAAATAAAATAATAAACAACTAACGCCTCATTTGGTAGGAGTATTACAATTTTAATACACATCTTAATACATCAACTTAAAATAACCAATTACTCGGTTGGGTTTTTTTAAAACCATCCATCATTATTTGGTTCGCCTCGATTCTTGTTATTAGTTTTCCATATTAATTTTTGTTTTGATTTTTAGATTTATTTTGATAAAATGAGCTTTGTTTTATTACTTTTGAATATTATCTAACAAAATTTTAATATATTTTTCGTAAATATTTCTAAAAAACAAGAACTTTTAAATTATTTTTACTATTTTAAATATAAAATATGTAACAGTCTGGTTTATACCTTAGTCGGAACAGTGGTTTCGGAACCATAAATCCGAGTCCGTATAATATTTTAATAGTATTCTCTGTGCTGTTGATATGTGAAATAGCATGTGCTAAATTTCCGTAAGCTAATTTGTCTATTTGTATGTTTAATTTGACAAAAGGATGAAATTGTATTAAATGTGAAACTTGTATGCCATTTGTTAAAACACCTATGTGTTGAGGTTTTTAAATGTTATGGCCTTAAGTGGTAATTGAACCACTATTTAGATAGTGGATGATTTTGGTAAAAAATGACCTTGTTAATATGTTATAAACATTTTATATTTTAAGGCTAAAATAGTAAATAGATTATTATGTATGTTATATTGGATAAAAACATGAAAAAAAATGGCCATCTTAGTTCATCTTTTGGCCGAAATTTGAGAAAGAAAAGGAAGTTTTGAAGCTTGTATATTCGGTTGATTACAAGCCAAATTTCAAGGTATGTTTTCAGTTGGTTTTCGATAATTTTTACGTTTTTGTAATCGTTGCTTTGAGAGCTATCAAACCCATGTCTCAATTTGATGAATTGATAATGTTTGTGTGAGATACCATTGATGATATGTTAAGCTTTTTGATTATTTTTGGTGTTAAATGAAAGATATGAATTAGATGAACATACTTTGTTCTTAAATTTTTGATGAATTTAGCTAAATAGGGCTAAATTGAGAAAATGGTAAATTGAGGGACTAAATTGCAAGTTTGATGAGAAATGTGGGCTTATATGTGATGTATATGTATTCGGCTAAGTATATATGGGTGGATTTTGTGAAATTAATGTTTTGAGAAAAATGGACTAAATTGATAAAGTGTGCAAATATGAGGGTTAATTTGCAAATAGCCTTAAATGTGTGTCCATGGATTGAATTGTATGAAGTAGTGAATAAAATGGTTAATTTTGAATATGTTTAGATCAAGAACCTTAGATCGGGAAAAAAGGACTTATTAGATAAAACGAATCCGAGGTAAGTAACTATGAAATGTAACACCCCAAACCAGCCCATGAGTCTGGACGGATCTGGTATTTCAAAATATTTTGGGCCAATTTGAAAGTTTGGAAAAGTTTGATAAAATCTGGTTAAGATATTAAAGTTTTGAAAACTCGTAACTTTTATAAATACATTGGGCTTTATAAACCCTTTTGAAAACATTTGATCATGTACATTTTAAAATCATCAAGTTGTAGTTGACTAAGTTTATTTTTGGTTACCCGATGGTAACGTCTTTGAAAACTCGTAAAAGTTATTAAGTCTAAAAATTTCTTTTAACCTGGTTCATTTAATATTTATAAAATTCCATTTGTATGAGTAAAATAAAGCCATAAAATAAAACATCCAACAATAATAATAGCGCCTTATTACAATCCCAAAATAAAACTTAGAAAATAAATAACTAAAACTGAATTAAACAAGTTCCAAATATGAAAAACAAGCATGGCCCTCGAGTCCTCTCCGGCTCCATCTCCGCGATCTACTCATCGCAAAATGTTAAGGAAATGGGTGAGTCACCAAGACTCGGTGTGTAATCCCCACTAAAGTAACTCATACACAAATCATTAATAACATGCAATTATGCAACCCAACCTATCCATCCATACTCCTCAACTACCCCGTGTGGTCAAAACCACTGATGACTTAAAGTCACAAATTAAATGATGGGGCCAACCCATCGTGTGGTCAAAACCACTGATGACCATAGGTCACAAATAATCAAGTGTGGTCAAAACCACTGGTGGTACCAAACCACTGGGACTTAGTCGCAAATAATCAATCGATGTGGTCAAAACCACTGATGACCATAGGTCACAAATAATCTGATGGGGCCAACCCATCTTGTGGTCAAAACCACTGATGACCATAGGTCACAAATAATCTGATGGGGCCAACCCATCTTGTGGTCAAAACCACTGGCGACAGTCCAAAAATCATCCCCCTCCTCTCATCAATCCCACCATCACATGCTTTTATAACAATTTTCATATATCATGTCATAGCATTTAATGTCATGTGATGGTATGCAAATCATACATCAAAAATCACAAGTTAGGGACTTACTCAAATCCATGATTATGCCACAAGCTAATCACAACCAAAAGATTAAAGCAAACAATAAAGTCATGAAATTAATAAAGTGTGTATTGAGATCTTACACCTGTTACTATCGTAATTCCTAGATCTCAAACTCCGATCTACAACGCTAGATCTTGACCCTACATTCGACCAATCATCTTTGTTAGTAGCCTTTGGCTTTTGATCACTAAAATATTGTCTATTAAAATAGATCCTTACCACCACTTACCGTAGGGAATAAATCCAAAGCTTTCCTTAATGGCTATGGCTTCCTACAATCGCTTTAATTGTATTAGTAAGAATCATAGGCCATAATTTTAATTCAAAAGAGGTGATTACCCCACCACACTTATTAAAATTGGCAGCACCTTGTTGGAGATATGCTATTCGCCTAATGCACAATTGGAAGACTGGAATTTTAGAGAAGAGGAGAAGGGTATTCGACTAGGAAGAACAACAATGCTGGAAATTTGAGCAAATTTTTGGCTAAGAGTTAATAGAGGATTCGCAACACAATGAAGAGAGGAAGAAAAAGAAGAGTTTGCTGGAATTTTCTCTTAAAGAGGAGGTATATTCGGCTAAAAGAAGCAAGGAAAAGTGGAAGTTTTGAATAGTTTTGGCTAGGAAACAATTGTGAATTCAAGCAAGACAAAATTTGGGAGAAGAAAGAAAATTTGCTTGAACCTTGGCACTACTTTGTTGTACCAAAAGATATGGACAGCCCCAAAGAGTCCAATATTCTAATCACTCCCCCACATGTGATAATTTGGCTTTTAATTATCACTCATAAAATAACACTTATCTTCCACTTATCTCCTATCATTTTCTTAACCAATTTAAGAGCAATTAAACTACTAATTACTCCCCTTCCAAATGAAATTAAGCATAAAAATAAGCCTTATCTTAACACTTGAAGAGTCCCAGTATCGCCAATTCTCCCATACACGCCAAGACAAAAAAATAAAATCAAGGTGTCTTCCTTGATTCGATCCAATGACCATGTTGTGGCAATGAAGCCCTTTAAGCGCCCCAAACCAACTCTTCCACCTTAACTTTCATGTTAAATATTCCCACCATTTATTTATAAAGCCTTATACAGAGCCCTTTTCTCTTTTAGCGCCAAAGCCCAAAAATAACACTCTTTCGTCCTTTGCGTTTGAACCCGAGACCTTCGTGCCAACACCTTAAGTGGCGCCCAAGCCACTCCGCCCACCTTTCATGTCAATAAGCCCCGATTTAATTATAAGGCCTTCCTAGCCTAACGCCAAAAGCCCACAAGGGAAAAAAGAAACATTTCCCCTTGTTCCCGCCGAGGCTCGAACCTCCCCTAGCAACTCTCTTGGCGCACCAAGCCACTTGTACCAAGCCCATTCTTGTGTCATGTTCCTCCCAAATTTTATTTAAGCCCTAACTTCTCCTAGCTCCTTTCTTTTAAGTACCTTAAATAGAGTTTTTTAATTCCAACTTCAACCTAATTCGGGTTATTTCTAGACCTAAATCATGCCAAATAAAATCATATTTATTTATTTCTTGAAGCCCACATGAAATTTATTTAAATTACAAATAACCCCTAATTGTGGTGTTACAATTCTACCCCTTAAAATAATTTTGTCCTCGAAATTACTTACTAACGAATAGTCGTACATCTTAACTCACCGTGCTATGCTTATCTCAAGACTCGATCTTAATAGAACTATCGACTTCCTAGGCACAATCTCTAAGTTCACAACCAAGGTTTCAGGCACTTCCCTAGTAAAACAAGAAAACTCTACAATAATCAAAGCAATTAAGAGTATTCCAAAAGTAAGGAACATACCCGTTGTCACATCTGGCACATCCTCCTCCTCGTGACGGCCAACTGCATAAACCAACCTTGGTTGCCTCGCCTCTGCACCTTCAGCACCTCGGCCACGCCCGTTACCATTTCCATTACCCCTAGCTGCACCTCGACCCCTCTGTGGTTGTTGGTTATCCCTTCTGTTTGGTGCACGATCCTGACCTTCCGTTCTCAGCCTAGCTGCCTTCTTAGGACAGTCTCTAACTCGATGCTCCATAGACCCACATTCAAAGCATCCACGATTACCATTCCAACACTCCTTGTGAAACTTGCCACACTTATCACACCGTGGCGACCATTGAGGATTAGTAGCGAAGACGAGCCCAGCGACTTGATCCGACCCATCAAACCTCCTCCTCTTACATTCATTACCCGAGAACCTTGAAGGTTCCGAGCTCCTCTTATTCAATTTCTATCTTGGTTTCGTCTAACCGATTTGTCTTACCCTTGACAACCTTCGACTTCTCCACTAAGACAGTAAACTCCCGTTCCTGTTGTGGAGCTATCATCATTCTCAACTCATCTTTCAACCCATCTTCAAATCTGACACAGCGCTCATGCTCGGTACCCACAATACCACGAGCATATCTACTCAATCGGAGGAACTCGGCCTCATACTCAGCCACCGTCTTATTTCCTTGGACCAGGTTCAAGAAAGCCTTCTTCTGAGCGTCTACATAGCTAGTTCCAATATACTTCTTTTGGTAGGCTTCCCTGAAGAATTCCCAAGTAAAGTTTTCTGCCACCACTCCATCCCTTACGGTGAGTCACCACTGATAGGACTCATCCCGAAGCAGAGAAATGATACCCTTTAACTTCTCCTGGGGTGAATTCCAAGTCACCCATAATCCTTTCCGTGGACTCAACCAATATTCATTGCACTAGGTGCCACTCAAAAACTCCTCTAAATACTTCGCTCCGTTAGCGAGTCGTTCAAATTGACGACTTACGGGTTCTGCACCGCTTTTGACCTCAACAACTCATTCTAACACTCGTAGCACCGCCTGGGATACTACGTCGTTACCACCCATCTGATCCCGAACTCGGTTTCGGCGACAACCCGTCCGGCATCTCATTTCCAGACCCATGTCCGGACCCTGCTGGCTCGGATAAGGCCATCCTACCCCTTCCATGGCCACGGGGTGGACGTCCACGACCTCTTGAACTCATTCTAACGATCACGTTTATCTGTTTAAGAATTTTATGCATTAGTATTTCACTTGGTTATTCGCGAAGAAATTTTATGATAGGAGTTTTAGAAGTGGTTCTTTCGTAATCAAACAAACACACAGTCTTTCATTCATTCAATCCAAAGAGACGTTGTAGTTTCGTTGTGATCGTTTTCCACTACCTGAGGGTATTTTCGTAATTTGTCCTCTGAGGTATTTTGTAATTTTCAAAATACAAGTTCTCGGATGATTTTGTCAAACATTATTTTAAAACTCTTAATTTCTGGGTATTTTGAAAAATTTTGAAATCCGAGGGGTATTTCGGTAATTTTGGACCTCAGGGGCATTTCGGTAATTTTTTCACAAATCGGGGTGAATTGGTAAAATTTTGATGAATCAGGGATATTTCAAAAGTTGTAAAACTTTGAGGGCTCTTTTTGCTAATTACACTTTCTAAAATAGTGATGTTACAAAATTTTGAAAGTCAGGGGTATTCTGGTAATTTTGTAGGTTAGGGGCAATTTTGTAATTTTACAAAATCATGATGTTTTTGATATTTTGCAAGGTAAAGTTTTTGGGCATGAAATTTTTGATTAAAACCGTGGGTATTTTGGAAATTTCATGATTCAAAGGTGTTTTCGTAATTTTACCCCTAAGGGTATTTTAGTAATTTTACATAATCAGGGTATTTTCAAAATAATTTCCAAAAATTGGGTTCTAAGAGATTTCACAAAAAGGAGGATATTTCTAAAATTTCTATTTGAAAATTTTTCATACTGAGGTATTTTGGTAATTTACAAGCCGGGGGTATTTTGGTTATTTTTCTTTTTTCTTTTTTTTTCAAAACAAGGTTTCAATTTCTTCAAAAACAAAACGGTTAATCCCTTTCGGGTTTTAGTTATCAAGTTTAGCCTGTGAGTGTGTCGTCTCAGCTAGGATGAACCATTACTACGCACTAGGTAGGATTCAAGTGAGTAGGAGGTGAGTCACGAGATCGCTTAAATACCAAGCCCCTAATCCAATCCTAGACATGCGGATAACGATTGCCACATCTTTTGCTCAGTGACAACCTCTGTGGTTTGTTTATGGAATTTATTAAATCTTATGCAATATCTGTTGGAGTATGCTAGCCCAAGGTTCAACAGCTTTCTATTCTAGTAGTCTACCTTCCCATTTTACTCTTACCCTCATCAAAAGAATTCAAAAAATTGATAGAAGTACTTACAGGCGGATAGGTCTGGGAGACTCGGTGCCATCTTTGTTCAAGCCAAAACAATTTCTCAAACATTATAATAAGGCCTACTATTCAAAAATCAAACATTTTGGGCCTTGGGCCCCCACACCGAAGTTTTGAACCTGGCTCGATATCTGACTTGTAACACCCCAAACCCTACCCATGAGTCTGACCGGATCGGTATATTCTTGGGTAAAATATTTTGGGCCAATTTGAAAGTTTGGAGAAAGTTTGATAAAATTTGGTTAAGGTATTAAAGCGGGTTTTGAAAACTCGGTTGGGCCTTTTATAAATCTGATTGGGCTTTATAAACCCTTTTGAAAACATTTGATCATGTACATTTTAAAAATCATCAAGTTGTAGTTGACTAAGTTTATTTTTGGTTACCCGATGGTAACGTCTTTGAAAACTCGTAAAAGTTATTAAGTCTAAAAATTTCTTTTAACCGGTTCATTTAATATTTATAAAATTCCATTTGTTTGAGTAAAATAAAGCCATAAAATAAAACATCCAACAATAATAATTATGGCCTTATTACAATCCCAAAATAAAACTTAGAAAATAAATAACTAAAACTGAATTAAACAAGTTCCAAATATGAAAACAAGCATGGTCGCCTCGAGTCCTCTCCGGCTCCATCTCCGCGATCTACTCATCTGCAAAATGTTAAGGAAAGGGGTGAGTCACCAAGACTCAGTGTGTAATCCCCCACCCAGTAAAGTAACTCATACACAAATCATTAATAACATGCAATTATGCAACCCAACCTATCCATCCATACTCCTCAACTACCCCGTGTGGTCAAAACCACTGATGACTTAAAGTCACAAATTAAATGATGGGGCCAACCCATCGTGTGGTCAAAACCACTGATGACCATAGGTCACAAATAATCAAGTGTGGTCAAAACCACTGGTGGTACCAAACCACTGGGACTTAGTCGTAAATAATCAATCGATGTGGTCAAAACCACTTTGATGACCATAGGCCACAAATAATCTGATGGGGCCAACCCATCTTGTGGTCAAAACCACTGATGACCATAGGTCACAAATAATCTGATGGGGCCAACCCATCTTGTGGTCAAAACCACTGGCGACAGTCCAAAAATCATCCCCCTCCTCTCATCAATCCCACCATCACATGCTTTTATAACAATTTTCATATATCATGTCATAGTATTTAATGTCATGTGATGGTATGCAAATCATACATCAAAATCACAAGTTAGGGACTTACGAAATCCATGATTATGCCACAAGCTAATCACAACCAAAAGATTAAAGCAAACAATAAAGTCATGAAATTAATAAAGTGTGTATTGAGATCTTACACACTACACTATCGTAATTCCTAGATCTCAAACTCGATCTACAACGCTAGATCTTGACCCTACATTCGACCAATCATCTTTGTTAGTAGCCTTGACTTTTCGATCACTAAAATATTGTCTATTAAAATAAATCCTTATCACCACTTACCGTAGGGAATAAATCCAAAGCTTTCCTTAATGGCTATGGCTTCCCTACAATCGCTTTAATTGTATTAGTAAGAATCATAGGCCATAATTTTAATTCCAAAAGAGGTGATTACCCCTTACCACACTTATTGAAAATTGGCAGCACCTTGTTGGAGATATGCTATTCGGCCTAATGCACAATTGGAAGGCTGGAATTTTAGAGAAGAGGAGAAGGGGTATTCGGCTAGGAAGAACAACAATGCTGGAAATTTCTGAGCAAATTTTTGGCTAAGAGTTAATAGAGGATTCGGGCAACACAATGAAGAGAGGAAGAAGAAGAAGAGTTTGCTAGAATTTTCTCTTAAAGAGGAGGTATATTCTGGCTAAAAGCGACAAGGAAAAGCTGGAAGTTTTGAATAGTTTTGGCTAGAAACAATTGTGAATTTGGCGTGACAAAATTTGGGGAGAAGAAAAGAAAATTTGCTTGAACCTTGGCACTACTTTGTTGTACCAAAACAGATATGGACAGCCCAAAGAGTCCAATATTCGCAATCACTCCCCCACATGTGATAATTTGGCTTTTAATTATCACTCATAAAAATAACACTTATCTTCCACTTATCTCCTATCCTTTTCTTAACTAATTTAAGAGCAATTAAACTACTAATTACTCCCCCTTCCAATTGAAATTAAGCGGAAAAAATAAGCCTTATCTTAACACTTGAAGAGTCCCAGACTTGCCAATTCTCCCATACACGCCAAAAAAAAAAAAATAAAATCAAGGTCTTTGCTTTCTTGATTCGAACCAATGACTTCTTTGTAGGAAGCAGCAATTTCTTTAAGCGCCCCAAACCAACTCTTCCACCTTAACTTTCATGTTAAATATTCCCACCATTTATTTATAAAGCCTTATACAGAGCCCTTTTCTCTTTAGCGCTAAAGCCCAAAATAACACTCCTTGCGTCCCTTACATTTCGAACCCGAGACCTTCGTGCCAACACCCTTAAGTGGCGCCCCAAGCCACTCCGCCCACCTGCCTTTCATGTCAATAAGCCCCCTGATTTAATTATAAGGCCTTCCTAGGCCTAACACCCAAAAAGCGCACAAGGGAAAAAAAACATTTCCCTTGTTCATTGAGGCTCGAACCTCCCCCCTAGCAACTCTCTTAGGCACACCAAGCCACTTGTACCAAGCCCATTCTTGTGTCATGTTCCTCCTAAATTTTATTTAAGCCCTAACTTCTCCTAGCTCCTTTCTTTTAAGTACCTTAAAAAGAGTTTTTTTAATTCCAACTTCAACCTAATTCGGGGTTGTTTCTAGACCCTAAATCATGCCAAATAAAATCATATTTATTTATTTCTTGAAGCCCACATGGAATTTATTTAAATTACAAATAACCCCTAATTCAGGGTGTTACAGCAAATAAACGTATTTCTATTGAATTGAATATATCTATATGACTATCAATGATAATGAATGTTTATGAGATGCTAGGTGCATGAATTCTGAGATAAGTCTGAAAAGTCCCATACGAACCTAGGAATAGATAGGATTAGCTATGTCATGACATAGGTATACTGCTACATTTTATCATGTAAGACCACGTCCGGACGTTGGCGTTGATTTGAAATTTCGAGTAAGACCACATGGGACACAGTGGCATCGATATCTGAATCGAGTAAGACACCGTCGGGACGATGGCATCAATATCTAAATCTGAGTAAGACACATGCGGGACAATGGCATCAATATCTCGAAGCGAGTAAGACCTATCCGGGATAGTGGTATCGATATCGAATCGATTAAGACCTGTTTGAGGCAAAGGCATCGATATCTCGAATCTGAGTAAGACCTGTTTGGGGACGATGGCATCAATATCTAAATACGAGTAAGGCCCTGTCTAGGATAGTGGCATCGACATCCGACTATATGTAAGACCACGTCTGGGATGTTGGCATTGCACGACTATTCTGAGCTTTCTAAGCATCCTACTAGGTTCCTATTGGTTCAATGGGCAAGTCTGTGATATGAGTTACAAATCCGAGCTATGAAAAATTACGTGATTATAAATCCGTTTCAGGTACGCTGATTATACACTAATCATGTATACAAGGTAAGCATCCATGTGATCTTACAATGATATCATGTATATGGAATGGATGATGTGATAAGTAAGTTTGGCTAGATGAGTTAGGTGATTATATGATTCTTGAATTGTGAGAATGACTAATGTGATCAAAAGTATATGAACCAAAGCATATATGTGATAGTTTATTAAGTGATTGATATGTGCCAATCTATCTATTTGCAAATATGCCTTCCATGTCAAGTTTGTTGTATATTGACTTACTAAGCTTTGTAAAGCTTACTCTGTGTGTTTCTTTTCTCTGTTTTATAGGTTGTCAAAGCTACTGAAGGCTCAGGACCGTCAAGGATTATCATCACACTACTAAACTTATTTTGGTACCATTTTTAAAATGTATATAGCTAATTATGGCATGTATAGGCTAGATAAGTGTATATGATTATAAGATGATTTTAACCATATGTTTTGGTTAGTTTTGAGTTGATAAAATGCTTGAATGAATGAGTTGTATGAAGCATATGTTTTAGTATAGTTTGATGCTTATAAATAGTTAAGTTTTGGCCATGTAAATGGATAATTTATGCTTGTGATCACACGGGTTTTTAGTTGGTAATTGGCATTGAATGTATAGATTGGTTAGTCATTTTGGTATGTTTTTGGTTGCCTTATATGCAAAATATGTGATGGAAAATGTTACTTGTAGGTGACCCATTTGGGGTGGCATTTTGGTGTTGCAAATGACCTATAATGTCACACGGTCATGGCACACGGGCGTGCCTAGCAACCGTGGGGTAAAAGTCAGTAGCTAGCATTAAGAGCACACGGTCATGGCACGGGCGTGCCTACAGGTCGTGCAAGAAATGGCAGTATATGACCTTATAGTACACGGCCTTAGCACACGGGCGTGCTTGGTAGCCGTGTTGGTTTTGGCAGTATATAACCACGGGGAGGATACACGGGTGTGTCAAGTTGCAGTGGAAGAGGCACGGCCTACCCCCACGGGCGTGTATCCCCTGTATTTAGAAAAATTTTCAATTTTTTATGAAATTTTGTATGTGCTTCAATTTAGTCCTGACTCAGGTTATAAGCATATTTAGGGTCTCGTTGACCTATTTAAGGGACATTATGAATGATATTGATGAATGATTGTGTGAAATTCTGTAAATGTTTTCGATCTGTCCGGTAATGCCTCTAACCCTAGTCCGGCGTCAGATACGAGTTAGGGGTGTTACATTTGATTGGTATCAGAGCTACGGTTTAGTCGATTCTCAAACTAATGTAGTATGTCAGAGTCTAGCTATACATGCCATATATCTGAAAATGTGATAGTGTGATGTATCCTGACGTATAAATGTGATTTTTGTATAGTAATGGATCCCGAAAGAGCCGTAGCTGACGACGTAGAAAGTAATGCGCTGCTCCTTTGAAGGGACAATGCCTTTTGATTCGAGACCGATTCTGAAGCGTCAAGAGGAGAAAGCTAAACAAGCTTTCTTCCAAATGATGAGTGAGTGGTTCACTCAATTCATGAGAAATAATCTGACTGTTTCGCAACCCCCACCCCAGGTTAATCCCCCTCAGACTACAGTTGTGCCACCGACTATGTATCCAAATTTGTTAAATAAGCCTCCGGTTGATAAGATCCGTAAGTATGGGGCCGAAAAATTTCGAGCTACTAAGGATGATGATGCTGAAAAGGCTGAGTTCTGGTTAGAAAACACGATCCAGGTATTTGATGAATTGTCTTTGACTCCGGATGAATGCATAAAGTGTGTTGTATCCTTGCTTCGAGGTACAGCTTATCAATGGTGGAAAACCTTAATTTCTGTTGTTTCGAGAGAACGAGTTACATAGGATTTCCTTCAGATTGAGTTTCGAAAGAAATATATTAGTGAGAGATTCGTTGATCAGAAACGAAATGAATTTCTAGAGCTTAAACAAGACCGAATGACTGTTACTGAATATGAACTAGAATTCGTGCGACTAAGTCAATATGCCCGAGAATGTATATCATCTGAAGCTATAATGTGCAAAAGATTAGAAGACGGTCTTAATGAAGACATTCATTTGCTAGTCGGGATTTTAGAAATAAAAGAGTTCGTTACACTAGTTGATCGAGCATGCAAAGCTAAAGCACTTGGGAAAGATAAAAGAAAAGCTGAAACTGAAGCCCGAGATATGAGAAAGAGATTTCAGAATAAATTATTTCATCTACTCTAAAGAGATTCGAGATGATCAAATTCGTTCGAGGATAATGTGAGACATTGAGCAGACTCGAGATAGATCGCAGATGAGTTCTAAGACTCTGTAACTTCAATAGCAGTGTTGGTAATGTTCAGATCGACCACAGAATGTAAACATTGTGGAAAAGGCATCGGGAAGTCAGTATATTAAATGACGAGCTTGCTTGGATGTGGATCACTTGATCATTTTATCGATGATTGTCCCGAGTCCGTCGAGCTAGAGACCGTCGTGAATCTGAGACTTTATAATGCACCAGGAGGGTAGACCTTGAAGAATACAAGAAATGTTAGTGGTAGTCGAGGTGCACGAGACACACATTATAAGATCTAAAGCTAAAGCGCTGTCAGACATATGCTATCCGAGCTCGTGAAGAAGCTTCATCACTGATGTCATAACGGGTACTTTTACACTTCATGATACTTATGTGATTGCATTGATAGACCCTGGTTCTATGTATTCTTATATATGCATGAATTTAGTTTACAGTAAAACTTTGCCTGTAGAGTCTACTGAGTTTGCTATAAAAGTATCGAACCCCTTAGGTAAAAGTGTCATTGTTGACAAAGTATGCAAAAACTGCCCGTTAATGTTTCGAGATAATTGTTTACCTGCTGATCTGATGCTTCTGCCATTTGATGAATTCGATATTATTCTGGGTATAGATTGGTTGTCTTTGCATGATGCTGTTGTGAACTGCAAAAGAAAGGCTATAGATTTGAGATGTCCAAATAATGAAATTGTACGAATTGAATCTAATGATTTGAGTGGATTGCATGCTGTGATATCGGTCTTGAAAGCTCAAAGTTATGTGAAAAAGGGGTATGAGTCATATTTTGCTTATGTGATTAATTCGGAAGTGTCTGAGAAGAAAGTTAAGTCGGTACTTATTGTTTGTGAGTTTTCTGATGTGTTCCCTGAAGAGTTACTGGGTTTACCTCCGATTCGTGAAGTTGAGTTTGGTATTGAATTGATGCCTGGTACTACACCTATTTCAATAGCTCCGTATAGAATGGCACCAACAGAGTTGAAAGAATTAAAGTCACAGTTGCAAGAGTTAATCGATAGAGGGTTCGCTAGACCGAGTTTCTCGCATTGGGATGCTCATGTTCTGTTTGTGAAAAAGAAAGATGGCACGATGAGAATGTGCATTGATTACCTTCAGTTGAATAAGGTGACCATAAAGAACAAATATCCGTTACCCAGAATTGACGACTTATTTGATCAGTTAAAAGGAGCTACAGTATTTTCAAAAATAAATCTGAGATCGGGATACTATCAATTGAGAGTTAAAGATTCAGACACTCCAAAGACTGCTTTCAGAACGAGGTACGGGCATTATGAGTTTTTAGTTATGGCATTTGGACTAACCAATGCTCCTGCTGTTTTTATGGATCTGATGAACAGAATTTTCAGACCGTACCTAGATCAATTTGTTGTAGTATTCATAGATGATATATTGATTTATTCGCAGAATGAAAATGAGCATGCTAAACAATTGAGGATTGTGTTGCAAACTCTGCGAGAAAAGTAATTGTACGCGAAATTTAGCAAATGTGAATTCTGGTTGCACAAGGTTAGTTTTCTGGGATATATTGTATCAGCTCCTGGGATTCGGGTTAATCCGAGCAAGATATCTGCTATTCTGAATTGGAAACCTCTGAGGAACGTGTTTGAAGTCCATAGTTTTCTGGGTTTAGCTGGTTATTACCGCAGATTTGTAAAAGGCTTTTCGATAATGCTACTCTGTTGACAAGATTACTTCAGAATAATGTTAGATTTGAATGGTCAAAGAAATGTCAAAAAAGTTTCGACCAGTTGAAAGCTCTGCTAACAGAAGCTCCAGTATTAGTACAACCAGAATCGGACAAAGAATTTTTGATTTACAGTGATGCTTTGTTAAACGGACTAGGATGTGTTTTGATGCAAGAAGGCAAAGTTGTAGCTTATGCCTCGAGACAATTGAAGCCTCATGAAAAGAACTATCCAACGTACGACCTTGAGTTAGCTGCGATTATTTTTGCATTCAAGATTTGGCGCCATTATCTGTATGGTGAGAAATGTCATGTATTTTCGGATCATAAAAGTTTGAAATATTTGATGACCTAGAAAGATTTAAATTTGCGTCAAAGAAGATAGTTAGAACTGTTAAAAAATTATGAGCTTATGATAGATTATCATTTAGGAAAAGTAAACGTTGTTGCTGATGCTCTGAGTCGAAAATCATCAATTGCATTGCATGCCTTAAATGCTTAGTTAGATTTGTCTGATGATAGTTCTGTGATGGCTGAATTGAAAGAGAAACCGTTGTTTTTACAACAGATATGTGATGCTTAGAAGGTTGATAATGAATTATTATTGAAACGAGCTCAATGTGAATTGAATTCTGAATCTGAATTTTGTATTATTGATGATTGCTTGAGATTTCGAGATCGTATCTGTGTTTCGAGAAATCTGGAGTTGATTCAGTTGATTTTGAGTGAAGTACACAACAGTCGCCTATCTGTTCATCTGGGAAGTACAAAGATGTATCATGATCTAAAGCAACACTATTGGTGGTCTGGCATGAAGCGAGACATTTCTGACTTTGTTTCGAAATGTTTAGTTTGTCAGCAAGTGAAAGTTGAACATCAAGTTTCGTCTGGTTTGCTACAACCGATTCTAATTCCTGAGTGGAAATGAGAAAGAGTAACGATAGACTTTGTTTCTGGATTGCCTCTAACTCCAAGAAAGAAAGATGCGATTTGGGTCGTAGTTGACCGATTGATAAAATCGCCATTTTATTACGGTAAGATCGACTACTCGCTTGAAAGATTAAATGAGCTTTATATTTTTGAGATTGTGAGATTGCACGAGTACCACTATCCATTGTGTCAAACGAGATCAAGAGATTTACATCGTAATTTTGGAAGAAGTTGCAAGAAGCTTTAGGCACAAAATTGCATTTCAAGATGACTTTTCATCCAGTAGAGCGATGGTCAATCCGAACGGATCATTCAAATTTTAGAGGATATGTTACGATGCTATATACTTGAGTTTATTGGTTCGTGGGGACATTCTCTGCCATTGATCGAATTTGCGTATAACAATAGTTTTCAGACGAGCATCAAAATGGCACCTTATGAAGCTTTGTACGGACGTAAATGTCGAACACCTCTCAGATTGATCGAGCTTAGTGAGAATAAGCTACGAAGTTGATTTGATAAAAGATTCGAGCGAAAGTGAAATTGATCCGAGATTGTTTGAAAGCGACATCGATCGTCAAGTCTTATGCAGACTTGAAACGAAAAGATATAGAATTTGAAATCGGTGACAAAGTATTTCTAAAAGTGTCTCTGGGAAGAAAGTGCTTGATTAGGACATAAAGGTAAATTAGTCCTGAGATTCATCGGACCGTATGAGATCATTGAACGTGTTGGGCCTGCTGCATATAGATTAAAGTTACCGCGAGTTAGTTAGAGATTCATAGTGTATTTACGTTTCAATGCTTCAGAATATCGATCGATCCGTCACATGTGATTGCCCGTCCTCGAAATTGAAATTCGATCCGAAATGACATACGAAGAGGAACCAATGTGTATCTTAGCTCGTGAAGTGAAAGAGTTGAGAAATAAGAAAATTCATTTAGTAAAAGTATTATGGAATCGTCACGGAATAGAAGAGGCTACGTGGGAGCGTAAGGGTGCAATGAGACAACAATATCCGACTACATTAACGGTAAGATTTTCGGGACGAAAATCCTGGGGGAGAATTGTACTAGTCCGGTTTATACCTTTTCTTAACCAATTTAAAAGCAATTAAACTACTAATTACTCCCCCTTCCAATGAAATTAAGCATAAAAATAAGCCTTATCTTAACACTTGAAGAGTCCGTATCTTGCCAATTCTCCCATACCTTGATTGACAAAAAAATAAAAATCAAGGTCTTTGCTTCCTTGATTCGATCCGATGACCATTTGTAGGAAGCAGCCCTGAAGCGCCCTTTAAAACCAACTCTTCCACCTTAACTTTCATGTTAAATATTCCCACCATTTATTTATAAAGCCTTATACAGGCCCTTTTCTCTTTTAGCGCCAAAGCCCAAAATAACACTCTTTCGTCCTTTGCGTTTGAACCAGAGACCTTCGTGCCAACACCCTTAAGTGGCGCCCAAGCCACTCCGCCCGCCCCTTTCATGTCAATAAGCCCCGGTTTAATTATAAGGCCTTCCTAGGCTAACGCTTAAAAAGCCCACAAGGGAAAAGAATTTCCCCTTGTTCCATAGAAGCTCGAACCTCCCCAGCAACTCTCTTGGCGCACCAAGCCACTTGTACCAAGCCCATTCTTGTGTCATGTTCCTCCCAAATTTTATTTAAGCCCTAACCTCCTAGCTCCTTTCTTTTAAGTACCTTAAATAGAGTTTTTTAATTCCAACTTCAACCTAATTCGGGTTATTTCTAGACCTAAATCATGCCAAATAAAATCATATTTATTTATTTCTTGAAGCCACATGAAATTTATTTAAATTACAAATAACCCCTAATTGAGGTGTTACAATTCTACCCCTTAAAAATAATTTTGTCCTCGAAATTACTTACTAACGAATAGTCGTACATCTTAACTCACCGTGCTATGCTTATCTTATGCTCGATCTTAATAGAACTATCGACTTCCTAGGCACAATCTCTAAGTTCACAACCAAGGTTTGGGCACTTCCTAGTAAAACAAGAAAACTCTACAATAATCAAAGCAATTAAGAGTATTCCAAAAGTAAGGAACATACCGTTGTCACATCGGCACATCCTCCTCCTCGTGACGATATTGCTTGCATAAACCAACCTTGGTTGCCTCGCCTCTGCACCTTCAGCACCTCTGCCATGCCCGTTACCATTTCCATTACCCCTAGCTGCACCTCGACCCCTCTGTGGTTGTTGGTTATCCCTTACATTTGGTGCGATCCCGACCTTCCGTTCTTTCATTTGCCTTCTTAGAACAGGTCTCTAACTCGATGCTCCATAGACCCATTCAAAGCATCCGATTACCATTCCAACACTCCCCTTGTGAAACTTGCCACACTTATCACTGCAGTGGCGGCCATTGAGGATTAGTAGCGGCGACCTAGCGACTTGATCCGACCCATCAAACCTCCTCCTCTGTTCATTACCCGAGAACCTTGAAGGTTCCGAGCTCCTCTTATTCAATTTCTATCTTGGTTTCGTCTAACCGATGTCTTACCCTTCAAGAACCTTGACTTCCAACTCATTCTAACGATCACGCTTATCTGTTTAAGAATTTTATGCATTAGTATTTCAATTGGTTATTGAAGAAATTTTATGATGGAGTTTTAGAGTGGTTCTTACAGTAATCAAAAAACACTCATTTAATCATTCAATCCAAGAACGTTAGATTCGTTGTGATCGTTTTCCACTACCTGGGTATTTTCGTAATTTGTCCCTGGGTATTTTGTAATTTTCAAAATACAAGTTCTCGGATGATTTTGTCAAACATTTTTTAAAATCTTAATTTCTGTATTTTGAAGAATTTTGATACAGCAGGTATTTGAAAATGTTGGACTAGTGTGATTGTAATTTTTCGACATATAGGAATGTGGAAATTTGATAGCAATGGGATCCTCAAAAGCTGTAGAGTGATAAGGTCTTTGCTATTCACTTTAAAGGAAGTGCCTTAAATTGATTGAGATCGATGTCTGGCGGTCAAGAGGAGAAGCTAAACAAGCTTTCTTCGGATGATGAGTGAGTGGTTCACTCAATTCATGAGAAATAATCCATTGTAACCCCCCTAGTTAATCCCCTCGGACTGGTTGTGCCACTATGTATCGAATTTGTTAAATAAGCCTCCGGTTGATAAGATCCGTAAGTATGGGAGAAGAATTTCGAGCTACTAAGGATGATGATGCTAAAAAGTTTGAGTTAGTTGAAAACAGATCCAAGTATTTGATGAATTGTTTTTGACTCGGATGAATGCATAAAGTGTGTTCTATCCTTACTTGATGACGGCTTATCAATGGTGGAAAACCTTAATTTCTTGTTTGAGAGACAGGTTACATGGGATTTCTTTGATTGAGTTCAAAAGAAATATATTAGTGAGATTCATTGATCGAAAGCAACGAATTTCTAGAGCTTAAACAAGACCAAATGACTTTCTTGAATATGAACTAGAATTAAATGCGACTAAGTCAATATGCAGAATGTATATCATCCGAGCTATAATGTGCAAAAGATTTAAGCGGTCTTAATGAAGACATTCATTTGCTAGTCGGGATTTTAAAAATAAATGAGTTCGTTACACTAGTTGATCGAGCATGCAAAGCTAAAGCACTTGGGAAAGATAAAGAAAAGTTTGGCTGAGCGAGATATGAGAAAGATTTGAACAAATTATTTGATCTACTCCAAAGAGATTGAAATGATCAAATTCATTCGGGATAATGTGAGACATTGAATAGGACTCGAGATAGATCGAGATGAGTTCTAAGACTCGAACTTCAATGGCCGGTGTTGGTAATGTTCAAATGACTGAATGTAAACATTGTGGAAAAGCATCGGGAATGTGATAGATTAAAAAAGACTTTTGATGTGGATGCTGATCATTTTATTCGTGATTGTCCGAGTCCGTCGAGTAGAATTGAATCGAGACTTGATAATGCACAAGGAGGGTAGACCTTGAAGAATACAAGAAATGTTAGTGGTAGTCGAAGGTCAGAGACACATTTTATAAGATCTAAAGCTAGGACTTCCGAGCATATGCTATCCGAACTTCGTGAAGAAGCTTCATCACGATGTCATAGTACTTTCACACTTCATGATACTTATGTGATTGCATTGATAGACCACAGTTCTAATTCTTATATATGCATGAATTTAGTTTATAGTAAGACTTTGCTGTAGAGTCTCTTGAGTTTGCTATAAAAGTATCGAACCCTTAGGTAAAAGTGTCATTGTTGACAAAGTATGCAAGTGCTGATTAATGTTTGAGATAATTGTTTACTCTGATCGATGCTCGCCATTTGATGAATTCGATATTATTCGGGTATGGATTGGTTCTTTGCAGATCTTGACGCAAGAAAGACTATAGATTTGATATCGAATAATAGAAATTTCGAATTGAATCTAATATTTGAGGGATTAGCTCTATCGGCTTAAAGCTCAAATTATGAAAAGGGACTGAGCAATTTTGCTTAGATTGATTGAATCGAGAAGAAAGTTAAGCGGACTATTGTTGTGATTTTCGATTGTTCAGAAGAGTTCTGGGGTTTACCTCAATTTGTGAAGTTGAGTTTGGTATTGAATTGATGCGTACTACCCTATTTCAATAGCTCCGTATAGAATGACAAGAGTTGAAAGAATTAAAGTCACGATTAAGTTAATCGATAGAGGGTTAACTAGCAAGTTTTCATGGGATGCTCCTTGCATTTATGAAAAGAAAGATGGACGATGAGAATGTGTATTATTACTTCGATGAATAGGTGATATAGATCTAATTGTAGAATGGCTAATATTAAAAGTATTAAACAAAGCTAAGTTTTATTAAGTGATGATGGTGATCGACCCATCAAACCTCCTCCTCTCGACCCATCAAACCTCCTCCTCTTACATTTCATTGCAAGAACCTTGAAGGTTCCGAGCTCCTCTTATTCAATTTCTATCTTGGTTTCGTCTAACGATGTCTTACCCCTTGACAACCTTCGACTTCTCCACTAAGACGGTAAACTCCGTTCTGTTGTGGAGCTATCATCATTCTCAACTCATCTTTCAACCCATCTTCAAATCGACACGGTATTTCATGCTCGGTACCCACAATACCACGAGCATATCTACTCAATCGGAGAACTTCGGCCTCATACTCAATACCGTCTTATTTCCTTGGACCAGTTCAAGAAAGCCTTCTTCCATACCGCCATAGCTAGTTCAATATACTTCTTTTGGTAGGCTTCCACGAAGAATTCCCAAGTAAAGTTTTCGCCACCACTCCATCCCTTACGGTGAGTCACCTGATAGGACTCATCCGAGGCGGCGAAATGATACCCTTTAACTTCTCCTGGGGGTGAATTCCAGTCACCCATAATCCTTTCCGTGGACTCAACAATATTCATTGCACTAGGTGCCACTCAAAAAACTCCTCTAAATACTTCCTCGCAGTTAGCGGGTCGTTCATACCACCAGACTTACGGGTTCACTGCACGCACTTTTGACCTCAACAACTCATTCTAACACCATGTACTTGCGGATACTACGTCGTTACCACCCATCGATCCGAAACTCGGTTTCGGCGTAAACCGTCCGGCATCTCATTTCCGGACCCATGTCCGGACCTGTTGGCTCGGATAAGGCCATCCTACCCTTCCATGGCCACGGGGTGGGCGTCCACGACCTCTTGAACTCATTCTAACGATCACGTTTATCTGTTTAAGAATTTTATGCATTAGTATTTCACTTGGTTATTCGCGAAATTTTATGATAGGAGTTTTAGAAGTGGTTCTTTCGTAATCAAACAAACACTACATCTTTCATTCATTCAATCCAAAGAGGCGTTGTAGTTTCGTTGTGATCGTTTTCCCACTACTGAGGGTATTTTACGTAATTTGTCCTCAGAGGTATTTTGTAATTTTCAAAATACAAGTTCTCGGATGATTTTGTCAAACATTATTTTAAAACTCTTAATTTCTCGGTATTTTGAAAAATTTTGAAATCAGGGGTATTTGATAATTTGGACCTCGAGGGCATTTGGTAATTTTTCACACAAATCGGGGTGAATTGGTAAAATTTTGATGAATCAGGGATATTTCAAAAGTTGTAAAACTTTGAGGCTCTTTTGCTAATTACACTTTCTAAAATAGTGATGTTACAAAATTTTGAAAGTCGAGGTGTCTAGTAATTTTGTAGGTTAGGGGCAATTTTGTAATTTTACAAAATCATGATGTTTTGATATTTTGCAAGGTAAAGTTTTTGGGCATGAAATTTTGATTAAAACCGTAGGTATTTTGGAAATTTCATGATTCAAAGGTGTTTCGTAATTTTACCCTAAGGGTATTTTAGTAATTTTACATAATCGAGGTATTTTCAAAATAATTTCCAAAAATTGGGTTCTAAGAGATTTCACAAAAGGAGGATATTTCTAAAATTTCTATTTGAAAATTTTTCATACGGAGGGTATTTTGGTAATTTACAAGCCAGGGGTATTTTGGTTATTTTTCTTTTTTTCTTTTTTTTTTCAAAACAAGGTTTCAATTTCTTCAAAAACAAAACGGTTAATCCCTTTCGGGTTTTAGTTATCAAGTTTAGCTTTGTGAGTGTGTCGTCTCATTAGGATGAACCATTACTACATGCAGGTAGGATTCAGTGAGTAGGAGGTGAGTCACGAGGGCTAACTTATACCAAGCCCAAATCCAATCCTAGACATGCGGATAACGATTGCCACATCTTTTGCTCATTGACAACCTCTGAGGGGTTTGTTTATGGAATTTATTAAATCTTATGCAATATCTGTTGGAGTATGCTAGCCACAAGGTTCAACAGTTTCTATTCTAGTAGTCTACCTTCCCATTTTACTCTTTACCCTCATCAAAAGAATTCAAAAAATTGATAGAAGTACTTACAGGCGGATAGGTGCTGGAGACTCGGTGCCATCTTTTTTCAAGCAAAACAATTTCTCAAACATTATAATAAGGCTACTATTCAAAAATCAAACATTTTGGGCCTTGGTTTACATTTGCATAGAAGTTTTGAGCAGCTCGAATCTGACTTGTAACACCTTAAACCCGGCCCATGAGTCTGACGGATCGGTATATTCTTGGTAAAATATTTTGGGCCAATTTGAAAGTTTGGAGAAAGTTTGATAAAATTTGGTTAAGGTATTAAAGCGGGTTTTGAAAACTCAGTTGGGCCTTTTATAAATCTGATTGGGCTTTATAAACCCTTTTGAAAACATTTGATCATGTACATTTTAAAAATCATCAAGTTGTAGTTGACTAAGTTTATTTTGGTTACCCGATGGTAGCGTCTTTGAAAACTCGTAAAAGTTATTAAGTCTAAAAATTTCTTTTAATAGGTTCATTTAATATTTATAAAATTCCATTTGTTTGAGTAAAATAAAGCCATAAAATAAAACATCCAACAATAATAATTGCGGCCTTATTACAATCCCAAAATAAAACTTAGAAAATAAATAACTAAAAGCTGAATTAAACAAGTTCCAAATATGAAAACAAGCATGGTCGCCTCGAGTCCTCTCCGCTCCATCTCCGCGATCTACTCATCGCAAAATGTTAAGGAAGGGGTGAGTCACCAAGACTCGATGTGTAATCCCCATCCATAAAGTAACTCATACACAAATCATTAATAACATGCAATTATGCAACCCAACCTATCCATCCATACTCCTCAACTACCAGTGTGGTCAAAACCACTGATGACTTAAAGTCACAAATTAAATGATGGGGCCAACCCATCGTGTGGTCAAAACCACTGATGACCATAGGTCACAAATAATCAAGTGTGGTCAAAACCCTTTGGTGGTACCAAACCACTTTGGGACTTAGTCGTAAATAATCAATCGATGTGGTCAAAACCACGATGATATAGGCCACAAATAATCGATGGGGCCAACCCATCTTGTGGTCAAAACCACTTGATGACCATAGGTCACAAATAATCGATGGGAAAACCCATCTTGTGGTCAAAACCATCGGCGGTCAAAAATCATCCCCCTCCTCTCATCAATCCGATTTTTTAAAGAACAATTTGGTGGGAAGGGAAATTTGACTTTGTTTGAAATTTTAGCCAAGTGAAAGATGAACATCAAGTTTAATCGGTTTGCTACACGATTCTAATTCTGAGTGGAAATGAGAAAAGTGATGGACTTTGTTTCGGATTGCCTCTAACTCAGAAAGAAAGATCGATTTGGGTGTATTGAGATTGATGAAATCTGCCATTTTATTCGTAAATCGACTACTCGCTTGAAAGATTAATAGCTTTATATTTTGAGATTTGAGATTGCGGATACCACTATCCATTGTGTCAAGCAGAGATCCGAGATTTACATGCAATTTTGGAAGAAGTTGCAAGAAGCTTTAGGCACAAAATTGCATTTCATCGACTTTTCATCCGTGACGGATGGTCAATCCAAGCGGATCATTCAAATTTTAGAGGATATGTTACGATCTTGTATACTTGAGTTTATTGGTTCTGGGACGATATCGCCATTGATCGAATTTATGATAACAATAGTTTTCGACGAGCATCAAAATGGCACCTTATGAAGCTTTATGCGGACGTAAATGTCAAACACCTCGTATTGGTGAGCTTAGTGAGAATAAGCAACGAGTTGATTTGATAAAAGATTGAGAAAGTGAAATTGATCCGAGATTGTTTGAAAGCGACATCGATCGTCGAAGTCTTATCGACTTGAAACGAAAAGATATAGAATTTGAAATCGGTGACAAAGTATTTCTAAAAGTGTCTCCATGGAAGAAAGTGCTTGATTAGGACATAAAGGTAAATTGAGTCGAGATTCATCGGACCGTGAGATCATTGAGCGTGTTGGGCTGTTGCATATAGATTAAAGTTGCGTTGAGTTAGAGAAGATTCATAATGTATTTACGTTTCAATGCTTCGTGAATGTCGATCGATCAAGTCACATGTGATTGCCCGTCTGAAATTGAATTCGATCGAAATGACATTGAAGAGGAACCGATCGTATCTTAGCTCGTGAAGTGAAAGAGTTGAGAAATAAGAAAATTCATTTAGTAAAAGTATTATGGAATCGTCACGGAATAGAAGAGGCTACGTGGGCGTAAGGATACAATGAGACAACAATATCCGACTCTATTTAATCGAAGATTTTCGGGATGAAAATCCAAAGCGGAGAATTGTACTAGTCCGGTTTATACCCTAGTCGAACAGGTTTCGGGACCATAAATCCGATCGTATAATATTTTAATAGTATTCTTTGTGCGTTGATATGTGAAATAGCATGTGCTAAATTTTCGTAAGCTAATTTATCATTTGTATGTTTAATTTGACAAAAGGATGGAATTGTATTAAATGTGAAACTTGTATGCCATTTGTTAAAACACCTATGTGTTGTGGTTTTTAAATGTTATGGCCTTAAGTGGTAATTGAACCACTATTTAGATAGTGGATGATTTTGGTAAA
Source organism: Gossypium rotundifolium (assembly GCA_025506655.1). NCBI lineage: Eukaryota > Viridiplantae > Streptophyta > Magnoliopsida > Malvales > Malvaceae > Gossypium > Gossypium rotundifolium. The sequence continues at coordinate 11,841,403 of CP106733.1, forward strand.
AATGACCTTGTTGTTATGTTATAAACATTTTATATTTTAAGGCTAAAATAGTAAATAGATTATTATGTATGTTATATTGGATAAAAACATGAAAAAATGGCCATTTTAGTTTATCTTTTGGCGAAATTTGAGAAAGAAAAGGAAGTTTTGAAGCTTTATTTTCGATTGATTACAAGCCAAATTTTAAGGTATGTTTTCGGTTGGTTTCGATAATTTTACGTTTTGTAATCGTTGCTTTGAGAGCTATCAAACCTATGTCTTAATTTGATGAATTGATAATGTTTGTGTGAGATGTCATTGATGATATGTTAAGCTTTTTGATGATTTTTGGTGTTAAATGAAAGCTATGAATTAGATGAACATACTTTGTTCTTAAATTTTTGATGAATTTAGCTAAATAGGGCTAAATTGAGAAAATGGTAAATTGAGGGACTAAATTGCAAGTTTTATGAGAAATGTGGGTTCATATATGATGTATATGTATTGCTAAGTATATGTATGGGTGGATTTTGTGAAATTAATGTTTTGAGAAAATAGACTAAATTGATAAAGTGTGCAAATATGAGGTTAATTTGCAAATAACCTTAAATGTGTGTCCATGGATTGAATTGTATGAAGTAGTGAATAAAAGGTTAGTTCGAATATGTTTAGATCAAGAACGAGGAAAACAGACTTAGATCACGGAAAAGCGAAATGTAAGAGTAGTCATTTTCATTAGATAAATCGAATCGAGGTAAGTCACTATGCAAATAAACGTATTTGTATTGAATTGATATATATATATATATGACTATCAATGATAATGAATGTTTATGAGATGCTAGGTGCATGAATTCGATTTAAGTTCGATATAGTGATTAAGTCCGAAAAGTCCTGCATGAACCTAGGAATAGATAGGATTAGCTATGTCATGACATAAGTATCGTTCTATTTTATCATGTAAGAACACGTCCGGATGTTGGCGTTGATTTGAAATTTCGAGTAAGACCTGTCTGGGCGATGGCATCGATATCTGAATACGGTAAGACCCACGGGACATGGCATCGATATCGAATCTGAGTAAGACCTATGCGGGACGAGGCATCGATATCTCGAATCTGAGTAAAGGCGCTATCTGGGATAGTGGCATCAATATCTGCAAAAGTAAGACCCTATCGGGACAATGGCATCGATATCGAATCGAGTAAGACCTTGCCGGGACATGGCATTAATATTTGAATACGAGTAAGACCACATGCGGGCATGGCATCGACATCCGACTATCGTAAGACCAAGTCGGGACGTTGGCATTGTCACGACTATTACGAGCTTCGAGCATCCTACTAGGTTCCTATTGGTTCAACAGCAAGTCGTGATATGAGTTACAAATCCAAGCTATGAACAATTACGTGATTATAAATCCGTTTCAGGTACGCTGATTATACACTAATCGTGTATACAAGGTAAGCATCCATGTGATCTTACAATGATATCATGTATATGGAATGGATGATGTGATAAGTAAGTTTGGCTAGATGAGTTAGGTGATTATATGATTCTTGAATTGTGAGAATGGCTAATATGATCAAAAGTATATGAACCAAAGCATATATGTGATAGTTTATTAAGTGATTGATATGTGCCAATCTATCTATTTGCAAATATGCCTTCCATGTCAAGTTTGTTGTATATTGACTTACTAAGCTTTGTAAAGCTTACTCTGTGTTTCTTTTCTCGTTTTATAAGTCTTCAAAGCTCTGAAGGCTCGGGACCGTCAAGGATTATCATCACACTACTAAACTTATTTTGGTACCATTTTTAAAATGTGTATAGCTAATTATAGCATGTATAGGCTAGATAAGTATAAATGATTATAAGATGATTTTAGCCATATGTTTTGATTAGTTTTGAGTTGATAAAATGCTTGAATGAATGAGTTGTATGAAGCATATGTTTTGGTATAGTTTGATGCTTATAAATGGTTAAGTTTTGGCTATGTAAATGGATAATTTATGCTTATGATCACACGGGTTTTTAGTTGGTGATTGGCATTGAATGTATAGATTGGTTAGTCATTTTGGTATGTTTTTGGCTGCCTTATATGCAAAATATGTGATGGAAAATGTTGCTTGTAGGTGACCCATTTGGGGTGGCATTTTGGTGTTGCAAATGACCTATAATGTCACACGGTCATGGCACACGGGCGTGCCTAGCAACCGTGGGGTAAAAGTCAGTAGCTAGCATTAAGAGTACACGGTCATGGCACGGGCGTGCCTACAAGTCGTGCAAGAAATGGCAGTATATGACCTTATAGGACACGGCCTTAGCACACGGCGTGCTTGGTAGCCGTGTTGGTTTTAGTAGTATATAACCACGGGGAGGACACACAGGTATGTCAAGTAGCAGTGGAAGAGGCACAGCCTACCCCCATGTAACACCCTGAAAATGGGCCTATGCATTTTGATTTAATTATAAGAAATGACATGTCTTATGTATTATGAATGTATGGTGAACATTTTGGAAACTTGGAAATGTTAAGTAAATGATTAGGAAAGTGAACATTTTGGAAACTTGGAAATGTTAAGTAAATGTTTAGGAAAGTGAACATTTTGGAAACTTGGAAATGTAAGGAAATGTTTTAGAAATGGTAAGTTTAAAGAGGAAACTAAAACAAGGTAGCCTTAAGAAAATTAATAGAAGAAATTTGACACAAACATAGGCTTGTTTAAGTGGCTTGGAGGCACCACTTAAGGCCTAGGTAGGTGACACCACAAGCTATGCAAATGGGCCTAGGTTCGAGCAACGTGGGAAGCAAATAAAGGATTTTATTTTTGCTACAAGAAGCAAAGAAGGTGGACGGCAAGAGAGACACTTACAAGATGAGTTTAATTTTTACTAAAATTCAGCTAGACAAGGGATAAATTGTTGGGATTATTTTTTTTATTAATTTGGGTAAGGTGATAATTAAAAGATAAATTTATCAAGATATGGAGAGTTGGCCGATTGGGGGACTCCTTGGGTTGGTTTTTTCGGCCAAAAATAGGAGGGAGGAGTAGCTGAATTTCATAACATCATTTAGTGTAACATCCGAAAAGGGCCTATGCATTTTCAGTTTAATTGTATGAAATGATAAGTCTTAAGCACTATGAATAAATTTTGATATTTTGGAAACTCGAAATGTATGAAAATAAATTGAAATGAACATTTTGGAAACCTAGAAATGCATAGACATGAACATTTTTGGAAACTAGGAAATGATTCAAAATGGAAAGTGAACATTCTGAAACTTGAAATGTAAGAAAATGGCGGTATCTGAGCCGATCGAAAATTTTAGGAAACTTGGAAAATACCTAGAAATGTCAAATTTTAAAGTTTAAAATAGGAAATTAGGGCAAGGAGGCCCTAAAAGAAAAAAAGTTGGTGAAATTTGACACATAACAGGCTTGGAAAAGTGGCTGAAGATGCCACTAGGGCCTATAGAAATGGCGCCATGTGCAAGAGGAATGGGCCTGGTTGAGTCACTTGGGAAGCAAATAAATGAGGTTTTATTTTGGCTTCGAGAGGTGAGGTGGGCACATGCTTCAGAAAAGAAGGTGTTTTATTTTCATAAATATGTGATTATTAAGGTGATAAATAGAAGCTTTTATTTGGATTATTTAGAAGAGATAAATCTTGGATTAAATCTTTTATTTATCATATTTAAAAGATAAAGTTATCGGATAGAAGAGTGGTGGTCAAGAAAGGGACTCCTTAGCTGATAACTTTGTCTATAAAAGGAAGGAAGGAGGGCTACTCATCGGTTTGGTTCTTTCTCTCTGCGAAAATTCCTAGCTCTCTCCTCTCTGAATTTTTTCTTCTCTTTTCTTCTTCTTTCTCTTCTCTGTCAAAAACCTTTTGATTCTGTCTAAGTCTCCATAGCCAAATCTCTAAGGCTTTAATCAAGGGTGTCGTCGACTGTGGTGATAAGGTAAGAATAATGGATTCTTGTGTTTATTCTCTTTCAACCAAGATTCGGGAACTGATTCTTTTGGTTGTCTTTTGGCCGAATATTAAAGGAAGAATTCCGGCATTTCGGATCTAAGGATTTAAGGTAAGAAAAGCATGGTTTAGGCCAAAGGCCAATTGATTTAAGATTATTAAGTGATATGGAAATCGGATCTAACATATGTGTGTAGGATTTCAACATCTCCATAGCCAAGGGTTACTTTTCGGGATTTGAAATCACAAGGTATGTGTCTAAGATATTCGCCAAGGCTATTTTAAATATTTAGATTTATTATCGAGCGAAAACTAATCGTGGAGTAATATAGTGTTTAGCAAGATTCACAAGGAGGAATACAAAGATCCAGACAATTGATTCTTAAAATCAATTCGATTACAAGGTAAGTAATACAAATCCTAGTTGTATTTGGAAAAAATGGCGAATAGTCTTTTAAATAGTAAGTGATTAACTTATGTAGGATTTGAGATCTAAATCGGTGTCGGTTCTCTTGAGTTTTTCGAGGACTTCATTAAGCAAATCAGGTGTGTACTCCACACTACTTTGTAATATGAATTATGGTTGCATGTATTAAAATATATGTTAATGGAAATATGAGCATGGCTAAGGTACCATGTTATGGTACTAAGTACTCAGGTACGTTTCCTACTTCTATTAGGAATATGAAAAGTATTATTCGTAACATGAGAATATTATAATATTATGAACTCGGTATTGTATGTATATTAATTTGTGGGGCATATGGTTGTATATTGAAAAGGGAAGTGAAAAGTGGTGACTTAAGACCACGATGAATCCGAAAAGTGGTGACTTACTACCACGAGATCGAAAAGTGGTTTCCTAAGACCACGATTCGGTGTGGATCCATAAATTGGTGTGTAGCGGAAGGAGGTCGACTTAGTAGTCCCCACGGTATGCTTGGCAGTGCAGGGTGTGTAGCGGTTGGACAATTAGGTTTGGGTTTGGGAATGCATCATAACTTGTATTTTATGATTGAATGTATTGTATGCTGATTCTATTATGATTTAGTGCTATGTACACATGGAGTCTGTTGACTCACCCTTTGGGGAATATTTTTCGTGATGAGCAATAATGGACCGGTCGGCGGAGCTAAAGGTGGCCATGCATCACAAGGAAAAAAAATTATTATTTGGACTTTTATTTTTATTAAGTACTTTAAATTTTTAGTTTGGGAATTATTTGATGTAATAAGGCCATAAGGCCCAAGTTGGGTTCCTTTATTTACATTTGCTTTGAACTATTATGTTACAATCTATTTTTGATTAAAGTTATAGAAAAATTTATTTCTTTTAAAACAAAACCTAAATTGTTTTGTCACCTTAATTAAGTTGGATTTCCAAATAAAATAAATGGGTTTCCAACCTAAGCTCCAACCCAAAACAATATTTTTTAATTTTACAAATTTCCTCTAGTAACAAAGAACTTTGAAATCGGTTTACTTTAGGAACATACCGGATCCGGTCCAAACTCGTGGGTAGGATGTGGGTGTTTCATTAGCCTCTCCTTCATTACCCTTTTCTCTCCAAAACCTGTCACTTTTTCCCTCTTTTAACTTGTTCTAGCAAATCTCTTCCAAAGGACCACCATTGCCAAATCTCCTAAGCCTTTCACCTCCCCTCTCACGTTTTCATCAACCATTAAAAGTCGAAATCTTCCTCTTCCATCTTTGCCAATTTTTTAAACTCAAATCACCCTATTGCCGATTCTCCCTAAGGCCTTATACCTTTCTCTTTCTACTCTTGTTGAAGCCGAATATACAAGGGCTCATAGCACTATTCTTCAAGTCTCGAGTGAATCTCGTGGTTTAAGCAAAGGTGCCGTCGACTGTAGTATTAAGGTAAGACCAAATGATGTTCGATTTCCATCCCTTTTCTTGTTGACTTGTCGAAATTCAGGGACTAACCCCTATTGTTGTTCTTGGCCGAATTATGGAAGGGAGGCTTCGGGATTTGGCCTATTGTCGACTATAAAGAAGAGATCTTTCGGGACTTTCAAGGATCTAAGGTGAGTGAATCGGTCAAAGACCATTTATCATGTTTAAGTGATTAAAAATCAGATCTAATGTGTGAAACTATAGGGATTTCGACAGAGGTATACAAGGATTCCAGGATTTGAGAATTTCAAGGTAAGCCATGGTAGTTTCGGCCAAGGGCTATGTACTTATGATTAAATGTTAGAAATTTATCTAACATATGGCTATAAAATTTTGAGATACCTAAGTCAAGAGATACATTCGGATTCCAAATCAAGGTAAGCATCAATGTGCAATCGGCTATAGCTATGTCTTGATACCTAGATCTATTCCTTATTATTTTGAAAGCGAAAAACTAAACTATGTATAGATCTAGTACTTGGCGAATACAAGGAGGAGTATAGCCAAGATTTGGGATTTGGCACCAAGGTAGGTTTTAGTGTACTAATCCTACTAGGATTGGGTTTTCATTAAATCTCTAATATGGGCCAAATGTAGGGAGTTAAAGATCTAAGGCGTAGATCGGATTTGGATTTCAAATAATTTGTTAAGCGAATTAGGTGTGTACCCTTCCTTAAGTCTTAATAGATTTATGACAATGATTAAGTTAAATGTGTTGTTAAGAATGTGAAAATATGGCTAAAGTACCATGCAATGGTATAGAGTACCAGTCGTTTTCTCCTACTAGGATTATGAATATATGTTATTTTAACATGAGAAAAGTGATAAGAATGTGAATTAAGGCATGAAATTGCATAATGTATGATATATGGGGCATATGGGATATTATGAAAGGGAAGTGAATGTGGTGACCTAAGACCACGATAACGAATGTGGTGACCTAAGACCACGATATCTGAATGTGGTGACCTAAGACCACGAAATTTGAATGTGGTGACCTAAGACCACGTATTTTATAAGGCGATGAGCACGTCGTGCATGACCGCCTTCGATGGTGTGTAGCGGATGGAGGGTTGACTTAGTAGTCCTCACGGTGTGCGAGTTGGTAGGGGACGTGTAGCGGTTGGCTATCTAGGTTTGGGTTCGGGTTACATCATTTTTTTATGATATAAGAATATGTATGCTCAAATGTCCGAATTTGTTATGACTTAGTGTTGTGGTTACATTGAGTCTGTTGACTCACCCGTTGTGGGAACATTTTTCGGTGATGATCGGTGATGGATCGGCTAGCGAGATGCTTAGGGTTGGCCATGCTCAAGAAGTTCATTTTATTTGGGCTATTTTATTTTCATTTTATTTGGGCTATTTTATTTTAAGTATTTTGAATTTAAATTTTGGGAATTATTTGATGTAATAAGGTCATAGTAGAACTACTTACTTTACTTTTATTTATTACGTTTACAAACTTTTATTTATTAAAAGATTAAGTAAATTTATTTTAAAACAAAGCCCAAACGTTTTGTCACCTAAAGTAAAGGATTTTAATAATAAAATAAACTTGTTTTCAACTCAAGCCCAACCCAAAACAATCTTTCTTTCAAAACACACAAGTTTTTCCTAAGTAACAAAAGAATTTGAAATGGTTTACACCGGGGAACATACCATATCCGGTCAAGGCTCATGGGCCGGGTTTGGGGTGTTTCACCCACGTGTATCCTCAGATTTAGAAAAGTTTTCAATTTTCCATGAAATTTTGTATGTGCTTCGATTTAGTCCGACTCTAGTTATAAGCATGTTAAGGGTCTCGTACTTACTAAGCTTTGTAAAGCTTACTCTGTATGTTTCTTTTCTCTGTTTTATAGGTCGTCAAAGCTACTGAAGGCTCAGGACCGTCAAGGATTATCATCACACTACTAAACTTATTTTGGTACCATTTTTAAAATGTATATAGCTAATTATGGCATGTATAGGCTAGATAAGTGTATATGATTATAAGATGATTTTAACCATATGTTTTGGTTAGTTTTGAGTTGATAAAATGCTTGAATGAATGAGTTGTATGAAGCATATGTTTTGGTATAGTTTGATGCTTATAAATGGTTAAGTTTTGGCTATGTAAATGGATAATTTATGCTTGTGATCACACGGGTTTTTAGTTGGTAATTGGCATTGAATGTATAGATTGGTTAGTCATTTTGGTATGTTTTTGGTTGCCTTATATGCAAAATATGTGATGGAAAATGTTGCTTGTAGGTGACCCATTTGGGGTGGCATTTTGGTGTTGCAAATGACCTATAATGTCACAGTCATCATGGCACACGGCGCGTGCCTAGCAACCGTGGGGTAACAAGTCGATAGCTAGCATTAAGAGCACACGCTCATGGCACGGCGTTTCTGTGTCGTGCAAGAAATGGCGATATATGACCTTATAGGACACGGCCTTAGCTTTTGCAGGCGTGCTTGGTAGCCGTGTTGGTTTTGGCGATATATAACCACGGGGAGGACACACGGTGTGTCAAGTTCTGATGGAAGAGCACGCCTACCCAGGCGTGTATCCCAGTATTTAGAAAAATTTTCAATTTTCTATGAAATTTTGTATGTGCTTCGATTTAGTCCCGACTCAGGTTATAAGCATGTTTAGGGTCTCGTTGACCTATTTAAGGGACATTATGAATGATATTGATGAATGATTGTGTGAAATTCTGTAAATGTTTCCGATCTGTCCGGTAATGCCTCTAACCCTAGTCCGGCGTCGGATACGGGTTAGGGGTATTACATTTGGCTGGTATTAGAGCTACGGTTTAGTCGATTCTCAAACTAATGTAGTATGTCAGAGTCTAGCTATACATGCCATATATCTGAAAATGTGATAGTGTGATGTATCCTGACATATAAATGTGATTTCTGTATAGCAATGGATCCCAAAAAAGCCGTAGTGATGACGTGAAAGTAATGCTTTGCTCACTTTAAGAGGCGGTGCCTTTTGATTCGAGATCGATTCTGAGCGGTCAAGAGGAGAAGCTAAACAAGCTTTCTTCGGATGATGAGTGAGTGGTTCACTCAATTCATGAGAAATAATCCATTGTTTAACCCCACCCAAAGTTAATCCCCTCAGACTACAGTTGTGCCACCGGCTATGTATCCGAATTTGTTAAATAAGCCTCCGGTTGATAAGATCCGTAAGTATGGGGCCGAAGAATTTCGAGCTACTAAGGATGATGATGCTAAAAAGGCTGAGTTCTGGTTAGAAAACACGATCCAAGTATTTGATGAATTGTTTTTGACTCCGGATGAATGCATAAAGTGTGTTCTATCCTTACTTCGAGGTACGGCTTATCAATGGTGGAAAACCTTAATTTCTGTTGTTCCGAGAGAACGAGTTACATGGGATTTCTTTCAGATTGAGTTCCAAAAGAAATATATTAGTGAGAGATTCATTGATCAGAAACGAAACGAATTTCTAGAGCTTAAACAAGACCGAATGACTTTACTGAATATGAACTAGAATTCGTGCGACTAAGTCAATATGCCCGAGAATGTATATCATCTGAAGCTATAATGTGCAAAAGATTCGAAGACGGTCTTAATGAAGACATTCATTTGCTAGTCGGGATTTTAAAAATAAAAGAGTTCGTTACACTAGTTGATCGAGCATGCAAAGCTAAAGCACTTGGGAAAGATAAAAGAAAAGCTGAAACTGAAGCCCGAGATATGAGAAAGAGATTTCAGAACAAATTATTTCAGTCTACTCCAAAGAGATTCAGAAATGATCAAATTCATTCCAGGGATAATGTGAGACATTCGAATAGGACTCGAGATAGATCGCAGATGAGTTCTAAGACTCCTGTAACTTCAATGGCCAGTGTTGGTAATGTTCAAACTGACCGACCTGAATGTAAACATTGTGGAAAAAGGCATCAGGGAAGCTGTAGATTAAACGACAGACTTGCTTCAGATGTGGATCGCTTGATCATTTTATTCGTGATTGTCCTGAGTCCGTCGAGCTAGAGACTGTTCAGAATACGAGACTTGATAATGCACCTGGGAGGGGTAGACCTTCGAAGAATACAAGAAATGTTAGTGGTAGTCGAGGTGCACGAGAACAACATTATAAGATCTAAAGCTAGGCGCTTGCCGAGCATATGCTATCCGAACTCGTGAAGAAGCTTCATCACCTGATGTCATAACGAGTACTTTCACACTTCATGATACTTATGTGATTGCATTGATAGACCCTGGTTCTACGTATTCTTATATATGCATGAATTTAGTTTATAGTAAGACTTTGCCTGTAGAGTCTCTTGAGTTTGCTATAAAAGTATCGAACCCTTAGGTAAAAGTGTCATTGTTGACAAAGTATGCAAAAGCGCTGATTAATGTTTGAGATAATTGTTTACTTTGATCGATGCTACGCCATTTGATGAATTCGATATTATTCGGGTATGGATTGGTTGTCTTTGCATGATCTTGTTGTGATCGCAAAAGAAAGACTATAGATTTGATATGTCTGAATAATGAAATTGTACGAATTGAATCTAATGATTTGAGTGGATTGCCTGCTGCGATATCGGTCTTGAAAGCTCAAAGTTATGTGAAAAAGGGGTATGAGTCATATTTTGCTTATGTGATTGATTCGGAAGTATCTGAGAAGAAAGTTAAGTCGGTACTTATTGTTTGTGAGTTTTCTGATGTGTTCCCTGAAGAGTTACTGGGTTTACCTCCAATTTGTGAAGTTGAGTTTGGTATTGAATTGATGCCTGGTACTACACCTATTTCAATAGCTCCGTATAGAATGGCACCAACAGAGTTGAAAGAATTAAAGTCACAGTTGCAAGAGTTAATCGATAGAGGGTTCGCTAGACCGAGTTTCTCGCATTGGGATGCTCATGCTACATTTGTGAAAAGAAAGATGGCACGATGAGAATGTGTATTGATTACCTTCATTGAATAAGGTGACCATAAAGAACAAATATCCGTTACCCAGAATTGACGACTTATTTGATCGGTTAAAAGAGCTACAGATTTTCAAAAATAGATCTGAGATCGGGATACTATCAATTGAGAGTTAAAGATTGAGACACTCCAAAGATCGCTTTGAGCGAGGTACGGGCATTATGAGTTTTAGTTATGCCATTTGGACTAACCAATGCTCCTCTTTGTTTTTATGGATCGATGAACGAATTTTCGGGCCGTACCTAGATTAATTTGTTGTAGTATTCATAGATGATATATTGATTTATTCGCGGAATGAAAATGAGCATGCTAAACACTTGAGGATTATGTTGCAAACTCTGCGAGAAAAGCAATTGTACGCGAAATTTAGAAAATGTGAATTCTGGTTGCACGAGGTTAGTTTTCTGGGACATATTGTGTCAGCTTCTGGGATTCGGGTTAATCCGAGCAAGATATCTGCTATTCTGAATTGGAAACCTCTGAGGAACGTGTTTGAAGTCCATAGTTTTCTGGCTTTAGCTGGTTATTACCGCAGATTTGTAAAAGGCTTTTCGATAATAGCTACTCTGTTGACAAGATTACTTCAGAATGATGTTAGATTTGAATGGTCAAAGAAATGTCAAAAAAGTTTCGATCAGTTGAAAGCTCTACTAACAGAAGCTCCAGTATTAGTACAACCAGAATCGGACAAAGAATTTTTGATTTACAGTGATGCTTTGTTAAACAGACTAGGATGTGTTTTGATGCAAGAAGGCAAAGTTGTAGCTTATGCCTCGAGACAATTGAAGCCTCATGAAAAGAACTATCCAACGTCGACCTTGAGTTAGTCTGCGATTATTTTTGCATTCAAGATTTGGCGCCATTATCGTATGGTGAGAAATGTCATGTATTTTGGATCATAAAAGTTTGAAATATTTGATGACCTAGAAAGATTTAAATTTGTGTCAAAGAAGATGGTTAGAACTATTAAAAGATTATGAGCTTGTGATAGATTATCATTTAGGAAAAGCAAACGTTGTTGCTGATGCTCTGAGTCGAAAATCATCAATTGCATTGCATGCCTTAAATGCTTAGTTAGATTTTTCTGATGATAGTTCTGTGATGGCTGAATTGAAAGAGAAACAGTTGTTTTTACAACAGATATGTGATGCTTAGAAGGTTGATAATGAATTATTATTGAAACGAGCTCAATGTGAATTGAATTCTGAATCTGAATTTCGTATTGTTGATGATTGCTTGAGATTTCGAGATCGTATCTGTGTTTCGAGAAATCTGGAGTTGATTCAGTTGATTTTGAGTTAAGCACATAACAATCGCCTATCTGTTCATCTGGGAAGTACAAAGGTGTATCATGATCTAAAGCAACACTATTGGTGGTCTGGCATGAAGCGAGACATTTCTGACTTTGTTTCGAAATGTTTAGTTTGTCAGCAAGTGAAAGATGAACATCAAGTTTCGTCTGGTTTGCTACAACCGATTCTAATTCCTGAGTGGAAATGAGAAAGAGTAACGATGGACTTTGTTTCTGGATTGCCTCTAACTCCAAGAAAGAAAGATGCGATTTGGGTCGTAGTTGACCGATTGATGAAATCTGCTCATTTTATTCCGGTAAGATCTGACTACTCGCTTGAAAGATTAGCTGAGCTTTATATTTTTGAGATTGTGAGATTGCACGGAGTACCACTATCCATTGTGTCAAACAGAGATCCGAGATTTACATCGCAATTTTGGAAGAAGTTGCAAGAAGCTTTAGGCACAAAATTGCATTTCAGTACAGCTTTTCATCCGTAGACAGATGGTCAATCCAAACGGATCATTCAAATTTTAGAGGATATGTTACGATGCTGTATACTTGAGTTTATTGGTTCGTGGGGACAGTATCTGCCATTGATCGAATTTGCGTATAACAATAGTTTTCAGACGAGCATCAAAATGGCACCTTATGAAGCTTTGTACGGACGTAAATGTCAAACACCTCTGTATTGGACTGAGCTTAGTGAGAATAAGCAACACGAAGTTGATTTGATAAAAGATTCAGAACAGAAAGTGAAATTGATCCGAGATTGTTTGAAAGCAGCATCTGATCGTCAGAAGTCTTATGCAGACTTGAAACGAAAAGATATAGAATTTGAAATCGGTGACAAAGTATTTCTAAAAGTGTCTCCATGGAAGAAAGTGCTTCGATTCGGACATAAAGGTAAATTGAGTCTGAGATTCATCGGACCGTATGAGATCATTGAACGTGTTGGGCCTGTTGCATATAGATTAAAGTTGCCGTCTGAGTTAGAGAAGATTCATAATGTATTTTACGTTTCAATGCTTCGTAGATATCGATCTGATCCGTCACATGTGATTGCCCCGTCTGAAATTGAATTCGATCTGAAATGACATACGAAGAGGAACCGATCTGTATCTTAGCTCGTGAAGTGAAAGAGTTGAGAAATAAGAAAATTCATTTAGTAAAAGTATTATGGAATCGTCACGGAATAGAAGAGGCTACGTGGGAGCGTAAGGATACAATGAGACAACAATATCCGACTCTATTTAACGGTAAGATTTTCGGGGATGAAAATCCCTAAGGCGGAGAATTGTACTAGTCCGGTTTATACCCTAGTCGAACAATGGTTTCGGGACCATAAATCCGAGTCCGTATAATATTTTAATAGTATTCTTTGTGCCGTTGATATGTGAAATAGCATGTGCTAAATTTTCGTAAGCTAATTTGTCTGTTTGTATGTTTAATTTGACAAAAGGATGGAATTGTATTAAATGTGAAACTTGTATGCCATTTGTTAAAACACCTATGTGTTGTGGTTTTTAAATGTTATGGCCTTAAGTGGTAATTGAACCACTATTTAGATAGTGGATGATTTTGGTAAAAAATGACCTTGTTGTTATGTTATAAACATTTTATATTTTAAGGCTAAAATAGTAAATAGATTATTATGTATGTTATATTGGATAAAAACATGAAAAAAATGGCCATTTTAGTTTATCTTTTGGCGAAATTTGAGAAAGAAAAAGGAAGTTTTGAAGCTTCTATTTTCGATTGATTACAAGCCAAATTTTAAGGTATGTTTTCGGTTGGTTTTCGATAATTTTTACGTTTTTGTAATCGTTGCTTTGAGAGCTATCAAACCTATGTCTTAATTTGATGAATTGATAATGTTTGTGTGAGATGTCATTGATGATATGTTAAGCTTTTTGATGATTTTTGGTGTTAAATGAAAGCTATGAATTAGATGAACATACTTTGTTCTTAAATTTTTGATGAATTTAGCTAAATAGGGCTAAATTGAGAAAATGGTAAATTGAGGGACTAAATTGCAAGTTTTATGAGAAATGTGGGTTCATATATGATGTATATGTATTCGGCTAAGTATATGTATGGGTGGATTTTGTGAAATTAATGTTTTGAGAAAAATAGACTAAATTGATAAAGTGTGCAAATATGAGGGTTAATTTGCAAATAACCTTAAATGTGTGTCCATGGATTGAATTGTATGAAGTAGTGAATAAAAGGGTTAGTTCCGAATATGTTTAGATCAAGAACCGAGGAAAACAGACTTAGATCACAGGAAAACGAAAGTAACCGAGTAGTCATTTTCATTCCATAAATCGAATCCGAGGTAAGTCACTATGCAAATAAACGTATTTGTATTGAATTGAATATATATATATATATATGACTATCAATGATAATGAATGTTTATGAGATGCTAGGTGCATGAATTCTAATTTAAGTTCGATATAGTGATTAAGTCCGAAAAGTCCCGTACGAACCTAGGAATAGATAGGATTAGCTATGTCATGACATAAGTATCTGTTCTATTTTATCATGTAAGAGCACGTCCGGGATGTTGGCGTTGATTTGAAATTTCGAGTAAGACCACTCTGGGGCGGTGGCATCGATATCGAATACGAGTAAGACCTATGCGGGACGATTGGCATCGATATCGAATCTGAGTAAGACCTATGCGGGACGATGGCATCGATATCTGAATCTGAGTAAAGACGCTATCGGGATAGTGGCATCAATATCTGAAAATGAGTAAGACCCTATCTGGGACAATGGCATCGATATCTGAATACGAGTAAGACCTTGCCTAGGACAATGGCATTAATATTTGAATACGAGTAAGACCCTGTCTGGGACAGTGGCATCGACATCCGACTATACGTAAGACCAAGTCTGGGACGTTGGCATTGTACGACTATTCTGAGCTTTCTGAGCATCCTACTAGGTTCCTATTGGTTCAACGGGCAAGTCTGTGATATGAGTTACAAATCCAAGCTATGAACAATTACGTGATTATAAATTCGTTTCAGGTACGCTGATTATACACTAATCGTGTATACAAGGTAAGCATCCATGTGATCTTACAATGATATCATGTATATGGAATGGATGATGTGATAAGTAAGTTTGGCTAGATGAGTTAGGTGATTATATGATTCTTGAATTGTGAGAATGGCTAATATGATCAAAAGTATATAAACCAAAGCATATATGTGATAGTTTATTAAGTGATTGATATGTGCCAATCTATCTATTTGCAAATATGCCTTCCATGTCAAGTTTGTTGTATATTGACTTACTAAGCTTTGTAAAGCTTACTCTGTGTGTTTCTTTTCTCTGTTTTATAAGTCTTCAAAGCTACTGAAGGCTCGGGACCGTCAAGGATTATCATCACACTACTAAACTTATTTTGGTACCATTTTTAAAATGTGTATAGCTAATTATAGCATGTATAGGCTAGATAAGTATAAATGATTATAAGATGATTTTAGCCATATGTTTTGATTAGTTTTGAGTTGATAAAATGCTTGAATGAATGAGTTGTATGAAGCATATGTTTTGGTATAGTTTGATGCTTATAAATGGTTAAGTTTTGGCTATGTAAATGGATAATTTATGCTTATGATCACACGGGTTTTAGTTGGTGATTGGCATTGAATGTATAGATTGGTTAGTCATTTTGGTATGTTTTTGGTGCCTTATATGCAAAATATGTGATGGAAAATGTTGCTTGTAGGTGACCCATTTGGGGTGGCATTTTGGTGTTGCAAATGACCTATAATGTCACACGGTCATGGCACACAGGTGCCTAGCAAACCGTGGGTAAAAGTCGAGCTAGCATTAAGAGTACACGGTCATGGTAAAAGTGCCTACAAGTCGTGCAAGAAATGGCGATATATGACCTTATAGGACACGGCCTTAGCACACAGGCGTGCTTGGTAGCCGTGTTGGTTTTAGTAGTATATAACCACGGGGAGGACACACAGGTATGTCAAGTAGCAGTGGAAGAGGCACAGCCTACCCCCATGTAACACCCTGAAAATGGGCCTATGCATTTTTGATTTAATTATAAGAAATGACATGTCTTATGTATTATGAATGTATGGTGAACATTTTTGGAAACTTGGAAATGTTAAGTAAATGATTAGGAAAGTGAACATTTTGGAAACTTGGAAATGTTAAGTAAATGTTTAGGAAAGTGAACATTTTGGAAACTTGGAAATGTAAGGAAATGTTTTAGAAATGGTAAGTTTAAAGAGGAAACTAAAACAAGGTAGCCTTAAGAAAATTAATAGAAGAAATTTGACACAAACATAGGCTTGTTTAAGTGGCTTGGAGGCACCACTTAAGGCCTAGGTAGGTGACACCACAAGCTATGCAAATGGGCCTAGGTTAGACACGGGGAAGCAAATAAAGGATTTTATTTTTGCTACAAGAAGCAAAAGAAGGTGGATGACAAGAGAGACACTTACAAGATGAGTTTAATTTTTACTAAAATTCAGCTAGACAAGGGATAAATTGTTGGGATTATTTTTTTATTAATTTGGGTAAGGTGATAATTAAAAGATAAATTTATCAAGATATGGAGAGTTGGCCGATTGGGGACTCCTTGGGTTGGTTTTTCGACCAAAAATAGGAGGGAGGAGTAGTGAATTTCATAACATCATTTAGTGTAACATCACGAAAAGGGCCTATGCATTTTCGGTTTAATTATATGAAATGATAAGTCTTAAGCACTATGAATAAATTTTGATATTTTGGAAACTCAAATGTATGAAAATAAATTGAAATGAACATTTTGGAAACCTAGAAATGCATAGACATGAACATTTTTGGAAACTAGGAAATGATTCAAAATGGAAAGTGAACATTTGAAACTTGAAATGTAAGAAAATGGCGGTATCTGAGCATGTATCCCCAGAAATTTTTAGGAAACTTTTCAAAATAAAATAAATTGAAATGAACATTTTGGAAACCTAGAAATGTCAAATTTTAAAGTTTAAAATAGGAAATTAGGGCAAGGAGGCCTAAAAATGAAAAAAAGTTAGAAATGTGAAATTTGACACACATAAACAGGCTTGGAAAAGTGGCTGAAGATGCCACTAGGGCCTATAGAAATGGCGCCATGTGCAAGAGGAATGGGCCTGGTTCGAGTCACTTGGGAAGCAAATAAATGAGGTTTTATTTTGGCTTCGAGAAGGCTGAGGTGGGCGACACATGCTTCTAGAAAAGAAGGTGTTTTATTTTCATAAATATGTGATTATTAAGGTGATAAATAGAAGCTTTTATTTGGATTATTTAGAAGAGATAAATCTTGGATTAAATCTTTTATTTATCATATTTAAAAGATAAAGTTATCGATAGAAGAGTGGTGGTCAAGAAAGGGACTCCTTAGCTGATAACTTTGTCTATAAAAGGAAGGAAGGAGGGCTACTCATCGTTTGGTTCTTTCTGCTTCTGTGAAAATTCCTAGCTCTCTCCTCTCTTGAATTTTTTCTTCTCTTTTCTTCTTCTTTTCTCTTCTCTTTGTCAAGCGAAACCTTTTGATTCTGTCTAAGTCTCCATAGCCAAATCTCTAAGGCTTTAATCAAGGGTGTAAATCATTGTGGTGATAAGGTAAGAATAATGGATTCTTGTGTTTATTCTCTTTCAACCAAGATTCGAGGCTGATTCTTTTGGTTGTCTTTGGCCGAATATTAAAGGAAGAATTCGGCATTTTGGATCTAAGGATTTAAGGTAAGAAAAGCATGGTTTAGGCCAAAGGCCAATTGATTTAAGATTATTAAGTGATATGGAAATCGGATCTAACATATGTGTGTAGGATTTCAACATCTCCATAGCCAAGGGTTACTTTTGGGATTTGAAATCACAAGGTATGTGTCTAAGATATTCGCCAAGGCTATTTTAAATATTTAGATTTATTATCGAAGCGAAAACTAATCGTGGAGTAATATAGTGTTTAGCCAAGATTCACAAGGAGGAATACAAAGATCCAGACAATTGATTCTTAAAATCAATTCGATTACAAGGTAAGTAATACAAATCCTAGTTGTATTTGGAAAAAAATGGCGAATAGTCTTTTAAATAGTAAGTGATTAACTTATGTAGGATTTGAGATCTAAATCGGTGTCGGTTCTCTTGAGTTTTTCGAGGACTTCATTAAGCAAATCGGTTGTACTCCACACTACTTTGTAATATGAATTATGGTTGCATGTATTAAAATATATGTTAATGGAAATATGAGCATGGCTAAGGTACCATGTTATGGTACTAAGTACTCAGTCGTTTCCTACTTCTATTAGGAATATGAAAAGTATTATTAAGTAACATGAGAATATTATAATATTATGAACTCGGTATTGTATGTATATTAATTTGTGGGGCATATGGTTGTATATTGAAAAGGGAAGTGAAAAGTGGTGACTTAAGACCACGATGTCAAAAGTGGTGACTTACTACCACAAGTCGAAAAGTGGTTTCCTAAGACCACGATTCGGTGTTGGATCCATAAATTGGTGTGTAGCGGAAGGAGGTCGACTTAGTAGTCCCCACGGTATGCTTGGCAGTGCAGGGGTGTGTAGCGGTTGGACAATTAGGTTTGGGTTTGGGAATGCATCATAACTTGTATTTTATGATTGAATGTATTGTATGCTGATTCTATTATGATTTAGTGCTATGTACACATGGAGTCTGGTTGACTCACCCCTTTGGGGAATATTTTTCAGGTGACGAGCAATAATGGACCGGGTCGGCAGGAGCTAAAGGTGGCCATGCATCACAAGGGAAAAAAATTATTATTTGGGACTTTTATTTTTATTAAGTACTTTAAATTTTTAGTTTGGGAATTATTTGATGTAATAAGGCCATAAGGCCCAAGTTGGGTTCCTTTATTTCTGTTTGCTTTGAACTATTATGTTACAATCTATTTTTGATTAAAGTTATAGAAAAATTTATTTCTTTTAAAACAAAACCTAAATTGTTTTGTCACCTTAATTAAGTTGGATTTCCAAATAAAATAAATGGGTTTCCAACCTAAGCTCCAACCCAAAACAATATTTTTTTTAATTTTACAAATTTCCTCTAAGTAACAAAGAACTTTGAAATCGGTTTACTTTAGGAACATACCAGATCCGGTCCAAACTCGTGGGCCGGATGTGGGGTGTTTCATTTAGCCTCTCCTTCATTACCCTTTTCTCTCCAAAAACCTGTCACTTTTTTCCCTCTTTTAACCTGTTCTAGCCGAAATCTCTTCCAAAAGGACCACCATTGCCAAATCTCCTAAGCCTTTCACCTCCCCTCTCACGTTTTCATCAACCATTAAAAGTCAAAATCTTCCTCTTCCATCTTTGCCGTAATTTTTTAAACTCAAATCACCCTATTGCCGATTCTCCCTAAGGCCTTATACCTTTCTCTTTCTACTCTTGTTGAAGCCGAATATACAAGGGCTCATAGCCGACTATTCTTCAAGTCTCGGTAGAATCTCGTGGTTTAAGCAAAGGTGCACGATTGTAGTATTAAGGTAAGACCAAATGATGTTCGATTTCCATCCCTTTTCTTGTTGACTTGTCGAAATTCGGGGACTAACCCCTATTGTTGTTCTTGGCGAATTATGGAAGGAGGCTTGATTTGGCCTATTATGTCGACTATAAAGAAGAGATCTTTCGGGACTTTCAAGGATTTTCCATGAAATTTCAGATCTAATGTGTGAAACTATAGGGATTTCGATAGAGGTATACAAGGATTCATTTGAGAATTTCAAGGTAAGCCATGGTAGTTTCGCCAAGGGCTATGTACTTATGATTAAATGTTAGAAATTTATCTAACATATGGCTATAAGAATTTTGACAGATACCTAAGTCAAGAGATACATTCGGGATTCCAAATCGCAAGGTAAGCATCAATGTGCAATCGGCTATAGCTATGTCTTGATACCTAGATCTATTCCTTATTATTTTGAAAGCCGAAAAACTAAACTATGTATAGATCTAGTACTTGGCCGAATACAAGGAGGAGTATAGCCAAGATTTGGGATTTGGCACCAAGGTAGGTTTTAGTGTACTAATCCTACTAGGATTGGGTTTTTCATTAAATCTCTAATATGGGCCGAATGTAGGGAGTTAAAGATCTAAGGCAGTAGATCGGATTTCGGGATTTCAGCGAATTTGTTAAGCGAATCAGGTGTGTACCCTTCCTTAAGTCTTAATAGATTTATGACAATGATTAAGTTAAATGTGTTGTTAAGAATGTGAAAATATGGCTAAAGTACCATGCAATGGTATAGAGTACCCAGGTACGTTTTCTACTCCTACTAGGATTATGAATATATGTTATTTTAACATGAGAAAAGTGATAAGAATGTGAATTAAGGCATGAAATTGCATAATGTGTATGATATATGGGGGCATATGGGATATTATGAAAAGGGGAAGTGAATGTGGTGACCTAAGACCACGATAATTGAATGTGGTGACCTAAGACCACGATATCTGAATGTGGTGACCTAAGACCACGAAATTTGAATGTGGTGACCTAAGACCACGTATTTTATAAGGCGATGAGCACGTAAGTAGTCCTCACGGTGTGCGGTTGGTAGGGGGCGTGTAGCGGTTGGCTATCTAGGTTTGGGTTCGGGTTACATCATTTTTTTATGATATAAGAATATGTATGCTCAAATGTCCGAATTTGTTATGACTTAGTGTTGTGGTTACATTGAGTCTGTTTGACTCACCCGTTGTGGGAACATTTTTCGGTGATGATCGGTGATGGATCGGTATGCTTAGGGTTGGCCATGCTCAAAGTTCATTTTATTTGGGCTATTTTATTTTCATTTTATTTGGGCTATTTTATTTTAAGTATTTTGAATTTAAATTTTGGGAATTATTTGATGTAATAAGGTCATAGTAGAACTACTTACTTTACTTTTATTTATTACGTTTACAAACTTTTATTTATTAAAAGATTAAGTAAATTTATTTTAAAACAAAGCCCAAACGTTTTGTCACCTAAAGTAAAGGATTTTAATAATAAAATAAACTTGTTTTCAACTCAAGCCCAACCCAAAACAATCTTTCTTTCAAAACACACAAGTTTTCCTAAGTAACAAAAGAATTTGAAATGGTTAAGGGAACATACCATATCCGAAGGCTCATGGGCGGGTTTGACCCATGACGTGTATCCTCATGAAAAGTTTTCAATTTTCCATGAAATTTTGTATGTGCTTCGATTTAGTCCGACTCTAGTTATAAGCATGTTAAGGGTCTCGTTGACCTATTTAAGGGACATTATGAATGATATTGATGAATGATTGTGTGAAATTCTGTAAATGTTTTCGATCTATCCGGTAATGCCTCTAACCCTAGTACGGCGTCGAATACGGGTTAAGGGTATTACAAAATATTTATTTTTATATCATAAAAATTAAAATTAATTATATATTAAATAAAAAATTGATTCAGTTTCGGGTAACCGTGGTTTTTGAAATTGTATTCTATAAACCGTCCAAATACCTCGGTTTGAGTTGGTTTTCGATTTGGTCTATTTTTTTCTTTTTTTCTTTTTTTTTTTTTTGCTCACCCTTACCCCTTTACAATCATCAACCTTAACTCAAGCCAATCATTGAAGTTCTTAAAGTTGAGACACCAATTTTCAAATAAGAAATTTGTGTAGTAAATGATTCGTTGGATAGAAAATGTCATCTTCAACGTTTGTATCCACATTCTTTATCGTTGTTGCGGAACTCTTAGGATACAATAATGAAGAGAGAATGGATGGTTGCACTTTTCGTATTCAATTTTTTTTTTGTTCTAAAAGGTCTTCATTCATCATAAAAGAGTTACAAGAGACACCCCAATTTTCGAGGAATACATTGTTGCCAAAGAGGCTGGTAAGAGCCTTTCAAAGTGCTCTTTGCAATCCAATCAGCAACTCGATTACCAGTTCTAATAACATGCAAAAACAAAAATTTCCAATATTGGATGTTCGTGATAAATATCTTCAATAATTGTAGACACATCCTAAGTCTTCCTAAGCTTAACACGGATCTTATTAATAGCTTTTGAGCAGTCAAACTCTAAGATCACATTTTTCCAGCCATTGTGATTGATAAGGATGAAACCTAACCTAATCGCTAAGGTTTCAACCATGAACGTGATCATTGAGCATGTTTGTGTGTTGATTTAGTCATGAACATCGCCATTGCTATTCTTTGCAACTGTCGCAAATAAGCAAATTTAGAGTTGACCAAAAATGAAGGATCACAGTTAATCTTAACTGTGTTGGGAGGAGGAGGAGTCCAATTTGAACTTATCTCAGATGTTGTTATCTGATTTCTTCTCGATGACTTTCCAGTGGTCTTATTAAATTTGAAAACACTTGCCATTGGGTCATTTCATACCCAAATGGGGTTGCCACCTCCACCTCAGAAAACCCGATTATTCCTAGCTTTCCAAATGTTTTAGCATAACCATGCGATGCAACTAATTCTCGAGAGGTCACCAGAGTTGGGAAATTCATAGTAAACATCCATCCTCCATTAGAAAAAAAAAGGAACAAAACCAAAAGGAGAAGGGATATAATTGAAGGTCGAAACTCTCTAAATAACTTGGGAAAAGGGCAGAAGAAAATGGTGTTCCAATGACTCACACGTTGCTCCACATCTTGAATAACCTTCCTCCCTTGCAAGATGTCTCTTCATTAGATATTAATTAGAAACGAGAGAGTTATGGCAAGCTCTCCATATAAAATTCTTGATTTTTAGGGGCACGTTGAGCTTCCATATTGTATCCAATCCATGGACTGCCATGGCCAATTTGAGAGGGTTGATTGAAGTTTTGAAATGATATATTTTCTTTACACTATGGATCACATTATCATTAAAGTTCCAAATTAATTTATCTTTTATCTCGGATCCAATCAGAATAAGGGAGATGGCAACCTTGTCCTCATTGTTAAACTCTGAGATAAAAAAAAGGTTTTCGTTCCACATGCATTCATTGTTAGTTAAAAGATGTTTAACCAACATTAGACCTGCATTAACCGGAGGAGATGAAGAAAGTTTATAGTTCGGACTTGAGGGGATCCATTTGTCATCCCAAATAAGAATATCTTCTCCATTCCCAACGATCCATCCTAATCCTTTGTCGAGAAAATCAAGATCTTCACAAAGACTATTCCATGCGCAAAAGCAATTCCAACCTATTTTTCCTTGAAAAGTAGAGGAATTAGGAAAGTAGATAAAAGCTTGAAAGTCTTGGAAATCCATTCCTTCCTTTCTCTTTTTTAGAGAAAGTTTATTCCATAATGTCCATCTAATTGAACTTTTGGAATATTTGGAGCCGACCCAGCAAAAGTTTTTCATAATCACGTTGAGTTAAGTGTAAAAAGTGGACGAAATCTTAAAACATAGATAGGCATAGCCGACACAACATATTTGATTATGATTTCTTTTCTCGCTTGAGAGATAAGTTTACTGTAACACCCTAAAATACATAGGATTGGATAAAATAAATAACCAAGAAATGACTTAGACCTAATAGTTAAGTAGTTAGCACACTCCTTAAAGCTTCTAAGTTCTTTCCACTCTTTTCCAATTTCTTTTCATTTTATTTTCAGCAACTAGGATGAAAGTCAATTTAAGATAAATATTAAATGGTGTAAAAACATAATAAGATTAGGTAACAGCCCAAATGGTTAGGCATCATTATCTTCCCCTTATGATCCCAAGTCCAAATCACATCACATTCACCCCAATTTTCTTTTTTATTTTCAACAAGATGGGTTAATTACCTAAACAGTCCCTAAAGTTTGAAAACCCTAGGTATTTAATCTCTTTTCCTAATCACAATAGAACTATGGTTTTATTTTCCAGTTAGACAAAAATTTTGCTTTCTTTTTCCCTATTTCTTTCTCCTTTTCTTTTTCATATTTTCTTTGCAAATATTTTTCTCTCTAATTGTTGAAATTACTTTTGTTTCTCGAATCAAAATCAATTTCGAGCGTGAATCATTTTCCACCAATTGTTGAATTTATTGTCGATAATCTCCGAATTCTCACCAAAAGTTTGGTATGTATTCTAGTTTCAATTAGTGGAACCCATAAATTCTAAAATAGCATTGTTTCTCGCTAATCTTTCAATTCAATTATGAATCTTTTACAAATTTTGCCGAAAGTCTTGGCTGATCTTGAAATCCGTTATTGATTCATGTGTAAATCTTTTACAAATTTAAGAGCAAGCAACGACATTCAAGATCTCAGAGTCAGGTGTGTGTTCTTTTACAAGTGAATCGGGCAAAATCGTGCCTAGGATAGGACCACACGACTAGCCACATAGGCGTGTCGGCCACCCGTGTAACCACATGACCCTCTCACATAACAATGTTTACTCTGAAACCCTAGGATATTTGATTCTCACACGGCCTACCACACGATCGTGTCACCCTTGAAGCTTAATTTTGCATGTTTAACACGGCAACAGTCAGTCACACGGCCTAGCCACACGGTCGTGTACCCCTTCCACATGGTCCAAGGCTTCCCACACAATCTGGTCACACGGCCGTGTGTCCCATGTAATTCAAATTTTATAGTTCTGACCTAGAATTTTATGTTTTATTTAATTTATTCCCTGCATGATTTTCAAGCTATTTTTAGTACTTTAACTTATTCAATTGAGCCCCTAATGATATGAAATATGTTAGAAATCATTAATCATTAATTAATGGACTAATTTTATAATGACCCGATAGTCGGGGTATCAGAAAGTGTATTTTCGGGTCTCCGTTTTGGAAAAATTAATTCGTAAATATTTACAAAGTTAGTTGTGTGGTTAATTAGGTTTTGGATGGGTGAATTTGTTTAAATTAGGAGTAATTGGGTATAAGGACTAGGTTGAATATAGGGTAAAAGTTGAATTATAGAATAGAGAAAATTCAAGGGACTAAATAAGCAATTAAACCATAAATTAACATGTGTGTGGTAAAAATAATTTCCATGTGTATAAATAATATACATATATTAGTAATTATTATATATTTACTTATAATTTAAGTAAATATTATTTTATTATTATATTATTATATTATGTTAATTAAATAAAGTAAATAAATTAAATTAAATTATGACAATTGTGTGGTAATAATAATGTAAATGTGTAATAAATACATATGTACATTTGTAATACATATATGTATTTACTTATTATTTAAGTAATATATATTATAATATAATAATATAACTAAACATAAAACAAATAAACAAAAAGAAAGAAAAGATAGAAAAGAAACAGAGAGTGAAACGAAATAGGAAAGAAGGAAAGGAGAAAAGAAAGAAAAGGGAAATTTAGGGTTTCAAGTTCAAAGGTTTAATTGGTAAGTTAATTTAGCCCATTTTCTTGAGAATTTGATTTTTGGAATCCTAAAGACAAATACTATTTGATTTATATTGAAATTTTGAAAGATAGTAGATTTTTAGATGTTACTTATGTTGAACAATTTGAAGAATTAAGGGTTAAATTGATAGAATTTCAAGTTAGAAGTGAAATAGGGATTGAATTGTAAAATAAATCATAAGTTTTGAATAGTAGGGACTAAATTGAAAGAATTTTGAAATTAGGGTTTTATGGTAAAATTAGAGAGTTGAAATTAGTCTAAAGTGGGAATTGAATGAAAATATGAGATTTGTTTTGGAAAAATAAAGTTAGTCTAAATTTAGGGATTAAATTGAAATTTGAGTTAAAATTGAATATGAATTGAAATATTCAATGTGAAATTATGTGTATTGATGATTTTTAATTGTTTTAAATTTCCATAGCTAACGTTGTGCTGGAGACCTCGGCTAAGAAAGGAAAAGAGAAAGTCGACGAGGAGTGATTCAGAAATTACGGTTTGTATTTCTATAATTGAATTTAATAATTAATTGTTGAATTATTACTTAATATGTATGGTAAGTGCATTGAGGTGAGTATTGGTATTGATTTTGTGATATTGAATTGAACTGAATGGAATTGATTTCATGTACATATGTGAATATTTGAATTGGAATGAATATTGATTGAAATTGAAGAGTGAGTTTAATTATTAATTGTTGTATTTTGATTAAATATTATGGTAAGTAATTAAGGTGAGAATTATTTGTATTGTGTTTTACAATTGAAATGGATTGATTGGGAATGAGATGAAATAGATATAAATATGTGATTATCGTGGAATTTGAATAATTGTTATTGAAAAGTGAATTGAATTGTATTGAATTATGAATTTATGTGATTAATTAAAATGTGTATTGATTGGAAACTGAAAAGTGAATTGAATGCCCTATCAACTGTATCGGGCTGAGTCGGATATAGTTGGCATGCCATAAGATTGGAAGTGTTCAGGGATACTTCGACCTTAAGTTGATGAAGCACTCTAAGTGTCGTATTATTACTTCGGATAATTCCGATGAGGTACGAGTACCGTACTATTTTACTTCAGCTTGGCCGATGAGGCACTAAGTGTCGTACTGGTGTGTTTTGGTTGGATCCGTGTATCTATCAAAGTTCGAGTCTTAAACAAATGATTTGACCAATTGGTTGACAATGAACGATAGTGAATATGGATTGGAATGGACAATGAAATGAAATATGCAATTGAAATGCATGGAATTGCATGAATCAGGGATTCATGAAATGGATATTGGTTTGAAATTCAATGGTGTATCCTATTGAGAAAAGCTATTGAATAACAATTATGAAATTGAAATAGTATGATATGAGAATTGAAAGTGTTATGAATGATGAATTTATGTAATTGATTAATTGTTGAATGATTTTGTTTATGTGTGATTATATAAATAAATATTATAAATTCTTATTTAATAAATATCCGGATTATAGAAATACCACTGAGTTTATACTCAGCGTACGGTTTGTTTTCCGTGCGCAAGTTAGATTAAAGTTATTGTCGAATCAGCATCTAAAGCGAATCCCGAACTAAAAAGTGGTGAAGTACTTTTCTTTTTGGTAATGGCATGTACCTAGGATGTCACATGTAGGTCATTTTGAGTAGTGATTGTAAATGATGTTATAAGATAATATAGGCTAATTATATACTTGAACTTATGTAAGACATGTTGCTGTTATAATATGACATGTTTAAGTTAATGCATACATAAGTATGAAATAGATAGACTTTGGGAGAAATTGATATAAATTTAGAAATGGTTTGAATGATGTTAAATTGGATCGTTTTGGTTAAAGTATGAGAAGTATCTAAAAGAGTACATTGATAAGGTCATTAAGTTTATCAATTTGACATGTTTTAGAGGTATTTGAATGTGTTTTGGATTAGTTGAAAGTTTGGATTTTGAATTGTTTGTTGTTCAAGATTTGCAGGGTTGGTAAATTTTATTGTATAAGGCTCATTTTGAGTCCACACGGCCTGACACACGGACGTGTGTGCCCTACACTTAGGAAAATTTTGAAATTTAACGAAAAATTCTCTGAATTTTCGATTGAGTCCCAATTTGTTTCTAACGTATATTTTGGGCCTCGAGGGCCCATACAAGAGACAATATAATTAATTTATGAAGTGTATGTAATTTAATTTGTTTAATGTTCATATTTGTTCTGAAAAGTTTGGTAATACCCCGTAACCCCTGCTCGATGATGTATAAGGGTTAGGGGTGTTATGATTAATATGATATTTATATATATCATGAATTGAGATCAACATATTTATATGTCTATTGTTCTAGAGTTGTGATCGTATGTATGGTATGCCTTATGTTATCATTAAATCGAACACTCAAAAAGCGTGATTTTAGCTACTGAATCGATCTGTCACAAGCATATTAATTGCTACTGAATTGAACTGTTATGAACATACCGTCTGCTACTATATTGTTTTATTAAAAGTATGTTATATGCTACTATATTTATCTGTGGAGCATGTCATATTGCATTGCATGGGGTGAGACGTTATGAACGGAGGAATTTTTTGTAGTTTATTTGCAATTATTTGTTTTGTTGTACATCCATATCAAGATGTAGATTTCATCTGTGGGTTATTTGTTGTGTAATCCACTACCAAAAACATGTTTCATTTGCAGGACTTTTTGTTGTACACCTATAACTAGAGGTAGATTCCATCTACATAGACTTGTTGTGTGTCCACAACCAATGACAGTTATTATTTGCGAACGAATAGTGATTTATCCATATCCCGATGTGTTGGAGGATAGAGTTCAGGGTAACTCCTATTGTGGTGTGTAGCAATGGGGTAGGATCTATTCTGTTAAAACTAAAATTGTATGGCATCTATAAACTCATGTGCATACAAATCTGAAATTTTTGTTATGACATACATGTATATATATATATGTACATTGTGGGCAACTAGAAAATTTGATATTCTAAAATTACTATTTTGAATAGGTGATATTAATGATGGTTAAATTGTAAAACCGATACTCTGAATTGTTGTTTTATTGCAAATATTTTATGCGATATTATCTAATGTGTCTTACAGACTGTTTGTACTAATTTTCTTGTGAATGAACTGACACTGAGCATCATAGATCACTTCCCCTTAAAATTACATCCTTATAGATAACCCACCAGGTTAGGACGCAGACGCGGCATCCGGAAGGTCTCAGCTCGAATGTTTTATTTTTATTAAAACATTTTAAGATTACTATTTGATATTTTTATTCAGAAACTGTATTATTTTATTTTGAATTGTGGCATGAGACTTAGGATTTGAGTTTTATATTGCTTGACATTTAAATTTTACGATAACAAGTTATGATTATTAATGAGTTATGCATGAATCCCTAGTTTGATTTAAAAATAAATATCACTTTTCCACTGCTAAATTATAATTAAAAATTTGAGGAATTCTAAATTGGTAATTAACTAAGTTTTCTACTAAATTAATCAAATGTTTTAAAATAATTGTTTTCAAAACTCCTTAGTTTACTGAGTCACTTCGGTAGCTAATGTAATATTCCAAATTCGGGTCTAATGTTTAGGTCGGGTTGGGGAGGTTACATTTACCTTTCCAACTAGAGATTCTTGTGGTAAATTTGTTTTTGAAAAATGCCGAAGCTTCTCTTTTTCCCTCTTTCCCATATCGAAAGAAGACCAAGATAGTCGAAATTTTCTACCATGGTGTCCATATGAAGAATGTTCTTGATTAACTCTATTTGAGTTCGATGTGTGTTAGGCAAAAAAAAATGAAGATTTCCCCACATTAACTATTTGCCCCATAACTTCCTGAAAAAAAAGAGATACAATTTAGGATAGTCGTTGCATTAGCTTAGTCAGCTTTGCAGAACAAAAGGCAGTCATCGACGAACAAGAGATGAGAGATTGAAGGACATCTTGGGGTTATAATGAACCCTTCAATCAAATTCTCCTCTTCAGCCTTGTCAATAATGGAATAAAACAATTTGCATCCAAGTTGAAAAGGCCCGAAGAAAGAGGATCGCTCTGTCTAAGCCCCCTTTTAGGGAGGGTGGTTCCTTTCGATTATCCATTAATATAGACATTCAAGGATGTAGATTACACACATTTCATGATCCGTCGAACTCAAAATTCACTGAAACCCATCAACTTTTCCAAGAAACTTTGTCATACGCCTTAGCAAGGTCAAGCTTAGTAGCCATGATTCCCTTGTTACATCATTTTCTCCTTTTAATAGCATAGAAGGCTTAATGCGCTTAAAGATGAAAAATTAATCAATCAAACCCTTCCGTTAATATTGACCAAGTTTGATCGATAAGTTATGCTGACTTGGGGCTCAATTGATGAATTTTCCATTTTTAAGGGCTCAATTGGGTGCAAAATTTTCATGAGGACTTAATTGATTTATTTTATTTTTGCATAGGGCCTTTTTTACTATTAAGCCATAATTTTTTGTATCATTAATGTCTATTTTATAATCTATATTTAGAATTTATGGCTATCACTCCCAATAATATTATCTCTAAAATTTTAACTTTAATTTTTATTTTATTTTACATTACCACTATTTTTAATGTTACCTGCTACATTCAATAATTTTGTTGATAAATCAAATATTATTATATTTAAACTTATCAAAGTAATGATATCACAATAATTATTATATTTATCAACTTATCATGAGAACTGGTCGGTGATTGATTCCACGCGGCAGACTCTGGCGTTTTCCCGTGAATCTTGTTTGATTTTGCTATTGCTTTCTAGATTTAAGTTTGACATTCAATCAAAGATTCGTATATTCCCACTATGTTTTAATGATTTTTCATACCCGTTAAGTTGTGATTTCAAAAAAGATAATGTCATTTTTATAAAATATTTATTGTGATGTTGACGGTTGTAATTTAATTATGGATTGAATTTTAATTCGATTAATATGAGTATTATTATTAATATGGGAGGATATAAATTTTAGTATATTCAAGAATATTATCTTCTTATTTATGAGTTAAGCTAGTATAGGTAGTTCTAAATATTATATCAAAAAGAGTCAGATATAATTAAAATTTATAATGAGATTATTAAAAAAAAGTACCATTACATGTTTTGTATGTATTTTTCTAAAATGTTCAGTGGAGTATTTAATCTTTAAAAATTAGGGGTGTTCAAATGGTTACTCGAACCGATTTAGTATTAACTGAACTTTTTAATCCTTTAACCATTAATTGAACCGAACCGAAATTTTTTTTAAAAAAAAGTTAACCGAATCGAAATTTTTCAATTAATTCGGTTGGTTAGCTGAAATTTATATGTTTTTTTTTTTTTTTTGTTAAAACAAATATAAAACATATCAAAATAATAATAAATTGATAATGTTCATTTGACCGAATTAACTGAATTAAAACTACATATAATTTGTATTATTAATTATTAAGTTCGATTAATTATTCGATTTCAAACCAAATTAACTGATAACCGAACTTCTAAAAAATCATTAATCGACCTCCGATCAAATTAGATCGGTTCAATGGGTTAATTCGATTTTAACCGATATTTGAACACCCTATTAAAAATATCTAATATGATACCTAGATTATTAATATATATCTTATTATGGTACCTAGGGTTAACATAGGTGAATTACTAAACCAATCAATAAAAATTTGATGCCTAGAATTTTTTTTTAAATCATTAAGTCCACATGGATAATACATTATATGGAAAATAATTTAAAACAATTAAATTAAAAAACTAATAACTAAACATATAATTAATAAAAAGAAGTATTTACTAAACTTTCATAAAAGTACCTTACTTTCATGAATAATACAAAATTATTATCTAAAATTAATTAAAATATTATTCCAAATGAAAACTCTTTAGAGAATATGGCCGTTTATTTAAATGGAGAAGATTATGTTTTTGAATGTTTATTATTTACTTTTTATTAACAATATGTTTAGTTTTTAATTTAATTTATTCTTTATTTAGTTTTTCAAATAATACTAAATTATTCATGTGGATTTTGAAAGAAAATTTTACATGTCAATTTTTCATTGTCTAGTTCAAAATTTTACTGACACTAAGTACCATAATAAAATCCTTATTGACAGTTCATGTACCGCATTAGATATTTTAGTAAAATACATCTATTATAATAAATCATATATTGGTAGTTCAAATACCACATTGAACATTTTCAAAGTACAAATAACACATTAAACATTTTATAAAAGTTTATGTACCAAATGTAACATTATCCTTTTCAACAATTAAAAAGACATTAATTTAAATATTTGATGGTATATTATTTTTCGATGTAATGATAAAAACATTATGCTCTAAGCATAAGAAATTAGGTTTGATTTCTAAGTAATCTTATTCTCATCTTGACATTAATTGGAAAATACTGATAAATGTTATGATATATGTAGGTCAATTGGAACTTATTTCATGAATCATATCTCTAATGTGCGGAATGATCCATCACTATTTCCAACAAGATCGAAGTAATGCCTGTTTTATTAATTTATTAACATTTTCTTTTTAATATCTCTTAATTTATTTGGATATTAGAGAATAATTAAATGGAACTCTAATTATTAAATTGGGCAGTATCCAACATATTGAATTTTTTTTCACAAGTAATTTTAAAATTTGATACATAATTTTTTAATATTTTACTCTACTTTTATAAGACAATTGTTAACCTGTTGACTTTAATTGTAGAGTCTAAAATATCAAATAATTTCTCTTATAGATTAGTAATTATAATGAATTTTAATTCTTTAAACACGTTTAGCTTAACAGAGTATAATTATATCGTAATTCTCAATGTCATATCCGCTATATAAATTGTAATTACATACCTATATAATTTTAAATTTTAAAAATAATACTAATCAATATAAAATTATCAATAATATTTGAGAAAATATCCTAGAAAATAAAAGCAAATCAACATACCTAATATATTAGTTTAAGAAAGTATTGACAATAAGGTTATTAATAAAATTAATAAGAAAAATAAATATCTTATACAACTTTATCTAAATATTCTAGCATTCTATATTTGTTAGGCTATTCTCTCTTAAATATTAAATATCTATTCATTGTCATCATCAATCAGTCTTAGCCAAGTATAAATAATTAATAATAAATATTATGTTACATAGTTGAAATTAGTATACATAATTATAATCCATATAATGTAATTTAGTTAAATATTTATTAGGTCAAAAGGTATGTAAAATTATCTCTTCTTTATAAAAATTTTATATTAAATGAAATCAGTAAAATAACATATATAATCATTAAAATAAAATATATGTAGAATATAAAATATTATTATTGTATGAAAATAACTTTTAAACTTAAGTGTGTATTCGGTTATTAGTTACTAGAGAGTAATTGGATGAAAGTGAAATTATTAGTAATTACTAGGGTAATAATTATACTCTTTTTGTAATTACCTAGTAATTTCCTATATTATGTTTGATAGTATAAATTGCAATTAAATAATTACATATTTTAAATTCTAAAAATTATCTAAACAAGTAACAAGACCTAAAATTAAATAATCATATATAATTAATACGTTAGTCCAAGAAAGCACTTGGTATTACAATAACTAATAAAATTAACAAGAAAAAACATTTTATGCAATTTTATCTTAATTACTTTAATATTTTATATTTGTTAGGTTATCACTTATCTCACACACGCATATATATCTGTAGCAATATGAAGTTACATATTAAGAAACAATCGAATGTGACACGATTTATATATAGCAATTTGACACTTTGTAATAACTTGTCGTGTGTATTTATATTCCAATTCTAAAGACTCAATATTAAATAATTCTTTAATTATTTTATAATACATATTTTCTAAAAGTTAAAAACTCTAAACATGTAATTTAAGTAATTTACACTTGCATAAGAAAATAGGTTAAGACAATTGATTAAGAAAATTTTACCATAAACAATTATTTTTAGAATACATGATAAAAAAATAAATCTTTAATAATTGACTAATAATTTATTATATAAAATGTTAAACTAACATAAATTACTTTTAAAAGAATTATATAAGTTAAAATTAATTAATATTATTCATATTTATAATTTCACCTTTCATTTTAGGTATCATAATTATCTAGCAAACTATGTAATTTATATATTTACAAATTGTAATTTATGTTTGCATAAGAAAAAGATATGACAAAATGACGGAATCGAAAACATGTAATAATTTTTTACAAAATTAAACTTAATTTTAAAAAAGAATTTATTATGGTACTTGTTATTATTGACTTGCTATCCGTTACTCAATTGATTCCTGACCCATATTCTATGTGGCTCACACTTTGAGTATGCACGTCAAGTGTTCGCATACTCTATGAGACCGCATGATGTGGGTTCGCACTACCATATAGATGAACTCATATCTAGAAAACATGCATTAACCTTAGAGTAGGGTATTTGTTGGCATGCATAAAGATTTACCTATAACGTCACATCCATAAATAATAACTATATTATATAAATACACAATTTAATTATTTTAAAGGGTCTAAAAACACTCGACATAATTCATTTAAAAAAACCACAATTTTTTTGAGAATACATAATATTAAATAAATATGTAATAAGCATTCTTTAAAATTAAGAAATATAATCATAGATTACATATTAAATCATTAATGCGTAAATTATATTGTCTAAAAAAATTTTAAGTCCAAGATTACAATAATTTTCACAAAAATTACAAATTAGTATAAATTGAAGGTAGATAGTAGCGTCGATATACAATGGAAAGAAATAGAAAAACTTTTATTACTTTCTTTCGGCTTCATTGATGGAATTGGGATCATTCTCCAGGCAGAAATATGCAACTAGAAAGTAGAAGCTGTAATTCTTTTAAATAATTTGATTCTTTGTTCACAATTTTTCTTTTATTGAATTTAGTTTTATTTAAAATATAATTTATTAATTTTATTGAATGACTCTAATTATTAATATTTTGCATGCATATGGTACAGTAGAATTTAGTTAATTTAGACTTTGTTTGATAAAATGTTAAAAAATCAATCGACTAAAATTAACATTTCCAACAATTTAAGTTTTTAAATACGATTGATGACACACAATGAAATTTATTAGATAAAAAATTTCCATAAGGATGTATTTATTTTATCGATAATCAATATTTAATTCTAGGTAATACAACAAACAAAATTTGTAAATTTTTGTTGTTGTTGATAAAGTGATATTAGTTTAATGAAGGCCGGGTTCTGCATTCTTTAAAAGACTTTTGACTCAAAAGACTTTTGGAAGAAAAATTTCTTGAAACAATTCTTTAATTTGAAATTTTGAACTTTCGAAGTCTTTTAAAAGACTTAAAAGAAAAGAAGCTAAAATTTTAAACTTTTCCTCTCCCAAAAGACTTTTAGTGTTTAATTACTTTTTCACCCTCTAATAACATAGTACTTTCCTTTTTTTTCGTAGGGCTTAATTATAAATGTGTTAAAATTATTAATTAAAAATAAAAAATATTTTTAAAATATTAATTATAAATATTTAATGGTTATATTTAAATATTTAAAATGTAGTTTATATATTCTAATTAAATTTTATAACTAATTAATATTTATTACTTACTTAATATTTAAAATTAAAATTTATATTTCATATATTGAAATATTAACAAGTTATAGTAATTTTTATATTCTTACTAAAATATAATAATATTAACTAATTTAAAATTTATTTAAATATATATTTGTTACTTGATAATAACATATACAAAATGGACATTTTATTTCTCAAAAGATTTTTGACAAAGAATGCTAAACACTCAAATTTTAAAGTAAACTTTTCAAAAGACTTCTCAAAATCTTTTCTACAAAGACTTTTCAAAAACACTTTTCAAAAATATTATCAAACTAGCCCGAAGCAAAGATACAAAGTGTTTGGGTTGATGATGGGTCCAGTCGGATCTGTGAAACAAATCAAAATGAAAAGACAGGGTTCCATGTTGCTTTTTCCATCCCACAAAATTGATGAAGCAATCACGCCTTAACCCGTCTTCCGTTGTTGTTTCACACGCAGAAGAAAAGAAATCCAAAATTTTAATTACAAAACAATTAATTCCACAATCATAATATTTATATAATATTCCTACATTTAAGAAAAAGAAGAAGAAGAAGAAAATAAGATTTCCCTTTCTTCAAATATATAATTTAACCACCCACCCCGCATTTTAATATATCTAAAAACCATATTTTCGCATTTTAAATCTGTCAGTGCTTTTCTTCCATCTTTCCTTTTTTGAACGCTGCTTTGCTTCAATCTCAATTGATTCCAAGATATAGCAATCCAATGGGATTTGGGTCGATTTTCAGTCGGAAAAAGAAGCAACATTCCCCGAATTCCACAGCTTCTCCAGCTGTTCCTCCGACTGGATTGGCGTTCCTTCAATCTCCGATGCCAACCCCATCGCGAAACTTTGCTCAAATCCAACCCCAAGAACTCGAACACATCTTCAAGATGTTCGACGCTAATGGCGACGGCAAGATCTCATCGTCTGAACTCGCTTCCATCATGGGTTCTCTCGGCCAACAACCCTCCGATGAAGAAGTCCAAAAGATGATCAAAGAATTCGATGCAGACGGTGATGGGTTCATAAATTTCGAGGAATTCGTGGAGCTCAACACTAAAGGAGTCGATTCCAAGGAGGTTCTGGAGAATCTGAAGGACGCGTTCTCGGTGTATGATCTAGATGGGAACGGTTCGATTTCAGCCGAAGAACTTCGCATGGTTCTGAAAAGCCTGGGAGACGATTGCTCCATTACTGAATGCAGAAAGATGATAAGCGGAGTCGATAATGATGGGAACGGGATGATTGACTTTGAAGAATTTAAGGTTATGATGTTGGGTGGCCCAAGGTATGATTCCATGGATTCTTAGATAGCTTCCCCCCGATACCCATTCTTCTTGTTTTTCAGTTGTTGGTTTATCTGGATCTCTGATTCTTCTTCTTCTTCTTCTTCTTCTTCTTCTTCTTCTTCTTCTTCATCTATTTTATGGAAAATTGTGTATATTTCTTTTAGATTTATATTTTTTAAACAATACTTTCTAATTTCTATTGAATTGAAGGATTATTATTATTTGAGGAGAAATTGAACCGATTATTTTTAGTATTATGGTTCGGCTTCTTTTACATAATCATAAAAATTGAAAATTAGGTATAATCTGAAAATCCATTGAATTTTATTAAAAGAAAATGTTGACATCTAAAATTAATAGGTTACGTATTTTGCATTATAAGTAGGTTGATGCAAGAATTAAAATATGCTTGAGCACAAGTTCATAAATATTACATTTTTATTTCCCTCTTAATAATCATTCTTATTATCAAGTCAAGTTAGAAACTTTAATTCGACGCCCAAATTACAACATCCAAAATTTCAATTTAGCTTTTTAAGTATTAGTTAGGGTACAAAAGGTTAATTTTCTCCTTTTCCTTTTCAATTTAAACAAATTAACTCACTCTCACTTAATCCACTATCATTTACACACTATTTACATATCAATATAAATGTATTTATCATGCATCTAAATTTTCTATTTGATTTGATATTTCTATTATATCAATTTAAAATACTCAACAATTGAATTTTTTTGTTTTAAAAATAAATAATAATGAATATATTAATGTGTTTAACCAATTTAACCAACTTATATAATACAAAATATAAATATATTTGAAATAATTTAAAAATATTAAATAATATGTCAATTGGTTCGGTTATGGAATTTAATAACTAATTACTGATCGATATAACCAAATAAATCAACCATGCAATCGATTTAACCACCAAAAACAATTTAATCGAATTGATCGGTTAAGTTGATTCGACTTATGCTCTCCCTTAATTAAATTATACTTGAATTTACGGTAAGTTATTCAAATGGTCACCCAACTATGCTCATGTTCTTGTTTTGATCACTCAACTTTAAAAATTTTCAATTTAGGCATTAATGTTTGAATTAGTTCCTGTTTTGGTCACCCACAGTTAAACATATAAAGGAAAATATTTTTCTAACTGGTATGATAACACATTTAGTCATCAATACTTACATATTTTATCAATTTGATCCTAACTCTAAATGATTCAATAAATTTAACCCTTCACATTTACAAATTCTGTCAATTTGATTCTTAAACTTTCTAACCAAAGCTTTCAATTTTTAAAATAGAAGCATTCCACATCTTTTAATTATTTTATTTATGGTTGAAATTATCCAATTCGATACATATCACTTTGTGTTTATTTTTTAAGAAGTTAGTGTTAGAAATTAACTAAACGCCATTAAAAATAATAGAAAATACAAAATTTAAAAATACAATATATAATAAAATATTTATATAAGTAATTTAATATTTTTTAAAAATAATTTTTCACTCCGACTAGCATAATTTTAGTTTTTAATTAATTTGGTAAATGATTTGACACTAAATTGGACTATTAGTGACAAATATTGATTATTATGAATTTAAAATTTAAAACAAATAATTAAAAATAAATAGAACACATAATAATCTCATAGTCAATTTATAGATGCGAAAAACAAAGTTGAAAGCTTTAATTAGGATGTTTGAAGATCAAATTGGTAGAATTTTTAAATGTGTAAGGTTAAATTTATTGAATTACTTAGAATTAGGATCAAATTAATATAACATGTAAGTGTTGAGGACTAAATGTATTATTATATCAGTTAAAAAAATGCTTTTCATTATCAATTTAACGGTAAGTGACCAGGCAAAGAATAAATTCAAACATCAGTACCTAAATTGAAATTTTTTAAAGTTGAATAACCAAAACAAGAATATGAGCATAATTAGGTTACCATTTATACAATTTACCCTTGAATTTAAATAGGGACTTGACAAAACAAAAATTCAATCATTTATCTCAAATCAAGGTCGAGCTTTATCCTATTAAAATTATGTTTAAAAATTATAGAACAAATTAAAGAAAGCTTGCAATGAACTTTTTTTTTTCTTAATTTAGTACAATAAATATTATTATAAAAGGTAAATTTTATAATAAAAAGAAAATACAATTTGTAGAGGAATCAAGTATTTAATTTACACGATCCACGCTATATCGAAGGAGATTGAGTTGTGAGTGAAATAACTTTGGTGTGTGAGTTGGACATTATTTTGGAGTCAACTGAAGGTCAAGGAGGAAGAGAAGAGAACGATGTTGGTGATGGTGATACCTTAAAACTGAAGTTGGAAGAAAATATGATATGATCCTCAATTATTTAATTATAAATAATAATTTTAAAAAATAATTTAAATTTTTTGCATTTAGTAAGAAAACATATTTATCACGAATAGTGATACATACGATATTTTTCTCTTAATTGTCTTTTTTTCAATTCTATATTATCGATTCTACATGTAACTCTTTTGAATTATATCGAGGTAGAAGAGAAATCGATTGGACATATATAATTAAAACTCAAATAAATTGTAATTAAGTTTCTACTCTTCATCTATTAATTATAATATTATTTAATAATTGAGTCATTCCACTAAAGTACTATGATTGAACTCTCTTTATTATATACCATTACGAAAGCAGTTTAACAAGTGTTTGTCCAAATGTGTTACCTTTATAGGATATCCTTAATCTCTTTGGGTTAAATCTGTTCACCTAATATGATCATCTCATTATAATCATTACATATTCCTTCATGACAAAGTCAATTACTAACAAATAACAATTAAATCATTTGTCCTAGACAAATGAATCGTGGTCACA
Organism: Gossypium rotundifolium; assembly: GCA_025506655.1. NCBI lineage: Eukaryota > Viridiplantae > Streptophyta > Magnoliopsida > Malvales > Malvaceae > Gossypium > Gossypium rotundifolium. The sequence continues at coordinate 11,880,801 of CP106733.1, forward strand.
CTACTTTTTCATCTATCATATAATGTTAATGAGAGGATATCATTTATCCTTTATTGGGTTTTAAATTACACTATTGTAAATAAAATTGTCATGCAAATCACATACCCAATGTACTAGCTTTCGGCTCTTTAGTTATTTGAACTCAAGCTTTCAATATGTAATGACCTAAATTTTTATACCGTCGAAAATTTTGATTTTAGGATTGAGTTCATTAAATTGAGTTAATCAAAAATTAGAATCGAATGAATATGTATTGAGTATAGAAGTATAAAGTTGAATTAATAAATGAAATGAAATTAGATTAATTGTTAATTATAATAAAGAGACTAAATTGTAGAGTGAAAAGAAAAGGAAGTTTTGAGTAAAAGAATTTAAAAGGGCTTAAGGTGTAAATTTCACTAAGGACCTTAGGATAAATATACCATTTAAAATGCCAATTAATTTTGAATAAAATAGTATCGTCATTTCTCACTATCTATTACCATTGAAGTGCGATTAATTACAAAATTAATATGTTAATTAAGTAAATTAAACTAAACATTTTAGTAATTATATATATGTGTATATATAATAGTTAGTGAGAGGAAAGAGAAAAGTCTATCATCTCTTCTCCCTTACAAACAAAACAAGAAGAAAGAAAATTTCCTAAAGCCAACCGCCATTGTCGTAGCTTGCTCAAAGGAAATTTAGTAAGTTTTCTTGGTTGAATGTTTAATAAGTAATGATAGATCTGAATAGCCCAATTGTTAGATTTGTGTATTAATAAGTTTCTACTTGGTTTACCTATGTAGAATGTTTATAGAAAAATTTAGATGTTAAAGCTAAAACTGAGATAAGTTAATTTATAAAATTACATAATAAAAATGTAGTAGAAAGTAGTAATTTAAACTTGAATTAAGTTTGAATTGATTGATAAATTAAGTATTTTAGGGATTTATTTGTAAGGAATATAAATTTTGAGGTTAGATAATAGATAATGGTAGTAGGAGGATCCCTGTACTATATTTATGAAGTTCATTTTAAATTTGACCAGGTAAATCGTGAAGTACAAATGTTTCGAACATTAAGAGTTTGAAGGACTAAATTGTAATAAATGCATTCATGTTTAAATTATCGTAAATTATGTTTGAAAGGTGTGATTAATGAGTTTCTATATTTGAGTTTAATTTTATAGCTAAAGAAGACATAGGAACATTTCGGCACAAAGGAAAAGCTAAAGCTATTAATGAATAGTTGTTTCTGGTTTGTGCTTCTATAATTCAATTTCAATTTGCTTTTGTAGGTTAATTAGTCATTATAATCGATATAACTATGCATTGAGATAATGATATCTTTCCCTATAAACTTGAATAATGAATTTGATTGGTGATATTTGAAATATGTGATTAATATTCGAAATTGTGTTTGATTTGTATATAAATGTTTAGGCGTTGATTTTATGATGACGTGTTACAATGGTGATGTTGATGTTAATACCTCGTTAAACGATGTTAGATGTAGTTCGGGTATAGTTGGCATGCTATAGGGTCACCGATATAGTGATTTACTAGCTATCATTGTCGGCAATTCGAGATGGCAGAATAAATAGTACAAATAAATATTAAAAGTCATCGTTGTTGAGCAACCCGGGATGGTAGAAAACAAATATTCAAAGCTATCGTTGTCGGGTAATCGAGGATGACAAAATAAACAGTTCCACTTTTCAGATGATTATGGACTTTCTCGTTATATAGATCTGAGTATCCATTCTAATGCTTATCATTAGATAATAAGGGCCAAAATAAATAAGCATTGAAATTGATATTGAAATGTGAAATGAATAAGAAAGTTTGGAAAATGATATGATGAGTTTAAGTAATAAATATTTATGTATTGGTACTTGTTATATATACTTTCTTTAGTTTATTCTTAATGCAATGTATTTGAATTATATTAGCACCATTGAGTATTCAATACTTAGCGTAAAGTTATGTTTATTTCCATGTGTAGGTATCAGACACGAGTAGACATAGATTTTAATTGGTCAAGCATCCAATTTAACAACTCAACTCGGAACACGTCTTATTATCTCTTTTGTATGTACATATGTGTTGGTGTTAAAATGACAAATACCTAAATTGTTTTGGGCATGATATTTAAGTGATCATTTTGGTATGTTTGAAACTTGGCCATGTAAGGTTTTACAAGGCAATTTTTAATCTATAATTAGTAGATAATTATGCTAGTTTATATAAATTTGATTATGTGAATTAGTTGGTTAAATGATAATATATTGATGGTTATAATTTGATGATGCTTGGTTGTATTTGTATATGTTAAATTGATGGTCTCACTTTGATGTAAGATTTAGGTATATTTAAGGTGCCATTTGGTATGGTTTGGTCATTTAAAAATGTGCATTTAGGGTTATTTTACCATTGAGTCATAAACATGTATTTTGACTTACATACTTAGTGTCTCGAGACTTGGCAAACTTGTAACACCTCTCACCCATATTCGTCGTCGGATTAAGGTTACGAGGCATTACTTTACACATTCCAACTCAGCACAGTCAAAAAGATCATTTATCTAATTTAAAATACTTAACTAAAAGAAGTTGAATCCATACTTGTGATATTAACGACTAGTACATAGATAAACATGCTCACATACCAAACGTATACTAGTAATTTGTTTACACCTCTTAACCGCCCATCTCACATGCATCAAAATTTTTCTTTTTAACAACCGAACATTAAAAGCACGGTTTATAAATACCTAGTTAATAAATATTCCTTCTTCTATCCTTAATCCAAGTATATATAATTCATTTGATCATTTAAAACCATATTCACGGAATATGCACATATACGCATATAATATACAAAATAAGATAATGATCATGGCTTTTAAACATTTATAAACATAGTCTTATAACACATTGATCTAATAATTTCAAGTAAACCCACTATACTCTACCAAAACCATGCATATCTAAATTTATTTGAGGAAACGTAGTCCATCACCGAATATAGCATTTAAGTACATTTTTCTATTTATTTCCCCTATTGCCGAATACATAGTCCCTAAAATTAGTTCATATTTCCAAAATACACATCAAGGTATTGTACATCAAATCTCATTCAAACTTGTTAAACATATATATATATATATATATATATACTTACCAAGAGTTAACAAAATTCATACCTAATGACCTCACATTAATTTCATACACAAATATACCTACCTAGCATGCAATATTTATATCACATCTTCATTCATCTTCCAAGCAAAACATACATGCATATTATATCAAAGATTGAATGAACCCTCGAACATTAACATTTAAAACAAACCAATTTCGCATGGCTTTTATACATTAACAAAATATCATTCGAAAATTTAACTAGTCTATACATGCCTTAAGATCAAAAGTCTAAACATTAGAGGTACTAAAGTGAGCCGATAGTGTGAATAACTTCAGTGACGATCCTCTGAGCTTGTAGCTTGATCAAAATCTACAAAACAGAACAATGAACACACACAGAGTAAGCTTACTAGCTTAGTAAGTCTTAAGCAATTATAACATTGCATTCAAACATTCAAGCATTATAAACCAATTTGTTTATGACATTGAATACAAATAATTTAAACCAAAAGTTCACTATGGCCGAATGTTATTACCATACTTACCATAACAATTATCATTTTCTTACCATAAGTATGTAAACTCATCGAAACATCTAAATACAATATGTATACTCATATTCCAAATCAAATAAATATAACATACATATCAACCACATGTAATCATTTATACACATATGCAAACATATCCAACCTCTTTCACATTTAGCATTTTCACATATGGCCGATTCTCCAAAAACATATCCAAGCTTAAATTCCATTATATATAAATCATACCCATCAATGGAAAGATCAATTGCACATATTAAAATCTTACCGAAGCTTCAACTATATCACATCTCACTTAATTCGAATGATAATATAATAACTTACCTTATTCCTTGCAATTATGAAAACTTATACTTACCCGAGCATTTAGCTTATTGCAGTGATTACGTTCCACCTTGTAAATGATTCATGAATTCTCCATTTATAATACATCACCGGCATTAAGCCTGCTAGGCATCAAACCCTGAAATATACATCGGCACTAGGCCTGCTAGACCCGAGGTCTGAAACTTAAACACAGGCATTTAGCCTGCTAGGCAATAAGCCCGATAAAATTCATCGGCACAAGGCCTGCTAGGTAATAAGCCCGATATAGTTCACCGACACAAGGCCTGCTAGGCTCGAAGCCCGAATATTCATATTACCGAGCCAACTCATTCACATTACACATTAGCATATATACTAGGTCATAATCGATACTTATGGTATTAACTTGCTTAAAGACTTACCTCGGATATCGTCGGACGTCGAGAACCGGTTATTCAACAACTTTTGCCTTTCCCCGATCCAAGTCCGTTTTTCTTTGTTCTTAATCTAAACACATTCAATTTGAGCTCATTCAAACACATTTCATTTCAATTTAATCCAAAAACACTTAAATGGAACAATTACCATTTTACCCCTGACATTTACAACTTTTACAATTTAATCCCTATTGCACAAAACACAAAATACTCATAATTTAAATGCAATCCTTAAGGGCCGAATCTTCCCTATAGTCATATAAGTCCCTACATTTTGTTGATTTTGCATTTTAACCCCTCAAAAATTTATTTTCTCAATTTAGCCCTATTTAGCTAAATTCATCAAAAATTCAAGAACAAATTATGTTCATCAATTATCTATCTATCATTTAACACCATAAAACCTTATGAAACTCAACATAGCATTCATGGCATTTTACACAAACATCATCAATTCATGAAATTGAGACATGGGTTTTAAAGCTCTCGAAGCAACGATCTCAAAAATGTAAAAATTAACAAAAACCGAAATCAAACTAACCTTGAATTTTAGCTTTAACAATAGCCGAACCTATGCTTTCTCCATTCTTTTTTTATTTTCTTACAATAGGCCAAGAGGACAAAAAGATGATAATGGCTATGTTTTGTTTTATTATTACATATATTATGATTATTAATAATTTACCAAATTAACCTTTATTATAAAATAATCATTCATTATAACATTACTTATGTCCATGGCAGGCCACTAACTTAGAAAATGGGCTTTTTGCCCTTTAAGGACTCCATATTAAGAAGCCACTATCAAAAGAGCACTTTTCACTATAGTTTGTAACTTTTATACTTTACGCGATTAAGTCCTTTTTACTTAGTTGAGCACACAAACGATCAAATTTTCATACGAAACTTTCACACATAATAATTCACATACAATAAACACCAAAATAATATTTAAAAATTTTTCAGACTCGGATTCGTGGTCCCGAAACCACCATTCCGATTAGGGTCAAATTCGGACTGTTACAAAACTAGTCTCGAAACAATCTTATTTAAACCTCGAGACAAGTAAACTCCGAAGTTAAATTAGTTTTGCCCCGTTCCAAGTCTCGAGACAAGAACCCCTTATCTCGAGACATTCAAACATAGAGGCTAAAAAAAATAGAAGTTGGTCTTGAGACCTGGTCTCAAGACATATGAGACCTTACATTAAGATACAATTTTTAATGTCTCGAGACAGTTTATTTTTGAAGTAAAAATACCTAAAGTAAATGGAAGCCTGTCTCGAGACAAGAAAATCTCTGTCTCTAAACACAATACTGAAACTTGATAATTGAGTTTGGATTCAAGCCCCAACACCTAAATTACCTTAGTATCACCCCGCAACTCGATGAACTGAAAGTAAGATTGTGATTGTAAATGGATTGTTATATGAATGATAATTATGCTTTTAATGATATCACAAAAGAAACAAGTTAGTTTGAGTTACTTCGGCAACGTAATGTGACATCACATATTCGGATTCGACAATTGAGTCGGTGTGGGGTGTTACATAATACATCAAACTATATGGGTTATGCACACATAATCAGTCACTTACTCAGAATTAAGGTAAGTCAAACTATGAACATCACAAGTAAATTAATCCATAAACGGATATAGGATTAATTTGACTTGGGTTATGTACAATGTATTATCAATCTAGATAAACACATCTATGTTTCTATTTTCTAGGAGTGAACCACTTCGACACTTAAGACAAAGTATCTCTCCATTTGGACTTAATAGACGACATAATAGTTTTTAACCGATTTGCTCAACTTCGATTCATCAGACTATAAACCTTTTAGATTACCTACTAATACTAGTTGTATTTTTGCATTACGATTGACCATGTAATTCAACTCAACATTAGTTAAATATTAGCTAATTAATGAGTCAATATTTACTTCTATTTTGTTTTGCATGCAAAAACTGGTGAGGACAAATACAAATAATATTAATGTGAATAATGAAATTTTATTTAAATTAATCCATTTAAAAAATTACAAGTATAAATGACGAATAAATTACATTTTGAACACTATATCATAACATATTACACGCACTTTAGGCATCATTCCACAAATCCGAATTTTGGGTAGGTGGCTGTCAATGAGGAGAAACTTATACTCTAAAATGGTGTTGAGCCGACAATGGATCGAGGTTATTGGCTTTGAAATTTTGCTTAGATTTTTTTTGGATTTTTTATAATAAAAAAATCTAAACCGATGAATGTACATGGAAGGAGGAGAGATTCATTTTGGAGGTGGTTTTGGTTGGAGAAGACACTGATGGTGGCAACTCTTAGCGATATATTAAGGTGATTGAGTTTTAGGGTTTTTTGTTTTTAGAAATCTAGGTCGACATGTTTAGAGAGGAAAGAATGAGTTTTGTTCCAATGGTGCCGACAACCTCAATGAAGATTGTTATTATTTATGTTTTTTTTTTTTTAAATTTTATGAATTCTTTTACATAATTATAATTATAATTTTTTATAATTTTAAAAAATAAATAATAAAATTTTAAGAATTTTTATTTTTTAAGAAGTTGTAAAATATAAAATTAATTATTTTAACTATAATTCAAAAATCAAATTAAATATTAATATTTTTTTTGTTAAAAGCCAAATTTCATTAATAATAGTGAGAGAAAACTGACGTTACAAGAATCAAGAAAAAGAAAATTAAATAATAAAGGAAAACCAACAGACGCAAATGAATATGAAACGACAAAAGCCAAACAAACAAAACCAGAAACCAAGCACACAGAAAAAAACCAAAACCATCAAAGCAAACCAAAAGCTAGAGACCTCCCATCAAGCAACAAAATGAAATTCAGCAGAAATCTTCCAAACCATCATCAGACCCATGCTCATCAATCAGAAGAAAATCATCTTTGAAGAACCAGAACCAGTGGAGATTCAAAGAACCTCCTCCAACCTTCAAAGAACAAGAAAAAAACTCCGTTGGTTATCCTTGCGCCCAGAGCCAGTCAAGCCAATCCTCTTCCACGATGTGATTAACACAATCAGGGACTTCCTCAACCCAGCAACAGGGTAGAGGCCAACGATGCCCTTCCACTGCTAAGGTATGCTCCACTCTATTCCCTCTTCTTGGAGAAAAGTTATATGAAACTTCTTCAAAAACATTAGCCATCATGCAAATATTCCGTATTATGGAGCGAATCACAGATCTATCGTTTATCGCAGATCGAAGTTTCTTTATAACTGTTAACGAATCCCCCTCCACCATTATCTTTCTGAATCCCATGTCAATCACGAAAAGAAGCGCTCTCTCGCAGGCTCTTGCTTCAACCACAAAGCATCGGCGACTTCATTAACCTGGTATGCACAAGCTCCCATCACTAGACCCTTATCATTACGGGCAACTACTGCCACAATAGCGGAATTAGATGCTTTAGTAAAAGAGGCGTCAAAATTTAATTTGATAATACCCGGTAACGGTGGTTTCTAAAAAGCTGGATGTATAGATAAGGAAGGAGAGTCAGTTGTACAACTCATTTTTAATTCATAGACATATCTCTGAATAAAGCAAAGAAGTTCCTCTAAAGAAAATTTTCGCCCTTCATGAACCATCTTATTGCGCATAAACCAAATAGCCCAAAAAGAAATTGTCAACATTTTCCTTTTCTCGTCAGTAATAGTAAGAAACATTCTAACCAATTGAATTTTTCCATCTGAGGAATCACCATCCAGGTCAACATGGAGATCCAGTAGATTCCATATGCGTCGAAGTACATCACAGGACCAAAGGAGATGTTCTGAATCTTTCGGAGCTGACCTACACAAAGGGCAAGCAACATCCACAATTAATTTACGCCTATATAGATTGCAGAGATAAAGCACATAGTTTCTAGTTAGCCTCTATAGGTGAATCTTAATTTTAGAGGGTACTTGGAGCTCCCAAAGGAGCTTGTAAATTTTTTTCAATATGCCATCATTGTTCATGTTGTAACTAAAGATTTGTGGTCTCTCAGAGAGAAGCACCCTATACCCACTTTTAACAGTATAAACCCCTGTGTTGTCATGACGGCAAACCAAAACATCCTCTGCATCAGACCGAGCCAAGGGAATACTGAGAATCTGTTTCGCTTGATCACGACCGACGAGCTTGTAAATGATATCTTCCTTCCAGGTAAAGGAGTCCTCATTAATTAATTGGTTGACTGTAGACCAATAGGTACTCATATTCTGTACTAACAACCGACTTCTACCCGGTCCAGGCATCCAAGGATCATTCCAAATATTCACCGATCTACCATTACCAATCCGCCAAAGTAGACCATCTGCAATCAACTCTCGTGCAACACAGATGCTTCTCCAGGTAAAAGAAGGGTAAGACCCTACTTTAGCAGATAAAAAATTGGTACTAGGATAATAACGAGCTTTGAGTACCTTAGCTAACAAACAATCAGGTTGAGTAAGCAATCTCCAAGCTTGTTTAGCTAGCAATGCCTTATTGAAAAAAGATAAGTCTCGAAAGCCCAACCCGTCAGATATTTTGGGGTAGCAAAGGTCTTTCACGAACACCAATGAATACCTTTACCCGTTTTACCATTAGCCCACCAATATTTATTCATTATGTTTTCTAATGCATTACATAACGATTTCGGAAGCTCGAAACACTGCATCACATAGATAGGAATAGCTTGTAATATTGCTTTGATAAAAACTTCCTTACCTCCCATCGAGAGGAAACGAAAATTCCAACTTTTGATTCTACTTGCGAAACCTATCCACAAAATTAGCGAACGCCTACCGTTTTCTTCTACCAACCATCATCGGTAACCCCAAGTATTTCTCTAGATTGACTAAAATGCGAACACCTAGAATATTTGTAATTTGATCTCTCATTTGCTGATCCACACTCGTTCCAAAATAAATGAGATATTTCCATAATTAACCTATTGACCCGAAGCCTTCGAATATTCTTCGAGAATGCTACGAACAGCATAAGCCCCATTTTTTGAAGCATTTCCAAACAAGATACAATCATCAGCAAAAAGGAGATGGTTGAGCGAAAACGTTCTATGCCTATCGGGGCACCAATCATCAATCTTTTATTTTTTGCTTTGTTAAGCAAAGTAGAAAGTTCTTCTGCGCATATAAAAAGAGGTACGTGCTAAGGGGATCACCTTGACGCAGTCCTTGTGACGGAAAGAAAACCTCGCTAATACTTTCATTGATTCCCACCGTATAAGACACCGAACACACGCATCTCATAATAAGAATAATCCATTCTTGGCAAAACCCAGTTTAGTCAACATCCCGGCCAAAAAATCTCATTCTACACGGTCATATGCCTTGCTCATATCAAGTTTTAGCGCAAAATTTCCTTGCTTACAATGTTTTCTAGTCTTAAGAGAATGAAGAATCTCATAAGCTATTAAAGTATTGTCAGAAATCTGTCTTCTAGAAATGAAAGCCCCTTGAGCAACATCAATACAATGACCCAAAATATAACTCATCCGATTCACCATAACTTTCACAATTATTTTGTAAATCACATTACATAAACTTATCGGCCAAAATTGAGAAAGAGTTTTGGGTCGATCAACTTTTGGGATTAACACTATATGAGTTTTGTTAATCTCCTCCATTTCAATTTCCCCTTTTAAAACGGCCAAGCAATAGCGAGAAATATCACTCCCAACAATATCCCAATACTTTTGAAAGAACAAGGCTGGGAAACCATCAATACCCGGAGCCTTAATGGGTGCCATTGATTTGACAGCTTGCCAAATTTCATCTTCCAAGAATGGCTTTAACAATTCATCATTCATATCGGGGGTAACCTTTTCTCAACTAAATCAAGTAATCGATGCTCACCCGATAAATATGAAGCCATATAAAGTTCGCCAAAAAATTTCACTGCTTCATTCAGCATCACATCCGGTCGAGAAACCCATCGTCCTTCTTCAGATTCAAACTCCACAATTCTGTTACGAGTATGACGAGAGATCACTGAATGATGGAAGAAGCTAGTATTCCTATCACCATGTTTCAACCAGTTAACATGTTAATCTTTGCGCGCTGCTCCCAAAAGATTTCATCCTTGTCTGCCTCCAAATTAAGACCTAACTGCACCTCTAAAATTTCTTCCAAATTTTCATCAGTGGGATCCTGTTCATAGAGGTAAAACAATCGTTCCTCCATCCTTACTCATTTTTTCCTTTACTCACGTGAACGCGAATGACTCCACAATTTGAAAAATTGACCAGCTTTAGCTAACTTATCAACCACATTATCATTGGGCCCAGACCATGCTTGTTGTACTACCAAAAGACTAATCTAAACACCACTTAGCTTCAAACATAAAACGATGGTCTCGAAAATTCTACTTATCATAAAGCCTACTTAACGTATCAATGAGGATCGGATAATGATCCGAAAAGGAATGATTCAAGTGTTGAACCGAGTAAGAGCGAAAAACATCCATCCATTTTCCATTGGCAACCCCCTATCTAATCTTTCGCGAATATTCGTTGCTTGGAACCTTCCTCTCTCCCACGTGTACCATATACCACTGAAGCCTAAATCAATTAAACCACAATCCTCCAAAACATCTCTGAATTTATCCATTTGAATTTCTAAACGAAGATGACCTCCTCTTTTCTCAAAAGAACTAGTGATTTCATTAAAATCACCCATCACAAGCCAAGAGCCAATATTAGAGTTGTGGAGGTGATATAAAAGATCCCAAGAATTCGATCTTAATCTCTCAATAGGATTACCATAGAAGCCTGTGAGCCTCCACTTAACCCCACTATCCTTGTCATTAACATTAGCATCTATATGAAAAGAAGAGTAGCTTCTGAGTGAAAATCACTGAATTACCATTCCAACCTTGAGATAAGCCACTTTAGAGCCATCAACATTAACTTCAATACCACAAGAAAAACCAAGTTTCCTTCTAACAATCTCCATATCCTTTGCCTTAAGTTTTGTTTCAATAAGAAACAAAATTTGAGGATTAATGGCTTTTAATTTGTTTTTGAGCCTTTTAACCGTTCGTGACCTCCCTAACCCACGGACGTTCCAACTAACAATTTTTATTGCAACCGGCTGCTCTGCCCAGCAAAGCCAGCCGTTAACTAGTCATTGTCCCTATCCGAAACAGTGTTAAAAGCGTTGCCACTATTGATCACAACACGTTGACGTTTCTTCCCATCAGAAGGTTGGATTGGATCGTTTTCGTCTTCCATGCCCAAAACCATGGGCCCAATCTCATCATCGGCCCCAAAAGGTTCTCCTAACCCTTTAGTGTGCCAGATATTATTTTCCTTAAACACTCTCATTTGATTTAGCTGTAAATGAGAATGATTAGGAGCAAAATTAGCTAGATCCAAATCACTCCCCTGTTTACTCATAGAATCCCCCTTTTCTCCTAATTTAACTCCTTGATTATTACTTACCAAAACCGTATCACTGCACATTGACCCATCAGCTTCCCGTAGCCATTTACTGGTCAAAGGATTCCGACGTCGACCCTCTTCCCTAAGTGAAATATCCCAACCAAACCAGGCTCTAACATAGTACTTAGGGGACAAAAGCTCTCCCCATGCCCAAGCTTCCCACATATAAAGCAAAACAAGCTCAGTTTTTCATATCGGAACCTGGCATAAACAGTTCGGTTTGAACCTAGCAAGATCTTCTTTTTTTCTTTTTAAAGGAACCAAAACATCAATACGGACTCGAATACGCATGAAGTTCTTTGTACCCAACGACGACAAGGACGTATCATATTCAAGGTATTGACCAATAAATCCACCTAATTGTTTAGCCATATTTACAGACACCAAACCTGGGGGGAGATCGTGAACCTGAACCCAAAAAGCAGTTGAGTTTAACGAAATTGACATGGGATTTTCTCCTTCTTACAACCTATGAAACAAGAGTAAATGATTATTGAAGAACTAGGAGCCCCCCAATAACTCTCTCAGATCAACCTCATGAAAGAATTTGAAAAGGTAGCGCTTATCACCCAAATCTGAGATGCAGATGCCCATTATGGTGTGCCAGAGATCTGCCAATGTATTACGAAAGGATGGAAAATTTACTACACTCTCCGTCAAGCACCGCCCCACCAGACAAAGGTGAAAGGAATGGTCCACCGTAACATCTATCTCCTGGAGCGCAATCTCCTCATCATCAGCCAATTGCAGACTGACCAACGCTTCCTCCATTCCGATCTAAACAAATTGACAGCACTAAGACCCCACCACTAAGAACGTCAATCAGCAACAAAACAAGAAAAGACAAAAATCGTGTTAAAAGACAGACAAAATCGTGTCAAAAGACAGACAAATCAAGTCAAACTATTTTTTAAAAAATATTAATATTTGAATTAACATATCATGGCCTGCCAAACCATACTATATATTTTTTCTTTAAAATTATAATAATGTTTAATGGAGGAGTGATGAAAATATCATAACCATACAACTGAAAAAAGGAAAAGTTAAGCGAAGCTAAACAATTTAGCCTAAAATAAAATCAAATTTGAAACCGGAGCGTCGTTGGGGATTTAATAATATCCGAATTATTTAACGTTCGGAAGTTGGAACACATGGCTGCTGCTAAGCTGCTTATCCCCACTCTCTCCCACTTCCGGCCGCTAACATGCGCTGCCGCCGTCTCCGCCTCAAACCCAGCGCGGCTGGTCCCTCACCCACCGGACCTCCTCAAGTGGATCAAGAGGGAAGGTGGATTCGTGCACGAGGCTGTAACAATTTCCCAGGATACCACCTACGGGCTAGGTCTTGTCGCCTCTGGAGGAATCCCCAAGGGTTCTGATCTTATCGTCCTCCCTGAACACGTTCCCTTGAAGTTTCAATCAGACAAAGACGATGAGGCTGACTCTGTCTTGCTCCCTTTGTCTAACCGAGTTCCAGGTATGTGTTTTTTAGCATTTCCACTTCAATTTTCTTTGGTATCTTTATTGTGTTTTAAGTGTTTGATACTAGTCCACAATGAAGAATTTTGGTGATTTTTTTTTGCGCGCTTCCCAGCATTGGAACTGCCCATTGATTCCTTTATGCTCCATGAAGATTTGAATTTAATTGTTTTTGGTGTGGGTTTTCTTAATTGGATGACTCCGTAGAAAGGAGCCCAGCTATTACGTTTAAGTTCTTACAGGTTGAATAACTTCATTTAGCTTAAATGTGGAAGTTCATTGTGATTGATCTATTTTTATCAGGCAGTTTGGTTTGTAGCTCTGAAATGCTTTAGTTGCTAGTGGCTACACGATGCCATTTGTCAAACTGCTTCGGCCGAATGAATTAATTTAATGAACTGAAATGTAGGAGATTTCAATTCTTCATATGTACTTTTATTGTTTAATTCTAAATTTCTGTTATGTAAACCTTGTAAGCCTCAAATTATAGCTAAATGTACATATTATTGAGTTAGCAATTAAGCTTAGTATTACAAGGGTAATGGCAGTCCATAGCTTCATGCTCCGGACTAGGAGTAATGTGAATAAATGATCATTTTCCTGTACAATTATTCCATCGCATGGATGAAGTACCATCTAGCTAATAATTGTGATTGACTAAGTGTTAACTAATGGAAGCCTTGTCTCTTTTCAGGAACTTGATGCTCTTTCCTAGGAAGCAAATTTCAACGTGTTTCTCTTAGCATTTTATACTTGCTTAATGCTTATTGTGGTTATGCGTGCATTATTTTGCTCTTATGCTTGATTCAACCCCAAGATTCTCCCAGAGCCCACTTATAGTTAACTAGAATCGTTTGTTTACCAGTGGTTGTTAGTTTTTATTGTATAGAGCTGTTTTGGACTTAACTAGAAAAAATGAGCTAAAAATTTACTTGAATTGGCTACTTGCTTGTTTACTCGGTTTAGAGCTTTGTTTTATCTACCAGGGTTGTAATGCATTAATTAGGACCATATATTTAATGAGTGAAAATGCTCTGCAAGGATGTTTATTCCTGCTTTTTAAAGTCTCTGATAGTTTCTATGAAAAATATAAATATTCATAAGACATCTAGTCTGAAACTAGGTAGAGATTAGTGACAGAAAAAATAATACAACGAATGAGTCTGTTTCTATACATTTCCCTATTTAATTTAAGGTCAAATTCTCATTCTGCAATCTGTTAAATCACATTTGTCAAGGTGTATTTGTAAACATGTTTATATAATTTGTCCTTAAGTGCTATCTCGCCTTCTCTCTAACAGACTTTACTATTCTTATATTTTGTATGCCCATGCATGTAGTGCACATTCTCATGTCAGTTACATTAACCTTTTAAAACGGATTGGAAAAATAATGGCATGTAAACATAGAGAAGGCCAGAAGGGAATAAATAGAATTAGTGCAAAATAAACCCTTCAAGATTATAACAAATGTAATAGATTTTTATGGGGTTGTGCATAAACTTTAATTGGTTAGTGACTACTATGGTTTAGGGGGGTTTAAAGAATTTGGCACATAACGCATGCAATAGATTTCTTCATATAGGTTAATAACTACCAAATTTTGTAAATTGGGCTGTTTAGAGTTTTAAATTGGACTATCTGGGAGCATTTGACAGAGGAACTATGGGCAATGAAGCTGGGTCTGAAGCTTCTACAAGAAAGAGCAAAGGTTGGATCCTTCTGGTGGCCATACATTAGCAATCTTCCAGAAACTTACACTGTACCAATCTTCTTTTCCGGTGAAGATATAAAGAACTTGCAATATGCTCCTTTGCTTTACCAGGTATTTATTTTCATCATTTAGCTTACTGGGTAGGAAATGTCTTATTACCTTGTGTAAATGAACTTTCTTTGATCCAATATAGTGGAAACTACTAGGACGAAATATGAAAAAGATTTGATGAAAGCCAGTATCTTTTCTACACTAATGGTTGGAGAGATCGAATTTTGGTCAGTGTTGAAATTGAGATTTGAGAACAAGGTCACTGTTCGCATTAATTTGCACCATTTTGAGTGTACATTCCCTTATTTTTGTTTGGAAATTTCGTTGATTCCTGCATTTGGCTTCAAAGTTGATTGTGATTCCCCCCCCCCCCTCCCGGACCAGGTGAATAAAAGGTGTCGTTTTCTTCTGGAGTTTGAGCAAGAGGTCAAAAATGTTCTGAAAAATCTTAAACCAAGTGAACACCCTTTCGGTGGCCAAGATGGAGATGCATCTTCCCTTGGATGGGCTATGTCTGCAGTCTCATCCAGGGCATTTCGTTTGTACGGGAAAAAGCTTCCAAATGGAACCCACAGTGATATTCCAATGATGCTCCCTCTGATCGATATGTGCAACCATAGCTTCAATCCAAATGCCCGAATTTTGCAAGAACAAGATGCTGGGAATCCAAAAATGCTGATAAAGGCAGGTTCATGTCAATAAATTATCTTTGTAATTTCAATCAGTTTTGATTTGATGAAAAACTGAAATAGATCTTAGATTTTCTCATGCTTCTCCCTCTCATATCAGGTTGTAGCTGAAAGGGAAATCAAACAAAGTGATCCTTTACTTCTAAATTACGGTTGTCTAAGCAATGACTTTTTTCTACTGGATTATGGATTTGTTATACCATCAAATCCATATGACCATATCGAGCTCAAATATGATGGTGCTCTTATGGATGCTGCTAGTATGGCTGCTGGTGTTTCTTCACCCAATTTCTCATCACCAGCTCCATGGCAACAAGAAATTCTCTTTCAGCTTAATTTAGATGGAGAAGTTCCAAATCTCAAGGTTATTTCTTCCCTTAGTGTTACTTTACATAATTGTTGTCTTTTGGATTGTCTTCAATAAACCAAACTGTAAGTGAAGTAATGGCTGCTGCCTGCTGGGACAAAACAGTTTGACCCTTGGTTACACTTTGGTCATTTATTGTGCCTTCTGTTTATTTGTAATAGGTAACCATTGGAGGTCCCGAATTGGTAGAGGGACGTTTATTAGCTGCTTTACGAGTTCTACTATCGAATGACAGAGAAATGGTGCAGAGGTATGATTTGAGTGTCCTAAAATCCTTACCAGCCGAAGGTCCCCTTGGAGTTGCAAATGAAGTAGCTGCTTTTCGTACCATTATTGCACTGTGTGTTATTGCACTGGGACACTTCCCAACAAAGATAATGGATGATGAATCTCTCCTAAAACAAGGCGTCTCGGTTTCAACAGAGTTAGCAATACAATTCCGGATGCAGAAGAAATCCGTGATTATAGATGTTATGAGAGATCTCACCAAAAGGGTAAAGCTTCTTTTATCAAAGGAGACGACTACTGCTTGAGGCTAGATTTCTTGTGGTATGTAAGCATTCAACTCCCATTTGCTCGTTCTTTGACAACTTGTTCAGGATGAAAGATTTGCCCTTTGGTTTTTGCGATTTAACTTTCTTGTTTATCTATGGAAAATTTTGAGTGGGAGTTAAAAAAGATGGGTAGTTTGATGATCTATATATTTAGGTTCAATTCCCAAAGAATTTGGATTTGGTTCCATTTTTGCCAAATCCAGTTATTGAGCATGTAGAGTTCAAGTTATCAAATACTTGCGAGACTGATCCTTTTTTCTTCTTAAGTTATATTTTTTATTTTTTATTTAATATTAAAAATCTTTTTTCGAGCTCGAGTATAAATAATCCATGTTCGAAATTAAGCATGAAAGGTAAATTAATTGTTTGCTAGATAAATGAGTTCAATCAAACATAAGTCTGCAGTGCTCCATCTTGATTTTGATTAAAGTACATACATACAATATTAATATATATACGTTTTTAATATTTATATAATAAATTGTGTGATGTGATGATTGTTCAGCTCATCTATTTTGATTACAGTACATACATACATTATATTTTAAATAAATTATATATTTAAAAGAATATTCAAATTATCATATTTAACTTTTATCCAAAATTATTTAAAATAATATAAAATATTATACTAATAAAAAAGAAATTAAGAAATAAAACGTAATTATATTTAATACTTAATTTTTACAAATTTAACAAACAACTTTTAATATAAATTTAAAACTAAAAATTCAATCATTTAACTTTTCATTTTATAAAACATCATCATTTACTTGTTTCTTTTGTATAAAGAAGCAGTGAAAAGGAGCAGTAGATTAGAGGTTATTTCTTCCTTCATCTAAAATACATTCAACCGATGCATAAACTAATTTTTATTTTAATATTGTATTATCTTTTAAATAAACATCAAATTATAATAATTTAAATTAATTAATTTTATTATTAAAAGTATATATTTTTCAAAATTCAAAATTATCTTTATCAATAAATATATTTATGTTCATCACTTGATATTTAATTAACCCAAGAGAATTAATTCAATAGAACTTATTTAAGTTTTGGGCGAACTTCAACTGTTAAGTGCTAGGTTGGAGGTTTGAATCCTACTTGAAGGGTTTTATTGTTTAGATAATTCCAAGTCCTTTCTCCTGTGTCAAGTCGGGCCTAAATACAAATTTAGGTTGGTTTATTAGGTTTGGTCTAAAAAATAAATTTAAAATTTTGTCCAAGCCAAGTCGATAAAAATATTAAAACATGAGCCTGACCTACACCTGTATTATTATATTATTTTTAAAAAATAATACATCAAAAATATTACAAACATTAAAATAAATATTTCTCAACAAATTGAAAATAAATTAAAAATATATATGTATACTTAAATAACATTAAGATAGTTGAAACTTAATAAGCAAATGCCTCTAGAATAGTAACAAAATTAATAATAAAATAAGAGTTATACAACAACAAAATAGTAATAACATAATTGTGAATGATAGCAAAATAGTAAAAAAAACAAGAAAATAGCAACAAAACAGTAAGAAAATAATCAAAAATAATTTTTTTGCATATTTGGGCTGGGCTCAGACCAAAAAAGTCTCATTCGAGGCTTGACTCATTTTCTAAATGAATGTTATTTTTTTTTCAGTCTATTTTTCGAGTCTATATTTTATCCAAACTCTCTTACTTTTTAGGCGGGTTTTGGTTTAATTCCAAGTCTTCATGCTTTAGGTTTCTTTTTTAACTAACATATTTTATTTTGCTTTTTTAAAAAAGTAGAACATGTGATTTTATATTATAAGGGTATCTAAGTTTTAACTAACATGTAATATAAAATATTATATTAAAATAAAAATTAAAAATATTTTTATCAAACAATGTAATTTTATCTAATACTTATATTTATTAATTTACCAAATAATATTTTAATATAAATTCAATACTTATTTTTTAATTTATCAAATACACCTTTTTTTTTATTCGAAATGATTGAAATTGGGGATTCTGAATAATTAAATTGTTAAATATATGAAGATGGTATTGAGTAGCCAAATTACACGAAAAGTGGGATTGACATTTAGGAGGAAGTGGATGTAGAATATAAAGCTACCCAAATCAACCGGTATTTTGATGTGCTGTTTTCAAACAACATTTATACAAATGAAGAAAAAAAAAAGGCCATTTTCCTTCTTTATATTAAAAGACGGCCTACCTTTCACTTTTCTTCTCGAATACCTGTGTGTGAAACCCAGACTTCCATTTCCTTCCACGACCCTTTTTTCTGGGATTTTAATTAAATAAATCATTTCTTAAATCTTTATTCAATTTGTTTCTTCTATTTAATTACTCAAAACTCCTTTTATTAAATCAGGTTAGGAATATTAAAAGAA
Source organism: Gossypium rotundifolium (assembly GCA_025506655.1). Lineage (NCBI taxonomy): Eukaryota > Viridiplantae > Streptophyta > Magnoliopsida > Malvales > Malvaceae > Gossypium > Gossypium rotundifolium. Next base: position 11,899,940 of record CP106733.1, read on the forward strand.
TTCATTCACTTATATTTTTACCTAAAGTTATCAGATATTTTATCTACTTATGCTCGAAATAATGATATTTAATTATTTATGTTGATTTTTTTAAAATTTATTGATATATATTATTTTTGAGAGAGAAAGTGCTTTCAGCCACGTCAGATAATACATGTTTTCGCTTAAATTGACAGCATAGCACTTTTGCTCCACCTATATAGTGGGTCTTATATTTTAATATGGATTGAAAATAAATATTTCACATATAAAATTATATTTGCTAAAAATTATGAATAATTATTTGATTTTATAAAGAAAAAATTTATTAATTAAAAGATGAGTTAAAAATAAAAAAATTGAAAACAATATGTTTATTAATTATAAGCATTAAATAAAAAAGATTAAAACAACACATATTAAAATGTCCCATAGATGAAATTACAATTATTTAATCATCTAATCAAAAGAGTTACATATTAAAAATATTAATTAAAAATACAAAAAATGACTTGAAACAACATGAAATAAAAAATTCAAATGTGAAAGAGAGAAATCGAACTCGAGATTTAAGACAAAAATACTAAAATTTAACCATATGAGCAAACAAACTAAACTATCAATATTAGTGAAAACACGGCATATTTTTAACTAACGTGGCAGAAAGTATGTTTTGTTCTTTTTCTTTTAAAAAACAACATAAAAATCAGTCAAATTTCAATTTTTTATGAGAAAATATCATTTTTTTCTAACATATATAAATAAATCAGCCGGAAATTAAATCAGGAAAAAAAATTGAATATGAAAATAAAAATAAAAATAGGATGTGACAAAAATAAAATTAGAAGATTCTTAGAGACACAATGAATTCAATGATCCACAAACTGTAAATAGAAACACCCAAGTTTTCCGGCTTTCACATTATATACCAACGTTTGATATTTTAATCCAAAATTTGACGAGTCTTTTTGTTGTATTTTTAATAAAGTGAAAACTTGTATAAATTAAAATTTGATTTTGGCTGAAGTTTCTCCTCTTTATTTGGTGAAATTATTTAATAAAAATCACGTTAGCTATCATTTGATTGTTCTTTTAAATTAATAATAATTGAAAATAAAAACTTTATCATATAAAGTAAATCTCGGCCAAATTCAATTAAAGGTACTCATGAGTTAGGCTGAATCAGGTTTGATTGAAGTCCATATAAAGTTCTTAGATTAATTTTTCAAGTTCGAGTTTACCCCAACCTAAAAATTAATTTTATTTTTTTGTTTAATCTCAACTTAATTTAAAGAGGTAAACTCAAATCTAACTCAACCAACCTATATTAATTTTTAGATTAATTTTATTTAAAATAAATTTTAAAAAGTATAATACACAAAATACATTAAAACGCTAAAATAAAAGTTTTCTAACACATTAAAAATATTTATATTAAATGTAATATAATAAATATTTTATTATATAAAAATACAAATAAATACTAAATATTTTATTATATTAAATATAATTTTAAAATTTTATATTTTAAGTTACATTATTTATTTGGATAATTTTTTTTGAGGTTTTGAATAATATATTTAATTGTTATTAAATTAAAATTTAATAAATATTAATATTTTATAATATAATATATTTAGATCAGGTTGGAGCCAATACCAATAAATATGTAAAACGGACATTAATTCAACCTAAATTTATATTGTTATTGGAACCTTCTCATTTTTCAAAGGTAGGGATAGGAATATGTCTAAATTCAACTGATGTAATTATGTTATCTAATATAAAGTCATTGTATATTTGTGAAATAGTCAAAAATACCCATCAATATCATCAAGGATTTTTTTAAGAAGGAAAGAAAGAAAAGGAGAGGAGAGGAAATGTAGTAATAAATTATTAGTTGATGTATCAAATCAGAAGGAAGATCCCATGTGACCCACATTGACTATGCACGCCAACCAGTTTTAATATTATTTAATTTTCTACTTAAAATTTGACATGCCGTCAGTCTTTCTGGAACCAAACGGCGTGGTTTTCACAAGTATGGATCCAAACAATATCTTATCTCTGCATTTTTAATACTATTTGATCCAGTTTTTTATATTTAATATATTGAAAAGTTTTATTTAAACTCAAATATAAATAATCAAGTTTATTTGTACAAGATAAAAGCTTAACCTAAAAATTCAACTATTTTTCACCTGTAAATATAAAAGGGTAAATTGTTAATATAGTCACTTTAATTTACCTCAAATTATATTTTAATTATTAAGTCGTTAATTGTAGTTAATAGTGTAATAGTAAGTTGACGTGGCATGTTAAATTATCATTTTAAACAAAAATTTTAGATTAAATTATACAATTGGTTCTCATATTTTTTTATTTTGAGTAATTTTTTTATGCTCTTTTAACTTTCCCTTTTTTCTTTAATTTTCCGTTCCTTTCTACTTCTCCCTTTATTTTCCTCCATTCTCCATCTCTTTTAACGTAAAATAAAAAAATTAAATTGTTCAAAACAAAAAAATTAGAGACTAAATGTATAATTTAATCTAAAATTTTTATTTGAAATGATGATTTAACGTGCCACGTCAGTTAACTATTACATCGTTAACAGCAATTAACGCTTAGTGACTAAAATGTTACAACACGATAACATAAGTGACTAAAATATAATTTGAAGAAAATAAAAGTGACTATTTTAATAGTGTACTCAAAATAAAATTTAATGGGAGGTTAAAAGTTTTGAATTTCAAGGAAGTTGAGCTTGGACATTAAAAAAGGTTAGAATTATTTTTTATTTGTGCTTATTTCTATTTTTAACGATTGGATGGATTTATTTAAAAAAAGAAATAAAGTGATTGCAAGCAGTCGTGAAATCAATAATTTCCAACTCTCAACCGTTTCAACATTGTTTGAATGTTTAAAAAAAGGTAGTTGGGGCAACATAGCTCTCCATAAATTTAATAAATAAAAAAAATTGGGGTTGGAAGATTCCTCCTTTTGTCTTTCTGAAATTGAAGGAAAAAGCCAGGAAATTAGACCCCAACATTTGCATTGCATGCTTTTCCCACCCATGTGGGTTTCTTTGCATTCCTTACAAAACTTTTAAATAATTACTCTTCCATTATTTTTCATATTTTATTGAATTTCGGTTTAAGATGCATGAATTGTATTAAATTTTAAATATAATAATTGATTTTGTCACTACTGGTAACATTTAAGTAACACAATGCTTGAATGTAGTCATTATTATATATGAATTTTATTTAGATTTATTTATGTTAAAATATATTTTAAATTTTAATTTGTTGTGTTTTATATTGAATTAAATTAATCAAATATATTATTTATTACTATTCTTAAAAATTCCTCAAAAATGTAATAGTAATATGTTTTCTTTTATTAATTTAAAATATTTAAGAAGAAACGATTTTATAAAACGTTACTTTGTAACTACTCTTTGGAAAAAGTTGAAAAAGGAAGTATTTTGTTTTATCTTTAATTTTTTAAATGGGGATTTGTTTACACGAAACAAAATCAATAAATTCCAATCTCAAGAATTATGACATATTGTTACAGTTTTTTTTTTTTTTTGGTAATACACATATTGCTACATATTATAATAAAAGGAAACGAATTTCGTGGCCTGCCACTGCTGAAGCTGAGTTGTTGGGAAGGTAAATGTATTATTAAAGTTTTTTTTAGTTTGATTATATTTTTTTTAATTTTAAAATCGACAAACTAATTTTTTATGTTAGATAAAAAATTAAATTGATCATTTTGTTAAAAATTTTATCTATTTTTACCGTTAAAAATTAGCTTGTGTATGTTGACATAAAATTTACGTGACACCACGTATAACTATTTGGTTATTTTGTTCGTCATGTCAGTTTTAATAATAAATGTTGATGAAATTTTTAACAGAAAATATCAGTTTGCTTTTTGATATAACGTATATGAACTAATTTAACTATTTTTTAATTGAGAGAGCAAAATACAATCTGACCCTTAATATAGAATCCTCCATTATACTTTTACCATTAGGGAAGCTTTCATTTTATTCATATTTTCGACTTTATTGACTCCCACGATGTACTTTAATTTCTTTTTCTTTTTCTTTTTTAGTATTAAAACAAATAATGTAACAATAACCTTACGTCTTGTTTGATTACTACTGTAATAACATAATGAAAGAACTTATTAATACATATATCTTGACATGAAAAAAACTATTGTACTAATATGATGAATAAATAGCCCATCGTTTGATAATAGATTGTTAATCAAGCAAATGATTAAAGAAGCGTATTGACTATTAGAAACATACAGTCTTCTTTAGTTATCTTATAGAATAAGGGTTTTTACCCAAATAATACAAAAAATTAAAAAATATCTAAATTGGTATACAATCTCAATTATTTACCAAAATGGTACAAATGGGTGGTGCCGCCTCACGCCACGGGCACCTCGACATCGTCTGTCACCTTTGGGTGCCTTTGTGATGACTATCAACCCCCAATTTTGTTTTTTTTTCAGCAGCTTCTTGAGGGACCAATTAAGCAATTTTTCCAATTTTAGAAAAAGAAGGAAAGGTGCGACTGTCACAGCCACCTTTAAATTTGAATAATTGTCTTCTAAGCCCTCCTATTTATTATTTTCTTTTATTCCCTTCAACTCAAGATATATTGTGTTTAAACAAACAATTAATCTATTTTATAGTTAAATAAGCCCCTTACTTATGGTTTTACTTATAAAATTTTGTAGTAAAATAATATTTTAATCCTCCTAAAATTTAATAAATAATTTTAAGAAATTTATCATAAATTTTTAGCTTTGCACCTTCCAATATTTTATAAATTTATCTCAATCCCATGACATACAATTTTCGACTTCATCTATGCAAGAAAAAAATATAATAATAGTTGTAGTATAAGATATTCAACGTTAAAAACAAATAAAGCTTTAAATCATAAAAGAAAAAAAGAAATGATACTTATCATTTTGAAAAAATATTGTAAAAAAGTGTAATATGTTAATTTCAAGTGTTTAATATTATTATCGTAAAATTACGGTTGAAAGTTAAAATATCTATTTTAGACATAATGATGGGAAGTAAAACAAAAAATAATTTAATATAATGATATATGACATATAAATTTTAAATATCTAAATTATTTGTAATATTTAATTTAAATATATAAATAGATATTATTAATAATATAATATCAATTACTCTTAGTAATATAATAATAACTATTAAATCTATGCATATATGAAATTTGAAGAGTGCAAAATGCATATCATAATGTTTACGATTTCCAAACATGTGCCCTAAGAGTAAAGTATTGTTAATTGTGTAAAGTAAAGTTAAAATAAAGCTATTTAAAAATATAAACTAATTTACATCTTATGTTGGTGTAAATTTGATGAGAATAATTTATTAAATAAAAATATATATTTAATTTAATCAACAAGTTTTTAAATTTTATAAGTAAAACCATAAGTAAGGGCTTATTTAACTATAAAATAGATTAATTGTCTGCTTAAACACAAAATCTTGAGTTGAAGGGAATAAAAGAAAATAATAAATAGGAAGGGCTTAGAAGGCAATTATTCAAATTTAAAATTGTGTGACAACCGCACCTTTCCTTCCTTTTCTAAACATTGGAAAAATTGCTTAATTGGTCCTCAAGAAACTGCTAAAAAAAAAACAAAATTGGGGGTTGATGGTATTCATATTTTCGACTTTATTGACTCCAAATGTACTTTGATTTCTTTTCTTTTTCTTTTTGGTATTAAAACAAATAATGTAACAATAACCTTACGTCTTGTTTGATTACCATTTAACATGAAAGAACTTAAATAATTATCTTAACATGATTGTATACCAATTTTGATAATTTTTAATTTTTTAAAGTATTATTATGGGTAAAAACCCTATAGAATAAAGAAGTGCCAGTAATAAAAGTTTTTAACCGAAGAGAATCCACCAAATACTTCTTAAGCTTCTCAAACCAAGCTCGAGGGGCTTCTTTAAATCCATAGAGAGCTTTTTTCAATTTACAACCAAGGACTTGCTTGCTTCATCATACTGTTCAAAGCAAGGGAATTGTTGCATAAAAAATTTATTATTTAAATCTCTATTAAAGAAAACATTATTGACATCTACTTACCTTGTAACACCTCAGATCTGATAGGTTCAAAGTTTCAGAGTATAATAGTAAATAGTTTGTTTAGCGTAGTGTTACCCGCCAAAAGATTGCTTTGACATATATGTATGGGCATATAGTAACTACCACAATAGTAAGTATGAATTTGATTTTATGATATTCTGCTATGTATTAAGGAGAAATTTGTGTTAAGTAAACACCGCGATTTAGCCTGGTTCTCAAATAGATAATGTGGAAAGGAGCCCTGTATGCATAATGCACCAAGCTTGGATTAGTCTCGCAGGTGTGTGAAATTTATCATTTTGGGAAAGACAATTAATAAAATGATTTTGAGGTACGTAAGATAGTTAGAGATAAAATGAGTAGATTCATTGATAAAATTGAATTACAATATTTATCTCCATTTTTTCCCTTAGTAGGTTGATCAATTGGGGCCTCTTCGGTTGGAGAAAGATCTTCAGGATTTTGACTCTCATTGGTTGAACTCTCATCATTGTTAGCAGTATTGGGCGTAGAGAGAATGATTAAAGTCCTTTGATTGTTTCCACTCCCTTTAAAATGCATCTCATTCATCACCGTTAGGATGTTAAACGCTAAAGTTAAGTGACTTTAGGGTCTGTTCTTCTGTGTTTAAAAAAAGCACTTCTGGCTCCAAAAGCACTTTTGGAAGAAAAGTTGTGTAGAACAAGTTGCTTTTGGCTAGAATTTTTGGCTTTTCAAAAATGCTTTTCAAAAGCACTTCTGTAAAGGAGAAGCTAAAATTTTTAGCTTTTCCTCTCCCAAAAGCACTTTTAGTGCTTAATTACTTTTTCACCCCTCCAATAACATAATTCTTTCCCTTTTTTTTTCTTGGTGCTTAATTACAAATGTGTTAAAATTATTAATTATAAATAAAAAATATTTTTTAAAATACTAATTACAAATATTTAATGGTTATATTTAAATATTTAAAATGTAATTTATACATTCTAATTAAATTTTATAAGTAATTAATATTTATTACTTAAAATATTTAAAATTTATATTTCATATATTAAAATATTAACAAGTTATTGTAAATTTTTTATATTCTTACTAAAATATAATAATATTAACTAATTTAAATTTTATTTAAATGCATGTTTGTTACTTGATAATAACATGTCTAAAATGGACATTTTATTTATCAAAAGCACTTTTTGACAGCAATGCTAAACACTCAAATTTTAAACTAAACTTTTCAAAAGCACTTTTCCACACCACTTTTCAAATGTACTTTTCAAAAGTATTGTCAACCTAGCCCTTAGTAGAAATGTCTTTCTAACCGTTGAAGTTTACCTGATAAACCATAATTTATACATATTTTGACCCCATGCTTGGCTTATTTTTGGATGAATTTTCATTAGATTTGATGAATTCGATGCTCCAAATTTTTAATTTCATGTTTTACACTCAAGAGAGCTTAGGGAGTCGAAAAGAACGAGAAACGGGCCAAAAAGAGACAAAATAGGCCTACCTCAGAAACCAACACGGCCTGGACTATCGCTGCAGGCGGACCACACTACCGTGTGTGTGAAGAAATCGAACACGACTAAGCTACCACACACGGGCGTGTCCCTACCGAACCAAGTCTAATTCTATTCGGAAAAGACTACTTATGGGCCAAGAAAGGTGCTCCAAAGCTTATATAAACACCCTAGGGGAGGACCTAAAAGGACACACAAGGTAGAAATCAGAAAATACTCGAAGACAGCTATTAGGAGTAACTTGGAAGAAGGATCCCCATCAAGACTGAAGATCTCCTATCAATTTCTCTTGAAGTTTTGGGTTTTCTTATGTTTTGTAGTTTTCCTTATTTTAAGATGTTTCTCTCTATCAGTATGAACTAAATCCCTTAAATACCTTAAATACCTGAGGGGATGAAACCTAAGATGGATCTTATTACTATTTGATTTATAAGATAAATACTTGTTCTTATTCTTAATTGTGAGTTCTTATTCTTGCTTTAATAATTCAAGTTATTGATTCAAGTTGAATGTGCTTATTCAGAGGAGCAAAAGTCCTTATTTAAGAGTAGATCAACATAATTAAGCGGAGTTGAATGCAATCCTAGACATAGGATGACGTAAATCTATCGGATTAGAGTCAAATCTAATAAGGGAATCCATAGATCGAGTTAATGCAACAATAGGGGTTTTAATTAGAAAGAAATTTCAATTAATCAACCTAGAGTCAGTTGTTCTTAGTCTCGACAGAGATATTAACATAAATCAGGGATTTCTACGGATTAAGACACGTGAATAAATCGTATGAATCAAAAGTAATAAGTGAAGTCTAGGTGGATTCTTCCTTGAGTATTGCCTCTTTCATAAAGTTGTCTAAAAGTATTTTTCCAATTCATTCTCTGTCGTGCTTTTAATTAATTTTAGTTTAAAAGAAATCACTCCAATTCTTAGGCTAGATAATAGGAAGATAGTAATTACTAGTACTCTTGGTCCTTGTGGATACGATATTTTCGGTCTTACCATAACTATACTATTAAACTATAAGTGCGCTTTCCATTATTGTGATCATAGTTAGTTAGAGACACATCAAGTTTTTGGTGCCGTTTCGGGACTAAGATATTAGGAACACTAAATTTTTATTACTTTAGCCATTTTTATTTTATTGTAATTTATTTTTATTTTATTGTTACTTTTCTAATTTTTCTCTTTCTTTGCTTCTGGCAGGTGTCTCTAGTTTATGATTAGAAGAAACCCGTTAGGACCTTTGCTTTACGACAGTGAGATTGAGAGTACAGCTCACAGAAACCAGAGAGAGATAAGGGAAGCCTATAATATATACAAGAAGAGCTAGAGAACGATATCACTAATACCGAAGAGATGGTTGATCCCCAAAATAATCTGCTACCTCTTGTGGTCGTTGCAGATCCAGTAAATCAGAATCTTACTCCTCGAACTATATATGATTATGCTAAGCCTACTTTAACAGGAATTTAATCAAGTATTATTAGACATGATGTTGCTACAAATAATTTTGAACTGAAACCTAACACTATTCAGATGATTCAACAGTTTGTTCAGTTTGATGGTTTGTAGGATGAGGATCCAAATAATTACTTGACAAATATTCTGGAATTCTACGACACTTTCAAGATTAATGGCATTTCTGATGATGCCATTCGCCTTGATTGTTTCCCTTCTCGTTGAGGAACAAAGCTAAACAGTGGTTGAACTCATTACCACGAGGATCATTCACTACATAGGAAGAAATGACTAAAAAATTTTTACTTAAATATTTTTCGTAACGGTAAAGTTGAGGAATAATATCTCTTCTTTTGTGCAGATGGATTTAGAAACGCTTTACGATGCATAGGAGAAGTACGAGGACTTGTTGAGGAGGTGCCCTCACCATGGGTTACCATTATGGCTACAGGTTCAAACCTTTTACAACGGTTTGAACCCCTCAACTAGACAGCTGATTGATGCAGCCGTCGGTGGAACCCTAAATAATAAAACCCATAAAGCGGCTTATGATTTTATAGAAGAGATTTCACTGAATAACTATCAGTGGCAAGTTATGAGAACAAAGCGGACAAAAGCTGCTAGTGTCTTCAATCTCGACGCGGTCACCATGTTATCAAACCAAGTAGACTTTTAAACAAAAATATTGATGGTTTATGTGTTTCTACACAGGTACATCCGGTGATGCAATGCGAAACAAATGAAGAAGGGATGAATAACTCAGAATATCTACCCTACAATCCTAGTATGGAGAATGAGCAATTGAATTATATGGGTAATAACTCTAAACCTTCAAAAAATCTTTACATTAATACATATAATCCAGGATGGAGGAACCACCCAAAATTTTCAAGGGTAATCAAGAGAATCAAAGACCACAACCCCCTCTAGGTTTCTAACCACCCTACCAGCAAGAGAAAAAGTCGAACCTTGAAGATATGCTAGCAAAGTTTATTTTGGTGTCAGAGACTCATTTTTAGAATCAAAACAGCATTGAAAAATTAGCAAGCATCGATTCAAGGGCTTGAGAATCAAATTGGATAGATGGCTAAGTAAGTTTCGAAAGACAACCAGGTAGTTTACCTAGTAACGCTGAACCTAACCCAAAAGAGCATGTGAAGGCAGTTACACTAAGGAATGGGAAGGTGTTGATTGAAGCTGAGAAGAAGATGCTACAAGAAACTGATAAGGCGAAGGGTGAGGAACTAAACGAGGATGTAACATCGGTACTTAAAAAGTATAAACCACCTATCCCATATCCAGCAAAGTTGAAGAAAGACCGCATGGACGCACAATTCGATAAATTTCTTGAACTTCTTAAACAATTACATATTAACTTACTTTTGTTGAAGCTATTTTGCAGATGCCTACGTACGCAAAATTCTTAAAAGAGCTTTTAACAAATAAAAGGAAGTTTGAAGAGCTATCAACCGTGGAGTTTAACGAGAAATGTTCAGCTATTCTCCAAAATAAGCTACTAACCAAATTGAAAGATCCAGGAAGTTTCACTATTCCCTGTTTAATTGGTAGTTTAAAATTGAGAAAGCATTAGCTGATTTAGGTGCCAGTATTAATTTAATGCCTTATAAAATGTTCAAACAGCTTGGTCTTGGGGAACCAAAACCCACTAGGATGAGTATCCAATTAGCTGATAGATCTATTAAATATCCTAGGGGAATTATTGAAGATGTTTTGGTAAAAGTTGATAAATTCATATTCTCTGTTGAATTTGTTGTGCTTGACATGGATGAGGACGTTGAGGTGCCTTTAATTTTAGGACGCCCATTTTTAGCTACTGCTAGGGATGTTATTGATGTAGGTGATGGTAAACTTGTGCTTACGGTAGGTGACGAGGAAATTATTTTTAAAATTTATGATGTTATGCGATACTCTAGAGAGTAAGATGATTCTTCTTATTTTATCAACACTATTGATCATTCTATTTAAGATTCTTTTCAGGAAATCATACATAAAGACACGTTAGAACTGTGTCTTGTCCAAGGTGAGGAGGCAGATGAGGATACCAATGAGATGGGGGAGATAAAAATTGAGTTAAATTCTAATAATTCTTACCCAATACAAAAGAAGTATGAGGGTATTGAAATAAACGATGATCTAAAGTAAAAACCCTTTATTGAAGAGCCTCCCAAATTGGAATTGAAACAGTTACCAAATCATTTAGAGTATGCATTCCTCGGCGATAATTCTACACTACCGGTAATTATTTCTTCAGACTTGGAACCCAATGAGAAAGATGAGTTACTACAGGTACTAAAGGAGTATAAAAAAGCCATAGCTTGGAAAATTTCTGACATTAAAGGGATAAGTCCATCGTTTTGCACCCACAAAATTTTAATGGAAGATGAATATAAACCATGTGTGCAAACTCAAAGATGATTAAATCCCAATATGAAGGAAGTTGTTAAAGCTGAGGTAATTAAACTCCTAGATGCTGGAGTTATTTATCCTATTTCTGACAGTACTTGGGTAAGTCCTGTACAGGTTGTTCTAAAGAAGAGAGGCATAACTGTTGTAGCCAACGAGAAAAATGAATTGATTCCAACAAGAACATTCACAGGTTGGAGAGTTTGCATTGACTATAGGAAGTTGAACGATGCCACGAGAAAAGATCACTTTCCCTTACCCTTCATTGATCAGATGTTAGAAAGATTATCTGGGCATATAAACTATTACTTCCTAAACGGACTCTCTGGCTACTTCCAAATCCCAATAGCTCTTAAGGATCAAGAAAAGACAATATTTACATGTCCATATAGTACGTTTGCTTATCGTAAAATGCCTTTTGAATTATGTAATGCTCCTGCTACTTTTTAGCACTGCATGCTAGCCATCTTTGATGAACTTATGGAAAATATTATGGAGGTATTTATGGACGACTTTTTGATATTCGGTAATTCTTTCCACCTATGCCTTAAAAATTTAAAACAAGTTCTAATGAGATGTGAGGAAATGAACCTTGTGCTTAATTGGGAAAAGTGTCACTTCATGGTTCGAGAAGGGATTGTGTTAGGTCACAAGATTTCTAATAAAGGAATTGAGGTTGATAAAGCAAAAATTGAAACCACAGAAAAATTACCTTCTCTTAGTTCAGTTAAGGCTATTAGAAGCTTTTTAAGACATGCTGAATTTTATAGAAGATTTATTAAGGATTTTTCTACAATAGCTATTCTTTAATGAAATTACTAGAAAAAGATGTGTCTTTCAATTTTAATCAGAAATGTTTAGATGCATTTAATAACCTCAAAAATAAATTAATAAATGCTCCAATTATAATTGCACCTGATTGGAATTTACCGTTTGAACTAATGTGTGATGCTAGTGATTTTACAGTAGGTGTAATTTTGGGATAGCGAAGAGACAAATATTTTCAACCGATTTATTACGCTAGCAAGATATTGACGATCGCAAAAAAATTACACCACCACAGAAAAAGAGTTGCTAGCTGTGGTTTTTGCATTTGATAAATTTAGACAATATTTGATATTATCTAAAGTTGTCGTTTACACTAACCATTCAGCTCTTCGTTATCTTTTAACTAAATCTGATGCAAAACTTCGACTCATAATATGGATTTTACTCTTACAGGAATTTGATTTGGAAATTCAGGATAAGAAAGGAGCTGAAAATCTTGCGACAGACCATTTTTCTAGGCTTGAAAATTCACATATCAAAGAACTCGATGAGAGTGAGATAAATGACTCATTTCCAGAAGAACAACTCTTGGTATATCCGACTCAGAGGTACCTTGGTTTGCAGATATCGCAAATTACTTAGCTGCTAACATCCTACCAAAAGGGTTGACACATCATCAAAAAAAGTGATTCTTTGCTGATGTGAAAAACTATTTTTGGGAGGACCCTTTTCTTTTTCTTATATGTGCATATCAAGTTGTTCGAAGATGTGTTATAAAGGCAGAAGCAAGTAAAATCCTAGAACATTGCCACTTAGAACCAATAGGAGGACATTACAACAGGACTAGGACAGCACATAAAATGCTCAAATCAGGTTTTTATTGGCCTACTTTGTTCAAGGACGCTAACAGGTATGTTACTTCGTGTGATAGATGTCAAAGAACAGGTAATATCTCTAAACGCGATGAAATGCCTCAAACATATATGTTATCATGTGAAATATTTGATGTGTAGGGTATTGACTTTATGGGTCCTTTCCCTAACTCATTTGGGAATAAATACATCTTAGTAGCAGTTGATTATATGTCAAAATGGGTGGAAGCTCAAGCTTTACCTACTAATGATGCTAGAGTGGTTGTGAGATTTCTTAAAAAACTCTTCTCTCGATTTGGAACACCTAGAGCAATTATTAGTGATAGGGGTACTCATTTTTGTAATACTCAATTTGATAAAATCTTAAAGAAATATGGAGTGCACCATAGAAGAGCTACCCTTTATCACCCTCAAACCATTGGACAAGTTGAAGTAGCCAGTCGAGAGCTTAAGCGTATTCTAGAGAAAACCGTAGAATCAAATAGGAAAGATTGGGCATTAAAAGTAAACGACGCTTTATAGGCCTATAGAACCACTTTTAAAACTCCATAGGAATATTCCCATACAGACTTGTTTACGGGAAGAGTTGTCATCTACCATTTGAATTAGAACACAAAGCATTTTGGGCTATAAAATTCTTAAACTATGATCTTAAACTTGCAGGTGAGAAATGATTGATGCAGTTGAACGAGCTAGATGAGTGGCGAGCGAATGCCTACGAGAACTCACGTTTATACAAAAAAGTAACAAAGCGACGCCATGATACTCGTTTGAAGTAACCTAAGAATTTGAAGTTGGAGATATTATTCTACTATACAATTCGAAGCTCAAATTGTTCCTTGAAAAGCTGAAATCAAGATAGTCAGGTCCATTCATAATCAAAACCATTTTTCCCTATGGCACAATTGAGGTAACTCATCAGACTTATGGCACCTTCAAGGCAACAGTCAACGACTTAAACTATATAATGGTGAATATTCTAGTGATATTAGAAAGGAGCTTCAGCTCCGTGAACCTTCATAAAGAGATGAATACAAGGTAAGTCTAGCTTAGGACTTTAAACAAGCGCTTCTTGGGAGGCAACCCGAGGACTAACCTCATTAATGTCCATATTTTTTATTTTTAGCACCTAACTAAAAACTAACCAAATTAATAGGCGAAGTTTCCCTACCCACACGGCCTTGCACACGGGTGTGGCCATGGCCGTATGGACACCACAAGTAGGTACATCGGCGTGGCAGAGACCGTGAAAAAATAGGACAAAAATTTTTCCCAAAATAAGGGCTGCGATAAAATGCCACAGCCGCGATACGGTAGTGGTCGAAACTTACTAAAGAACACGGGCTGCGATAAAATACCACGGTCGTGCGATGCGGCCATGGTCAAACCGACTAAAGAACACGGGATATAATATACCCACACGGGCGTGCCTTAAGACCGTGGGTGATACTAAGTAAATGACACGGGCGTGCGACACGCCCGCACCCAAAAGCCGTGGTTGAAACTGAGTAAGTCACACAGGCGTGCGACACGCCCATGCCTATAGGCCGTGGTTGATACTGATTAATTAACACGTGCGTGTGAACCTCTACACGATCGTGAGAGAAACGAACGAAGTGTCACATGGCTGTGTGATTCGGCCGTGTAACCCAACACGCCTAGGGAACACGGGCGTGGGCCAAGACTCAGACACGCCTTAAACCAACATTTACGAAACATACAGGCTAAACACAGGGCACACAGGCGTGGGCTACAATCGTGTGCCCTAATCTCTATTTAAACTTACATCTACTATTCACCTTCTTCCCCAAATTTCCCTCCCAAAACCTTAGCCGCTCTCTCACCCAAACTCCCTCTCTACTCCTTCTCCCCTACTCCGGCCATCACCTCGATGACCCACCAATGACTGAACTATCCCCCATATCCTATCATTCTTTTTTTTTTCTCTTCTCCCTTTCTTTTCCACGGGCACTAGCCCCCGCAGGTCACGCCAGTGCGCGACCACCATGCCCGTGCATCGCCTTAATACCTCCATCGACACATAATAACTCCTCTACGTGGGAAGAAGACTGTTGCCCACTCTTCAAAAATGCAAAAGGGACCTAGAGCTAACTCTGCGAGTGCATCTGCCGAAGTGCGCCATCCTTTTCTATAGTTTCCCCTGAGACCCAAGGAGGAACTTTTTCAGATACTTCGTGCACAACTCTTCACCGTGGGGAGATGTATTGATTGGGCCGCCTTAGAGCAGATCCAACTAGCTGACGCAGTTTGGACCCTATTGACTACTGACCCATAGGGACATTTTTTTCGAGATTGTCGAGCCAACCTATTTAGAGCTTACTTTAAAGCTCTGTTTCACCTTTCACCTTCAGGCGGTCATGACAAACTTCGACGATTCAGGCACAGCCTAGTTCCGCCTTGGAGGCCTAGTACGTGAGTTGAGTATCCCAAAGTTTGGGGTAACTTTGGGACTTTATACCAAGGAATTCATGGAGGACGACGACTTCGAGAACCTTCATCGCCACATCCACTACTCCCCTTTTTCCTGCTAGAGAGCCTTAGTTCCTACCTCGGCTACCTACGATCCCATTCGCTCCAAGGCATCAGCTCCGCCCCATCCTTGAGGTATTTACACGTCATCTTGGCTCACACTTTGACAAGTAGGCGAGAGAGCACTAGCGTCGTCAACACTCACGATGCCTACTTTTTATGGAGCATGGTGCATGGGCACATGTTCGATTTAGCTTACTTCATCGCCCTCGCCATTCGGTATCAGACAGAGTGACATAGGAAAGGGTCCTCTCTTTTGGTCCTTATGTGACGCGCCTTGTAACACCTTTACCCGAGACCGTTGCCGGAGTCGAGCACGAGGCATTACTAAACTTAACTTACTGATTCGGGGCATAAAAATTGAAACTGTCCATCTGCGTAATGTTAAGTAAATCAATTATAACTTCAGTTACGAAACTCGAAATCTAGATCCGTAAATTTTTCCTGAAACTAGACTCATATATATTCTTACTATAATTTTTCCAGAATTTTTGGTATGGTCAATTAGTACAGTTTATTAGTTAAAGTCTCCTCTGTTACACAGACCGACAGTTTTGACCCCTCTGTACTAAAAATCAATTCTCTCATAATATACAACTCTTTTTCCTACACCATTTTTTTTATAAAATAGACTCAATAAGATTTAATTCTATATCTCATGGGAAACATAATTCCATTTCTACTAGTTTTGGTGATTTTTAAAATCACGTCACTCTTCTGTCCAAATTGTTCCCTGCATATAATTACATAATTTTTTTAAAATAACTATCAACTAGGCATTTCATAGCATCCAAAACATGTTCTTAATTAACCATTTTAATGGATAATCATTAGAAAACATTTACAAGCCAATCTTAAGCCATATCATAAGGACATACACACAAAATGGCTAAGTCCCTATACATGCCATAACTTAAAACGTTCGAGTCACAAAATACCAATATAATCCTTTGATAGTGCGTAACGATCTCCGGCGTCTTTGTGATTCCCGAGTTGGCTTGTAATACTATAAAAAAATTAAAGAATGGGAGTAAGCATAAATCTTAGTAAGTTTACATGTAAATAAATAACAACATTCTTAATCAATTATCTTATTCTTTTCTTATCAAGATCACTTAAGCTTTTAACTCATTATACTTAAACTTGTATTCTTACATGTACCTTTAAACATGAATTTGCCTTACCTTACATTTTGGCTTGAATTTGTCTTACTTTTACTTTGGTATACTCTTTGAATTTTCCGTTGAACCACTTGGAATACTAAGGATACGCTGGTACCTTTCCTTATGAAACTTAACCATTGCCATGTCTTGACATGGTCTTACGTGGTATCCTTGCCTTATGAACGCACCAATGACATGCCTTGGCATGGTCTTACATGGGACCTTTGCCTTATAGTAACATATCAATGCCATGTCTTGACATGGTCTTACATGATTTCCTTAAACCCTAATGGTATGACATTTGTATCCTACACATTCCTAAGGTTCAACCTAACTTTACGAGATAACTTTTTCGATAACTTTTCAATTCATACTTGAGTCTTTAAATAATAAATTTATAGAATAAATATGTAAATACTGGAATTTAACAGTATTAAATGTAAAATAATAGAATATTGCATTTATTTACCGTAAACTTACCTCGAAACAAAATACGATCAACTATATCGATTTAGTCCTCTATCTTTTTCTTTCCTTGATCTAACTCTGGATTTCGTTCTTCTTGATCTATAATAGCAAATTTAGCTTATTTAATACTCACATTCATCAAAACAGTCCTTAACTCTTAACTTTGGCAAAATTACAATTTTGCTCCTAAACTTTTACATATTTACACATTTGCCCCAAAGCTCGAAAATTAAACTTTATCCCTTATTCTTATGTTTTATGACATGCTGATCATTTTTCCTTCTATGGAAACATCAAATTCTCACTCTAACTTGTACTTATGAACATTATGTATTTTTACCGATTAAGCTAGCTTTTACTCGTTTTCACTTAAAATCACTTAGCAAAAGTTGTTTAACATAATTTAAGACTTCATATTCTATCATAAAACATCAAAATAAACACATTTCACCTATGGGTATTTTTCCAAATATGAACCCTAGCATGAATTATTGATAGAATAAGCTAAATCGAGCTACGGGGCTTCAAAATGTAAAGAACATTAAAAGCGGGCTTGGAATCACTTACTATGGAGCTTGGAAGCTTGAAACAAACCCTAGCTATGGTGACCACTTGAAAATTCAGCCTAATGAAGAAGATGAGCATATTTTGCCATCTTTTCCCTTTTAATTCCTTTTATTACCAAATGACTAAATTACCATTCATTAAAAACTTTGGTTCTTTCCACCTATATATGTCCATTTTGTCCATGAAAATATAATGGTCTAATTACCATTTAAGGACTCCTACTTCAAACCCCATTTCAATCAAGTACTTTATAAATTAGAACCCTATTTAGCAACTTTTGCAAACAAGTCCTAATAGGCAATTTAAGCATGAAATTAATAAAATTTCTTATCAATACTCTAACACATGTATTTAATCACTCGATAAATCATAATAATTAATAATAATAAACTTTTATAGCTTGAATTCATGGTTTCGCAACCACTATTCCGTTTAGGCCCTATTTCGGGATGTTACACGCCTGGCTCAATACTTTGGCCTCCTCAACACCGCATCTCAGTCCTCCTTACTCACACTTATTGGGTAGATGTCCCCACAAGGAATCTCGACGATGCTTCATTTTAGGATGATTGAGCATCGTCGTGGGTTTGATCCTCCTTAGTACCATCTATCACAAGCCACCGATCAGGACGACCTAGAGGACATTACTGATGACGTCCCTTTACATAATGAGGAGCCACCTTCTGCGCCACCACCGCCTTATCGACCAGTTCATACGGCTGCTTCATTGACTGACATATCTGAATGCCTTACTCATTTCGAGCAATACTGCACTCAACAATTCAATGACAACGCTCGACGATTCGACGGCCTCGAGGCGACTCTACAACAGATTTGTTAGCACTTCCACATATCACCACCACCCCTACCTCGCGAACCATCTGTTGATGACGACCTTTGAGTCCATTTATTTTTTCTTTTTCTTTTATTTTAATTTTTAAACTCTTTCTCTTTATATTTCTTGTCTTTGATTTATATTAGTATATTTTGGTTTCTTTGTATCTCTGACTGTTTATTATCGAGTAACCATAACGAAGTCCATTAATAAAACTCCCTAAACCTTACTGATGACTCCACAGTTTCAAAAGGTTCAAGGTGCTACTAAGGAACGAACAAACTACTGGAGTATTCTCCCCCACCTTCACCTCTATCTAGTTCATCATGCTTCTCATTGGACCTATTTTACAATTTTCACTTTCTAAGGATTTCATCCATAATTCAGGAAGTTTAACCTTCTTCCCTCTCTTATGATTTTTGCTTACATTGATATTATCTATCTTTGTACATTGAGGACAATGTACATCTTAAGTTTGGGGAGGTTATTTAATTGATTATAAAAAATTCCTAAATTGTATCTTGTTCTCAAGTAATCTACTCATATTACTATTAGACTGAATTTGGATTGATTTATAATTTTTATTGATATGTTTTGGATTAAATCATAGGTAATTGTGCATTGATTATTAAACTTTAAGACATTAGAGAATCAAGCATGATAAAGTTGATCTTTTGAGAATTAAAATTGTTAGGATATTTCCCTAAGTTGAGGTATTATCTTGAAATTTTAAGTTTACAGGATTGACATCAAAAACTCATAATTTTTGTGAGATTTTGAGCCTTTAAAGCATATATTCTTTCTTGCTCACTTCTTTTATTGCTTATGAGTGTGTCAACACTAAATCGTTATTCTAGAACTTTCTTCGATTATGCATGTCAAGACCATAATTTTGATTTGATATACTGAGATGATAAAGGCACTTAGGATTTAACCCACTTACTCCATAAAAAGCCTACCCACATAATTAACCCTTAGTGAACCCTTTTGAGCTTTAACCATCGTCTCTTGATTTTCCCCTTTAATGATAACCCACAATTTAACTATTATTGATTCATTAAGAATTTTTCCCTTTTTATTGACTCCCTTTTTATCGAGATTTAATTTGATTTGTTACCTAACTATGTTCGTCAATTCTAGTCGCTGAATTATTTCTTTTTAGGTACTACCTACGTATACTCATTACTTGTTCTTATTCTTAAAAAAAAATTTGTAATTACATTCTTTATTGAGTTTTTACAAGTTAAAGTTATTATTTCAAGGGAAAGCTCACATTCTAAAGTGTGAGTAGTTTTAATTTTGGGTACTTATTTGTAATTCAATAATTAGCACTATTTTTCTAGTTGGTAATTTATTACATTAATCTCGATTCTAACCATCTTTTTCAGCTTTTAACCCAAGCCCCATTACAACCTTGTTAAAGACCTTTTGATTTGTGTATCATCTCATTTATAGTAGTGGATATTTGATTTTCATGGGTGTCTATGGTAATAACTTTTCATGATTGACTTTTGATTGCTTAATTATTGAACCTTAAACACTTCGAGTGATTTGAGTGAATCTTTAGTGAGGATGTCGACTCTTGTCGATTTGGAATTAAAGGTAATTACTTAGATGAAGGGGAATACCTATGATTTTATGATTCAAATGTTTGACTTGGATTGTTTGAAACTTTGATGCTCTTTTAAGTAGAATTCTCAATACATGATTATGTGTGAATTATTTCAAAACATTATTGATGAAAATTATAAGTTGAGAAGAATTTATTTTGATTGTGAGTTGAAGATTTTGCTTGAGGACAAGCAAAGGCTTAAGTGTGGGGATATTTGATAAACCATAATTTATACATATTTTAACCCCATGCTTGGCTTATTTTTGGATGAATTTGATGCTACTAATCCTTTAATTTTATGTTTTACACACATGAGAGCTTAGGGAGTCGAAAAGAACGAGAAATTGGCCAAAAAGAGACAAAATGGGCCTACCTTAGAAATCAACACGGCCTGGACTATCGCACACGGACCACACGGCCGTGTGTATGACGAGCAGAATCGAACATGGCCTAAGCTACCGCACACAGGCGTGTCCCTGCCGAACCCAAGTTTAATTCTATTCGAAAAAGACAACTTGTGGGCCAAGAAAGGTGCTCCAAATCCTGTATAAACACCTAGGGGAGGACCTAAAAGGACACACATGGTAGAAAATAGAAAATACTTGAAGACAACCATTAGGAGCAGCTTGGAAGAAGGATCCCCATCAAGACTTAAGATCTCCTATCAATTTCTCTTGAAGTTTTTGGGTTTTCTTATGTTTTGTAGTTTTCCTTATTTTAAGATGTTTCCTTCTATCAGTATGAACTAAATCCCTCAAATACTTGAGGAGATGAAACCTAAGATGGATCTTATTACTATTTGATTTATATGATAAATACTTGTTCTTATTCTTAATTGTGAGTTCTTATTCTTGCTTTAATAATTCAAGTTATTGATTCAAGTTGAATGTGCTTATTCAGAGGAGTAAAAGTCCTTGTTTAAAAGTAGATCAACACAATTAAGCGGAGTTGAATGCAATCCTAGACATAGGACGACTTAAATCTGTCGGATTTGAGTCAAATCTAATAAGAGAATCCATAGATCGAGTTAATGCGACAATAGGGGTTTAATTAGAAAGAAATTTCAATTAATCAACCTAGAGTCAGTTGTTCTTAGTCTCGATGGAGATATTAACATAAATCAGGGATTTCTACGGATTAAGTCAAGTGAATAAATCGTATGAATCAGAAGTAATAAGTGAACTCTAGGTGGATTCTTCCTTGGGTATTGCCTCTTTCATAAAGTTGTCTAAAAGTATTTTCCCAATTTATTCTCTGTCCTGCTTTTAATTAATTTTAGTTTAAAAGAAATCACTCCAATTCTTAGGTTAGATAATAGGAATATGGTAATTACTAGTACTCTTGGTCCTTGTGGATACGATCTTTTCGGTCTTACCATAACTATACTATTAAACGATAGGTGCGCTTGCCATTATTGTGATCATAGTTAGTTAGAGACACATCACTACCCTACTAAGATCAAGCGGACCTGCAGCCACTTGGGCATGTAGAATTAGATTAGACCTCCACTTTGGTAGAGCATTATTGAGATTTTTCTTGGTATCTTCTTGAAAATTTTTGAAAGTTTCATCATGGGATTGGCATAGACTTTCTAACTCTGCCTTGTGACTTTCCTCTTAGGTCTTGAGCTTCATCTCTAAGATAGACTTTTCATCCTTCAAATGATTGACCTCCTCCTTATAATGCTCACACCCAGCCTATGCATCATTATATTTACCCTTCAAAGTTGTGACTTGGGTATCAAGCCTCCTAACCAAATCAGTAGACTCTTGATATTTCTGGCGTAATTGGGCTAAAGAATCCTTGCCAGCTTTTACGGTCTTTTCTAATTTTGTGGTTTTGTCATTTTGACATTTACTAACATCTTCAAAAAATTGCATTATCTCATAGTTTTCTATTCTTCAAGAAAATGTTTTGAAACGGTGAAATAAGATTAGATAAGATTGGCTTGAGCCAATTAACAAGCAATTTTGAGATCACTTTATAGATAGAGTTGTATATGTTGATAAGCCTGAAGTCATCAACAGATTTTGGAGAAACTTTCTTAGGTATAAGAGTTTTATTAAGTTCCTTAAGCATGACTCCTTTGGATAGGATGTCCCTAACAAGCTTTAAGATATATTAACCTGTGAAGTCTTAATTTCTTTGAAAAAAGATTGTTGGTTTATCATTGAAAAGAGCCATTTTGAGTTTTTTTATACAAGGCGGGTAACTTAATTGGTTTATCATCTATTAGTGTAAATTTGAGGTGTTCATGATTTAATTCGGCTATAAATGCTATTTATAGATGTAAATATAAATTTTAATTGATATATAACTTTAACACTAATTAAGTGATTATTAAAAGATAAAATTAATCTTCATTTATATACTCAAACTTCAATTCAAGTTATTACTTTATTTTATTATTGTGAAAATATAAAAATAAAAATAATTCAAAAATTTTAAATAATATTTTGATCTTAATTATTAACTATTATAACTTATGGAGTGAGTATGCTTAAACTTTTATTTTAAAATTAATAAAATTATTACAATTTATTTTTAAATAGAGATATAATTAATAATTCCAAATTAAATTCTAAATATTTTAAACTATAGCATGATTTTAGATAAAAGTAGAAGGCGAATAATATATAAGAAAACTCAAAACTGTGTAGATTGACACAGTTGCATGATCCTTGTCAAAGAAAGAGAGCTTTCTTAAAAAAATAGTTAGATTTAATCTCTGAGTCTCATTTTTGAGAGGAATATTTTGATTGACATAAACTCAAATTAAAAAAGAAAAAGAAATCCATCTTAACCCTTCAAATATCGAAGAAACCCACTCATCAGCCCACAGGAAGTATAAAAGGAATCCCAAGGAGGGGTGTTGGAATCCTATTTATATGTGCCTCGAAAAGCAAAGGTTCATTGTTCCTTGGAGATTTCGACTTGGATAAGCATTAGATGTATTGTGGCCGCTAATTTGTGGTTATTTTTTAATTATACAAAAGGGAGAGACGCTCGCTCACGTGACCGAGTTTCTGAGAAGTCAACGGTTTTTAATTAGATTCCCATTCATATTTTCGCAAAATAAAACGACCTTTTTAATTTATTAATTAATAGGATGACGACCTTAATAATATTTTGAAACATTAATTAATACAAGTTTTACAAATGAAATATAGATAAAATTTTAAACATACTTTTTCTCTGACAAAATCCTCATTATTATTATGACTCCTTGATGTTGATTCATATGTTTACTCTTTTCTTTTTTTCTTTAAATATCAGTTTTGTTGTTCCAACATCTTCCACTCATCTCTCAGCTGCCAATGCCTTTCATTTGTTGGTTGCTTTTTAACTGAATCTATTTGGCTTTATCTAACCAATTATTATTCCAACTCTAAAAATCAGGTTTTTTTCCTTTTTACTCCAAAGGAGCAACTTTCCTTTGTTGGATAATCGCTTTAAATTTAAGATTCTTGTTCATTTTCTTTGGGGCTAACCTTGTTTGCTCCTCAAATCTATTGTTTTCAAATATATTTGAGTTTTCAACCCTTCTCTGTTCAATTGTTTCTTCCATTTTGTTTGACCATGGTTTGCTTGGTTTCTCGTTCGGGAAGGCACTTGCAGCGATACGATGACCTCGGCCGCCGCCAAGTTGTCGGGTGAGTCCTCTTTTCCTTTTTTTGGGATTTTGGACTATTTGGCAAGGAAGATTTCACTGGAAAACAAAATATTTTTTTTTTTGGGGGGGGGGGGGGGAGGGGGTTATTTGTTATCAGGACTGTTTCCTTGGATAAATCCATACTTGCCATGAATCAAAGCTCATTATTTTCTTCCATAATTTTCAGATGTATTCCGTACAGATACAAACGTAATAGTGATGGAACTCTGAGCACTGACTTGGAGGTTCTTGTCATCTCCTCACAAAAATGTCAAAAAATGATGTTCCCTAAGGTATGCTCAATATCTTTAATAAAAAAAAATGCATTTGTTTCACTAAGGTATACCCATATTTTACAAGGAAAAAGAAAAAGGAGAATAAACCATATATAATCTCTTGCCTTTAATTATCAGGGCGGTTGGGAACTTGATGAATCTAAAGAACAAGCTGCTTTAAGAGAGTCAGTTGAAGAAGCTGGAGTTATAGGCAAAGTTGAGGTTGGTTTTATTTTATTTAATTGTTAAATCCTGTTGTGAAATCGCTTATATTCATTTAAAAAAAAAAAAACCAAAGTGTAATCTTGAACTAATTATTTATATTTATTTGTACTTGAAAACTCAGTGCGAATTGGGCAAATGGGACTTTATGAGCAAACGCTATGGCACGTTTTATGAAGGTTACATGTTCCCTTTGCTTGTGAAGGAGGAACTTGCCCTCTGGCCTGAGCAAAATGTGCGCCAACGGACATGGGTAAGCTAATTTTTCTCTGTACTACTCGGGTTTGGGTGAGAAGGGTTGATATCGGTATAATTTAAAATTTTCCGAGTATTTTTATGTATTTGGATCAACATATATCTCTGCACTCTTATCCAAATATGTATGGAATATTAGATTCAAGTACTTCGACAAAAAACGAAGAGTCTAACCTACATAGAGCACTCCTCTTCCCTGAATCAACACTTTTAATTACTTAATAATTCGTAATCTACGTACCTGATTTGTTGGGTCTAATTTTGCCATTGTTGTCTTAAATTTTGTTTAGATGAGTGTGAAGGAAGCCAGGGATGTGTGCCAGCATTGGTGGATGAAGGAAGCCTTAGACATACTGATTGAACGGCTAACCGCCTTGCAGCAACACAAGGAACAAAATATCTCAACTTGTTTGTAAATAGGACATTGTCAGGCACTTTGTTGGCGACAGGTATCGAACACAGGTATTTTGTTGAAGTGCTGCATATATTTGCAGTGTCAAATTTTTGTACTTGTGTTCGAATACATAGAGGTTGAATATGAATATTTTAAGAGGAGGAGAGTTGTTAAACATATTCACGATCTGTGGGGGTTGGATCTTGGTCAGATCTGTTGGGAAATAAATTGTAAATTGGTGGTTGCAAGTGCTGCTACTTTCGTCTTCTTATCGAGCCAATCATATGAAAAGATGTTGAGGCTTGCTCTGTTATTACTCAGATAATAGTTCAATCCTGCTGGGAGTCTTCTTTCTTAAGCTTCCCCTTCCTTCCACTCCCGCCCATCTTTCTCATCTTTCCCATTCCTTCCACCTCCCTTTCTCGCCATTTCCCAAGGCGTAGCTTTCTCTTCAACCATGGTGCGAGATTCCTTTTTCGAAATAATACAACTTTTCCAGTCGGTGATGGCTTGGTTTTCTCGAGTCTGTTGCGGCTCGTGTTTGTTTAGGCTTGGTCTGACGGGTTTTTCCGATCTATGAGGCTCCGTTGGTTCCACTGGGTGGAACAAGACTACCGTTGACGGATCCAATACGCCATATGGCTTGTGTTTGCGACATTCGTGTTTTGATTGACAGTTTTTTTTTTTTTTTTTTTTGGGGGGTGACATTAATTTGAATGATAAGTTCGAATGTGGCACATTTATTGTTATGGTTTACCTTTTCTATGTTGGGCTTATGTTCCATTGTATTAAGGCTTTTACACATCAATGAAATCTTAGTGATTATTCACCAAAAAAGATAATGTTTCATTTGTGGGAGTGTTTTCAGATGTTCCTGTTTAATTTTTAAAAGCTAAAAGAAGCTTACCCACTTGAGGGTTGTTGTCAATTACGTTTATCCTTTATACTTTCAGAACACACTTATCCCTGAATTTGAGTATAACATTTGAATAATATTTATATAATTAGAGTCTTACACAGAGTTATTACTCTTGATAACATTCACAAAATTTAAAATTTAAAATTTTTAATTATGTAATTATGTAGTAATTATATCGTATTCTTTTTGTCATTTTGATGGAATAAATTGTAATTATAAAATTATATAATTTTAAATTCTAAAATTATTGATTATTATAAAATTATCAATAACACTTTACAAAAAAATTCTCTATAGAACTTGAAACCAATTTGTTTTATATGATATGTTAGTCCCATAAAATATTTGACAAAAACTAAATCTTCCATTAGTAAAAAAAATTATTGAACCCTTAAAAAATTATACACCCTGTGGAGTCCATAATAATTAACTAGGCCTTTTCATTAATCAAATCATTAGTTTTTATTATTAAAGATGTTGAAGTGGTTGACAGCAGACATTAAGAGATGACATATGGTATGTCACATAAAAAGATGTTCACATGACATTCACTCAAAAAAATATAATTTTTAAAATGATTAAATTTTTTAAAAAATTTAAAATTATAAAACAATTAATAAAATTACATTTAGAATGAATCTGGACAATCTTTCATCTAGTTTCATTCTAAATGAGTTCAAAAATATAAAGAATTTAGAAATTATAAAAAATATTAATAATTATTAAAAGAATTATAAAAATTGAAAAAAGTTGATAAATTTTAATATTTTTAATTTTTATATACATTCGAATTTTGTTGAATTTTGGATTTTGAAAAATTCGATTTGAAATTTAGCCATCGTTGTCATACTAGGTTAAATTTTCTTTAGTAATTCATGCATGAAAATGTAGCAGGCCGTGAAAACTAAAATTTCGGCGCATTTCACCATGCACCGCAACAAAAAACACATGACAGCAGATCAGTTGTTCAAGGACATGCACCAATAGCAGCTTAAATCAGCGCAAGAATGGGTGAAGAACACCTCACATTCATGCTCCACGGTTGTCGTGCTCGTGGCTACCGTTATCTTGGCCGCCGCGTACACCACCCCAGGAGGCGTCCATGAGAGTAAGCACTTTTAAAAAAATTCTCGTCACTTCTCGATAAAAAATAAACACTAGAAAGAAACAAAGGTTTTTGATCATCGATGACATTGGAATGGAATGGCAGCAGATGGACGCCCCATCCTCCTGGAAAGACCTCTGTACTCGTTTTTCACGGTGATGGACGTAGCGGGGCTGGCGAGCTCCTTGACGTAAGTGGTGATCTTCCTCTCCATCCTCACTTCATCTATGGAGTACCAAGATTTTCTCAACACCGTGCATCGGGATCTGTCGCTGGGCTTCACATTCCTCTTCTTCTCTGTGACTTCGACGATGCTGACATTCACGGCCACGATTCTCCTGCTTGTTCATCTGCAGAAAAAATGGACTGCAACATTAACGTATGCGGCTACGTTCCTTCCAATCGCGTATTCGCATTGTTTCAGTTCCTCTGTATCACCGGTTCTTCACTGAGGCTGTGAAGGGCATTTTTAATTTCACGAGGAATATGCCTGGCTACTGGGAGTTTCTTCGGATTAAAGATGATTATTATTGATTAAAAAGCTCAATTTTTCTATTTGAAAAATTTCGATTTCAACTTTTAAAATTTAAATATATATAAAATTAAAATTACTAAAATTTAATTTTTTAAATAATTTATATATATTTAAAATTTTTAAATGATTATTAATATTTTATAATTTCTAAAGTTTTTATACTTTTGAATTTATCTAGAATGAATCTAGATAAAGAATTGTCCATATTCAAATGATCCTGGACAAACTTTGTCCACATTCATTTCAAATCTAATATTTATTAATTAATTATTAATTTTTATAACTTTTTTGAATATTTTGCTGAAGTGATATGCCGTATCAGCATTTTTTTACATGTTATCTCTTGGTGGCTACCGTTTATCACATTAACGCTTTTAATAGTCAAATCGATCAACTAACAATTTTTATTAACAGAAAGACCTAACTGATTTTTTTTCTTTTTTGTCATTAAGACTTCAATAGGGTGCAATTTTTTTCAATGGCTTAATTATTTTTTTTTTTTACTAAGGACTTTTTTACTCTTAAGTCAAAAATAAATATTCCATGTAATTTTATCTATTACTCTAGCATTCCATATTGTTTGAATTATTTTCTCTCAACATTACTATATACTCCTTATTATCATCGATTGGTCCTTAATCAAGTATAAATAAATAATAATTAGGCTATTTAGTTAAATTTAGTATTAATAATTTATACTAAATACTATGTAATTTAATTAATTATTTAGTAGGTCAAAATGTATAAAGAATTACTTCTAATTAATAGAACTTCAAGATTATTTAAACAAGATTAATAAAATAACATATTATTATATTTTAAATAAAACATATGTCATTTTCAAAAATAGTCCTTAAATTAAAATATTATTGTTTTATAATTTAAGCTTAAATCATGAACGGGCATTTTGAAAAGTCATAAGATAATTAGATTTAAATGTAATTGTTTATAATTATCTACATAATTATTTTAATTCTCATCATTTTCGTAAAATTAGAGAATGTAATTAGGGCGCTCTCAATTTAATAAGACTCACTAATTATACTTATTACCTAAATATTCCACAAATATCTAATTATAAACATTACACTCATATTTAATTATTAGGTGATTTTTCGAGCACAACATTTTCAATAGATTTATGCGCATTTTATCCAAAAAATCAAATCAAATTAAAATCTTGAAATTTAAGATATAATTCTGAAATTCGGATGGAGGAAGTAAATGGTGGAAAGTAAATGAAAGTAATTGTACCCTTATTATTATCATGTATTTTCTATCAACTTTTATACGAAAACTTAATATTTAGCACAAAGGAAATCAATAGATTAGATTTGATAAATTTAGAATTAAAATAATTGATAAAAGATAGGAACGAATAATTAAATATATTTCCAATGGAATTAGAATGATTAGGGTTGAGTTAAGAAAATAATTTAATTGAGTAAGTTAATTATATTTAAATTAATTAATATTTTTAGAAATAAAAAATAATTATTGAATTAATTAAATTATATAAATTAATTAAAAGTTGAAATAGCATATATAATTGTAATCAATAGAGACTTGCCGAATAGGCCCATTTCCAACATATTTGGCCGCAATCCCAGCTCCCAAGCAAGGGTGTTACAGCCTCCTTATTCCTTAAAAGGAATTGTTGTTGTTTTTTTTTTTTTTTTTAATATTATTTAATTATTAATTATTCAAGTAGAACTCTTACAATTTTTTTTCTATAAATAAGGACTATAGATTAAGCCAAAAATACTTTAGGTATTCATATTTTGAGTGTTGTTACTATATTAGAAAACAGTGATAATTCATTTAAAGAATAAATTCTATTTCTTGAGAACTTACATTAGTTTTTCACAGAGAATTAATTTTCTATCTTTAAAATTATTTAAAATTTTCATTCGTAAGATTAGTTCTAACTTTCATGAAGTTAGATTCCACGTTCTAAGCGTGTCAAGTTCATTTGTAGAAAGCGAAAAAATTAAGGGGAATAAAATTTAATTCAACTTGAAAAATAAAATAAAATTTAAATTTCAAATTATTCAAATCGAGTTAATCGAATCAACTTAAATTTTATTTTTGAGTTCGAGTTGAGTTAAATTTTTTATTTAAATAATTAAATAATTTGAATAAAGCTGAATACCAAATTATATCATTTTAAATTTATATTATTATTTTACTTTTACTCGAACTACGTGATTTCAAGTTTTCTTATTATTTTAGATTTTTCCTCCCAAATCCTTTTATAGTTTACTATTTCCCCAAAAATCAAAATGTAATAGCTCAAATTTCAATGATGTTAGAAATAGTGGTTTGAGACCACCAAATTCAACAAATAAATTCGTAGATTATATTAATTAATATTTACGAGCCAAATGTAGCTTTTAAAATATTTTTGAAATAGTAAATTATATTTTATAAATATTTATTTGGTCAAGAAATTGAGAAAAAAGGTATTGAGATCTCGGTGTTATAAACCGAGCCATAAATATTTTTATGAATATTTACGGAGTGTCAATAAGGTAGTATTAAAATTTCGTTAGAAAATTTTGACGTTTGGGTGATTAATTAAATAAAAAGAACTAAATTGAAAAAGGTGTAAAAGTTGCTAGAAGGATTAAATAGCGCAATTGTCAAATGAGGAAGGACCTAAAGTGAAAATAAGCCTAAAGGAGATATTTTGGGCAGTAATAGCTGAGGAAAATCAGGAAATGGGTGAAATAAGGGCAAAATTGGAAAATTATCAAAATTAGCTAAATAAAAACGGGACCAAATTGGAATATTTAGAATTCTCTTCATTTCTCTTCATTTTCATCAGCTGAAAAACAGACATGGAAGATGGTTCAAGCTGGTTTTCATACTCTAGCTTCATGTAAGTTTAATTCTTGCTTTCTCCTTTAAATTTCTATGTTTTTAGACTTTTACAATTGGGTCCAACTTACTATGTCATTAGTTTTTGATTCTATGGCTAATTTTTAAAGTTTCTATGGATGAGTGTTGGAAGTATATGATGAATAAACATATAATTGAAGCTTTAATTTTTATATATGATGATTTTATCAAGTAAAATTGATGGAAATTGGTTTTAGGACCTAATTGTGAATGAGTTTGGAATTAAGGTCTAATGATAAATTTCTAATTTTCAAGGGTTATGAAGTAGTATAAAATGATAGAATAAAGTATTAATTGAGAAAAATTAGCCCAATTGTGGGGTTAATTGGACAAGGACTGAATTGTATGAACTGTGAAATTTGGGACAAAATGGAAATCAACACTTTGCACTAAAACAGTTTTGGACAGCAGTAGTAGTCTAACTTTGAAAAATAACAAAAAATTTTATAAATCAAATTAGAAGATGAATAAAATATGGAATTAAATATTATTGAGCATAGTTTCTTATAGAAGAAATGGTGTAAACAATAGAATTGTAAATCATGATACATAATAGGTTTTATGAGACAAGGTCAGAATGATTTCGAGTTCCCCTGTTCTGAATTTGAAAAATCATAAAAAATTAGAGGAAAATAATTAGGAGCTTAAATATATATGTTTCAAATCATGATTTAGTCTATTTTCAAGAAAAATAAACGAGAACATCATCCGAATTCCGTACAAGGAGATAATTAATTTTTAGTGAAGAAGGGCAGGAACTGTCAGACAGCAGAACAATGGTGATTTTAAAGAATAATCTGTACTTATTGGCTAAACCAAAAATTCTAAAAATTTTATGGTAAGAAGATATGTGAGTCTAGTTTCAGGGAAAATTAGCAGATCTTAATTTGAAGTTCTGTAGCTCAAGATAAAAATAATTTAGTGATTATGACATGGATGGACAACTTGAATATTCACATAAATAAATAGTGAAAAATTAAATATAATGTTACTTACAAGTGTGTTATTTATACTAAAGATGTGGATGGAGAGGAGGAGGAGGAATAATATATGAACGACTAGTGTATAAATTGATCACATGCCCGATTATAATTGATAAATGTTGAATTAGAAATGATATAATGTTTTATTTGGAATATTTATTATGAAATTATGATTATCGTTATAATACAAAAAATTGAACTTGTGAGTTTATAAGGCTAAATTTTAGTGATCATTTGTTAATTTTATTAACTTCATGATGTGTTATTTCATATGTATTGATGATAAAATCGTGAATAATGTAAAAGCATGAAAATTGAATAAATGATTAAATTGAGCACTTCAGTTTAGTGGCAAGATGAATTGACGGAAAAGACAATGTTGAACAATGGCAACAAGTGATAAGTGATAGCTTCGGCTACACTTATTTGATAAAGGATAAGTGAAAGTGATAAGTGATAGCGAAACTACACTTATCTGATCAAGGACAAGTGAAAGTGATAAGTGATAGCTTCGGTTACACTTATCTAATCAAGAACAAGTGAAAGTGATAAGTTGTCACTCGGCTACCTGATCAAGTGAAAAGTGGTAACTCCGGCTACCTGATCAGTGAAAAGTGGTAGCTTCGACTACCTGATCAGTGAATAGTGGTAGCTTTGGCTACAAGTGACAAGTGATTTTCGTGCAAGACCATATCTGGTATATAGCATCGTGTGATACGTGTTTAAGATGTAAGACCATAGTTGGCTATGACATTCTAGTGAAAAGTGATGAATTGACGGATAAGTCCATGGTTTCACCATGGCATAATGATAGTGAAGATGTAAGACCATGGTTGAGCTATGGCATTCTGGTGAAAAGACCATAGCTATGTTATGACATCAATAATTATCAGTGAAATTCAGTGCATATCGGTGCAAACCAATTCCGTAAGACGTTCACTAATTTGACAAAGTTTGTTAAGTGTTGCATAGAATTATGTGATATAAGGAAATACGAGTTGATGAGACATGAATATAGAACTTGGTTGATGAATGAGTTCATTTGTGATTATATATTTGTACACCCTTTAGCGTATTATCCGTATGAATTGGTATTCCAAATGAGTAAATGAGAAAAGTTCTAATATGAAATAATCTGAATTCGAAATGAAATATTATGAAAACGTACTTGAAATACATTGAGATATCTTGTATATGTTATTTGAGTTCATAATGTGGAAAGTAAATGTATGTGGAAATTTGAGATGATGATATCTATACATGGGATCTATTGGTGAATACATACATCCAAATTTATATGATAAATTTTAGTGAACATTGAAATTGGACTCAATAAGTGATTTGACAATTTAAATTGTGATTGGTAGGAAGAGTTAGCGAGTTGCATGTTTATGAATTGTTACATGTATTTGTCTGAAATACGAGGAAATGATGGTATTTGATACATGGAAAATATGAGACTGTGATATATAAAAACATGGAATATGTTTGATAAATATGTTTATTCATAATTATAGAACTGTACACCCAAAGTGTACTATTTGTGTAAAGATGATGTTCAAATGATTTAATGAGTAGAACTCAAATATGTAGTAGTTAGAAACCAAGGCAAATTGTTATGAAAATTGTAGCAGGCCCAATTTGCTTGGGGCCCAAACCCAAATTAAATCTAACCCATTCACCTCAACAACAAAGTGCATTAAATTAGAAAAGAAAAAAACAAAAAGGAAACCCTAGCCTAAGCTTTCAGCCGCTACATGCTAGCCTCACCTAGGCCTGCTTTGGCCAGTGCCGCACGTCAGCTGCTCCCCCTGCGCACCTACTCTCTGCCACCGCCCCAGCCACCTGCAAAATAAAGGCAACATGCAACAACAGAGGACAACACAGAAGAAACAAATAGAAACAAACAAAAAAAATAGAAAAAAAACAGTTGTAACTAGTTTATAAAAGGGAAGGAACGACCATTTTATTTCTTCTTCTTCCTTTCTTTTTTACGAACTATCAGAAATCGAAAGCAAAAAAAACACTAGAAGGTTAATTTTAGATCCTTCAATTTTCATTTTCGATCATTATTTACTGTCGCTTTTATTTTTTTTTTTTTTTCTTCTTTTGTTATTTTATTTTGTTATTTAAAATCTTTACAAACGAAACGATAATACAAGAAAAGGGGAGAACTTACCGAAACCCTCACGGCCCCGTCGTCGAAATACTCTCTCTGTTGTCGAGCTTGGCCTGAGGGGGTGTCGAGGACCCCTTTTCGTCCCTTGAGAGGCACCTAAAGTTGGAGCCTTCGGGATCTTCAAGCGGGGCGATAAAGCCCACCTCCACACGATGTCGACAACGAGATGCGGTAGTGGTGCGACGGAACACCGGAGAAAGACCAATCAGTCGACCGAAAGAGGGGAGAGAGGGCTATTTCGTTGTTTTTTTGAGAGAAATGGGAGGGCTTTGATTTTGTTCAGAAACACTAAAAAATGAGTATAAAAAAAATTCTGATTTAAGTAATAAAAGAAACGGTGCCGTTTGAAAAAGGGCGACCCGCACATCAACTCGACCCATGCACTGGGTCTGTGCATTTTTGCTCTAATGGGCAATTTGCGTGCCAGGTCCTTCCCTTTTGCAGCATTATTCGATCAAATCCCGTTTTGCATTTTTCCTTTTTTAAAATTTTGCCCATGAGTTTTGCGTGTATTTTAATTTAATCCACATTTGAACGCTGCGCTTAGAGGCTTGGGGTAATTGCGCGTTTGGTCCTCCCTTTTTGTAACATCCTGAAAATGGGCCTATGCATTTTCGGTTTAATTGTACGAAATGACATGTTTTATGTGTTATGAATGTATTTTGAATATTTTTGGAAACCTGAGAATGTATGGAAATGTTAAGTGAACATTTTGAAAACTTGGAAATGTTAAGTTAAAATAGGAAAGTGAACATTTTGGAAACTTGGAAATGTAAAGAAATGTCCCGGAAATGTAAGGAAATGTCCTGGAAATGTAAGGAAATGTCTTGTCTTGGAAATGTAGGGAAATGTCCCGGAAATGTAAGGAAATGTCTTGGAAATGTAAGGAAATGTCTTGTCTTGGAAATGTAGGGAGATGTCCAGGAAATGCTTTAGAAATGTTAAGTTTAAAAGAGGAAACTAAAACAAGGTGGCCTTAAGAAAATTAATAGGAGGAATTTTGACACACAAAAATGGGCTTGTTTAAGTGGCCTGAAGATATCACTTGAGGCCAGTGGGTGGCGCCACATACAAGGGTATTGGGCCTAGGTTCGAGTCACTTGGGGAGCAAATAAAGGAGTTTTATTTTTGCTACAAAGAGCGGAAGTGGGCGGCACTAAGGAACCCCAAGGAAGAGTTTTATTCTCTTTAAATTTCGTCTAAATAGGAGATAAATAATAGATTTAATTATCATTATTTTTATGAGATAATTATTGGATTAATTCTTTTAATAAAGTGATAATTCAAAGGATAAAGTTATCAAAATAGAAGAGTGGTGGCCAAGTAAGGGATTACGAGTAGTAAATTCGGCTATAAAAGGAAAAGAGGCCATTTAGCATTATTTTCTCTTCCTTGATAACCTCTGCTGAATTCCCATAAGCAACTATTCTTTTCTTCTTCATTCTTCTCCTCTCAATATTCCAAAAGCGAAACTTGTGTGACTACTCTCTGGGTCTTAAGTTTAATCTTTGAGGACTCAAGAAAAGGGGGTGTCGATTACAAAGATTAAGGGTAAGGTCGATGGTTATCGATTTCCATTCTTTTCTTCTAAGATTAAAGCGAAACTAGAAATCTAACCCCATTATTGTGTTAGTCGAAACTTGGAAAGAAGGCTCTTGGGATTTACTAAGTGTCGACTACAAGGAAGGAGAAGTTCTTTTCCGAAGGTACACCATAGGTCGCGTGTTCCCTAGTTATTCGATGAGTTTGGATTTAAAATCCACAAGGTAAATGTCTATAGCATTCGCCAAGGCTTATTTTGGTATGAAGATCTATTTCTTATTTCGTTTGAAAGCCGAAACTAATTAGTTAAGTCATTTTAGTGCCTAGCCGATTGCAAGGGGAGAACTCTGCAAAGTTTCAGGAATTGACTATAGTCAATTCGACACCAAGGTAGGTTTTAGTGTACAAATCCTATTAGGATTTGGTTTTATGGCCGAATGGCTCTTTACTAAGTATTAAGTGATTGATCAAATGTAGAGATTTAAGATCTAAGGCATTAGATCAAGCTTTTCGGATTTCAATGAATTTGTTAAGTGAATCGGTGTGTACCCACTACACTTTTTTTAATAAGATTTATGGCATTAATTAATATGTGCATGTTTATAAGAATGTGAATATGGCTAAGGTACCATACTATGGTACAAAAGTACTAAGGTACATTTCCTACTCCTACTAGGAATATGAATATATGTTATTTTTAACATGTGAAAAGTGATAAGAATGTGAATTAAGGCATGATTTTGCATATTGTGTATGAAATATGGGGGCATATGGGTTATATGAAAAGGGGAAGTTAATGTGGTGACCTAAGACCACGAAATTTGAATGTGGTGACCTAAGACCACTGGCCGAATGTGGTGACCTAAGACCACGTAAAAGCTGAATGTGGTGACCTAAGACCACGAATTCTAAATGTGGTGACCTAAGACCACGAATTTTATAAGGGCGATGAGCACGTCGACTGCAGCGGCTGCCTTCGATGGTGTGTAGCGGATGGAGAGTTGACTTAGTCGTCCCCACGGTGTGTAGGATGGTACGGGTGGTGTGTAGCGGATGGCATATAGGTTTGGGTTGGGTTGCATCATATTGTTTAAATGCTTTATGAACATGAATGATATTGTATGCTGAAATATTAAATTTTAGTGTCGGTTACACATTTAGTCTGTTGACTCACCCCGTTGTAGGATTACTTTTCGGTGACGACCAAGTGATGGACCGGGCCGTGATGATTAGTGGAGGCCATGTGAAGTTCGATTTCTTTTATTTGGACTATTTTATTTTAAGTATTTTGAATTTAAATGTAGAATTATTATTTGATGTAATAAGGCCTTAGTAGAATTATTTTATGAAATATTTTACATTGAGATATTTGTTAAGCTTACAAACCTTTATTTATTAAATACATGATTAAGTAATCATTTTTTAAATTTTAGTGAACATTGAAATTGGACTTAATAAGTGATTTGACAATTTAAATTGTGATTGGCGGGAAGAGTTAGCGAGTTGCATGTTTATGAATTGTTACATGTATTTGTCTCGAAATACGAGGAAATGATGGTATTTGATACATGGAAAATATGAGACTGTGATATATAAAAACATGGAATATGTTTGATAAATGTGTTTATTCATAATTATAGAACTGTACACCCAAAGTGTACTATTTCCCAAACCCAAATTAAGTCCAACCCATTACATTAACAAAGCAAAATTAAATTAGAAAAGAGAAAAAAACAAAAAGGAAACCCTAGCCTAAGCTTTCAGCCGCGACATGCTAGCCTCACCTAGGCTCACTTTGGCCGAGGCCGCACGTCACCCGCTCCCCTTAACCGCCCACCACCGCAAAATAAAGGCAACATGCAACAAAAGAGGACAACACAGAAGAAACAAATAGAAACAAACAAAAAAATAGAAAAAAATAGTTGTAACTAGTTTATAAAAGGGAAGGAACGACCATTTTATTTCTTCTTCTTCCTTTCTTTTTACGAACTATCGAAATCGAAAGCAAAAAAACATTAGAAGGTTAATTTTAGATCCTTCAATTTTCATTTTCGATCATTTTGTTATTTAAAATCTTTACAAACTAAACGATAATACAAGAAAAGGGGAGAACTTACCAAACCCTCACGGCCCGTCGTCAAATACTCTCTCTTGTTGGAGCTTGGCACGATGGGGTGTCGAGGACCCCTTTTCGTCCCTTGAGAGGCGCCGACAGTTGGAGCCTTCGGGATCTTCAAGCAGGGCGCTAAAGCCCACCTCCACGCGATGTCGACAACGAGATGCGGTGGTGGTGCGACGGAACACCGGAGGAAGACCAATCAGTCGACCGAAAGAGGGGAGAGAGGGATGTTTCGTTGTTTTTTTGAGAGAAATTGGGGGCTTTGATTTTGTTCAGAAACACTAAAAAATGAGTATAAAAAAATTCTGATTTAAGTAATAAAAGAAACGGCGCCGTTTGAAAAAGGGCGACCCGCGCGTCAACTAGACCCATGCACTGGGTCCGTGCATTTTTGCTCTAATGGGCAATTTGCGCGCTAGGTCCTTCCCTTTTGCAGCATTATTCGATCAAATCCCGTTTTGCATTTTTCCTTTTTTAAAATTTTTCCCATGAGTTTTGCGTGTATTTTAATTTAATCCACATTTGAACAGTGCGCTTAGAGGCTTGGGGTAATTGCGCGTTCGGTCCTCCCCTTTGCAACGAGTTCAATCGGGCCCCTAATTCGTTCTTTTTTTATTTAATTCCTTAATTTTATTTCTATTCTGATCCAGTCCTTGGTTAGTTGGATTTCAACTTTTCTTAATTTAATACTTATTTATTCATTTTAAATATTATATATATTATTACATGTATGTATTTTTATATATTATTATCTTAGAACCAATCTATTATGTTTTAAATTATTTTGTATATTATTAATTTCATATCATATAGGTTTTGCTATTCATATATGTATATATATTTTTGGTATATACTTTAAGTCATTTTTATACATTTATGCATTCTTTTGTATATTATAATTTAAGTTTACTTATATTCTTTTAAATTACTAACATTTTATTATATATACATTATTTATTTTGGAACTTTATATGGATTTTAAATACTTGCATGCATTGTTATATTATATACATAATTTTCATTAGATTTTCATTATTTATAAAGTTTGTTTCAAATTGTATCATATACATTTTATATATATATAATATTCATTTCAAAATCTATACATATCATTATTTAATATGATATTCTTTTGTGTTAAACTCTTGTACTTGGTTTTAAATTGTTTTATTGATTGTACATTGACGATTTTAAATTCTTTTTGTTTAGAGATTTATTGCTTCTTGTTATTTGGTATTTCTTTGTTAATTTGTTATCTTTTAAATGTTGATATTAATGTTCATATGGTATAATGTGCTAGTTTAGATGCCTTATAGCTATATAAAATAATTCTTTATTTTTGTAGAAATGATATTGCTATGTATCTTTATTTCATATTATTTGTTATGTCTTTGTTTTGTATTCTTGTATTATGATTTCATTTAAACTTTCATCCAATTTCAAACTAAATATCTTGAATCGGTTTTAAAATTGCTTATTTGAAAACTACTTGAAATAAGACAATACTTAGTTTTTGGAAACTTGGGGAATTGTGCCCTAACGTGTTGGGTTGCTTTTTTCCGTTTGACCAAATAACTAAATAATACATGCCATTCAAATATCGTTTTATAAAAAAAAAATCTTCAATAAATGAGAAGCAAAGGCAATATTCTATGTTTGGAAATCCGAGAAATCGTGCCCTAATGTGCTGGGTTTCGGTTTTTCGCTTGGCCAAATAATTGAATATCCTTTTGATATTTTCAATGCATGAGTCTCGGGAATCATGAGATGATCTTGGATTCAAGGATTTAAATTGTCGTGTCCTAACATGCTGGATGTGATATTTTATTCCTTCGGAGTGAGAGAATCTTAATATCCAATTCGAGAAAATTCAAATATTTTTAAAATAGATCATATTTTAAATTCATTCTTGGTTTTCAAATTTTGACATTAAGACACTAATTAAGAAATTTGGTACCAATTTTGAGCGTGACGAGGTGCTAATCCTTCCTCGCACGTAACTGACTCTCGAACCCGTTTTCTTGAAATTCATAGACCAAAAATTTTGTTTTAGTAAACCAAAACGTTTTATTAAAACAAAGGTGATTCGATCACACCTAACAAAGATCGATGGCGACTCCCATTTTTATTTTTCATTTTTAAACACCAGTCGATCCCCGTTTTAAAAAAAATGGTTTCGACAGCTTGGCAACTCCACTGGGGACGTCAATAAGAGAGCCATGCCATAAATTGATTAATTTCTGTCTCTTGTTGAAATTTGAAAATCCGATTTGAATTCACGTTTTTTTTGTTGCATCCGTAATTTTTTGTGGTTTTTATCATAATTTGTTAAGCCTGTTGATTTATCTTCTCATGTTGCATCGCATAGATCCGTCGATCTTACCCTTTTTAAGTGGGAGTGAGAAGCCATGCTTTCGTGAGGTTTTCACCTCCACATGGGCTAATAGACTGCTTCGGGATATATCCGTACCTATGTCTTCGTGAGATTTTCATCTCCGCATGGCCACAGGGAAATGTATCCCCCTAAACTGAACTTTGTCTATATGAACCTATAATGGATGAAGATCGAGGAATTTGTTGGTTCAGGTACCCTTACTTTAGAACCAAACTGCATATAAAGAACCTTAGGAGCCCACTTTAAGTAGAGCTGCTAAACCCTAGTGGTCACCCATTTAGGTAATATATTTTGTTGTTTATTTTTCTTGTGCTAAC
This sequence comes from Gossypium rotundifolium, assembly GCA_025506655.1. Classification (NCBI taxonomy): domain Eukaryota; kingdom Viridiplantae; phylum Streptophyta; class Magnoliopsida; order Malvales; family Malvaceae; genus Gossypium; species Gossypium rotundifolium. The sequence continues at coordinate 11,940,104 of CP106733.1, forward strand.
GTGTTTTGTTGTGTTTATGATTGCATTGCATTACATCGCATCATCATAGAAATGAGGTGTTGGTTCATATTCAATTGCTAAATAGAAGAGCTTGTCATAAGAAAACGAACTTCTTGATATAGTGGAATATAGTACGGCTGTCCGAATAGGGTTTAAGTAAACACAATGAAAGAAGAGTAAATAGTTCGCGGAGGAAAATAAGACCTTATTTCATTGCCCGAGGATTCAAGCCAACAAGGATTATTTGAGAGCCGTCACGTTTCAACTCTTATAAAAGGAGTTAACGAGCATTACGGGGATAAGTAAGCAATGGGTTGCGACACGGATCAAGCAAAAAGGAGACAATAGAGACATTTTTGGGAAAATTAGCAAGATTCGACCATAGCATTCGGATTTGAAGGAGTAGATCGATGTCTTCAGCGTTGGGCCGCATGTAATCCGTTTTATGTAGATCGATGTCTTCACAGGGAGTACGAGGGTAAGGCCGCATATGTAATCCGTTTTATGTAAAGAAATTTGTTTTCTAGAAAAGTTGTTCTAATGGAATTGAATTCAGAATCAACGCATTTCTTTCTTTTTGAATTTATTCCATGCATTTGCATCTCATTTCATGCATTTGCATTACATTACATCATATACATTAAAATTTGTAAAAATACTCTAATTAATTAAAATTATGACAGTTACCTTGGAAATGTAACATCCCGAAATTGGGCCTAGTAGGATTGGGCCATTTGGACCTTGGGCTTTAGGAAAATTAGAATATTATTTTTGTGTTGGCTTGGGTATGAATTTTGTGTGTTAGCATAGTCTTGTGAAGGCTAGATTTTAATTAGGAAGTTAGAATAAATTTTAGTATGGTTTATTTAATGAAGTAAGATTAAGTGAGCTTAGCACTTAAGTTAATTTAAGTGTTCATTTATAGCATAAGAGGAGTAAGTGGCAAGATGGTTAAGGAGCTTGAAAGGTAGCTTGAGGTTAGAGGTTCGAGTGGTATGTTTAGCATTTTGAAGGTTTATTTTTGTGTATTAGCATTGATGGCCGGTCAAACTTATTAATGATAGGTGGACTAATAACTTTTGGTAAGTTGAATTTTTGTTTAAGGAAAGCTTAATTTATGGGATAAGATTCTTAAGGTTATGGAAGGATATCTTAAAGTTATGGTATATTGAGGGGACAAAAGGCTTGGCTTGTGGAAAATGTTTTGGAAACAATTCCTATGCTTTTAGTGCTTGAATGTGGACGGTATGGGTGTCTAGGGGTGGCGAATTTTGTTAGGTAGCTTGGGGGATAGTTGGCCAATTCTCCTTTTGAACATCTTTTTGCATTTTGTTTTCCCTCTCCAAAAATTCTTTGTTTGGCGAATGAGTATTGTACATTTTGTACAAGTTTTGCTTTGGTTAGTCTTCATTTTGTTTGAACCAAAATTTATATTTTCTTTCTCTCATCTTTTCCTTTGAAACCGAAAACATCTTTTGCACTTTTGTGCACTCTTTCTCCCATCTCTCTTCCTCTTTTCTTACTTTTGGTATTTGCTCAACATCACTTTTCCTTTTTATTTTCTTCTTGACCAACCTCTTTCTTTCCCAAATCCTCTTTTCTTTTCTTTTCTTCTATTATTTTTAAAATCGAATCCTCTCCTCTCATTCTCATTTTCTTTGCTACTCACATACTCTATTTCTTTTCTCCATAATATCTTTTGTTATCTTCATTCAAAACCATAGCGAATCTTCTTCCTCTCTTATAGTCTTTGTTTTGGCCGAATATTCAAGGGTAGTTTTCTTTGATTTTTGTACAATCGTTTTGAAAGATAGGCTCTTTGGGACTTTGGAAGCGATTGATTTAAGCCCTATATCTCTCTAGCAATCAAAGGTTGGTAAGTCAAAGGTGGTAACGATTTATTTTAAGGGATTATTCTTTTGATTATTCTAAAGTCAAGGCTATTATTTAATGGTTGCCGATTGTAGGAAAGTGAAGCGATTCGTGTATGCATTCTAGTAGTTAGTACTTTCGAAAGCGATTAGGTGAGGTTTCGGTTCATATGATAACCCGTAGAATTATTTGGTTTGGCCGAATAGTCCATGTCCCTAACTCTTATGTTTGGCCGAATATAGGAGCAAGAAATCTTGTGTGGCCAATTGACTCTCTGAAGATTAGGACTATCATTGGTGATAGGTGTGTACATACACATCTTATAACTATGCAATATGCTAAGTATTATATGTATGTTTAATCGGTTTATGTAGATACTGGATTTAACACCACCATGGTATAAACAAGGATTCGGTAAGTCCTTGTTGCTATGAGATTACTATTTGATGCTTTTGGGAAGCATGATACATTTGGTATGTGGCTTATAATATATGGCTCATGATAGATCATTTGGATATTGATTAATAAATCCATTGGCATGACAATTGTTAATTTAATATTATTGATTCATGTGGGATCTAATGAGTGGAGGGGCGTGATATTCGTGTCGACGGACACCGGTGTTTTGGTAACACATTGTGACTATGGTCACGGAGGTTTGGTACCTCCGGAGGTTTGGCACCTCATAGCGTCTCGTCCACGTGGCTTAGCACCACCGTGGGTTGACCCCACCTTGAGATATGGGATTGACGCCGTGATTTGGTATCACACGATGGGTTGGCCCCATCATTCAATTTGTGTCCTCGGACACCGAGATTTGTATCTCCAAGTGATTTGGCATCACATTTGTGACTATCGTCACCAAAGGTTTGGTACCACACGGGTAGAGAAAGGCGTTTGGATGGTTAGGATGGGTGCATCTTAAACTTATGCATATTAATTGGTTATGATTTGTGTATGTTGTTGCACTAAATCGGGAAGGGTTACACATTGAGTCTTGGTGACTCACCTTCTCCTTTAATTTTCAGTAACTTCGTAGATTGCGGATGAGGAACCGGATGGACTCGAGTGGCCATTCAAAGGACATTTGATATAAATGAACTTTGAATTTTAATTATTTTTCATTGGTTTGTTTTAATTAAGATGTAATAAGGCCTCCTAGAATTATTCTTGTTATTGCTTTGCATGTTTTGAATGTTTTGTTTAAACTATTTGATGATGTTAAAGCGGATGCACATGTTTTCTCAAATTAAACATAAAATGTTTTAAAGTGCCATCGCACATTTGAAGTCCATAAACAATTTGACTCAATAAATATTTTAAACAAATTAAGTATGGTTTTTAACAAAGAGAATTGAAAATGAAAGGCATTCAACAAAATGTTGAATCGGTTTTAAAATGGTTTTCAAAATGTTTTCTCTGTAGCAAACCAAATTCGGTCGTAATGTTTAGGCCGGGTTTGGGTCGTAATGTTTGGGCCGGGTTTGGGGTGTTACAGGAAACCAACCAAAATCCACTAACTACATATCGCTACAATACCCGCCGCAAGATGAAAGTAATGGATCAAAGAATGAAAAGACTAGAACAAATGTAAAGGGATATGCAAGATCAATTGCAAGTACAGATGCAAGAGCAATTAGCCAAAATGCAACAAGACATGAGGGATAAGATGCTAGAAACTCAAAGAAATATGATGAATCAACTGGCCCAGCTATTGGTCGGAGGTCCTAACAAAGGAAAGAGCCCTGTGACCAATCCTGATGATGACAATGAAGAACCTCCCCATCCTCCGGGTTTTACCCCAACGAACACCCAAACGCAATCGGATGCATACCCACAAAAGGTACCTCTCACCATCAGATCCTAGTACCAAGCTGGTACATCGGCACAGATGAACTTTCCAACGGGTTCAGGTTCTAACCCAAGGGATAATCCAATCCCGTTGTCCTAGATCTTGACAATGTGGCAGTGAAGGAGAAAATGGGAAGGGATTTGCTAAAACAACTTGATGATCGGTGCCGATGGTTGGAAGAAAAGTTTAGGGCTATGGAGAACGTCAATTATCATTGCGGAATTGATGCAAAAGACTTAAGCCTAGTCCCTAGCTTGGTACTCCCGCCATAGTTCAAGATGCCGAAGTTTGAGAAATATAATGGGACTAGCTGCCCTGAAGCTCACATTACGATGTCTGTCAAAGGATGACAAGATACATCAACAATGACCAGCTGTTAATCCCTGTTTTCAAGACAACCTGGTCGGATCTGCGGCCAAGTGGTATAACCAGTTAAGTCGTGCCCAAATTGGTTCATGGAAGGACTTGGCTCAAGCTTTCATGAAACAATATGGCCACGTAATGGACGTGGCACCCGACAGAATCATGCTACAGAATATGGAAAAGAAATCGAGTGAGACCTTTAGGCAGTATGCCCAACAATAAAGGTAAGTGGCGACGTAAGTCCAACCACCACTCTTAGAAAAATAGACGATCATACTTTTATTAATACATTGAAGGCCCCGTTTATCACTCATATGCTAGGGAGCGCTACAAAGAGCTTCTCGGGGATTGTAATGACAGGAGAAATGATTAAGAATGCCATAAAAAGTGAAGGATAGAGGTAGGAGAAAGTAACAAGAGAATGGCCACAAGGAAGAAAGAAAATGAAGTGAATAATACAAGCATGGGGTACTTAAAGTCGATTACCGTTAATCAGCCAAAAATAGTAACTACTGGGTATCAGAGTTCATCAAAAAAAAGAATCTGGCACAAGGCAAAACACAAAAAATTCCAATTTACGCCGATCCCAATGACGTATAAGGAGTTGTATCAAAGTTTATTTGATGCGCATGTTATGTCCCCCACTACCCGAAATCGATGCAACCTCCATACCCAAAATGGTATGACCCAAATGCCCAGTGTGAGTACCATGCGGGAATCATAGGGCATTCGATAGAAAATTGCCTTGCTTTCAAGAAATTGGTGGAAAAATTCATCAACATGGGTATTGTGAAGTTAGATGACGCGCCAAATACAAAAATATGAACCTGGGAGCGTTTTGGATAATAGGACTGCGGAAGAAATTCCTGTAGTATTTAGAGCTTACTCAGAGTAGTGTACAAAATGCATTTGTTACTTTAAGCCTAGAAGCAATAAGATTTCTTTTGTGAAATAGGTTTGTATCCAGAATTTTTTTTCAATAAAATGCATGTTTTTGAGCCAATATTTTTCACTCTTTTTCATACTATACATTCTTTGGAATATTCGTTCATCCTCATTCATAAATAATCATCCTTAGAGTCATTTATTCTTTAGGATTTGCCTTTGTGCCTACAATAGATACCCAGATATCAAGATAGGAGCGGCGCTGTTACTAACTCCCTTTTGAGTGAGATATGGGTCTAGAAGGATCTAAGGATTTTGAAGATGATATAAATTATAGCTTATCTTTTAACTTGTTAAGGATGGTAAAATAAGATGAGAAACAGATCCCACCTTACAAAGAATAAGTAGAATGTATGACTTTCTCTATGTGGGGCATAGATCACAGTGGGTCAATCTTGCCAAAAGCTTTTGGCGGGTATCGATTCACCTCTGTGATCATCGATTACTTCACCAAGTGGACGGAAGCAATTTCATATGCCGATGTCACAAAGTCGACAGTCAGCAAATTCTATGTCGATATAGAATCCTAAAAGGGATCATATCTGACGATTTGAACAACAGAGCGACATCAGAAATTTGCGGTCTGCTCAAGATTAAATACTGTATCACCTCAAAAGGAACGGTAAAAAAAATCACCGAAAAAAGATTGAGACTCATAAAGATTGGCATCTGTACTTGTCGAACGTCTGTTAGGACCCTTACCGGGTAATGTTTTTCTCATTAATTTATGAAATAAAGATGGTTTGGCCCATTAAAGTCAGAATTCCTTCTCCCTCAATTTTATCAGAATTGAAGTCGGATAAAGTAGAATGGATCCAATCCCAATATGATTAGCTGAACTTGATCAAAGAAGAGAGGCTAAGGGCTATCCACATGGTCAATTGTACCGAAAGCGAATGATGCGGGCCTATAACAAGAAGGTTCGCCCTAAAGAATTCCATGAAGGAGACCTAGTTTTGAAAAGGATCATTCCCATACAAAAGGACTTTTGAGAAAAATGGATGCCAAACTAGAAAGGACCGTATGGGGTAAAGAATGCCTTCTCTAGAAATTTTGACCAAGAGGGATAACCAAGACTTGCCTAATCCTATGAGTTCAAATAAAGAAATATTTAAAAAAAAAGAAGAGAAAAGAAAAGAAAAGAAAAGAAAGAAAAAAGAAAAATGAGAGGCCAATGCGAAAACCTGCAAAAGGCGCTTTGGGACCAAAGGGGATTTGAGTTGAAAACCTAAAAAGGGCGACTCGAATTTTGATCAAAAGTGGGGCATACAGTAGTCTTGCTTTGCCTGAACTAACAATGAGGAAGTATGCTACGTTTTGGGGCATCGACAGTACTCTAGATCCCCTAAACACATATTGAGCTCAAAATGGACCTCAAGAGGTTCGTACAGAGAAGCTCAGGCTGCGATATCTGGGGCACCTAGTTTTCATCTTACCCATATTGAATTTGTTATATTTGATTACTTTATTCTTTTCCAGATATGCTCCCAATAAATTTCATTTGTTATATTGATTAATTCATTTTCATTTTGTGTTTTCTCAAAATTTGATGTCTTGATTTATTTCGAGCTTTGCTCTCAATTAATTCCCTTTCGGTCCATTGTTATGATCTTTTTCAAACATTTTGCATTGAAATAACGATTAGTGGACTAATGACACTTTCACAAAAGGAGTTTCGCATATTATTCTGGGAACTTCTAAATAATACAAGAACCTAAAACATGATTATTGTTTAGAATTCACCAAGCTTAAGGGTTGGAAATAGTTGAGTCCAAATTACGGTTATCTCTTCGAATTTTGTCAAAAATGGTGATTGAACAAAATGACAAGATATTACTATCTTGACGAAAGAGAGCAATATCAACTCGAGTGTGAGAGGGGAATCATTCTCAAGAAGAATGATATTCTGCATCCATTTGAATATCATGAATACATATCGGCGAAATTTCCCAAGGAGTGATTAGTTGATTGAACAAGTTACATTTCTCTACCCCTGAATGGCGGTGGGATGGACTGGAAAAAAATCATCCCCCTGAATCATGGTAAGATGGTTTGAAGATGGTACAAGCCCTAGGTCCCAGAGGTACCATGGTGAACTTTAAAGTTTTAATGGGGCAAACAGGTTGAGTGAAGTATGATCGTTTCTACGGGTTTGCTTTCAAAATACCAGTCGAGCAAGAAGGCAACATAATACGTCAGGGATAAAACCTTGATGAATAACAATGACACCTTAAACATTTGAAGAGGAATCATTTTCATGACATTTATGCATTCATAACACACGTAGTTGGGAGCATTTGAGTCATTCCGATCATAGCATCCTAATCATTTGCATAAGCGTAAGCAGATAAAACTAATTCTACATGACAGGTTCCCGGAGAATAGTGTAAAAATATCGAAGATTTCAGATTTTGTTCTCTAGAGATAATAGTGGGGCAGATTGAAGATTGTAGTCTTATCTTCTTAAGATAGCAAGGAAGCAGATTGAAGATTTCAGATTTTGCTCCCTCAAGATAACAGTAGTGGAACAGATCAAGGATGACCAGTTCTATCTCCCTAAGCAGTAGTGAAGTAGGCTGAATATTGCAGATCTTGTCTCCCTAAGCAGTAGTGGAACAGATCAGTTAAATATTATAGATCTTATCTAAGTAGTAGTGAAATAGTAGTGAAATAGATCGAAGGTTGAGCCACAATTCTTATCCTTCATGAGGTTCTAGTGGAGTAGGTTGAGGCTACAAATCCTCCTCTTCCAATGGAGTAGGTTGAGGCTCCTTCTCTCGAGTTTACATTGATGATCAATCCTTATTTCTTTGAAGTTTCAGTAGAGAAGATTGAGGTTACGAATCTCTTCTCTCTGAATTCTTATCTCCTCGAAGTTCCAGTGGAGTAGTTTGAGGCTACAAATCCTTTCTCCCTAAGTTTACATTTAGGATCAATCCTTATTTCTTTGAAGTTTCAGCAGAGAAGGTTGAGGTTATGAATCTCTTCCCCTTGAATTCTTACCTCCTCGAAGTTCCAGTGGAGTAGGTTGAGGCTATAAATCCCTTCTCCCTGAGATTACATTGAGGATCAATCTTTATTTCTTTGAAGTTTCAACAGAGAAGATTAAGGTTACGAATCTCTTATCCTAAATTCTCATCTCCTCGAAGTTCCAGTAGAGTAGGTTAAGGCTACAAATCCCTTCTCCCTGAGTTTACATTGAAGATCAATCCTTATTTCTTTGAAGTTTCAGCAGAGAAGATTAATGTTACGAATCTCTTCTCTCTGAATTCTTATCTCCTCGAAGTTCTAGTGTAGTAGTTTGATGCTACAAATCCCTTCTCCCTAAGTTTACAAATGAGGATCAATCCTTATTTCTTTGAAATTTCAGCAGAGAAGATTGAGGTTACAAATCTTTTCTCTCTGAATTTTTATTTCCTTTAAGTTTTAATGGAAAAGATCAAAGCTACAAATCTCTTTTCCCTGAAACCACATTGGCACCACAACCCTTATTTCTTTGAAGTTTTAGTAGAGAAGATCGAGGTTACAAATCTCTTCTATAAATTCTCATCTCCTTGAAGTTTTAGTAGAGAAGATAGAAGCTACAAATCTCTTCTCCCTGAATTCTTATCCCTTTGAGGTTCCAACGAAGTAGATCGAAGCTACAAATCTTTTCTCCCTGATTCTTATCCCTTTGAGGTTCCAAAGGAGTAGGTCGAAGTTACAAATCCCTTCTCCCTGAAATCCTCATTTCCTTGAAGTTTCAGTAGAAAAGATCGAAGTTACAAATCTATTCTTTCTAAATTTTTATCCCTTTGAGGTTCCAACGGAGTATGTCGAAGCTACAAATCCTTTTCCCTGAAATCCTCATTTTCTTGAAGTTTCAGTAGAGAAGATCGAAGCTACAAATTTTTCTCCCTGAATTATTATCCCTTTGAGGTTCCAATGGAGTAGGTCGAAGCTACAAACCCCTTCTCCTTAAAATCCTCATTTCCTTGAAGTTTCAATAGAGAAGATCGAAGCTACAAATCTCTTCTCTCTGAATTCTTATATCCTTGAAGTTCCAATAGAGAAGATCGAAGCTACAAATCTCTTCTTCCTGAATTCTTGTCTCGTTGAAACTTCACTGGAGTAGGTCGAAGCTACAAATCCCTTCTCCCTGAAATGACATTGATGAACAATCCTCATCTCCTTGAAGTTCTAGCGGAGTAGATCGAAGCTACAAATCTCTTCTCCCTGAGATTGAATTCGAGCAAATTGAAGCACCAATTCCCATACTTCTGAAGTTGCAATGGGTCAAAGTAAAGTTACTTGAAGAAGAAGAAAACAAGCGCCGAGACTCAACAAGACCGGGCAAAATTGGTCCTTTTAAAGTCTTTGCTCCATTCTCGTTACACGACAACGAGCAAAGAGGGGCAGCTGTAGCAGGCCCAATTTGCTCGGGGCCCAAACCCAAATTAAATCTAACCCATTACATCCCAACAATGCAACCCAAATCAGAAAAGAGAAAAAAACAAAAAGGAAACCCTAGCCTAAGCTTTCAACCGCCACATGTTAGCCTCCTCTAGGCCTACTTTGGCCAGTGTCACACTTCAGCCGCTCCGTCTGCGCACCTGCTCTCTACCATCGCCCCAGCCACCTGCAAAACAAAGGCAACATGCAACAACAGAGGACAACACAGAAGAAACAAATAGAGACAAACAAAAAATAAAAAAAGTTGTAACTAGTTTATAAAAGGGAAAGAACGACCATTTTGCTTCTTCTTCTTCCCTTTTTTTTTTTTACGAACTATCAAAATCGAAAGCAAAAAAAGCATTAGAAGGTTAGTTTTAGATCCTTCCATTTTCATTTTCGATCATTATTTACTGTCACTTTTATTTTTTATTTTTTTCTTCTTTTCTTATTTTATTTTGTTATTTAAAATCTTTACAAACGAAATGATAATACAAGAAAAGGGGGAGAACTTACCGAAACCCTCACGGCCCGTCGTCAAATACTCTCTCTGTTGTCGGAGCTTGGCCTGAGGGGGTGTCGAGGACCCCTTTTCATCGCTTGAGAGGCGCCGACAGTTGGAGCCTTCGGGATCTTCAAGCAGGGCGCTAAAGCCCACCTCCACGCGATGTCGACAAGAGATGCGGTGATGGTGCAACGGACCATCGGAGGAAGACCAATCGGTCGACCGAAAGAGGAGAGAGAGGGCTACTTCGTTGTTTTTTTGAGAGAAATAGGGGCTTTGATTTTTTTCAAAAACACTAAAAAATGAGTGTAAAAAAAAAATTCTGATTTAAGTGATAAAAGAAACGGCGCTGTTTGAAAAAGGGTAACCCGTACGTCAACCCGACCCATGCACTGGGTCCGCGCATTTTTCTCTAATGGGTAATTTGCGAGCCAGGTCCTTCCCTTTTGCAGCATTATTCGATCAGATCTCGTTTTGCATTTTTCCTTTTTTTTAAAATTTCACCCATGAGTTTTGCGTGTATTTTAATTTAATCCACATTTGAACGCTGCACTTAGAGGCTTGGGGTAATTGCATTTGGTCCTCCCTTTTCAACGAGTTCAATCGGGCCCCTAATTCGTTCTATTTTTATTTAATCCCTTAATTTTATTTCTATTCTGATCCAGTCCTTGGTCAGTTGGATTTCAACTTTTTTAAATTTAACACTTATTTATTCATTTTACATATTATATATATTATTACATGTATGTATTTTTATATATTATTATCTTAGAACCAATCTATTATGTTTTAAATTATTTTGTATATTATTAATTTCATATCATATAGGTTTTGCTATTCATATATATATATATATATATATATTTGGTATATATTTTAAGTCATTTTTTATACATTTATGCATTCTTTTGTATATTATAATTTAAGTTTACTTATATTCTTTTAAATTACTAACATTTTATTATATATACATTATTTATTTTGGAATTTTATATGAATTTTAAATACTTCGCATGCATTGTTATATTATATACATAATTTTCATTAGATTTTCATTATTTATAAAGTTTGTTTCAAATTGTATCATATACATTTTTATATATATAATATTCATTTCAAAATCTATACATATCATTATTTAATATGATATTCTTTTGTGTTAAACTCTTGTACTTGGTTTTAAATTGTTTTATTGATTGTACATTGACAATTTTAAATTCTTTTTGTTTAGAGATTTATTACTTCTTGTTATTTGGTATTTGCTATTAATTTGTTATCTTTTAATTGTTGATATTAATGTTCATATGGTGTAACCTGCTAGTTTAGATGCCTTATAGCTATATATAATAATTCTTTATTTTTGTAGAAATGATATTGCTATGTATCTTTATTTCATATTATTTGTTATGTCTTTGTTTCAGTATTCTTGTATTATGATTTCATTTCAACTTTCATCCAATTTCAAACTAAATATTTTGAATCGGTTTTAAAATTGCTTATTTGAAAACCGCTTGAAATAAGACAATACTTAGATTTTGGAAACTCGAGAATTGTACCCTAACGTGTTGGGTTACTTTTTTCGTTTGACCAAATAACTAAATAATACATGCCATTCAAATATCGTTTTATAAAAAAAATTCTTCAAAAAAGGAGAAGTAAAGGTAATATTCTGTGTTTGGAAATTTGAGAAATCGTGCCCTAACGTGCTGGGTTTCGGTTTTCAGCTTGGCCAAATAATCGAATATCCTTTTGATATTTTCAATGCATGAGTCTCGGAATCATGAGATGATCTTAGATTCGAGGATTTAAATTGTCTGTCCTAACGTGCTGGATGTGATATTTTATTCCTTTGGAGCGAGAGAATCTTAATATCCAATTCGAGAAAATTCAAATATTTTTAAAAGAGATCTATTTTAAATTCATTCTCGGTTTTTAACTTTCGATATTAAGACACTAATTAATCAATTTGGTACCAATTTTGGGCGTGACGAGGGTGCTAATCCTTTCTCGCATGTAACCGACTCCCGAACCCATTTTCTCGAAATTCGTAAACCAAAAATTTCGTTTTAGTAAACCAAAACGCTTTATTAAAACAAAGGTGATTCGATCACACCTAACAAAGATCGATGGCGGCTTCCATTTTTATTTTTCATTTTTAAACCCTAGTCGATCCCCGTTTTCAAAAAAATGGTTTCGACAAAAATGTATATGAAATACAACGGTATTATTATATGTGATATGAATACATAATGTGAAAAAGTATAAGTATAAGAGGAATTTAATAGGAATTGAGCCTATATACGTTTCTTGTTATTTATATGAAGTGTAAGACTAACAAATGGTGATAAGTATAAGGCTTGGTTGAATATCTTAAATTGGTTCTTGACTATATTAAAATGTTAGTGAGTGAGAAATATGGCTTGGAAATAGCCTAATTTTCATCTACACGGGTAGACACGGGAGTGTGTCTGGGCCGTGTGTGACAAGCGGTCTACCCCATGGGCGTATGGTCCGACTGTGTTCCTCAGTCACACGGGTGTGTGACCCTTATATGAGAGAAAAATTTTAAAAGTTGCAAAGTGTTTTCTTGAGGATCCGGTTTAGTCTCGACCTGATCTTAATGCATGATTTGGACCTCGAAGGTCCGTTAAAGGAACGTTTATAATTAGTCCCGGTATTTAGATGATAATGATTTCAAATGATCTGTAAGTGTTCTATACTCCTTGATAATACCTCGTAACCCTGTCCGACGACGGATACGGGTTGGGGTGTTACACAAAATCCCTAAATCAAAGTATCAAACTCAAATACTGATCAACATCTTCATATTTTTGAGAATCCAACACTTAAAAGGTAAACTCCATTCTTTATCAGGCTTCATCACCATCTATCATCTTTAAACGAAACGAGTCCATGAAATATCAATACAACAGTTGACAGCTGACACAATATTTTGGGGTTGGTTACTGGGTTTGAGTTGTCAATTGTGTGTTGTAAACAATGGGAGAAAGAAAGATAGAAGTAAAAAAGGAGAAATTGAAAGCACCTATCTCTTGGGCTTTCTAGTTCCCCAAAATCGAGCCTTTGTTTGAGAATCAGATTCGAAGATAACGAGTTGTAATTCGACTCCATGTTTCATCAGGCGGCCAACAACAATGGAGTTCGGTGGCACAGGCGGCAGTTGTTGGGCATGAACTTATAAATTTGCTATTTTTTTTGGAAATCAAGGTATCCACGACCGAAAATGGTGAAGCTAGAAATTATTTTTTTGGGTCGAGATTAAGTTATATATTATTATGAATGTTAAAATGTAATTTAATTCTTATATTGGTTTATATCTTTATAGTTTCCAAAAGGCTTAATGACAAATTTGAACACTAACGTTTGCATATTTTGTCAAAATGACCTTGGTTGTCTAAAAAATAATAAAATAAATAAATAATACATTAAATTGAAAAAACCAATTCTTAATTTAAAGAAAATAAACGTAATTATTTAAAAAAATTAATTCAGTAGAAAAACTTCTCAATAAACAAACATATGAAAGATTGAAACCTTTTGAAAGAAAAGAAAAATTGAAACCTTCAATTTATTCTTTAAATTTATTAGACAAAATAGATTGAAAAAAAAAAAAAGGTTAATGGCCAAAAAAAGGTTCAAAAACACAATTAAAGCCATTTTAACAAAACATGCAAATGTTAGTGGCCAAATTTATCATTAAACCTTTACAAAAAGACTATATCAAATTTTGAACAATTTAGTGGCCAAATTATAATTTTACCATATATTAACTTACGATTTGAGAGTCTAGGGCTGCAATTTTTTTATTTGGAGGGCCAAGGATTCTGTCTACCCTCATTCTCTTTACCCCTAACCGTCAATACTAGTAACTATAAAATATGCTTCATTCTCATAAACGGGAATCAAACTCTTAACCATATAATTAAAGAATGAAATAAGCAACTATCACACCAGTTTGCATCAAAACTATATAAAGAATCGCACCTAAATATTAAACAATAATAATTGTTTTGATACAACTCAAAAAGTCTTCCGGATGAGTTCAAATCATTTTTTGAATTCCTTTTGGAAAATCTGAACATAATAACTATAATTTATAATGATGCTTTATAGCACAAATATCTATGATTTTAAACTTGGTAAAAATTTGGTCATCAAAATAGAAACCCAACTATTTGAGTAAGAAATCTAAATTTTGAAGGTATTAAATTGATATTTTAATTATAGTTTAGTTAGTAACGTATCATGTTATTTTTCTTAATAGAAATTAACAAATGAATAATTAAAATGTAATATTTTGATAATTTTAATAATAATTATATAATTTTTAAAAATTGAAATGTAATCAAAACAATTAGTGTAATTTATTCTTAATTATAGGAATATGTTTTAAAACCGGAGTTATGGATGAGTTGAAGGGAGAGAAAACCCAATTTCCTTTTAAAGCACCACAAAATCTGAAAATAATGGAATTGAAATCTCAACGCGAGACAAAATGCCAAAAAGGAAAATACAAAGCTCAGGCATTAAAACTAATCTAGTATCAAAGTTGGTATAATACAATACTAAAAGGCTAATATTACAATTTGGTATTTAATTTATTTTAAGAAAAAGCAAGGGTGAGAATGGAGTTGGACATGTGAAGCCAATAGTCAAAATGTTGTGTGTGGCTTTTCCAGATAAGATGCTTTGCTTTTAGTGCTGTCAAAGCAAAGGAAAGTAGCGGAACTATTACTCTCTTTTTCGTGTTTCACATTTTGTCACTTTCCCTACTTGTCCACATAAACATCTCGTCGTACTTTTATTTTTAAAATTTTAAATTAAAACAAAACTGGCATATGTCCACCCAGTCTTGTCACAAATTTCCACAATACTAACAACTTTTTCTTCCACAATATTTTTAAAAGTATTCTTCTATCATTAGATTAAATTTTTTTAATATTCCAAAAACACTGATTTCTGTCGGTAAGGGTGAGTCGTAATTATTGGAAAAACATTATTAAAAAATCACTTAAATACTAATATTAATCTTCATCGTAACACTAACATGAATAATATGTAAAAAAAATTATCTTATAAAAGTTTTATAAACCTTATCTATTTATGTTAAAAATACTAATTAAAATATCAATTTTAAATAAATATAATTTCTCACCTGTATGTCAATATATTTGTTTATTATTTTAAAATTTAGTCATCACATTGATATTTCATACATATAAATTATGTATGTAAAATTCAATAACTACTTGTTTTATGTAAAACTTTCTAACTGTTAAATAAATGCTAATACATATAGTACTTTAGATTAACATGATAGAGATATTGAATTAATTCAAAAATTTATATGCTTGATAAGTATAATTAAATCGATAAATTTAATTATTGAATTGTTAAAATATTAATAGTACAAAAGATATGAAAAATAAAACTAAAATAATTTTATTCCGTGTAAATAGATCCCTTCTCATAATTTATAAATTATTATTTTTCAGGTCTACAAACATATTAAATAAATGAAATATTTTTGCTTTAAATTTTTTTAAATATTACCCAAATGATATGTTTTAATTTATTTTTAATTTTTAAATATTACCTTAACAACCCAAGGTAGTATTTGAACCCTAATAATAAATTCCCATAATTTAAACCTAAAAGAGTGGAATGAGATATTTGTAGCCAAAGGCGCTACACTCAAGTCTCACCATATAAAAATGGCTGTTAAGCAAGAGCCACGTACTTCATTGCAATCTCCATTTCAAAGAATAAAGCAAAGCAATAGTTAAAAAAAAAAAAAAAAAAGCAAAGCAAAAGAATCAAACTATTCGACAGTTGTTTTGGTTCCTTTTCCTTTTTTTTTTAAAATCAAAACCCTGTTGTTCCCATCTCTTTGTTTTTCACGAAATCCAAGGCTTATTCAGATATGGCTTCTTCTTTGACATCCAATGATTTTCAAGAGGGTATGTTTAATAATATTAAAAAAAAAAGAAAAGAAATGAATTTCCATGAACGAGTTCATGTCGTTAATGAGTTTTTTTTTAAGAGAATGAATGGGGGATATGCAGGAGTGGATGATGAAGATGCAGGGAGAGGTTTGGTTTCTGATGAAAACGCTCTGCAAAAACATGTAGCATTCTTTGACAGAAACAATGATGGCATTATTTATCCATGGGAGACTTTTCAAGGTAATTATTTATTTTCTTTATTAAAAGAGATATTAAATATTGGAATTTTCATATTTCGACTCTTGGGTTTTAAACAGGTTTTCGAGCAATAGGGGCTGGTTATTTATTGTCATTCGCCAGTGCCTTCTTAATCAACCTTGGTCTCAGTCGTAAAACTCGCCCTGTAAACTCTCGCCTCTCACTTGTTCTTCTTTTTTATTTATTTCTTTCCTTTTTGCTTACATTTGTTTTTCTGTCGCAAGTTTGTTGGTCCTTCCCTTTGCGAGCAATATGTTGTGATATTGTTTTACTCCTAAAATTGGGGATTTCAGTTAGTGAAGCTTTTTACTATTTCAAATACAGTAAAAAAGGAAACATAAGTGTATTTAGCTTTGTACACTTTCACACTCAATGTGCTTGTAAAACTTAGAATTAGTTGAGATTCATGAATACTGCCTGGGTCCAAGTTTTTTCATTTTAATTTTATATTAATCTAAGTACAACGTCTTTTCTTTATATATTCAATGTTATTGATTAAATGGTCTTAAGGAACACTGGAGCTCTCTAATTGTATATATATAGTTATTAGGTGATATTAAATCCCGTTGTCTAGAGCTTCGCTTCTCCTAAAATTAACTTTACCTCTTAAAATATGTAAAATTATAAATTAGCAAAAATAAAAATTGTATTGTGACCAAGATTTTAATTTAAAGATATTCTTAATTCTGTTTCTCCCAACAAAATTTTTATTTGATCCCTATTTTCATCATAATTACTGTGTATACATGATTTTTATTTTCTGAATAAAATGAATGTATTAATTTGAAATAATATATGTAGGGAAAAACATTTTCTCTTGAAACTCTTATGCTTGGCGTTGAGGTTAAAAATATCCATATGGCGAAGCATGGGAGTGACTCTGGTGTATATGATAGTAAAGGAAGGTACGTAAATGGAAATAAATAAATAAATAAATGATCATTTCATGCATATCTAAAATTGAACCTGTATCATAGGTTTGTGTCGTGGAAGTTTGAAGAAATCTTTGCCAAATTCGCTCGCGCTCATTCGGATGCCTTAACATCCGATGAACTGAAGGCAATGCTTAAGGCTAACAGGGAACCCAAGGATTACAGGGGATGGTAATCAATCACTTGTTATATTTCCCATGTCACAAATAAAATTTCATTGTTTTCGTAATTATAAACTTTGCAGGGTTGCTAGCTGGACAGAGTGGATAACTCTATACAATTTGTGCAAGGACAAGGAAGGATTATTGAAGAAGGAAACAATTAGAGGTGTTTATGATGGAAGCCTGTTTCAACAAATGGAAAGGGAAAAATTAGCGGCTGCCGGTAAAAAGAAAGAGTGATTCATTATTTTCCGACTACCATGCTAGCTCTTACATATCCATTTGGATTGGGCTTGATTTTTATTATGAATTTGTTTTAATGAGATGTAAATTTAATTACTCGTTTGAAGGAATTAAAACAATTAAAATCTGTTGTTTCACCCATTCTATATCTATTTTATCTCACATGTTCACATCCACATTTATATCCAAATCCAGATTATATATATTTCATTTACGTACCCATCATCCATTCCCATCATTTTTTTTTTTACATTCAATTAAATTCTTTAACTCTCAAAATGTATCAAAAGATTATTTGATTATTAACTTTAATAGTTGATCATTAAAGTTAATCATCCTAACTTTTCTAGTTAAAGTCACCACGTGTCACAACTACGGCGTGACGTATGAAAAAATGATAAAAATAAAAATCAATAAATATTATTAAATTTTAAAAAATTAAAAATTAGAAAAATTGTAAAACTTTTATAAAAAACTGTAAAATTTTATAAAAATTGAAAAAATATAAAATATGTATAAATATAGAAAAAATATAAAAAATATTGATTTTTACTGATTTTTATATAAATTTATAAAATATATATAAATTTCTATAATTTTTATTTTTTATCATTTTTAAATCACATATCACATTTGTTTACGACACGTGATGACTTTAACTGGAAAAAAAATTCGGGGTTGTTAACTTTAATTGAACTTTGATTTAATGTGCAATTATATACATAAACTTATACATGAACTTTGATTTTTATAAAAAATTCAACAAATTATACATAAACTTTGATTTAATGTGTAATTGTACACAAACTTTAATTTAATGCAATTATACACATGAAACTCTTATTGTGGTTCAAATGTATAATTGAAACTTTAATTTTAATTTAATCATGCACATTTAAAGAAATAATTACATTAATTTATTTTTATATTGGATAAATATAATTATTTATGTATATCAATAATTATGTTAATAATTTACAATAATTGGATCAAATAAAAGTTTCATGTATAAAATTACACAAAATCAAAATTCATATATGTAATTACACATTAAACTAGGGGTGAGTATTCGATCGAGTCGAGTCGAATCGAGTTAAAAAATTTCGAGTTAGTCGAGTTGACGAGTCCTATTTTCGCAACCGAATTCAATTTGAATTTTTTTCGAATCGGATCGAATCGAGTCAAAAAATTTCGAGTCAAGTCGAGTTGAGTTAACGAATCTTATTATTTATACTTAATGTTGCATTTACATGAACCAATTATTTAACTAGTAAATGAAGTATAAAGTTATTTAACTACATAAACAATATAATGGTTTTGCCTTTTAACTTAATGAGTAAATATTTATCAAAACAACGTAGTTTTGACTTTTAACTTAATGATTTTGACTTTTAACTTTAGAAAAGGTAAATATTTATTAAGATGGCGTAGTTTTGTTTTTTCTTATTCGAATTTTCGGATAACCCGAATTGTATAATTCACATTCGAGTTAAACTGAAAAACTTAATTTTTTATTCGAGTTGATCCAAAAAACTTGATTAACTCAAATAACTTGAACTATTTAATTCAAAATTTAAAAATTTTATCGAATTTTTCGAATCGAATCGATTTTACTCATCCCTACATTAAACCATAATTCATATGTAATTTTAATTAAGATTTCTCTCATTCAATTCAATTAAGCTAGTTCCTTAATTTCGTCTCATTTATAAATGGTTAAATTGACACTAATGATAAAAAAAAAAAAACATTGTAATTGAGCAGAATTATAAAAGGAAAAGATAAAATCATCAAAAAGTAAAATTGTATGAGAATTTTACATTGATGTTGTATTGAGATTATTTCTTATATTGTCAAATCTCAGTTGAAAATATAAATTTACTAATTTAAGTAATTTACGGAATCTAAACAAGGAACGTATCAGAAATATAAATTTTATGAACCAAACATTTTCATAATTATTTATTTTTATTATTTTAAAAATTATTCCAAAATATATGTATGGTAGACGAGAATGCAAACACTACAACATTAGTAAAGAAATGGAGAGAACATAAAAATACTTTAAAAAAGGAATATTTTAAGAAAAATATAAGCCTCGAAGAGAAATTATGAAATGTTTCACTATGTAACAGTTTGGTTTCAACACTAATCGGAGTAATGGTTTCGGGACCACAAATCTGAGTTAGAAAATAATTAAATATTATTTTTGTATTTATAATGTGTGAATTGATATCTGTGAAATTTTCGTGATTTAATTTTATCGTTTGAGTGTCTGATTTAATAAAAGGACTTAATCGTGTAAATGGTAAAAGTTGCTAACTATTTTTTAGTACTAAATTGCTTTGTTCTTTTAATGGGAGGTTTTTATGTTGCAATTTTACCATGAAACATAGTGATGGACGGTTACGTAGATAATATATGAGATATTTATATTAAATAATAAAGGTTAATAAAGTAAATAAGTAATTAAGGTTTTATAATAAAACATAAATTAAGTTAGTGCTTTATGTTCATCTTTTTAAAGCCGAAAATAGCTAAGGAAAAGAAAAAGAAAAAGCAAGTTACATTCGGCCATATTTAAGCTTGATTAAGGTATGTAACGAGCTCAGTTTTTGATAATTTATACGTTTTTGAGATATTACTATGAAATTTACAAAGCCCATGCTTTAATTTTTGATTTTGATGAATATTTTAAGTTAAGATATTGATGAATTTATGAGCTTTGTGATGTTAGATGATGGATTATGAAAGATATGTTTTGGATTAATATGTTTTGTATTGGAAATTTTGATGAATTTGAGTAATTAGGGCTAAATTGTAAAAATAATAAATTGAGGGACTAAAATGTGAAATAAATGAAATGTATGGATTTGTATGAACATGGGGTAAATTCGGCCTAAGCATGAAACATTGAAATTTTGCATATTTTGTGTTTTATGCAATAGGGACTAAATTGTGAAAAGTGTAAAATGTTAGGGGCAAAATGGTAATTTGCCCATTTATGTGTTTTTAGACTAAATTGAATAAAATTGTGTTTGAATAAGTTTAATTTGAATATGTTTAGATCAAGAACAACTGAAATCGGACTTGGATCGGGGAAAACAAAAATAATTGAATAGCCGTTTTATTCCGTCCGTCGATATCTGAGGTAAGTTTTTAAGCAAATAAATGCCGTTAATTTTGATTATAAGTGAACTTTATATGCTGAATTGAATTTTATGAATGTATATAAGTGATGGCCAAATGTCTATATGCTTGGGAGCAATGTTTACGAGATCGATTCAATCGAGTTACGATGTCCGAAAGTCCCGTACGAACCTTAGGAATAGCTAGGATACATATGTCATGACATAGGATTCCGTTATGTGTTATTGTGTAAGACCACGTCTGGGACGTTGGTATTGACTTGTGACTTACGTGTAAGACCTTGTCTGGGACAGTGGCATCGATATATGATTACATGTAAGACCACATTTGGGACGTTGGCATTGTACGAAATGTTTGACTATCCGAGTATCCTTTTTAATTCGGAATGGTTCAATGGGCAATGATAAATTATAAGATCGAGTGTAATATCAAGTTAAAAGGCTCCGGCATGCATTCAAACAAAGTTATGAAAATGTGGTAAGTTGAATGTTTGAATTGATGATATAAATGTTATATGTTAATGTGAACTATGAGTATGTATATGTGAATGTATATATTTGGTCAAATAATGTATTTGTGTTGTAGAAAGTAAAGGTTAAATATACTAATGTTCAAATAAGTATTCGACCAAAGGAAAATTTATGCAAAATTTATATGTTTTGATATATGAAATTATAAGTTGGAAATGTATATGAATTTATGAAGGTTTATTTCGATTTAGCTAGATTAAATTATGTATATGATTAAATGTCTGATTTGCTTATGACTTACTAAGCTGTGAAAGCTTACTGTGTGTATTTGCTCTTTGTTTTATAGATTTTGGAAGTTAGTTACGAGCTCGGGGATCATCAGAGAAGTTTATCACACTATCGACTGTCTTCGATACTTTATTAAGTTTGAATTCGAACATATGACATGTATAGACTAATTAATAAGTTTGATTTTGGTGTATGTAAATATGAGCCATGCGAAAATGGCTTATTTATTTTGTTAAGTTTGGTTTTTATGCTTTTATTCAAATGATATAAATGTTTGGTTTTGGTGACTTGATTATGGTATATATATGTGTGTATATATATATATATATATATATATATATATATATATGAATCAAGTTTGATATGTCTTGTTAATGATATGTTATGTGTTTCAAAGATAAGATGAGTTTAGTTAAAGCTTATAGATAAATTGAGTTTGGTATATTATGTTAATCTTTGAACTTGATCATGGTTTAAGTCAATTGGGAAGTAATATCATGTATATATGTATAATGTGATATATGGTTATATATTTCGTCAATAAGCTAAGTAATGAATATTAGTTAAGGTTTGTTATGTGTTAGTTAGGTAATAAACATGTTATATATGCATGTGGTGTACTTGAAAAATGTTTGATTCGCACATGTGAGTGATATTGATTTGGCTTAGTAATTGTAAAGTGATATGATTTGTATGGATTTTCGAAAATGGCTCAATTGGTGTACACATATGCGCAAGCTTGTAATAGGAAAATATGTATGTTTTTGGTCTTTTAAAATGATATATAGTTATCTTTTAAATAGGCTTTAAGTTAGTAAATAATGTCCACATAAATTCGGTTAATGTTGGTTATATGAGTAGTGCATGTTTTGGGTTTAGCTTTTAATAGATAATTTGATTAGCCGAATTGAGGATAAGATGATTGGCAATGTGTATATATATTTTAAGCTTGATTGGTTCAAATTTGATGTGGAAAAATGTGCATATCAATTGGTTTAATTGTTTATGTCACATATGATTTTGGACATTAAGCTTTATAATGTGATTTGTTTGGTCTATTAAGTACAAGTATATTATTAAGTAATAAAGTCTTTAATAATTATAAAGTATTTCAATATCATTGTAATGATGTGATGAGTACATAATTTATACATATATTTTGAAGCATATTTTGTATGACTTTGAGGCATGTTTTTTAAAGTATAAATATGATTATATGCAAGAGAATTGTCTTTGTTTTATGATTAATAATGTATGTTTAATTTTTAATCAGCCACTTGTTTTACTTATGCGAATATGACATGTGCATATGTAATTGTTCGAAAGTTGTGTCTTGTTCGGTAATGCCTCGTAACCCTAATCCGTGACAGATACTGGTTAGGGTGTTACACACTGGGAATGCTAAGGTACCAATGGGAAGATGCAGTTAGATATTGGAATTCAAAGAAATGAGAGGTATTATGTACTTCTAAATTCTTATAATTATTTTGGTTTATAGTATTTACTATATACGTAATAATAATTTCATAATGTAGGATCGTGAGCGAGTTAGAACTACAAGTAGGCAAAAACAAAAATTCACACTCACAGCTGGGTCGAAAAGTTTTGCTTGTGTAGCTGATGACGATGTATTTTGAATTTTTAATTATGTCAAATATTAATTACTTTCTACTAAATAATATTTTCCTACTATATTGTAGGAATTGTCATTTGGTCAAAAAGTTGAATGCCTTCAGCTTTTTGACATTACACATAAAAAGAAAGATGGATCTCCTTTGACTACTGAAGTTGTAGAAATTATGGTATATTTACTAAATAAAATTTGAATTATTTTAAATATTTATCATGTTTAATTATAATGATTTAATTCATCGTTTGTAATGCAAATAATGTCAAGTTAGGTTGCATTTGCTTGATTATACATTTTGTTATTTATGAGGAGAAACTAAAGGATAAAAGGACGGAGTATGAAGCGAAGGCTTCAAGTGATAGTTTTGTTGATCTGGACGACATTGATAATCGAGTTATTACTGAAATTTTGGGTCTTGAAAGGTATGATCGAGTTCGATTTCAAGGATCTTTCGTTAGCCCAACCCAATATTTTAGATCCAGCTCGCAGCAATACATGCCTTTGGCGAATCAGGCTCAAGCTGAAGTTCATAGATTAAGAGACTAGATGACTCAGATGAAAGTGAGCATAATATTTAGTGGCATTTGTAAAAAAAGCGCCGCTGAATATCATATTCTATAACGGTGTTTTCCCACATAAATGCCGCAAAATTTAGCAGCGCTATTTATAGCGATATTTTTTGCGGCGCTAAACGCGACTAAAAACTTGTTTTGCTTTAGCGCAACAATAGAAAAGAATCAATAAACAAGATTGTGTTTTGTACAAAAGAAGCATAAACCTACAGAATACCATAGTACAAAAACGAGATATCTGACCCCCCAAAAAAAAAAAAACTAGTCAACGAGTTAAAATGTAAGTGATTAATTCAAATCTATGTAATTTCATACATATAGAAAGTAATTTCTTGATTTTTATTTTTAAAATTTATTTTTTAGTTTTTAGATTTCAAAATTCAAATATAATTATTAATATTATTAAATTCTTCTGTTAAATTTATTGTTATTACATTTTAAAATAAAATAAAATTACTTGATAGTTATGTAAAAGAAAAAAAATAATGAACCTGCAATTAGTAAAAGAAATTAAACCTATTAACAATTGAACTTGTATTTTTAATTTAAAAAGTAAAAAGATTAAATTTCTTAAATTAAAAATAATTAATTAATTTTAAATGGATGAAGAGTACAAAACTTTAAGCATAATTTAATAATAATAATAAAGGATAAGCAATAGCAAATGGGAGAGAATTAAGTTTGTTTTAGGGCTTTTAAAAATTAAGATATGATTTTAGGCTAAGTTTTATAATTAAAAATGTATTAGCTTTTATAGTTTATAAATGTAATTATTATATTTAAATATATAACATAATAAAATTTTGACTGAGGAGAAAATGTTCGTCGAAGGTTTAACTTGAATAAAATGTTCATTAAATTCTAAAATCTTAAAGTCATTTTGGATGGACGTTTATTTTTAGTGTGGTGTGTTTAACTTTTTTTTTTGTCTCACACTACAATATTATTATAATATATAATCTCACTATTATTATTAGTTTTATATTAACAGTAAATAAATGTACCACCGTCTTAAATCTACTTTTCAAATTTTATACTTTCATTTAATTACTTTTATATTTTATTCCAAAGAGGTCCGCTTCAATACACTTTTTCTTTTATGAGACGTGAATTCATCCTTCAAATTAATCTATCATATGTGATAAAAGCTATTTATTTTATCGACATAAAGATCAGCTCAGGAACACATTTTCTATTTATCAAAACTCATCTTCTCAAAATTTTCACTTAAAACATGTCTGATACTTTAATAGTAATATCAGATAAAGCAACTAACCACGTGTCCACAACATAATGAATAGCATTAACTGTTGTAGGTGGGATTTGACAACACCGACGGCAAATAATCGTCTATTTTGACGAGGTATAGTGGTATATATTTATATTATAAGTTTTTTATAACTCAGACGTATGGCCTAATAAACCAAACGTCGAGTTTATATTTTAATTATATTTTTGTGATGGACAATTTTTTATTCTAATTAGAAAAATTAAGATTCACAATCTGCGTGGAGCTTATGATAGCAAAACCAAAAAAATATGTGCAGAAAGAGTTCAAGTTTCCTTGGGTTTTGGGTCGCATAATAAAGTGAATTAGGGCCAGTTGGTGGCAAGTTGCAATTGAGCTACAAAGCCGGATTGTGATCGAAAAGAGTAGGAATACTGAAGTAAGGAAAAAGGTTACATGGTTTAATTATATATTAAACAAATGTCTAATAATCACTTTATATAAGTCAAAACGAAATTATTTAGATGTTGAAG
Source organism: Gossypium rotundifolium (assembly GCA_025506655.1). NCBI lineage: Eukaryota > Viridiplantae > Streptophyta > Magnoliopsida > Malvales > Malvaceae > Gossypium > Gossypium rotundifolium. The sequence continues at coordinate 11,965,503 of CP106733.1, forward strand.
CATGTGGGGTTCTACTTTTGTACATAAATAATGACCCTTTACTATCAAAAACAAAACAACAAAAACAAAGTGTCCCATTCTCCACATGTATATCTCATTTGCCAAATAATATTATGATTTTATATATATATATATATATACAGGGGCGAAGTCAAAAAATTTTTAGAAGTCGGATGAAATTTTAATTTTTTATAATTTATATCTTTATAATTTGTAAAGGATTAAATCGAATTTCTATAATTTTAGAGAGGTCAAAGTACAATTTTACCTTTATTAATTTAAAATTTTTAAAAAATTATAAAGGGCCAAATAATAATTTTATATTTTAGGAGGGCCGGGGCCCATACCAGCCCCCTAAATTTGCCCCTATATATATATATATATATATATAGACTTAGGAGATCTTTAAATTATATTTTTGTTTGAATTAAGTATTTAAATTATTTTTATTGAAATAGGAATCTATACTTTATTTTCGAAACCAATTTTAGTCCCCACCATTACATTCGTTAGAAAATCATTGCAACCAATTAGGAAACAATATGTGCCATTAAAAAAATTATTTACCCTAATTTAACTACAAAATTGAAAAAATAATCAAATAAAAAATTATATTAATATTAAATAAGTTTCGATTTGTGCTAATCTAAATTGTTTGTGTTAATATAAGTTTATCAAGTAATTAGGCTTAGATTTGTGCTATGAACGAGTTGATTAAATGTGGTATGTCTTGTTGTATGAGCCTTTTTCATGATTGAATAACATTGAGGTGGAATTTAGTAGATGCATGAGTTAATTGGGTTAAATTTGATGTTTGATTTTTAATTTGTTAATTGCTAAAATATGCTGATTTTGGTTGATGAATTGTGTGATGCACTAATACATAAGCCCTTATTAGATAATATCAAATAAGGTTTACGTATAGTTAATCATAGCATCAACAAAATAGATTTTTAGCGATATTTTTTTGTCTTTAGCGGCGTTTATAAGCACCACTAAAATTATTTGAAGCGCCGTAAAAAACGCCGCTAAAACAAACGCCGCAAACTTTAGTGGCGTTTATGAGAAAAAATGCCACTAAAGGTTATGACCTTTAGCGGCGCTTTTCCCACAAACACCGCTAAAGGTCATGTTCTTTAGCGACGCTTTTCTAAAAACGCACCTAAAAGTCATGTTCTTTAGCGGCGCTTTTCTTAAAAACACCGCTAAAGAATATAACCTTTAGCGACGCTTTTCCTAAAAACGCCGTTAAAAACATGCTAAAAATGCCGCTAAAAATATGACCTTTAGCTGTGCTTTTCCTAAAAACGCCGCTAAAGGTCATGAAAAAAAAAAATTAAAATATTATAAAATTACCACAAACCCATTCCCACAAATTAAAATGACTATTAGATGTCAATTTCCAATATACATTTTAATCTGATTGAATAAAGCCTATTTTAGGCACTAGCTGATTGCAAATAACACACTAGCTGATTGAATAAAGTAAAGCCTATTTTACATTTTAATCAAATTAACATTTGGATAAAGCTTCCTCTTAATAAAATATTCGTCAAATAATGTGGCCTTCTCCAAACTAATAGCTACCTGCGAAAGGGGAAAATGATAGAAGGCAAAGGAAAAACATATTAAAACATTAACAGTAAACAAAGAAATCATAGACAATATTAGAAATCATTATACAAACTACAAAGTACTAATGAATCCTGAAAACATATTAAGACATTAACAGAACAAAGAAATCATAGACAATATTAGAAATCATATTTTTATTGGAAAATAATGAACTTAAATGGAAAAAAGAATTCCTTTGTTTGCTTTTCTTTTCATGCATTTGAGTATTAAATGAGATAATTTGTAGAGTTAATTTTATTATATTGTTTAAAATTAGAACCAAATTGAAACAAAGATAATTAAGCTCACCAGGAAGGCTAAATTCGCAAGAGCATATGTCTCCTCCAAAGCTCCAACAACCAGAAAGCATTGAAGCAAAGTTGAATGATATCAACTAGGAAAATCTGTAAACAAATTGCAATACAGGCTCGACGTCTCAGTTCAACCACAAATATATGGCAATAACTCAATAGAAGAAATTAGAAGCTTACTCATCTGCCATTAATGTCGTCTTGACTCTCTGTTTCCACATCTGCTTTTCCTAAACCAATCACTGACATCTTCATTCCCTTCACAGTAGCATATTTAAAAAGTCAAAGCTTAATCTCTAGGTTTTGGCTGACTTATACTACATTGCTTTAAACTCTGCAAGTAAAAAGCACATCTATAATGTGAGATAAAAAAGATTAGGCATAGGGCACAACCTTGACATTAACACTAGAAATTTTGTGGAACTTGTTTTGTTGGTGAGCAAGAAGATATCAAAACCACCCTTAATCTGCAACTGCAATTCCAGTATAAATAGACATGAATCATAGACCAACGAATCAAGATATCATTGAAGGAAAATGCAATCAGTATATTGAGATACCAGATGATTAAATCTCTACTTTTAAATGAAGCTGAATGAAGTCCACCACTGATCCTATGGAGTCAAACTGCCAAAAAGAATAAAGCATGAATCTTAATTAATATCTCCTCACCACTAAAACTTTAATTCAATTACATTGTCACATCACACTTTTTTTTATATTTTACACTAAGTCATATTCAAGTGAACTTAAGTTAAAATTTTTAAACATTATCTTTCTATACAAGATTTCAACCAATAATAAAAAAAAATGTCATTCTTTCTATACAAATTGCATTTTATTTTTCTACTAAAAAAATAAATTAATCATTCATTGAAAGTTTTATTCATTTTAGTATTAAAATTAGTTCATATACATCAATACGAGATTATTATTTACAATCATGTCGGTTTTTAATAGTAGAACTAAATTGAAATTTTTAATAAAAAGATCTGTTTACTCTTTGATTTAATTTATCGAGATTAATCTATCTATTTTTTAATAGAGAAAACAAAATGTAATTTGACATTCAATAGAGGAACTTTTAGGAATAAAATACAGATACCCTCCATTGGGAATATGGATATAATTCATTGAAATAATGGATAGATATAGGAAAATAAATAAAGATGGGGGACCTTGGGAAGAAGCAAAAATGAATGAGAAGAAGAGACAAAGAGGGGTAGGAGGAAAATAAATAAATAAAGGAAAATAAATAAATAAAGAAGAGACAAAAAGAAGGCAAATCTGTTAACAACTTGCATTGTCACAAAATATCAGTTCAAACACATAAATAAACTAAGCATCAAGTAAAAGAAATTGAAGCTCTTACAGCTTAGGTGTTCCTCCTTATATGGCTAAAGCTCCAACTCATTATTGGCTAAAAATATTTTGCATTGGTCACAAACTTGACTTTAATACCAGAAATTTCATGGGAACCTGTTTTGTTGGTGAGAAAGAGGATATCAAAACCATCCATAATCTGCAAGTTCTGTTAAGTATCGAATCTCACATGAAATAGGAAACACCTACTCCTAAATCAACATAAAATCAAAGGTTATAAGAGAAACCATTCTTTCTAATTAACGTAAAATCATGAATTGATAATATATGAGCATCGATGTTAAAAACTAAACAATGAGGCTGAATTAAGTCCACCACTAATCCTATGAATTAATAAATCCAACCAATCCAAAAATAATTTGAGTATGAATCTTAATATATGAATTTCGGCACGTACCACAAACCTCTATGGATATTCTATCAACTCCAAAGCAGGATCTTTTTGCTCTTGTATTGAAATCTCCGATTGCCATTCAATTTTCCTCTAAATTAATTAGTATGGAAATTTTACACTCAATACACTCTATACAAAAGAAAACAGACACAATAGGGAATGGATATGAGAAAATTAATAATAAGCAGCAAACTATAGAACAAATTTCCATTTTATGTTCATAAACTATAGAACAAATGTGCCTGCTGTAACATCTCGGATTTGGGGTTATGCATTTAGTGCATAATTTAAGTGACAGTAGGCTTGGAGTATGTTTGGGAGGTTTTGAGAACCTAGGGATGTAGGAGGAAGTCTTGGAAAATAATTGGATTTTAAGTTAAAAAGGGGAGCTAGGCTGAAGAGGCCTTAAGAAAAGAATTGTTGGGGGTTTATGACACAAAGAAGCTAGCAGCGAAGTGGCTGGTAGCGTGTGGTGACTCCAGCAGGTCCCATGTTCGAACCTTGGGGGCAACAAATGGGTGTTTTATTTTATTTTTGCACATTTGCGTCAAGAAAGGGAGAGAGTTAGTGGACGACTTATGGACTCTCAAGTGGGCAAGGATAATGCTTGTTTAATCCTTTTAAAATTAATTTGGAAGGTAAGAGATAATGGTTGTTTCATTTATTTTAGATAATGGTAGGTTTATTTTATTTAGTTTAAATAGGTGGTGATTTTTATTTAGTAAGTGTGGCCTTATTTTATTTATTTTGAATGAAGTGGATTAATTCAATTTATAAGTGGATAAGAGATAAATTAGAGAAGAAAGTGGGATTTGATAAGGGCATAGTGGTAGTAGAATGAGGGACACCTTGGGGGCTTGTATTTTCGGTTTTGAAGGGGGAGTGGTAGTGTGTGCCGAAAATTAGCTCTTGTGTGAGTGCCAAATTGTTTTTTTAAAAACACTTTCTTTTCATCTTGGTTAGTGCCGAATTTGCACTTTATTTTCATCTGACAAAAGCCGAAAGTTAGACCCCTTTATGCATTTATTTTCTTCCTCTATCACATCTTTTCCTTTCTTTTACTTTGATTAAATCAAAGCCTCTCTTAAACTTGCCATTGCCGCATTCTCTTAAACCCTCCTTTTCTTCTTTTCTTTCCTATAACCTCAACTCTGGACTTGTTTTTTTTGATAGCCGAATAATATTTCATCACTCTCTGAAGGAGTAGCCGAATCTTGTTGTGAGTTTTAAGGCGAGACCTTGAAATCTATTTCTCTTACGTGGCGAACCTAGGAGGGTGATTTGGAAGTGGATCATAAGTGGTAAGTATTCTTCATAAGCAATCGAGTTTTGGATCCTTTTTATGTTGTGTGCGAATCAAGTGAGTGAGGCCTTGGTTTTAGTTATGGTAGAATGTTCATAGTGTCCTTATAAGTGTTTCTTTGTGTAGCCAACGTTAAGGAAGCATCAAAGGAGTTTTGTGGATTCGATTCGTTAAGGTAAGTAAGTATGGTATTCGGCCTAGAGCCTATGTGCATGGATTATTGTTAATAGCCGATTCTAATATGTGACATATAGGGATCTCGACAATTCTATAAGACAAGTACAGTTTCGGGATTCAAGTAAGTGGTGAGTAATATTCGGCCATAGGCCATATTTAGTATCTAATGGATGACTGATTCTATCTATGGATGTTAGGGGTAAATCGGCAGAGATAATCAAAGCCTTCGGGATTTGGTAGGAGACCAAATCGGCAGTAAGGGAGGAGGAAAAACCCCATTCATCGTGTTAGAATCAAGTAGCTAAGGATTTCGCTAAATAGTCAGGTGTGTAGTTAGACTACCATTTTCTGGGATATATGATTGTATGTGATATGTGTATATGTTATGAATGTGCTAACCAATGTGCAGTGGTAATTTGTGATATGGATACCCTCAAGGGTATGTCAACAATCCATAAGTTCTAAATTTGAATGTGATGTGGTTATTAATGTGTATAAGTGTGATATGCTAAATAACATGTACATGCATTATCATCATGGCACTATTTTATGTTGCATGTGCATGGGTGGGATATGAAAGAAGGACAGGTGTACTTGATGCGTGGTTTGATGAATGGCTCTGTGCCTTATCGTGATTGATATAGGCTATGTGCCATATCGTGGTTATTGATAGCTTTGTACTCATCGTGGTTTTGATGTTAGCTTTGGCTACATCGTGGATTGACGTTGACTGAGGTCACGTTGTGGATTATTCGATTAAGTTCGCGTGGGCGGCTTTTGTTGCCTTATTGGAGTAAAAAGGAGAGGCGATTTAATAATCCCCAGTGTGTGGTAGGTGGATACAGGGGTGTGTAGAGGATGGACCCTAGTCTGGGTTGGGCTTCATAATTGCATAACATGTGATATGGATATATGTGAAAATGGGCCAAGCCCAATATATGATATGTGAATTAATGTGGAAAGGGCCAAGCCCAAGATGTGGAAACATGTGGTTAATTACCCTATTATAAGAATGTGATATGGTTATGGGCCAAGCCCAATATGTGAACTCTATTGATGTGAATGTGGGCCAACCCCAATAAGTGAACTCATGTGAATAATGTTGCATTAATATCTGACATGTGGGTAAATATGTGGTTTGACATGTGGGTGGAATTCAGTGGTCTAATTGCACATTGAGTCATATGACTCACCCAAATTTTATTAACATCGCAGTGATGCTTGGACCGGGTTTGGAGAGGATACAAGGTGGCCCATGCGAGACATTTTATTCCATGCGGTTTATTATTAAGTACTTTGATTAATTATTTGTTTTTGTAATTAGGGCGACTTAAAGTATTTGAATTTTTGCAATGTTTCATTGGATTTGTAATTAAGTTAATATTTTGTAAGTTTAATTTTAAAAGCTATTTAAATCTCAAAAGTCATAATAAAGTTTTGAATCCGGTATTTTTATAATAACTTGATTTTTACTTAGAATATTTTAAATTACGAAAGCATTAACCATTAATATTTGGTGATTAAAGTTGAACTCACTAGCTGAGCAATTTGCTAATCAAATTATTAGATGACGTACGCCGGCCAATTACTTACGTTGATAAAGCCATTGCGCATGGTCAAATAGTCCACCTTGCTCACCAAACCAAAGAATTGCCTGAAGAAGGCCACCTACAATTACATTTTTAGATTTTTTTTATTTCAGCTAACCAAATATACCCAAAAGTAAATATATAAATCTTTTTAGTTTATTAATATATCAAATATTAATAAAAATGTAAAACTATAAAATTGCATAACTCTGTTTGTCTCTCTTCTTATTTACACTCCAATTTTACAATATATATATATAAAATTTTTGTCTCTTTTATGCTTTGAATTAGCGTTATTTGTTAAATCACCTAAACATAAATGAAAAAAATTATTTTTGTTAATTTTGCTTTTATGCCACACCAACAATTAGTTAATTTTTAAAATTAAAAATAAAAATATACAATTTTATAATTTTAATTTTTAAATTTTAAAAGATTAATTAATTGTTGCATGATATCCACACGTGTGTCGCATAAATAAAGTTAATAATTTTTATGTAAATTAAAAGGAGGGTTAATTAAAATGAAAATCATCCTTGTCCGGAAAATGACAAATTAGATTTTTCTCCTAATTTTAATATTTTTAGTTGGATTTGAATTTTTTAGAAGAAAAAAAAGCTAAAAATCGAAAAAAAATCTTATTTGTCATTCTCCTATTAAAAAGGAATAGAGATAAGGATGATATGAAATTATAGTTTCGTACCATCCTTAATTCTCCAAATAAAATTAGTAAGAAATTGGAAGAGTCTTACTATCCATCTCATGCCCGGAATTGTGGAGAAACCAGAATGACGTTTGACGAAGGAAGTTTGATGGGTTAATCTGAACCTTGAAGGATCTGATGTGTAACATATATACAAATGCAAGTATCAATATCAATCACCATTTCCAAACATTTTTTTTCCATACAACCTTCATAATTTAGACCTAAAAGGCAAGGTGAAAAGTAGAAAGACTAACCATTTACATCGATACTCGAGAGTTTTAGTTTCTAATTCCCGGGACTCCCATTTCTTCATCTGTTCAAATTCAATTCATCACAACTATAATATCATCTCTACAACCAAACCAAAGGGAAAAGGAAAAAACTTACTTTGGCCTTAGCCAGTAGAATGGTGGCTACACTGTAAAGAACATGAAAGACAGCAAGCGCAAATATGAATATGTGCAAGTCGTGCATCCCACTTTGATTTCTGAGAAATCAAATGAGAAAATTTTCAGCATCAAACCCAAAATAAAAAATAAATGATTTAAAATTTTTATATTTTACAGGTACGATAAACATTCCGTAATTATCAAAATAAATAAAACAAAACCTTAAAGAAATCAAAACTATTAAGGGAAAAAAAATAAAAGGTGCAGTTTATATATATACGCATATATATCAAACATACATGGGGATGTCTAGTAGAAAATTCCAAACTTTCCCTACTTTTTAAATCAAGTAAGAGTTCTAAGAAGAAAAACCTTTTCGCCTTCACAAGAAGAAAAGCCTAAAAAGGAAAAAAGAAACCCCAAGAATTTATGTTTTTTTTTTCTATTTAATTAACCTATTTAAACATCATCAGGAATCAAATAAAGAAATTTTCAAACCAAACAAACAGAAAAAAAAGTAAAAAAAAAAACTTTAAAGAAATCCCTAGATAATAAAACCTGGATCAGGAAATAGGAAATGGGATTGATTTTTGGCGAAAGAAAATAACAGATTTAAGTTTAAGAAGAAGGAAAAGTGAGGATCGAGAATGAGAGTACCTCATAAGCCAAGTCGAAGAAAAGATTAGAGGAGAGGAGAGTCTATTGGATTTGAGAGATTTTTGAGAGAGAAGAAAGAAATCTGACAGAAAATAAAGAGAGAGAGTGCACTGCGTCTGATAGTTTTTAGACAAAGATTAGGGTTATTTTCTATCTTTTTTTGTGGCGTTTTTAATAAAAGTGCCACTATAGTTCTATTTTTTTTGAAAAAACGCCACTATTACATAATTTTATTTTTTTATTTTTAACTTATATTTTTCTATTTTTTTATTTTGTGTTGAGATTATTATTTTTAAATTTTTATTTTTATTATATTTTGAGTATTGAATTTTTAACTAAAATATTAAATATTAAATTTTTAAGTTTTAATTTTTATTATTAAATTTTAAAATTTAATTACCATTATCAAATCTTTTAGGAATTTCTTTTTCTTTCTTTTTACATCAACATTATTCTTTTAAGTATGGTTTGCATTAGTTGTTTAGATTTTTATATAAATGACATTTAATTCCTGTAGGAATTAAACCATAAACTGCAAACCTTAAACTATAATCCGAGACCAACTTTTTGGGAATTCATGTGGCCAATGTTAGTGTAGTACAAAACATATATTTTAATAGCTAACACATTAACCATAAATCCCTCATGAGGGATTTCGGTTTCGGGATTTTGGGTCATATAGCCAATACCCTAAACCCTAAACCCTAAAACCTAAACTTAAACCATAAACCTTAAAATCAAAAACCTAACATATTAATCATTTCCCTCCAAACCCCAAACCCTAAACCCATAAACCCTAAACCCTAAACCCTAACCTATTAACCATTTCTACATAAACCCCTAACCTTAACCCTAAACCTTAACCCCTAACCACTAACACTTAAACCTTAATACGGTAAACACTAAGATATTAAACATTATACAATAAACCCAAACAACATACTTTAAAACACTAAACCCATACACCAAAATAACAAACCCTAAACCATGAAATTAACATACTAAACATTAAACCTTAAATCAATTTTAATAGCTTAATTTGTAACTTAAATGAAAACTTCTAAATTGTTTAGTTAGCAATTTGTAACTTTTCATAATTAAGTAACTAAAATGAAACTTTCTCATTGCTTATAAGTGAATGTATCAAAATAAAATATAATTCAAAGCAAGAATCAAAAAAAAATATGAAAAAATTTTAGTGGCGTTTTTTCACAAACGCCGCTAATGCTCAGGTCTTTAGTGGCGTTTTTTAGAAGCGCCACTAATGCTCAGGTCTTTACCGGCGTTTTTTTAGAAGCACCACTAATGCTCAGGTCTTTAGCGGCGTTTTTCTAAAAGCGCCGCTAATGCTCAGGTCTTTAGCGGCGTTTTTCTAGAAGCGCCGCTAATGCTCAGGTCTTTAGCGGCGTTTTTCTAGAAGTCGCTAATGCTCAGGTCTTTAGTGGCATTTTTCTAAAAGCGCCGCTAATGCTTAGATCTTTAACGGTGTTTTTTTAAAAGCGTCGCTAATGCTTAGATCTTTAATGGCGTTTGGGAAAAAAGGCCGCTATTTCTCCTTTTTAGTGACGTTTTTGAAATAAACGCGGCTATTGCTCAATTTATTGCGCTGTTTTCTTTCAAACCCGCTAATGTATAATATTTGCGGTTTTTCATTAAAACACCACTAAAAACGCCGCTAAAAGTCTATTTTGGTGTAGTGTAGGATGTGGTATGTATCTGTGGAAGCATTTGGCAATTTTGTATATGTTATCGGGCGTAGTATGGAGTGTTGTCACACCCCAAATTTTTGAATTTATGTTTTGGATGGTTGACCAAGTGGATTTAGTAGGTATTTGTATGTCAGCCCATTTAATTAGCAAATATTAGACCGATTTTATTTAGGCGCACCCTTTGGTGAACTGTTTTGTTGTGTTTTGCCATCTTGCGTACTCCTATTCTACATTTGGAAAACTCGTGCGTTTTTGGCGAGTTCTCCCATGCTGCGAACACACTAGCAATGACTTCAATAATTGCGAACTTAATTGTTCGACTATTAAATCGTGGTAAGTGGGACATGTACCAATTACGTGTCATTGTGCATGACACCTGAAGAGTTTTGATGGTTGTGCTTAATTAGTGGAATAATGTGTGCATGTAAGGTGATTAGGGATCCCATTTAGAGTGGGAAGAGCTTAATCTTACATTTAAATAGAGGTATAAAAGCGAAAAAATTTAATTTTCCTTTTCGGAGTTTTCTTTATTATCTTTGAAGAGAATTAGATGTAACGCCCCAAAATTTGATTTTTGGCTTTTGGTAAATTTTGACACAACAGTGTATCTGCTTCAGTGATTAAGTGTTCTGGGTGTGTGTGAGAGGTCCCAAGTTCAAGCCCTAGCTTTAGCAAATTTTGGTATTTTTCCGATATAAGCCTTATCTCTGTTCAATGGGCTTATATTTAATTATTATAAAATCATATCAGAATGGGCTTGCTAGTTTGGTGGTTAAGATGTGTATTGGTGTATTGAAAGTCTGGAGTTCGAATCCCTGCGAGAGTGTGGGAGTTTATTTTTGCTCGTTTGACTGAGAGAGTTTTGGTCAAATAAGAATACTGAGTAGTGGATTAGTGGGGAGAAATTTGAGGGATTTGGGGATATCCTATTGTTATTTTTCTCAAATTTTCTCTCTCTGTCGAAATTTCCCAAAATCTTTCTGACGTTTTCCCCAAAAATCATCCATCCTTTGACGTTTGTTCCCCTTCGTCTCTCTACCGAATTTTTGCTTTTTTGTCTTCCCTTTCTATTTGATTTTTCCTTTAGTTTCGATTCCGATCAGCGATTAAATGCACACTTTCTGTAAGTATCTGATTTTCTCTATTTTATAGTTCATGGCTAGTTTTTAAAAATGATTGTTTTGGCTCTCTTGGTTTAGGCAAAATTAAAAACCAGTTGGTGCTCCACAAGCGATTTGAGTGTTAGAGATTTCGGTTCATTGCCGGTAAGTGTTTAGGTTCACTTTTTGATGTTCTACGATTTTGATTGTGAAATATTTTCGGTTTAGTGTTCGCTCGTGTTACTAAATTTGGACCTTGGTAATGTTAATTTTAGGTTCTGTTCATCTCGGGTGTGGTTTTGGCGTCAAATGATACCAGTGTGTACCCAAACAGAAAATGAGGTTTCAAAAAGCTAAAACCTCACTGTCGACGCCACACGGGCGTGTGGTCGCCAGTGTCATAGGCCATGTGCCATGGCACGGGCGTGTGATCGATGAGGCCAGGCTGTGCGCACAAGACACGACCTTGTGATGGCCAGGTAGGCCGTGTGTGACACACGAGCTAGATTGATTTGGCCGTGTGGGCCCACACGGGTAGTCCAAACAGGTGTGTGGGATCACACGGCCAAGGCAAAATTGGGCTGTGTGGGCCACACGGGCGTGTGGGTCCACATGGGCAGGTCACATGGGCTGATGAGCCCATTTTCATTGATTTGATTGCCAAGGTTGCACGGGTCGCCCATGTCGACTGTGAACCTACTGTAGGGTCGGTAAGCATCACTTAGACCCATAATTGTGTGAACTGACTGTTTGATTTATATATATTGAGCATGATAATAGTATGCATGTATACTGAACTGGTTATTTGTACTGATATCATGGGATAGCATGTCATGATTTGTATGTTGCATTGCATGGGGTTGGGTTGATTATATTTGGAGGAAGTGTACTGAAAGGCTCTTAAGCCTAATATACTGGCAACTCAGTAGCAAATTACTGTTTTGTGCCATATTCGATACTACCTAGAGTGTAGGGATGAGTGGGTTGATTTAATCCCCATATGGAGTGTAGGGTTGGACGGAGATGGTGTGTAGAGGCTGGTTGGGTAGGACTTTGATACTGAATACTGCATGACTGCTACTGATACTATGATGGGCTAAGGCTCTATTGCATATTTGATATTATACTAAGATGGGCTAAGGCCAAACCATTACTGATGCTGAATGGGGCTTAGGCCCAAAACTGTATTTGACTGTGCACTGTGTCTACTATTGTTTGTTTTCTGTGGGACTACACACTGAGTTTACATAAACTCACCCCTCTCTGTTTAATATGCACAGGTAATCCTAGACTTTATGGATCGGTGCAGTAGAGGACTCGACGGTTGCCACACATATTTTAAAATGTTTTAATTTTAGTTATTGTATTCATTTTTAATTACTTTTGGGTTATTTTTTTATGTAAATTGGACTTTTGGGACTGTTGCTTTTACTTTAGATTTTCACTGTTTTCATGGATTTTTAAAATTGTAAGCTCAACAAAATTTCGGTTTAATTCAAAATGATGTTTTCCTAAATGCGAATAATTTTCTCCAAATGACACGTTTTTAAAAGCTTCCGCTACGAAATATGTTTTTAAACAAACATGTTAACGAGGACATAGTTTTGAAAGTGACGAGAGATAAATGAAAGCTAATAAATGGAAATTGTATAACTTGATAAATGCGATTTTCAAAATTCCATCCCATGTGACATCGCCAGATTCGGCTATAACGTCTAGGCCGGGTTTGGGGTGTTACATTAGAAGTGTTCTCCATTGCTCGAAAGAAGAACCTACGATCATAGCCTGTTTAGAAACGACCTTTAAAGCCAACCACTGATAATTTATTAAGTTATTTTTTAGTTTGAGTATTAGGAAATGTAAGCGTGGTAGAAGTTGTATATATATGTTTTTACTGGAAGTTTTGGAAGGAAAGAAACCTTCCTCTAGTTAAATTGTTGCATATTATCGATTCTTATTTTTTACATAATAGTCTCGGTCGTTTTTGTATTTAATAGAAATGTTGGATTGTGTTTAGCTAAAGAAGCGGGAGTAGGCCCCAGTAAAAAGGGGATAGAACCCATTGAGTAGATAAAGCTTTCCTAGGAGTTTCTGGTAAGTTCCTTCCACGTTTTCTTTTGATAAATAATGAACTAGCTTAAAATTAATGTTGTCTTTCCATGTATGAAACACCCCTTACTTGGTCCAGTTGCTAGACCCCAGCTACGAAATGTTAGTACAATCATCGAAGCGGATCACATTCAATTTAGGCTCAAATATCCAATTCAAAAAAATACTTTATAGACCATGCAAAATATGATTTACAAACTAAAACGAGTCTCAAATGAGCTTATAAAAGCTCTTAAGTCGACTCGAGAACAAATAAGGGTCAAACTGAATTTTTTTCAAAAAAGAAGGAAAATTTTGCAAAAAGGGGTCACACAGCCGTACTTCTAGGCCATATACCTGACTGTGCCCATGTGGATTAAAAATTTCCTACATTCCAATGATCACACGGCCGTGTCACTAGCCCATGTGTGATAAACGGTCGTGTGCTAGCCTGTGTGGAACCTAAACGTGCCTTTTTGTGCAAGTTTTCAATTCAACTTTACGATTAGATCAAACATAAGCATTTCACCATTTTTAAACCTATTCCAAACATTCTTAAACCATGCCAAACATGTCCTAATTCATAATCTTAAACATCTAACCATTATGCCTCATTGACACCAATACACAACAAAGTAATATAAACCATATAAGTTATTCAAACAAACATTATAACATGTATTAATGTCACATTTTTATATCAAAACAACTATACCATCCACAATCACCTTAATTCCATTATCCACATTCAAAATTGGTCATCCAAAAGCTTCAGTCATATATTACCATATTGCCATCATTCACACTTATATATATGCTATATAGACATTTAAAGTTAAACACCATATAAGTTCAACTTGTGATCAACCAAAATAAAACATATACAAGATAAAAAATGACACCCTAGGTACATGTCAGTTAACTAACAAGGAAGTTCGCCATCATTATTGAGTATAGTATTTTTACTGGATGCTGAAGTCAAAGTATAGGATCATGTACTTAATCTAACACGTGCATGGAAACAACTGAACGTTGAGTAATCCACACAAAGACTTCACTATAAGCAACATCAATACGAGAAGGTTTTAAGAGAACTTTCAAGGTTTTATTAAAACATAACATTATACCAAATTTATTATTTATACTATAATATCATGCCATACTCCAAATTCCTTACCAGTCTTTCGAAGTAAATAATTTACACCTGATGCTCATCGATACGTCTAGCGCCCAGTTTCTCATCAGACAAGCCAAACTAATCTAATTGCACCCCAGCACTCATCAATTTAATTGACACCTAGTGCCTCATTGGTTAAACCAAAGAATATAAGTGGCACCTAGTGCCTCATTGAATAAACCAAAGCATTACTTACACATTTACTAATTAGCGAATTTTCCATAGAATTTCATTTATATCCCAACAGCCAAAATTCATAACTCAATTTAACAATTCATCTCATAACATAACAATTTTCAATCCAATACAAAGTTAATTCCATATTTGCATCAAAATACACTATTTTCCATTCTATACACTTTAGTCCTTCATCACGAGAATCAATATTTCACAATAACTTGATTCCATCAATTATTCTCAACTTAATTTAATCTTTGATCATGCTAAGCAATGAAAATATACATAAATTTAAATGAATTAATTTATGAAGTTACAAATCGTAAACTCCAAGCTATACATATACATTTAAACTATGTAATATCACTATATACATATCAATTTCATAATCAGGCTCAACATCCACTAATTTCCATTCAACTAAACCAATGTACCTCAATATGGTACCCAAATTATACCAATTGAATTTATAAAAATCTAACCTATATTATATAACACTCAACCATTTATAATCCATTCAATTCCATAGTATTTACTTCATACCATTAGTCAATTGCTATCTTGTTAATATCTATTTCACATATAAATATTTCATAGCATCACACATTACCATATTAAAGGCTACAAGGTCTCACAACATAACCATTCGATACTATATATTTGTTCATATCTATTATATATTTCATATTTTTCTATTTAATCCTTTTGATGCCAAAAACATTATATAATAACAATTCAACTATAAATCAAAACAATATAATACAAATATATCATCAATTAATAAAATAAGTCCCATATAAACTTACCTAGAAAACAACAAGCAATTAAGGTGTCGTTGACTAATTTGCAATTTCTCATTTTTCTCGATTATCTTCCAATTAGCTCAAATATCAATCTATTTAACAAATTATTTCAGTTTATCAATTCCAAACATCTTAAAACATCCCTTTATAGTCATATATTAATTCAATTTTATTTTTCAAATTCCCTAAAGTTTTTAATTTTATTCAATTTAGTCCCTAAAATCGAAATAGCTATATCTTTCAAATTTGAGCTTCAATTTTTAAATTGGTCTCAATTTCATCCTTCTACACCCCTATATTATCAATAATTATACAAATTTTATACAAAAATTTGAAATATTTACACTTTAGTCCTTTTGACAAAAACATCAATTTCACTTTGCAAAATAGACATTTTTTCATTTCTAGGGTTAACAATCAACCATTTAACGTTAAAAGCTTCAAGAAATAACAATGACAACATTTTTAAACATTAATAGTTTTGAGAAATAAGACACAAGTTAACTAGATTGAGTTACAATGATATCAAAAACATAAAATTTACTAAAAACGGGCTTTGAAAATCTTACCATACAATGGCCGAAAGAAATTGAAGCAAAAACAATGGCTACTTGGTTATTCTCTTTGTGGTTTTGATGAAAGAAGTAAAAATGATGGTGATGATAACTTTTATTTTATTTTATCCTTTATAAATTTTTATATTAATATAATTATAATAATTTTAACATTAATCACAACCTAAGCATCACTTAACCTTCCACTAGCATTCATATTGGAATTATTGTCACTTTAAACTTTGACTAATTATTTTTTAGTCATTTTAATTAATAAAATCAATAGTGATTAATTTTTATCATTTTACGATTTAGTATTTGTACCCTAATTAACCATCTAATCACTAAAATTTTTGGACCAAAATTGAATTTACCTATATAAAACTTCATAAATATTTAATAAAAATATTTTAGAGCTTGGTTTACTGGAAATGAGGTCTCGATTTCTCATTTTCCAAAAGGGTTAACTATAAAATTGGTACATGATTTTGTCTAGTTCTCCTAGATTGGTACTTAAAGTTTTTCTTTTTTGTCTTAGATTGGTACCCAAACTTTTTTCCCGTCAACTAGTTTGGTACTTTTTTTTAACACCGTTAAGTCTGGGACAAATTCCAATACCAGACAACAACAAGTGTCATTAATGACATTGTTATGATGTCATAATTAAAAAAAAAAAATAAAAATCATAATTTATTTTAAAAAAATTAAAAAAATAAAAAAAAAAAGATAAATTTAAAAAAAATTCTTTCTTAAATTTTCTGAATATCTCCATAAGTTTGTTCCATTTCCCTTTGCTTGCATTTTCTTTCAATCCCCTGCTTCATTTCTTTGTCTATTTATGAATATCTTAGATTTTCTGGGAAAAAAAATCTTTCTTAGAGCTTTTATTAATTGGTTTCTATTTTAGTTGGATGTGTTCAACTTGGGTTTTTATTGATTTTATTTCCACTGAGGGTTTCTTTTTCACGTTAAAGAAGAGTATGTTCTCAGAATTTATGAGATTTTGCAAATAAATTTGAAGAAAATTAAAAAAAAATCAATAACCCTTGATTCGAGATAATAGACAGACATGCAAACAAATAAAAAATTAAATGAATACTTGAAATGAATATTCAACAAAAACAATCTGAATATCAAGAAACAAAACCAAACAAAAACTCAAATTTGAAATTGTGAAAAAAAAAAAACACAAATCTACAAAAAGTTTGTTTGCATTCTTCCTTTCCTTAGCTTATTGTCTTTCTTAATGGTGAATAGTCGCTCTTTAATTTAATAGAGAAAGTGACATCTAAGGGGAAATAAGAGATGATATTGAAAAGGAGAAGGCAAAAGGACTAAGAAAGAATGTCTCAATATGGGGCTTTAAGGGATGACTGGTTGACCTTTGACGCATGAAACATTGAATTGCATTAGTGGGCATGAAACACCCCTAACTCGTATCCGCCACTAAACTAGGGTTAAGAGGCATTACCGGACATATTGGAACACTTTACACTCATTTCTCAATATCAATCATACAACATCATTACATAATAATTCATATTCAAATAGTCCCTTTAGATGGTTTACGAGACCTTAAATTTAACACCCCAAACCCGGCCTAGAAGTTAGGCCGAATCTGGCATGTCACACTGAAGAGTTTTTCTAAAAACATGCTTTCATTAGAAACTCTTCTTAAAGAATTTAAAACTTTCTGCCATGTAAAACCTCAGATTTTGTTTGCCTATCTTCAAAACGTAATTTATTAAAAGATATTCTCTTGCAAAAATATTATTCTTTCAAAACCTTGCTTGTTGTAGAAGTTTGATTCAAACATTTGCGAATACGTGATATTTTGAAAACAGTGGTTATAGTTATAAAAACCCGTGTTTAACAGACCAACAATTTGTAATTTAAAGAACTACCAAATAAAAGTTAAAAATAAAAACCCAATGGCCTTATTACAAAAATTATTAACCCAATAATTTAAAATAACTAAATTAAACTAAAATCGCTAAGTTTAGTCTTTAAACCATATCCGACGTGTGGCCAACTCCGAGTCCTCCGCAGCTCCAAATCCTCTAAGGCTGGGGATTACCTGCATGGTTAAAAGAAAGGGGTGAGTTATGAGAACTCAGTGTGTAATCCCCTGATATGGTCGCAGACTGGGCCTAAGCCCATATGGTATCAGTCTGGGCCTAAGCCCTATTCGATAACAATCTTGGCCTAAGCCCCAAGTCATAACAATGCAATGGATATGTACCCACCCTAATCCAACCAAACTCTCCACCCGTACCAACCAAACTCTTCATGTGGGGACCATGTCCACCCACCCAGCCAAAACTCTCAAATAATGCAACCAAGTTGCTAATAACAACAGAGCAAAGCTGCTAATATATATATATATATATATATACGGCTCTAAGCTTTCAATAGCGGTATTATAATTGGCACAGAGCCATCGGTAACTGTATTATGTTTGGCACATAGCCATCAGCGACGGTAATATAATCGGCACATAGCCTTGGGTAAATATGATCGACGCAGAGTCATCGACATATATGTTAGGAACATAGCTACGGGTAAATACGATTGGCACAAAGCCATAATTAAGATGGCACAGAGCCATGTTTAGGTTGGCACAGAGCCGTAACCAGATTATGCGGCGATGCCACTATAACGGTATGTGGCGATGCCACTAAAATGGTACTTCCTCCAATCACCAAACCCAACCCAATGCAATATGTTATGTATGTCATGCTCAATCATTACACGTGTATGCAAAATGGCCATGCTCAGTAATAATCATTTACACACACATTAAAAACATAATAGCCACACGACCACAGTCAAATCAGTTAAAACACGGTCATACATTCACAGTTAGAACAGTCATAGTCCTAATCAGTCAGTTACCCGCAAGGGCAAAACAGACATTTACCCTGTAAGGGTATTTTGGTAATCCTACCCTTTAGGGGTATTTCGGTAACTTTACCCATGGAGGGTATTTCGGTAATTTTACCCTATAAGGGTATTTTGTAATTCTACCCTACAGGGGTATTTGGTAATTCTACATTACAGGGGTATTTCATAATTTTACCTACAGAGGTATTTCGATAATTCTATCCTACAGGGGTATTTCAGTAATTCTACCCTACAGGGGTATTTCAGTAACTTTATAAACCAAGGTATTCTAAACAGAGATAATGATGCGAATGGGCCAAGGGCCCATTCTCACCAAATGGGCTCACATGCTCGTGTGGCCAATTTAGCCCAAATCTAGCCACATATATGAGATTCACATAGTTCAGTCCAATATTTACTACACAATCATACAACTTATCCGATTGGGTTTACAGGCCCATTGGCCCCATATGGCCCCTTTCGGCCCATCATGGCCCAAACAACCTAAACCCACAAGAACACTCATGATGGCCTCAACTATCGCGTCGAAGCTCCCACATGTGCGCTCGCACGCTTGTGTGGCTTCCATCGCCGTGTGACTGGTATTTCGGCATTTGCCGCTCTACAGCTAAAGTAGTGCGAAATACACACTTGATAGGAATTTGAAGCTAATCCGTGCTCCGAACACTCCTATGCCCAAACGCCAACCAATGTATCCTTACTCTCCTCATAGATTGCTCTATTTAAAGCCAGTTTCTCACCTTCCCTCATGCTAGCTTTCCGATGTGGGATCCCTCCTTCAGCAGAGTTTAAGTCCATCACAACCACTTGCTGTCCCAACTTTGCAAAATAAATATCCTTTTTTGCTTGAAATGGGATTTGAACCCTTGCCATCTCTTATGCTCCAGACGCTACATGCCACCATAACACAAGCTCCTTTTGTGACTTACAACATGCGCAACTAAATATAACCTATGGGCCAAAGTCTAAGTTCATTTAAAAAAAGATCAAAATGAATTGCAAGCGACAAGACTTGAACCTTGGACCTCTTACTTCCTCTTTAGCGTCACTTCCTTGTCTCCCATATGGAGTCATTTGCCAATAGACCACAACTCTTTTTTTTGTCATTTTTCTCCACATTTTATTCTTAAAGCCTACTTACTAACTCCCAGGGTTTTATTCACCTAAAACCAAAATTTTCCTAAAACCCAAGTTTGATCCCGAGATTTTATGGATGCCCCCTAACCTTCCAAAATCACTCACCTAATAGGTCCAACTTGCATTAGTGCCGTTCTCTTGTTCTCAAAAATTTTAAATGCTCCTACGCCCAAGGCCCAATAGGCCCAATTCTA
This sequence comes from Gossypium rotundifolium, assembly GCA_025506655.1. Classification (NCBI taxonomy): domain Eukaryota; kingdom Viridiplantae; phylum Streptophyta; class Magnoliopsida; order Malvales; family Malvaceae; genus Gossypium; species Gossypium rotundifolium. The sequence continues at coordinate 11,985,869 of CP106733.1, forward strand.
CTAGGCCCAAATTCGGGGCGTTACATTAAACATGCTTTAGAGAAGGTTCGGGACTAAATTGATCTCATAAGGAAACTCTGCGGAACTTAGAAAAATTGACTTTCAAAATAGGGCACACGCCCATGTGGCTAGGCCATGTGCCTCACACGGCCGCGCCTTGGATCATGTTTCAGCCCATGTGCAAAATTGAATTAAATCACACGACCTGTCACACACCCGTGTGTCTGGCTCGTGTGCAAGTCTGACTTGCTTCGAATTGAGAAAATGAAGGACACGATCAAGACACGGTCAAGACACACACCGTGTGCTCAACCGTGTGGAAAAATATTGGCCATTTGTAAGGCCAATTTGCCACCTAAAATTTGATCATACTTACAAGCATCAAACAAGCATCATTTCATGTAAGCATCATTTCATGTTTCAAAAGCAGCCAAAAACATACCAAATCATACACCATTTGACTTGTAATAATATCATTCATTTCCATATACATATCCATTTCAAAACATAACATCTCTCATCACATCAATTTCCTAAAATCACTCATGAAACTTACAAAAATTTACCATTTCATTTGGCCATTTAAAAACACATCAAAACATACCAAAATTTGTATCACATAGCATGCACTAAATTCACTCCATAATCACATTCATTATCAAGCCATATCACATGGCTATAATTACACATTTCAAAACATAATCAAAGTTCTCTAGCCTATACATGCCATACTTCTATATACCAAAATATAGTTCGATAGTGTGGAGATGATCCTCGACGATCCCCGAGCTTCCAGTAGCTTTGATAATCTATAAAACAATGCAAACACACACAAAGTAAGCTTTCAAAAACTTAGTAAACCATATACAAATAAACTTATCTCATAAAAAATTACAAACTATTTTATTCATATGAACTATGACATAACACAATAGAAAATTCATATTTCTCATCTAACTCAATTAACCATAACCACTTGCTTATAAACATATCACATTTTCCTGTAGCTCACATATCAAATGATTATATTCATACTTATCTTCCATTGTCAAATTTCATATACACACATACGTACCGAAATTTGGATGCACATTCGTATACTCATTCATTTCTCAGAATGCCCGTTGAACCGTTCGGAATCAAATAGGATACTTGGATAGCTCAGAAAGCTCGTACAAATGCCAATGCCCCAGACGTGGTCTTACATGTAATTAAATATCGATGCCTCTATCCCAAACAGGGTCTTACACGAAATCATATACGATGTCGATGTCCTAGACATGGTCTTACACGTAAATCTCAAATCGATGCCAACGTCCCAGACGTGGTCTTACACGATAACTCATAAAAGAATCCTATGTCATGACATACGTATCCTAACTATTTCCTAAGGTTCGTACGGGACTTTTCGGATGTCGTCACATTATCGAAACTTTATCGAATTTCACATATTCAACTCAAATAGCCATATATCACAATTCATTCACATATAAGCAATATTAATTCAATCTAAACACATTTATTTGTACATTGACTTACATCGTATAGGAAAGAACGGAAATGAACGGCTATTCAACTACTTTCGATTTCTCTCGATCTAATTCCGTTTTCTTTGATTCTTGATCTATACACATTCAAATTTAACTCTTTTATTCACCAAATCATTTAATTCAACCCATATACACATATTTAGGGTATTTTACAAATTATCCCTCACATTTTCATATTTTGACATTTAAGTCCCTATTTCATAAAATCGCCAAACACATTAAATTTCATTTCACCCAAGCATGGCCGAATATCATTCTAGTCCCTAAAAGCCTTTATATTTCATTTATTTCACATTTTAGCCCTTCAATTTCTCATTTTCACAATTTAGCCCATAATACTCAAATTCTTCAAAAATCAAAATACAAAACATGTTTATCTAACAACAAACTTTCATATTTCACCAAATAACATCATTAAGCTCACAATATCATCAATGGCACATCACACAATCATCATCAACTTCTAAAATTTAGGCATGGGCTTGATAGAACACAAAGCAATGATCACATAAACGTAAAAATTATCAAAACGGATCAAAAATCATACCTCAATTAAGCTTAGCAATGGCCGATTGTTAAAATACAAGAACCCTAGCTTTTCTTTCTTCAATTTTAGAAAAACAAAGATGATAATGGCCATATTTTCATGTTTGTTTTATTTTATTTCATAATAATACATCAATTACCAAAATGTCCTTTAATAAAACATAATTAAAACACTTAATGGTTGTCCATCTTTGTCCACTCAAATATTTAATGGTCAATTTACAACATAAGGACCTCCTCTTTATAAAGACACATCAATTTGGCCATTATTCAAATAGAACAAAAATTTTGCATTTTCAGCGATTTAGTCTTTTTTACAAATTAAGCACACAAACGATCAAATAAATCACGAAAATTTTACACATACCAATTCACATGCTGTAGACTCGAAAATAATATTAAAATATTTTTTGACTCGGATTTGTGGTCCCAAAACCACTATTCCAACTAGGTTCTAAACCAGGATGTTACAACTCTCCCCCCTTAGGGATTTTCGTCCTCGAAAATCTTACCGTTGAACAGATTCGGATATTGTTGTCTCATAGCATCTTCGGGCTCCCATGTAGCCTCTTCTACACCGTGTCGATGCCACAATATTTTTACTAATGGAATTATCTTATTTCGTAATTCTTTAATCTTGCGAGTTAAAATACGAATCATTTCTTCTTCATAAGTCATATCAGATTGAATCTCTATCTCAGATAGAGAAATCACGTGCGAGGGATCAGATCTGTATCATCGAAGCATCGATACAGAAAACACATTATGGATCTTTTTTAACTCAGATGGTAGCAACAGTCTATAAGCAACAGGTCCAATATGCTCGATAATCTCATACGGCCCGATGAATCTCGGACTCAATTTTCCTTTTCTGCCGAATCGAAGTATTTTCTTCCATAGAGACACTTTCAAAAATACTTTATCACTGATCTCGAATTCAATATCTTTTCATTTCAAATCTGCATATGATTTTTTCGATCAGACACTGTTTTTAGACTATATCGTATCACTTTTACTTCTTGTTCAATCTCTTTAATCAAATCAATCCCGTGGATTTTATTCTCACTAAGTTCAGACTAGTATTTTGTATGGTGCCATTTTAATGCTCGATTGAAAACTATTATTATACTCAAATTCAATCAATCGTAAATACTGTTCTCACGTACCTTTAAACTCAAGAATGCAACATCTCAACATATCTTTGAGTATCTGAATGATCCGCTCAGATTGACCATCCGTCTGCGGGTGAAAAGCAGTATTGAAGTGCCATTTCGTACCTAAAGCCTCTTGCAGTTTCTTCCAAAATCGAGAAGTAAACCTCGGATCTCTGTCAAGCACAATAGATAGTAGCACCCCATGCAATCTCAAAATATTAGAAATGTATAACTTAGGTAACTTATCAAACGAATAATCCATTCTCATCGGAATAAAATGAGATGAGTTTGAATAACCCAGATTGCATCTTTCTTCCTTGGAGTTAAAGGCAAACCTGAAACAAATCCATCGTCACTCTATCCCATTTCCATTCGGAATCATAATCGGTTGTAACAAACAGGATGGCACCTGATGTTCAGCTTTAACTGGCTGACAGATCAAACATTTCAAAACAAAATTAAAGATATCTCTTTTCATTCCAGACCACCAGTAAAGTTTTTCAAATCATTATACATCTTTGTACTTCCCGGATGAATCAATAAGCGACTGCATGTGCTTCTTTCAAAATCAATCGAATCAACTCTGAATTTCTCGAACACAAATTCGATCTCGAATCTCAGACAATCATCAACATTAACTCGAAATTCAGAATCAGAGTTCAAATCACACTGAGCTCGTTTTGCTAACATTTCATTATCAAATTTCTGAGCATCATAAATCTGCTGTAAAAACAATGGTCTCGCTTTCAATTTAGCCAAAATCAAACCATCATCAAACAAAACTAAATAAGCATTCATCGCACGTAGCACAAACAGTGATTTTCGACTTAAAACATCAACAACAACATTTGTTTTTCCCGGATAATAATCTATAACTAGCTCGTAATATTTTAACAGTTCTAACCATATTCTCTGATGCAAATTCAAATATTTCTGAGTCATCAAATATTTTAGACTTTTATGATCTGAAAACACATGACATTTCTCACAGAAAAGATAGTGGCCCCAAATTTTTAAAGCGAACACAATCGCAGTTAACTCAAGGTCGTACGTGGATAATTCTTTTCATGTGGTTTCAATTGTCTCGAGGCATAAGTTATAACTTTGCCTTCCTGCATCAAGATGCAACCCAGACCATTTAACGAAGCATCACTATATATCACAAATTCTTTACCGGATTCTAGCTGTGTAACACGCCCATGTGATTCAAGCCCAGGCCTGTGTTTGAGCATGCTAAAGAGGCGCGACCGTGTGATGAACTCCAGGCTGTGTTGATTTTTTATTTTGGCCTATTTCCTCCGTTTTTGGCTCATTTCTCGTTCTTTTCATCTTCCTATGCTCTCCTGAGTATAAAACATGAAAACAAAAGATTAGGAGCATCAAATTCCACAATTAAAGGGATAAATCATTCATAAGTATGCTAAATGCGGGTTTAAAATATGTATATATTACGGTTTATCAATTTTCTCTCCAACATTCGGCCAAAGGTGAACATGCATGGCCATTTTTTTGTTTTTTGTTTATTATATTACATATTATTTCTTAATTTACAAAACTAACCTTAATGATTTTAATGATAAAACTTATAATATAATCCTATTATCGTCCATGCATGCTTCCAAGGGTGAAATTACATCTTAAGGACTCCACATTATAAAAACAATAGCAATGTAACACTTTCACAAATAGTAAGTCACTTTTGCATTTTACGCGATTAAGTCCTTTTATCAAATCGGGTACTTAAACGATAAAATTTAATCACGGAAATTTCACACATACTTAATCACATAATATAAACACGGAAAATAATATTAAAAATATTTTTTGACTCAAATTTGTGATCTCGAAACCACTATTTCGACTAGGGTATAAACCAGACTGTTACAGTATCGAGATACATCAAACTTGGCTCGAGCATGTGATGCATGGTCTTGAGACATAGTAGCCTTGTCTGAGATATAAAACATCAAAGCTTAATTAGGATAAAATTGGTCTAAGGTTTCGAGACAAGGCTTGCCTTGAGCATTGAAGGTCAATGTCTCAATATATGGTGTCATTGTCTCAATACCACAAACTTTGAAGCTAAAATAGTGGAATAGGGGAGACATGGCTAAACTGTCCTAAAACATAACCCTGTATTTTAGTATTTTGACCTATAAATCAAAACTTGGCCTCATTTTTTTTACTGACACTGACCTTAGACTTTGAAATATGGGCCCATTAACATCTTATACATGCAATAAAGTTTTATTTGCATATTATTCATATTCCACACTTACTTGTTCATACTTAGATGTTATAATTTATATTGATTTGAGTTGCTTCTACAACGAATACGGCATCTTCACCATAAGTTAGTATTTTAAAGAACTGGTTATTCAAAAATCTAAATGCATTTATTTCTTGTTTCAATTCATCAAATCTAATAGAACAAAATTTGCACCCCTCTAATGTGACACCCCTTGCCCGCTCCAACCCTCGGATTCGGGTATGAAGCGTCAAAATGTCTATTTACTTTTCCTTAGAAAAGAACATTATCAATTTTGGAGGATTTCCCCTCCACTAGAGCGGTACTCCTTTAGTCTTAGTTCACCTTTATTTGGAAGCACAATTTTAGTGTAATAGTTCGCCACATTTATAGACTTAATTATACTTGGATTACCCTTTTTCGTCTATAGAATTTACATAAAAAATCTTAAATATCGTTATGTCGTCTAGGCTTCCATTCAAAATTCAATGTTTTCACAATAACATTCAATACAAACTGAAAATTTCTAAGTGGAGGCATCTATAAGAGACCTAACACCCCCAGCAAATACATGTTAACCCCGACAATTAAGAAGGCTCACAAATAGCTACAAATCTGGTTATGTCCCTTCAGTCACCATGCTTAACCTAAGAACTTGAAAGGAAGAAGAAATTGGGTAAGTTCGTAAGAACTTAATGAGTTCTTAAGAAAGAATATCCCACCATGGTTACTACCAGACATTTCAAAAAAAAAAAAAAAGACTTGATTAGTTCACAATAGTTGGCGAATACATTACTTTGGCTTGCAGTCCAACTGGCGGACAATACCGTTACTCAACTCAGCCTATTGGCGATCAACTCTAGTTTCTATACTCATATGTGACAATCACGGGCACATATGCTCCAAGAGTGCACCACTTGGCTGGATTATCATTTATGACAGACAAGCTTACTAATGCTCCCATGCAACGTGTAATACTGCATGCACCCTATTTTTAAGGACTCATTTCCTTGTGATAGTTTTGATCCCCGATTCCTGTAGAATCAAAATTTTCTTGTATCTTTACATCCACTAATTTGAGCTATATAACATCATCAACTCCATATCCTCTTAACTCCTCTTATTGTATGAACACATAACTATCCTCCCGCAAGGTCGAGTTTTCACCAATCACCGTTTGCAAAGTACCATACTAGAGGCAAACTATTATCTTGTATCTTTTTTTTATCATTTTATACTGCATCCCTTCGATACCTCCTTACACCTATCTGGATATAGAGCTTGTGCACTAAGGAAGGAGTACTCTTACTATATAAATATCAAGTTTTTCAGCCTGTTTAACCGTAATTAACCATGCATGCACTGACTCTTTGAATGAGACTTCTCAGACATGAACATCATAAAAAATGACCAAGCCACTTACCTTGATGTACAGAGTTTAGAAGTAAACGAATTAACACAGATACCAGACATAAGGTACAAATGAACTCACCAGAATACTTTACTTAGAGTTTTATTATCTACTCTACTGGTTCTTTTCCTTTAGCATTGGACCTCCTCCCATTTCTTTAGCTAACCAATAAAACAACTTCTTTAACCATTGAAAATAACCAAAATCTTAAGATACAACAATAATCTATAGACATGCTAATCGTTTCTGGATAGGAGTTTCTTTCCTACCCAGGGTTCAAAGAAATCCTACTAACGTTTTCTTAAGTTAATCTCTATCTATCTGACAAAACTTAAAGTAAGGTCTAAGAATGTACCAGTAGACAATTAGCATCGAAGTTCTTCTAAAATTTTATGGTTAACACCCTTGTTAGCAAGGAAGATCTCTTCTGGTTTCTTCAATGATAATTAAGCCTAGTGGAGAAGAAGAATAAAAAAAATCTTCTCTCCACTATCACATTATCTGGTTTATAGCTACCTCACATCCAAATCCCAATCAGGATTATCTCGAATCATTACCTGTTCTCACACATTTCCACTAATTAATCACATCCCATGAAACTCTACAAGTGTCTTAATTATTGACACGTTGCCTCCATTAAGATGCCAGGTGAACTAAACATATCCTATAAGCTATCAGTCTTACTTAAGTAACGACACTAAAACACAGGTGGCGATCTTATTAGTGGGTAAGTCCGCCTAATAAGGTTCTCGCTCTAACTATATCCTTTCTATTGCTAAGATTGGTACTTCGCAGTATTGGCGAAGTTTTTCATAGCACGCAACCACAAAGTTATCAACCTTATTCGGTCTAAGTTTCGTAACTTAGGCGGTCTCTGTTGGTGAATTCTCCCAAACTGATTCGGTTCGCCTATTAAGGGTGTGAAATCTACTATTTCTCTTAGTTGTGATAAACACATCAATAAATCTTTCGTATCTATTGAACATCCTTCCAACCCAATATTTCCCTTCATATAGGGCCAAGTTTTTAACTTAGAGAGAAACGTCTATTTTCAAGATTCCTCCAATGCATAGGTGTTAAGAATGTACCAGTAGACAATTAGCATCGAAGTTCTTATAAAATTTTATGGTTAACACTGTTGTTAGCAGGAAAGATCTCTTCTGGTTTCTTCAATGATAATTAAGCCTAGTGGGGAAGAAGAATAAAAAAAATCTTCTCTCCACTATCACATTATCTAGTTTATAGCTACCTAATATCCAAATCCCAATTAGGATTATCTTGAATCATTACCTGTTTTCACACATTTCCACTAATTAATCACATCCCATGAAACTCTATGTAACACCCCAAACCCGGCCCATGAGTCCTGACCGGATCTGGTATGTCACTGGGTAAAATATTTTGGGCCAATTTAAAAGTTTGGAGAAAGTTTGACAGAATTTGGCTAAGGTATTAAAACGGGGTTTGAAAACTCAGTTGGGCCTTTTTATAAATACAGTTGGGCCTTATAAACCCTTTTGAAAACATTTGATCATGTACATTTTAAAATCATCAAATTGTAGTTGACTAAGTTTATTTTTGGTTACCCGATGGTAACGTCTTTGAAAACTCATAAAAGTTATTAAGTTGGAAAAGGTTACTTTTAACGGTTCACTTTAATATATGTAAATTTCATTTGTAACACCTTATAAGTAAAATAAAAGTAAAATAAACATCCAAAATAATAATAGCGGCCTTATTACATCCCAAATTAAAAATACTTAGGAAATAAAATACTTAAACTTAACGAAAATAAATTTAACTCCAACAATAAGCATGGCCTCCGAGTCCTCTCCTACTCCATCTCCGCGATCTACTCATCGCAAAATGTTAAGGGAAGGGTGAGTCACCAAGACTCAGTGTAAATCCCCACCCAGTATAGCACTCATACACAAGATATTAATTAACATGCAAATATGCAACCCAACCTAACCATCCATACTCCTTGACTACCCGTGTGGTCAAAACCACCTGTGGTCAAAACCACGATGACTTAGAGTCACAAATCAAATGATGGGGCCAACCCATCGTGTGGTCAAAACCACCGATGACCATAGGTCACAATATATCAAGTGTGGTCAAAACCACTGGTGGTACCAAACGATCGGGACTTAGTCGCACTTTATCAATCGGTGTGGTCAAAACCACCATGACCATAGGTCACAAATAATCTGATGGGGCCAACCCATCTTGTGGTCAAAACCACCGATGACCATAGGTCACAAATAATCTGATGGGGCCAACCCATCTTGTGGTCAAAACCACTGACGACACTCCATAAAATCTTCCCCCTCCTCTCATCAATCCCACCATCACATGCTTATACATCAATTATCATATATCATGTCATAGCATTTAACATCATGTGATGGAATGCAAATCACATATCAAAAATCACAAGTTAGGGGACTTACTTAAACCATGATTATGCCACAAGCTAATCACAACCAAAAGATTAAAGGCAAACAATTAAATCATGTAAATTAATAAAGTGTGTAGTGAGTTTCACACACATTATATCGTAATTCCTAGATCTCAAACTCCGATCTACAACGCTAGATCTTGACCCTACACGCCCTTTGAACACTAACCACCTCACGATATGTAAATCCGTTTCACTTCCCTACAATCGGCAACCATACATATTAGTAGCCTTGACTTTTCGATCACTAAAAATATTGTCTATTAAAATAGATCCTTACCACCACCTACCTTAGGGGAATAAATCCCGAGAACTTTCCTTAATGGCTATGGCTTCCCATACTTATTGAAAATTGGCAGCACCCTTTTCCTCAAGGGAGATTCGACCAAACTCAAATGGAGGGTTGGGATTTTAGAGTTAGGTTCGGCTACTAGGGAAAGAAGAAGAAAGAAATTTTTGAAGGATTTTTGGGCAAAGGTTGGAGTAGTTTCACCAAAGAAAATTAAAAGAAGAAGGAGTATTTTGGTTTAAGAAGAACAAGAGAAGTCAGTAATTTTTCCTCTTAAAGAGGGGTATATTCACTAAAAGGAAGCAAGAAAAGCTGAAAATTTTTGAACACTTTTGGCTATGAATCAATGGGAATTCGCAAAGAAGAAATGAAAGGAGAAAAGAAAAGATTTTGATGAATTTTGGCACTTCTTTGCTACACAAATCAGATATGGATAGCCCCTCCCAAGGAGTCCTTGTTGGCTATCACCTTCATTTTGGTGATAAATTCCAGCTCAATTATCACCCAAAGAAAAATAACATTTATCCTCTAATTATCCCTTAATTTCCTCAAACAAATATAATGAAAATAAACTACTTATTTTCCCCTTCCAATTAATTCTAGAGCAAAATTAAGCTTAATTAAGAGTCCTATTATGTCGCCAACACTACTCTCCTTCACGCCACGAGCAGAGGGGAAAAAATAAAATCAAGGTGTCGCTTCCTTGATTCGAACGATGGACTTCAGAGAAGCAAAGCAGCATTTCTTTTAAGCGCTCAACCAACTCTCCCAATTGACTTTCATGTCAATTTACCCGCCATTTAAATATAAAGCCTTATACCGAGCCCTTTTCCTTTTAGCGCAAAGCCCAAAAATAAAATCCCTTTATGCTTGTCACGACTCAAGCCGAGTCCCTTTTGCCAAAGCCCTTTAAGTGGCGCCTGACCACTCCGCCCACCGCCTTTCATGTCCGATCCTTACCCAAAATTTATTTAAAGCCTTTCTTTCCGGCCCTTCCTTTAACGCCCAAAAGGAAAAACATTTCTCCTTGCCACAGTCGAGACTCGAACCTCCTCCTCCCTAGCAAACCTCTTAGGCGCACCACGCCACTTATACCAAGCCCATTCTTTCCGCCATAACTCGCCCAAAATTTTATTAAAGCCCTAACTAACCTAGCTCCTTCCTTTTACACACTTAATAATAAATTTTTAATACTAGGCCAGGCCTAGCTCGAGTTATTTTAGACCCTAAATCATGCCAAATAAAATCATATTTATTTATTTCTTGAAGCCCACATGGAATTTATTTAAATTTTTAACAACCCCTAATTTACGGTGTTACAATTCTACCCCCTTAAAAATAATTTCGTCCTCGAAATTACTTATTAACGATTAATCGTACATCTTTACTCGCCGCACTACGCTTATGCTGCGCACTCTAATCTTATAAAAATATCATACTTCCTATGCACAATCTCTAAGTTCATTTCTAACGATTGCATTTATCTGATTAAGAATTTTATGTATCAGAACTTGTTCCACTAATTATCCACGTAGAAATTTTTATGATAGGAGCTTAGAAGTGGTTCTTTCGTAATCAACCAAGCACACAGTCTTTCATTCATTCATTCCAGAGAGACATTGTAGATTTCGTTGTGATTGTTTTCCACTACCCGGGGGTATTTTCGTAATTTGTCCTACAGGGGTATTTTTGTAATTTTTCAAAATGAAAATTTTGGATGATTTTGTGAAAAGTATTTTGGAACTCTTAAATTCGGGTATTTTGAAAAATTTGAAATCAGGGTATTTGATATTTCAAGTTCGGGGCATTTTGGTAATTTTTCACAAATCGAGGTAAATTTGTAAAATTTATCAAATCAGGAATATTTCCAAAGTTGTAAAATTTTTAGGGCTCTTTTTGATAATTGTATTTTCCAAAATGGTGATGTTGCAAAATTTTGAAAGTCAGGGGTTTTCTGGTAATTTCGTAGGTTAGGGGCAATGTTGTAATTTCCTCAAATCATGAAGTTTTTGAAATTTAAGGTTTTTAAGCACTTTTTATGAAATGAAAATTTTGATTAAACTGTGGGTATTTTGAGAATATCATAAATCGAGGTGTTTTCGTAATTTTACCTCTAAGGGTATTTTAGTAATTTTTCACATTCGGGCATTTTCTCAAAATGACTTTCAAAATTTGGGTTCTAAGTGTTTCCATAAAAGAAGGATATTTTTAAATTTCTATTTGAAAATTTTTTATATGGAGGATATTTTGGTAGTTTACAAGCCAGGGGTATTTTGTTCATTTTTCAAACTGAGGGGTATTTTGATTTTTTTTTTTAAAACAAACTAAGGTTTTATTTATTTCCAAAAGCAAAACGGCTAGTCCCTTTTGGGTTTTAGTTATGAAGTTTAGCCTGTGAGCTCGTCGTCTCAGTTAGGATGAACTGCTATTACGCACTGTAGGATTCGAGTGAGTAGGAGGTGAGTCACGAGGACTGCTTAAATACCGTGCCCCACCAATCCAATCCTGACATGCGTATAATGATTGCCACACCCTTTTGCTCAGTGACAACTCACAGGGTTTGTTTAGCTAATTATTAAATCTTATGCATAGTTGGGGTATACTAGCCCTAGGGTTCAATAGTTCTACTCTAGTAGTCTACGTTCCCAATTTACCCTTCTACCCTTCATCAAAAGAATTCACAAAATTGATAGAAGTACTTACATGGGTGAAGAGGTGCCGGAGACTCGGTGCCATCTTTGTTCAAGCCAAAATAATTTCTCAAAACATTATAATAAGGCCTACTATCCAAAAACTAAACATTTTGGGCCTTGGGCCCCACACATAGAAGTTTTGAACCTGACTCGATACAAAATGTAACACCCCAAACCCGCCCATGAGTCCCGACCGGATCCGGTATGTCACCTGGGTAAAATATTTTGGGCCAATTTAAAAGTTTGGAGAAAGTTTGATGAATTTGGCTAAGGTATTAAACCGGGGTTTGAAAACTCAGTTGGGCCTTTTTATAAATCTTTCCTGGGCCCTTCCTTTAACGCCTAAAAAGGAAAAACATTTCTCCCTTGCCACAGCCGAGACTCGAACCTCCTCCTCCCTAGCAAACCTCTTAGGCGCACCACGCCACTTATACCAAGCCCATTCTTTCTGCCATAACTCGCCCAAAATTTTATTAAAGCCCTAACTAACCTAGCTCCTTCCTTTTACACACTTAATAATAAATTTTTAATACTAGGTCAGGCCTAGCTCGAGTTATTTTTAGACCCTAAATCATGCCAAATAAAATCATATTTATTTATTTCTTGAAGCCCACATGGAATTTATTTAAATTTTTAACAACCCCTAATTTAGGGTGTTACACTCTACAAGTGTCCTAATTATTGACACGTTGCCTCCATTAAGATGCCAGGTGAACTAAACGTATCCTATAAGTTATCATTCTTACTTAAGTAACGACACTAAAACATAGGTGGCGATCTTATTAGTGGGTAAGTCCGCCTAATAAGGTTCTCGCTCTAACTATATCTTTACTATTGCTAAGATTGGTAATTCGCAGAATTGGCGAAGTTCTTCATAGCACTCAACCACGAAGTTATCAACCTTATTCGGTCTAAGTTTCGCAACTTAGGCGGTCTCCGTGGCGAATTCTCCCAAACCGATTCGGTTTGCCTAAGAAAGGTGTGACATCTACTATTTCTCTTAGTTGTGATAAACATATCAATAAATCTTTTGAATCTATTGAACATCCTTCCAACCCAATATTTCCCTACATATAGAGCCAAGTTTTTAACGTAGAGAGAAACGTCTATTTTCAAGATTCCTCCAATGCTTAGGTGTTTAGAATGTACCAGTAGATAATTAGCATCGAAGTTCTTCTAAAATTTTATGGTTAACACCCTTGTTAGTAAGGAAGATCTCTTCTGGTTTCTTCAATGATAATTAAGCCTGGTGGAGAAGAAGAATAAAAAAAATCTTCTTTCCACTATCACATTATCTACTTTATAGCTACCTCACATCCAAATCCCAATCAGGATTATCTCGAATCATTACCTATTCTCACACATTTCCACTAATTAATCACATCCCATGAAACTCTACAAGTGTCCTAATTATTGACACGTTGCCTCTATTAAAATGCTAGGTAAATTAAACGTATCCTATAAGCTATCATTCTTACTTAAGTAACGACACTAGAACACAGTTGGCGATCTTATATGTAACACCCCAAACCCAACCCATTCGCTACTGAATAGAATTTGAAATGCCATCGCGAAAACGTTTGAAACAAATTTGAACTTAAGGATAAAACACGAAAATTTTGTTAAGTTTAGAAAACATGTTCATTAAAATTCTTAAGTAAGGTGTGGTGTTTATAAAATATCCTGATTAAAACTTTAATAAATATAGATTTAAATAAAAATCATTTGCAAATAATTCCTCAATTGTCAATCCATAATAAAACACAATAATAAACTTAATGAGAAACACTTAAACATACTTTAAATACTTTTAAGGGCCTTATTACAATAATTGAATAATCAAAGCATCAAGATATAAATGCTTAATTAATTAAAATATCTTTCTGCATGAAAATCGCTACGCATGGCCACCTTTGTATCCACTCCAACCCGTCCCAAGCTTTACGCATCACCTTGAAGGTTTAAAATATTGGGTGAGTCAAACCGACTCAAAGGCATAGTCATTTCACATATCTCCACATATGGGCTTGGCCCATATCCACACAGTCCATACACATAAATATGCAATTATGAAGCCCATCCCAACCTAGGGTCCATCCATTACACCTACCTTGGCAGACCCCCTGCTCAAGGCCGTGGCTAATCCACCACCGATCACATAATGATCCACATATCTTACCTTGGCGATTTGCTGCTCAAGGCCGTGGCTGAGCCACCAATCCCATAGGGATCCCACATATCAATCACCCACGGTGATGCACACAACTATCAACCGAGGTGGGCACTTAGCCAACACCTCCTTGATGAAGCACATAGCTAACATCAAGCGCTAATGTAGCACGAGGCTAGCATTAGACCACGTACATAATGATGTACACCCTTTCCTTCAATTTTCACATCCCAAGTCCCATGCATATATGTGTATCATGTCAGATTAACAATCAGAGTAAATATTTATCACATGCTCACCACAAATATCACACATATATCATAGGCAAAATAGAGCACCGACTGATTAATCGATTACCCACTACGGTATCCACCATCTTAGCCATTATTTTCGCTAACATACACATCATAATCAAACATACTTAACAACATACAATAACAGGAGAATAGTGCGATAACTACGCACCTGATTAGCACAATTGATTAAATCTCGAAACCCACGTCTAACGATTTGCACCTTTGCGATTGTAGAACTCCTTCCTACACCACCTAAGTCAGAATCAGCTAACATTATATACCAAAATGGCCTATGGCCGAAAATCACTACTTCCTTATGTTACGGATCTAAATCCTGAAACCGCTTCTTGTAGTCGACAACTACTAGATCCCGAAGAAAACCTTCCAAATTTCGGCCATGGAATTCTAAAGGAGTTAGATTCCTATATTTCGGCTAAAGAGAGATTGAAAATCAAATAATAGTTGATCTTACCTTTTGGATGAAATCGGCAACACCCTCTGTCACAACAAAGATTCGGCTTTGGCGATTTTTGGCTTTTGGTGCTATGAATTCGGCTAGGTTGGATTGTGTTTTTGGTTTTGAATAAAAGAGAGAGGAGGCTAGGGAATTTGGATAGACAAAAGAAAAGAGAAGAGAAGAGAAAAGAACCCTAAGAATTTCGGCAGAGAGAGAGAGAGAAGGAAGAAAATTAATGAGTAGCTCTCATTCCTTCCTTTTATAGACGAAATTATCATCTAAGGAATCCTTACTTGGCCACCACTCTTCTATTTGATAGCTTTATCCCTTAATTATCATAAAATAAAAGAGTTTAATCCAACCTTTATCTCGTGGAATAATGATAAATAAATCCTTATTTATCTCTTTAAAATACTTAAGATAAATCATCATTTATCCCTATTTAGTCGAATTTGAAAGAGAATAAACTCCCTTTTAAGAGCCTTGTTGCCATCCACCTACAGGCTTCGGAAGCAAAATAAAACTTCTTTTATTTGCTTCCCATGTGACTCGAACTCGTGCCCAACACCCTTGCATGTGGCGCCATTTCCAGAGGCCCTAAGTGGCATCTTCAGCCACTTTTCCAAGCCTGTTTGTGTGTCAAATTTCACATTCTTTTTCTCTTAAGGCCACCTTGCCTTAATTTCCCCTTTTAAATTAAAATTTCAAAAATTTCCAATGTATCCCCCTTTTAATCCTAGAGTTTTAAAAACCTTTAAAACATCACCAACCACACTTAAAGCCTATTAACACTTGAGTTATGCTCCAAACGCACAACCCCTAATCTAGGATGTTACATTATAAGTGGGTAAGTCCGACTAATAAGGTTCTCGCTCTAACTATATCCTTTCTATTGCTAAGATTGGTACTTCGCAGAATTGGCGAAGTTCTTCATAGCACTCAACCACGAAGTTATCAACCTTATTCGATCTAAGTTTCGCAACTTAGGCGGTCTCTGTTGGTGAATTCTCCCAAACCGATTCGGTTTGCCTAAGAAGGGTGTGACATCTACTATTTCTCTTAGTTGTGATAAACACATTAATAAATCTTTCGAATCTATTGAACATCCTTCCAACCCAATATTTCCCTACATATAGGGCCAACTTTTTAACGTAGAGAGAAAAGTTTATCTTCAAGATTCCTCCAATGCTTAGGTGTTAATAAAATAGGACAATAACATTTTAACAAAATTTCATGGTCTATTAAAAAGCATAAAACTGTGATGAGTATGAAAATAGGTCTTATGAGCTATTTCTACTAAGGTTATTAGTATTATACGGGTTGGCATAACGTTTCTATTTCAGTATTGTGTGTATTGGTATCGATATGTTTCAGCGTATCATTTTAGGTTTATTAATATTTTCAAATATTTTTCGTATATACTTTCATAGTCTAATTTTTAGGTTCTTAATAAAATGCATGTATTAATATAAATACATGCAAATACACTATACTTGTTGAGGGCCGAGTTACCTACCTAAAATTTGGGAGTGTTTGGACAAAAATATTAAGCTTAAAAGTGGGCTTGGGTAATGAGATTAGCCGTTTAAAATATGGGTCAGACGCAGGCTTAAATATTCAAATCTCAAGCTTGTCCTGACTCAAACTATTTTCAACAATATAATATATATTTCATTTATTTTATAATATGTAATTTATATCATAAGAAAAATTAAATATATTATACTATAATGTAAATATTAAGAAATATATTAGTTTGTTTATGTTTGAAAATTTTATAAACGAAAATATAATGATAGTAAAAGATATATAATTAATAAATTTTAAATAAAATAATTATATTTTAAAAATTAAAAAATAGTATAAAAGAATTTAAATAGACTTGGATTAGCCTTTTACAAATACAGATAAATTTGAATAAAATTTAAAACTGGATTGTGCTACTATTTATGGTATTAAATATTAATACTAGGCATAGTACCGAAACTCGACACATGTGAACATTATCTAACTACTTTCTCCTAAGATATATGTGGACATTATCTAAGAAGCACAACTGAGTGGAGATTATAATTACCAAAAAGAAAAAAAGGGGGCAGAATGAGTTTCCATGCATAATTGAGAAAGGGAAGTGGAATCAATTGATAAGTTTCAATCATGCATAATTAAGTTCCCACAAATTAAGTCCACTTGTTGAAATTGTATGGAAACCTTGTGAATGGAACAATCATTTTAATTTAAATTTTTATATGACTTCTGTTCTATAATGTCAACGGAATAATAATCCAAAACTAGAAGGAAAAAAGGCTTAATGAAATCTAATATCCTTATTCATGAGGATAATATGGATCAATAATAAGGATTTCAGACCATGTTATACTTGGGTTCCCTCTAATCTCTCCTTTCAACGGCAGGGATTGTGCCAAATAACTAAGTAGTATATATGGCACTTTTCCTTCATGGGTCTCTATATATATATCACCTCCACACTTTTGATTGCAAACAAGCTTTCAACATACCACAGGGACACTCACTTGTGCTGCTGCAAGGATACGCAGAAAAAGAATGCACTACACCAAAACAGACTTTTAGCGGCGTTTTTTTGGCCACTAATAATATTTGCGGCGCTTTTAAAAGCACCGCAAAAAACGCCGCTAAAGACAGCGTCGCAAAAGTTACCGACGTTTATTGTGATAAAACGCCCTAAAGGTCGGGACTTTTAGCGGTGCTTTTATAAAAAACGCCGTTAAAGGTGGGGACTTTTAGCGACGCTTTTCTAAAAATGCCGCTAAAGGTGGGGACTTTAGAAAAGCGCTAAAGACAAATCATAAAAGTTACCGACGCTTATTGTGATAAAATGCCGCTAAAGGTCGGGACTTTTAGCGGCTTTTCTAAAAACGCCACTAAAGGTTGGGACTTTTAGTCGACTTTTCAAAAAACGTTAAAGGTGGGGACTTTTAGCGCGCTTTTATAAAAAACGCGCTAAAGGTGGGGACTTTTAGCGCTTTTCTAAAAACGCTAAAGGTGGGACTTTTATGCTTTTTTCTAAAAAAACGCCGCTAAAGGTGGGGACTTTTAGCGGCGCTTTTCTAAAAAACGCCGCTAAAGGTGGGGACATTTAGCGGCACTTTTCTAAAAAACGCCGCTAAAGGTGGGGACTTTTAGCGGCGCTTTTATAAAAAACGCCGCTAAAAGTTGGTACTTTTAGCGGCATTTTTATCACAAATGCCGCTAATTTGCACAGATTTGCAATGCTTTTTTTTTTCCAATATCCTACCCTCCCTGCATTAAAACCAACCAAAAACAGTAGCAATTGCATATAATTTCAACCCAAGACAGCAAATAAAACATTTAAATCTCACCAAAAGCATTAAATCTAAACGATACTTCAAATTTAATAAAAGATATATGATATACATTAATAAATTAAGTATAATTCAAATAATTCTTACAATAATGTTAATTGTAACAATGTTACAAATCATCTTACAACAAGAAAAGAAATGTTTAAGATGGCGGCCTCTACGACTGCTGGAACAACTTCATCATAGTCCGAAGCCATAGCTAGGGTTCTTCATACTTTCGCTCGCTACGCCTCCTCATTGCTTGCCTCCGCTCTAAGTTGAGCAATATGCTCCAGCCTCTCATTTCTTGCCTCCGCTCTAGGTCGAGAAATTTGCTCACCGTGCTCGTTTCCATCTGAGATATCTGGTCTTTTAGTCTACGAACTTGAAGACGAGATTGACTCCGGAAGGCATGTATTGTGGAGCGGATCAAAAATATTGGGTGGGGTAACACCGGATCCTTGACATCGAACCCGACCATACCTTTTAAGACCCAAAACATTAGTGATAATTTTGTTATAAATATACTCAAGATTAACATAACTATCAATCAAGCAATGTACCTTTCGTAACCCAAAACATCGAGAATAATTTTGTTATCAATCTCCTCGAGATTAACGTAACTATCGATTTAAGCAACCGCTTCATACTCTTCCTTCTTCTCCTTTAGTTTATCCTAATAAATCAATGAAAGAGTTAGAAACGAAATATATAATAAAAAGGAATGCAACATAACTTAAAATTATAAATTTAAAACTACAAACGATGAATTAAACTATTCTAATTAAACATTATAAATATTTATAATAAATCAAAATTTTTAAGTAAATAAACCAAAATTTCTCATGACTTTGGATGTCATCGGAGATCCATCCTTCTTCCTATATGTAATGTCAAAAAGTCAAGGCGTCAACTTTTGACTGTATCGAAGCTTCCTACATTATAGTAGAAAAATATAATTTAATAGTATAAAGTCATTAATATTTGAAAGAAATAATAAATTATAATACCTCACCTTCACCTACACAAGCAAAACTTCTGGAACCTACCGTGTGCGTGAATTTTTGTTTTTGTCTGCTGCTTGTTCCAACTCGCTCACAGTTCTACATAATGGAATTTGAATTATGTATATAGTAAATACGATAAACCGAAAATTTTATAAGACTTTAGAAGTACGTAATACCTCTCCTTTCTTTGAATTCCAGAATCTAACTTGATCTTCCCATGGGTACCTCAACATTCTTGGCGAGACATTTCGCAATTTTTCGTCGAGGCTTATGTCTTTCTTAAAATATTATTTTTCAAATATGCTTTTATTGTCTCTCCATTTTTTACCCAATGTCTTCTTAACATTGTCATCGGAGACATCTAAAGCAAATCTATCTGAACAAAAAAAGTTTAAAAAGTTAATATAAATAAAAGTTAAATTAAAATATTATAAATTACATTCACGTTTTGTTACCTTAATATTATCGAGAGCCTGATTTTTGTTGGCATCGGGCATGTGATGCCATGATTCGTACTTAATGGGCAACATATTGGCATTTCGTGCTATAATGCCCAAATAGCTCGCTAACAATCGAGCTTCAGATCTAATAGGTTGGCCATGATTGTTTCTCCTTACTTTAACACGCTCGGTAGGCTCTAAGTCCTATAAATCTTTAAGCAATGTACGTCCCCGATCGCTATGCGTCCCACACCTTCAGTTGAAAAATGATATACTATTATATTAAAATTGAAAAATAAATCAATAATAAAATTCAACATGCATGTAAAATGAACTTAACATTACTTTGAAATTACAGAGGCTCGCCATCTATGTCCTACAGACTAGAAGATCCAACAACTGCATCGCTCACTATTTGCTTCTTCGAATTTAGAGTATTGTGGACAATGGTTAAATCTAAGTAATCGCCTTCTAGGCATTTTTCCGCAATACACATGAAATAGTTCAAAATTTTAGTAATAAATAACAATAATAATAGTACATTTAAAATAGTTAAATTATATAACATGACTAACATTAAAATTATAATATTACATATAAATAATAAATTATAAAATGTTACTAAATCATATTTCAGAAATATCTTCGTCCACATCCTGACGAACCCATTGAAATTGTTGACTAGTACTAGGGATATTTTATTTAAGTTTTGTTCGAAAAGGCAATGTTTCGATCTTTCTATTATGTCATCTTTACTTCCACCGCCAATGTCGAACAAGTCTCTAGGGGTGTTTTGAAGTACAACGTACCAACCCTCATCAGTTGGATCTTCTGAGTAAAAAACTTGTTTAACTTGAGAAGAAAACACATACGGCTCATCCATCAGTTGTTCTCCGGTGTGAATCAATCGAGAGAAATTCACCATTGTAAAGCCATATTGATCGTTTTTAATTCCGCGAGCCGTATTGACATCAGCCCAATCATCTCGAAATAAGACAACTTTGTATTTGTCGTAATAATCCAACTTAATGATGTCAGTAATAAGTCCGTAATACTCTAGATTCCCCTCGACAGGATTACTATCCCTAGCACTAGCATAACTTGTAATTGAAGAATTAGCCACAATTCCACAATTTTGGTTTCTCCTCAATCTCTCGCGATACCTTGTATGAAATCTATATCCGTTGATGAGGAAGGCACTATATCTTTTCAGTATTCTGTTTGGACCTTGTGAAAGCCATTTAACTTCGTCATTTACTTCATTCCGACTCCAAACCTATGGAATTGAAAGTAAATCGAGTAATTATGAATGTTCTGAGAAAACATTATTACTTGTCAATGAAAACTTAAGTTGCATACCATTTGGCTTAACCATTCATGGAATGATTCTGCGAACAACTTATTAATTTCTCGTCGATTTAATCTTCGAGATAGTGAACGAGCTCTGAATATTTGTTTGTACTCACTATGGTCAAAAAAGTTTTACTTTGTTAGAAGATTAACAAATTATAATTGATGAGTATTTATCAAATTCTAGAACTTACTTTCGAAATGATTCCATTGAATCGTGATGAAAAAGAACGTATCGATGTGCTTGGACCTACGATCTATCGTCTAATTCTATAATTTTGACTTTACCGATCAGTTCTCCAAAACTTTGAAATAAATAAGTATCGGCCAAATTATGATCTGTAAGCCCAGCATTTCTACTTAGTCTGTTCATTCTTGTTTCAACATCTTCCAAATACCTCGAACAGAAAGTCATACATTCTTCTGCCAAGTAGCCCTTGA
The DNA here is from genome assembly GCA_025506655.1 of Gossypium rotundifolium. NCBI lineage: Eukaryota > Viridiplantae > Streptophyta > Magnoliopsida > Malvales > Malvaceae > Gossypium > Gossypium rotundifolium. The sequence continues at coordinate 12,007,726 of CP106733.1, forward strand.
CAATTGATCTTTCCGGATAACACTTATTGCGACAGTAAGACTTCAATTTGGATAGGAACCTAAACACGATATACAACATTATCAAAAGTTGCAACTAAAGGCATTGAGGTAAAAGAAGGAATATTTTGCAAATAAAGTAAGACCTTTCAATGGGATACATCCATCGATAGAAAATGGGTCCATCAAGTATTGCTTCACGCGGGAGATGAATTAACAAGTGCACCATAATGGTGAAGAAGGAAGGCGGGAAAATCTTCTCCAGATTGCATAAAGTCAATGCGGCTCAATCTTGTAGTCTCTCAAGTTCTTGAACATTCAAAACTTTACCACAAATACCTTTCATTATATTTGACAGTTCAATTACGTTAGCCGTCACCTTTTTCGCAGATACACCGCATAGCAACCGGCGGTAAGTCTTGCATCAAGATGTGATAGTCATGCGATTTTAAGCCATATAGTCTTCGATCCTTAAGACTCACACATCGCGATATATTTGATGCATACGCATCCGGGACCTTTATGTCCTTCAACACCATACAAAACACTTTTTTCTCCGTCTTCGACATTGAAAAAATAGCAAGCGACAACTGATATTTCATATTCGGAAGTGCTTGGGGATGAAGCTCACGCCGAATTCCCATATGGACTAAATTAAGTCCACTCTGAAGATTATCTTTCGATTTTCCATCGACATTCAAAATAGTCCCAATGATGTTCTCGCAGACATTTTTCTTAATGTACATGACATCAAGATTATGGCGTAAAATCCGATGCTCCCAATAAGGAAACTAAAAAAAAAATGCTTCTTTTTTTCCACAAGTCCGCCTCATTAGGATCGTCTTCTTTATCAGATTCACCATCAGATTCATCCCTAGATCTTCTATTTCTTTGCGGGCTGGTCGGTTGATTCATCTTCCCATAAATGGAATTCATATCTTTCAACATTAACAATATTTCAGATCCACCGGTCTGCGAAAGAGCTTCTCTGAACTCTTCAGTACCGTCAAACTAAGCACTCTAAAATCTAAATCTATGATTTTTCGGTAACCACCGACGATGCCCCCATGTAAGAGAACTTCTTTCCATTATATAACCATTGCGAACATGTCTGCGCAGCACAACACGGGCAAGCATAACGACCCTTGGTACTCCAACCAGATAAATTAGCATAAGCCAGGAAGTCATTAATAGTCCATATCAAAGCCGCACGTAAATTAAAGTTCTCTTTTCTCATTGCATCGTATGTCTGAACACCAGCCCATAGTTGTTTTAACTCTTCAACAAGTGGTCGCAAGTAGACGTCAATATCATTCCCTGCCCTTTCTCTCCGTGTATAATCATAGACAAGATAAAAGATGATTGTTTCATGCAAACCCAAGGAGGCAAATTGTAGGAACAAGCACCACGAGCCAAGCATCAGACGTTGTGCTCATGAGTTTGTAAGGGTTAAATCCATCGATCGCTAGCCCAAGCCTCACACTTGAGGATCACTTGCAAAGCTTGGAAATTTGGAGTCAAAAGATTTCCAAGCTAAATAATCTGCAGGATGCCTTAACAATCCATCATCAGTTTGTCCATCACGGTGCTACGTCATTGACTCGGCGTCTTCGACGACATGAAAAGCCGTTGAAGCCTTGGTATTAGCAAAAAATATCGTAAAATCTTAACTGGTTGCTTCCTTGATATTGTATCGTGATCTTTCTCATTACTATCCTCTGTATTTCTATTAATCCAATGGGATTGACCGCATACATGACAATACTGTTGGTTTATCCGGTCGCCCCAATACAACATACATTCATTTGGGCAACTATGAATTTTTTTGTAGCCAAGGCCCAAATCCTTTATCAGTTTCTTCATGTCTTTGGAAGATTGAGGGATTTTCGCAAAAGGGAACATTTCTTGCAGAAACTCTAACAGTATTGTCAACGAGTTTCCGATCCATCCTCCCAAACATTTCAAGTGAAAAAGACGAATACAGAAACTCAGTTTGGAAAATTTTGATCCCTCATACAGTTCTTCATTCATTTCACCAAGTAACGTGTAGAACCTCGAAGCTTCTTCATTTGGCTGTTCATCAGGTACACTTCTTCCCCTTCGGTGAAAGTATTTCCACCAAAATTATAATCATCGGTTGCACCCAAGTCGTGGAAATGACCAAACCATCATCACAAGATATTAAAAGCATCCCGCAACATGCCTTCCATGTTATCATCTCTAACATTGTCATTGTAAGCACTATGAGGATAACCCAGATTCATCGATGAAGATGCTCTACTAGATGTACGCTCTCCATGAAAAATCTATTTTTTGTACCCCCGGACAAAGCCATCGACAACTAGATGTTCGTAGACAACTTCACGATAATGCCAATTAATATTGCAACACTTCTTACAAGGGCAAAGAATCATATTCTCTTGGCTTGCATTTTGAAATGCGAAATTCAGAAAAGTTTCTACTCCATTTCGATAGCCGTTGCTTACCCTTGACAATTTCATCCAAGTCCTATCCATTCTGTAGTTCTTGAAGTCTAAAGTTGACAATAAATTACACGGCTAAATTGTTAATTTATAATTTATGTAAGTACTGATATGATCATATATATAACCGAGTACTATGTAAGTTATGTAAATTATGTAAGTTATGAAGTTTGATCTTAAAATTATGTAAGTTATGAAATTTGATCTTAAACTTATGTAAGTTATGAAATTTGATCTTAAAATTAAGTAAGTTATGTATGATTCATCATACGTGGCATTGTTACACCGGGAGGATCCGTTATATCTTCTTGTGAGATATAAGGCAACCCGTCAGTTTCCAAATTTATATACTTTGAATCTTTTTTCTATACAAGTATTATGTAAGTTATGTATTCTTTAAGATTCATCATACGTGGCATTGTTACACCGGGAGGATCCGTTATATCTTACAGTGAGATATAAGGCAACCCGTCAGGTTTTCAGCCTATATACTTTGAATCTTTTTTCTATACAAGTATTATGTAAGTTATGTATTCTTTAAGATTCATCATACGTGGCATTGTTACACCTGGGGAGGATCCGTTATATCTTACAGTGAGATATAAGGCAACCCGTCAGGTTTCCAGCCTATATACTTTGAATCTTTTTTTTTATATACAAGTATTACGTAAGTTATGTATTAAGTAAGTTAAATAATTTGATGAAAGCTATGTAAGTTATGTAAGTTATGTATTATGTAAGTTAAATAATTTAATGAAAGCTATGTAAGTTATGTAAGTTATGTATTATGTAAGTCAAATAATTTTATGTAAGTTATGTATTATGTATTATGTAAGTTAATTTCAAATTTCAAATCGAGAACCAGTTGAAATTGAAAAATTTTATTATATGTTTTTTATAATTGAAATTTGATGTGATGTTGTTAAATTTAAAAGTTTTAACTTACTTCTTTTAAAAAGAAATATTTTCTATATTAAAACATTTTAAAATTCATCATGGTAAACAAGTTAATAATTTTGAAAATTCTTATCTTTTAAGTTAATAAATCATCATGGTAAACAACTTACTTCTTTCAAATAATTTTCAAATCATCCTATATTATGATTTTTGGATTCCAAAGAAAATATTCCGAGAAAGGCAAAAAGTAGGTGAACCTTTAGCTATCTTGTTGAAGCTCATAGCATTGCCATGGGACCACCATACCGCACTTTACGCATGCATCGATAGCTTCTTCTTCTTCTTTTTTCTTTATACATATAATGGTTAAAAATTTCAAATATTTTATATAGAAGTATTGAAAGACATAAACAGCTTTATAAATAATAGTTGTTGTTGTTAAATTTTTATTTGTTTATATTTTAATAACTCTAATTGTAACATCCAAGATTAGGGGTTATGCGTTTGTGCATAATTCATGAGTAGTAGGTTTTGGCAGTGTTTGGAAGTGAATTAAGGGTTTTTAAAATCCTAGGATGGAAGAGAAAGCTTTGGACAATTATTGGTTTTTAAGTTAAAAACAAGAAGTGATGTGGAAAAAGTGGCAAGGGACGCCACCTAAGGTACAAGGGTTATGGCATCAAGTGAAGTACTTTGAGGGAAGAGGTTCGAATCCCATTATGTGCATCTTTTCTTAATAGCATGTTTACTGTGATATGTGGTGTGCATTTTAGAACCTTGGAAATGCTTTAGAAAATATTAAGTCTTAAGAGGAAATATAAGGAAATGTAAGGAAATGAAAGGAAATGAAATGAAGTGTAAGGAAATGAAAGGAATGTAAGGAAATGTAAGGAAATGTAAGGAAATGTAAGGAAATATAAGGAAATGTAAGGAAATGAAAGGAAATGAAAGGAAATGTAAGGAAATGAAAGGAAGTGAAAGGAAATGTAAGGAAATGTAAGGAAATGTAAGGAAATGTAAGGAAATGTAAGGAAATGTAAGGAAACTTGGAAATGATTTAGAAATGTTAAGTTTCAAAAGGAGGGAAGTAAACATTTTGGAAACCTAAGCTAAAAGAGGAAAGTAAACATTTTGGAAACTTAAGTTAAAAGAGGAAAGTAAACATTTTGGAAACTTAAGTTAAAAGAGGAAAGTGAACATTTTGGAAACCTAGGAAATGTCAAGCTTAAAAAGCCAAACGAAAATTTTTGGAAACTTAGAAATGACCTAGAAATGTCGAGTTTTAAAGTTTAAAAGAGAAAATTAAGGCAAGGTGGCCTTAAGAGAAAAGTATGTGAAAATTGACACACAATCGGGCTTGGAAAAGTGGCTGAAGATGCCACTTAGGGCCTCGAAATGGCGCCACATGCAAGGGCGTTGGGCACGAGTTCGAGTCACTTAGGAAGCAAATAAAAGAAGTTTTATTTTGCTACAAAGAGCAGAGAGGTGGACGGCATGTGGGCTCTTAAAAGAGGAGTTTTATTTCCTTTAGAATTTCAGCTAATTAGGAGATAATTTTGGATTAATTCTTTTGATAAAGTGATAATTATCACATAGGAAGAGTGGTGGCCAAGTAGGGGACTCTAGCCTAGTAATTTCAGCTATAAAAGGGAAAAAGGCCATTCATTCATTCATTCACTCTTCCTTTGCGAATTTCTTAGCAGATTCTCCTCTCTTAAAATTCCTACAGCTTTTATTCTTCCTTCTCTTTTCTTTCTAATCCTCCAAAAGTGAAAGTTGTGAGAGCATCTTTTAGCCATAATGAATCCCTAAAGGTTGAAGTAAAGGTGCAATCGATTCCTTCAAATAAGGGTAAGATCCAAGTTTAGTTTCCATTCTTTTATATTTTAGACTTATCGAAATTTAGGGACTAATTTCGATTATTAATCTTAATGAATCATGGAAGGAGAAGTTCTTTTCCGAAGGTACACCATAGGCGCGTGTTCCTAGTTATTCGGTGAATTTGGGATTTAAGATCCTTAAGGTAAGTAACTATGAATATTCGCCAAGACCCTATTTTTGTAGTAGATCTATTATTATGTGTTTTAAGTGAAAACTAACCGATTCAAGGGATCTAGTGAGTAGTCGATTTCAAAGGGGAAGAATACAAGTTTTCGGATTTGATTTTTATTCAATCGGCATCAAGGTAAGTACACAAATCCTACTAGGATTTGGTTTTATGGCTTAATAGGCCTTTACTAAATATTACCATGTTGGTAGAATGTAGGCATTAAAATCTAAGGTAGTAGATCGATTTCGGATTTCAAGTGAAATCGTTAAGCGAATCAGTGTGTACCCTACCCTAAGTTTTAATATGTTCATGGCTATGTTTTAAATTAAATGTGTTAATATGAAAGTGTAAGAATATGGCTAAGGTACTGTGTGTACCCCACACTAATCTTAATAGATTTATGGCTTAAACTTGATATATGTGTTAATATGAAAGTGTAAGAATGTGGCTAAAGTACCATGTTATGGTACGAAATACTCAGGTCCGTTTTTCTACTCCTACTAGGATTACGAAATATGTTATACTTAACATGTGAAAAGTGACAAGAATGTGAATTTAAGTATGATATGCATGATATGAATAATATGGGGCATTCGGGTTATTTGAGAAAGGGAAGTGAATGTGATGACTTGGTCTCACTATCTCGAATGTGGTGACTTGGTCACATTATCCGAATGTGGTGACTTGGTCATATTATCTAAATGTGGTAACTTGGTTACATTATCTCGAATGTGGTGTCTCATGACACAATTATCTGTGGCTATGCCACAAATTTTATAAGGCGATGAGCACGTCATTGCAGATCGCCTTCGATGGTGTGTAGCGGATGGAGGGTTGACTTAGTAGTCCCCACGGTGTGCAGGATGGTACGGGTGGAGTGTAGCGGATGGCATATAGGTTTGGGTTCGGGTTGCATCATATTGTTTGAATGCTTTATGAACATGTATGATACTTGTATGGTATGCCTGAAATATTAAATTTTAGTGTTGGTTATATATTGAGTCTGTTGACTCACCCCGTTGTGGGATTATTTTCCAGGTGACGATCAGTGATGGACCGGGCCGGCAGAAGCTTAGGGATGACCATGCTCAGCAAAAAATTCATTTTATTCTGGACTATTTTATTTTAATTATTTTGAATATATATTTTGGGAATTATTTGATGTAATAAGGCCTTAGTAGAATTATTTTATTCTGTTTTTATTTATTAAGCTTACAAACTTCTATTTATTAAAAGATTATGTAAATTCTATTTTTAAAACAAAGCCCAAACGTTTTGTCACCTAAAGTAAATGATTTTTAATAATGAAATAAACTTGTTTTCATCTCAAGCCCAACCCAAACCGATCTTTCTTCCAAATCACACAAGTTTTTCCTAAGTAACAAAAGAATTTGAAACGGTTTACACCGGGGAACATACCAGATACGGTCAAGGCTCGTGGGCCGGGTTTGGGGTGTTTCAATTTGGTATCAGAGCCCAGTTTTAAACTCTCGGCCTGTGGGCTAAGGCCCAAAACGTTTTCAAATCGAGCCCAAATGAGTTTCTTTGAAGTTAAGCAGGTTTTCTGGCATGGCACCTAAGTCTCCGACCATGATCCACGGTAAGTACCCTAACCATCGTGTGATTATGTGAATTATAGAAGGGTAGAAAAGGCATGGAACTTAGAATAGTATGATAGGTAATTGAACCCTAGGACTAGTCTACTCCAACTATTACATAAGACTTAATTGACTAACTATACAAACCTATGGCTAAGTCAACCGAGTTAGGGTGTGGTAACCCCATGCGCATGTCTAGGATTGGATCTGGAAGAGCACAGTATTTACGATCCTAGTGACTCACCTCCTCTTGGCAGAATCCTGCAGTGCGTAGCTACGGTTCACCCTAACCAAGAGGACTCACTCATGAGCTAAACTCAATAACTAAAACCCGAAAGGGACTAGCCATGTTTTTATGAAAACCCTAGTTTTAAAACTCTTAAAATTCCCTTTTAATTTGAAAACGCTATTTTATAAATTTCTCTGAAATATTTCTTGATTTATGAAAAATTACCAAAATGCCCTTAGTGGCGAAATTACAAAAATGCCCTTGGTTTCTAAAATTTCTGTACCACCCCGATTTCAATAAAATTTTCCTTACTTTACAAAAGCATCCAAGAATTCTATTTTGCAAATATTAATACCTTGACTTTGAAAAATTACGGAATTGCCCCTGAATTACAAAATTACCAGAACGACCCCTAATTTTCAAAGTTTTTGCAACAATACTGATTTGGAAAACAAATTCTCAAAAACAACCCTCAAGTTTTGTAAATTCCAAAATATCCTTGATTTATTAAGATTTACAAATTCACCCGGGTTAATTACCAAAATACCCTCGAATCTCAAAATTTCCTAAAAACCCCCGGGAATGCAAAATTTCCAGAATACCCTTATTGAAAAAAATCACCAAGGAACCTTATTTGACAAATTATGAAAATACCCCTGTAGGGCAAATTACGAAAATACCCTTGGGTAGTGGAAAAACAACAACAATGAAAACTACAACATTTCTCTGAATGAACGAAAGTTCATAATTGGTTGATGAATGTGAACGTGACTTTCCGAATAGTGAACTTGAGCTGAGAACTTTGTTTGATCGAAAGAACCACTTTTAAACATCTCTTTTCATAAAACTGTTCGCGGTTAATCAGTGAAACAAAAGTACTAATGAATAAAACTCTTAAATCAGATTAAATCGCGACGTTAGAAAATGAGTTCTGAGGGACGTGAACTTAGAGAATTGTTCCTGGAAAGTATGATGGTTCTATTAAGATCAGAGTGCGCAGCGTAAGCATAAGTGCGGTGAGAAGGATTGTACGACTGTTAGTAAGTAATTTTGAGGACGAAATTATTTTTAAGGAGGTAGAACTATAACATCCTAGATTAGGGGTTATACGTTTGTGCATAATTCATGAGTAGTAGGTTTTGGCGGTGTTTGGAAGTGAATTAAGGGTTTTAAAATCCTAGGATGGAAGAAAGCTTTGGACAATTATTGGTTTTAAGTTAAAACAAGAAGTGATGTGGAAAAAGTGGCAAGGGGCGCCACCTAAGGTACAAGGGTTATGGCATCAAGTGAAGTACTTTGAGGGAAGAGGTTCGAATCCCATTGTGTGCATCTTTGCTTAATAGCATGTTTACTGTGATATGTGGTGTGCATTTTAGAACCTTGGAAATGCTTTAGAAAATATTAAGTCTTAAGAGGAAATATAAGGAAATGTAGGGAAATGAAAGGAAATGTAAGGAAATGAAAGGAATGTAAAGAAATGTAAGGAAATGTAAGGAAATGTAAGGAAATGTAAGGAAATATAAGGAAATGTAAGGAAATGAAAGGAAATGAAAGGAAATGAAAGGAAATGAAAGGAAATGTAAGGAAATATAAGGAAATGTAAGGAAACTTGGAAATGATTTAGAAATGTTAAGTTTCAAACGGAGGGAAGTAAACATTTTGGAAACCTAAGCTAAAAGAGGAAAGTAAACATTTTGGAAACTTAAGTTAAAAGAGGAAAGTAAACATTTTGGAAACTTAAGTTAAAAGAGGAAAGTGAACATTTTGGAAACCTAGGAAATGTCAAGCTTAAAGAGCCAAATGAAAATTTTTGGAAACTTAGAAATGACCTAGAAATATCGAGTTTTAAAGTTTAAAAGAGAAAATTAAGGCAAGGTGGCCTTAAGAGAAAAAGTATGTGAAAATTGACACACAAACAGGCTTGGAAAAGTGGCCTGAAGATGCCTTTTAGGGCCTCTGGAAATGGCGCCACATGCAAGGGTGTTGGGCCTGAGTTTGAGTCACTTAGGAAGCAAATAAAAGAAGTTTTATTTTGCTACAAAGAGCAGAGAGGTGGACGGCATGTGGGCTCTTAACAGAGGAGTTTTATTTCCTTTAGAATTTCGGCTAATTAGGAGAAAATTGTTGGATTAATTCTTTTGATAAAGTGATAATTATCACATAGGAAGAGTGGTGGCCAAGTAGGGGACTCTAGCCTAGTAATTTCGGCTATAAAAGGGAAAGAAGGCCATTCATTCATTCATTCACTCTTCCTTTGTCGAATTTCTTAAGCAGATTCTCCTCACTTTGTCGAAATTCCTACAGTTTTATTCTTCCTTCTCTTTTCTTTCTAATCCCTCCAAAAGTCGAAAGTTGTGAGAGCATCTTTTAGCCATAGCCAAATCGCTGAAGGTTGAAGTGAAGGTGCAATCGATTCCTTCAAATAAGGGTAAGATCCAAGTTTAGTTTCCATTCTTTTATATTTTAGACTTATCAAAATTTAGGGACTAATTACGATTATTAATCTTGGCGAATCATGGAAGGAGAAGTTCTTTTCCAAGGTACACCATAGGCGCGTGTTCCTAGTTATTCGGTGAATTTCGGGATTTAAGATCCTTAAGGTAAGTAACTATGAATATTCGCCAAGACCCTATTTTTGTAGTAGATCTATTATTATGTGTTTTAAGTGAAAACTAACCGATTCAAGGGATCTAGTGAGTAGCCGATTTCAAAGGGGAAGAATACAAGTTTAAGGATTTGATTTTTATTCAATCGGCATCAAGGTAAGTACACAAATCCTACTAGAATTTGGTTTTATGGCCGAATAGGCCTTTGCGAAATAGTACCATGTTGGCCGAATGTAGGCATTAAAAATCTAAGGTAGCAGATCAGATTTTAGGATTTCAAGTGAAATCGTTAAGCGAATCAGGTGTGTACCCTACCCTAAGTTTTAATATGTTCATGGCTATGTTTTAAATTAAATGTGTTAATATGAAAGTCTAAGAAAATGACTAAGGTACCGTGTGTACCCCACACTAATCTTAATAGATTTATGGCTTAAACTTGATATATGTGTTAATATGAAAGTGTAAGAATGTGGCTAAAGTACCATGTTATGGTACAAAGTACTCAGTGCGTTTTCCACTCCTACTAGGATTACGAAATATGTTATACTTAACATGTGAAAAGTGATATGAATGTGAATTTAAGTATGATATGCATGATATGAATAATATGGGGCATTGGGTTATTTGAGAAAGGGAAGTGAATGTGATGACTTGGTCTCACTATCTGAATGTGGTGACTTGGTCACATTATCGAATGTGGTGACTTGGTCACATTATCGAATGTGGTAATTTCGGTTACATTATCTCAATGTGGTGTCTCATGACACAATTATCTGGTGGCTATGCCACGAATTTTATAAGGCTGACGAGCACGTCATTGCAATGCGACCTGCCGATGGTGTGTAGCGGATAGAGGTTGACTTAGTAGTCCCACGGTGTGCGGGATGGTGCGGGTGGAGTGTAGCGGATGGCATATAGGTTTGGGTTGGGTTGCATCATATTGTTTGAATGCTTTATGAACATGTATGATACTTGTATGGTATGCAGAAATATTAAATTTTAGTGTTGGTTACACATTGAGTCTGTTGACTCACCCGTTGTGGGATTATTTTCCGGTGACGATCGGTGATGGACCGGGACGTGAAGCTTAGGGATGGCCATGCTCGAAGAAATTCATTTTATTCGGACTATTTTATTTTAAGTATTTTGAATATATATTTTGGGAATTATTTGATGTAATAAGGCCTTAGTAGAATTATTTTATTCATTTTTATTTATTAAGCTTACAAACTTCTATTTATTAAAAGATTAAGTAAATTCTATTTTTAAAACAAAGCCCAAACGTTTTGTCACCTAAAGTAAAAGATTTTTAATAATGAAATAAACTTGTTTTCATCTCAAGCCCAACCCAAACCGATCTTTCTTCCAAATCACACAAGTTTTTCCTAAGTAACAAAAGAATTTGAAACGGTTTACACCGGGGAACATACCGGATCCGGTCAAGGCTCGTGGGCCGGGTTTGGGGTGTTTCACTAATATAATTAGAAATTTTGTTATTAATATAAAATTTAATTCTCTTTTAAATTTTTTTATATTACTCACTAGTTATAATTTAAATGATATCAACTTTATCCATCAATGATAAATAAAATAAAGTAATAAAATATTGCATTCATAAAGTCAAATAAGCAGTTTAATAAAAATAAATATCCTAAGAATTTACTTGTATTACTTAATTAATAATTATTATTCTTTAGAAAATTAACATTCCTTAACTCATTTTTTAAAATTTATTTTTGTATTTTTAAAAATGTCACGGAACCATTTCGCTTAAGACAATCTAGTTATATATATCCGCATATTATTTAGAGTAAGGTTGTTTGCTCTGTGATTTTAATTAAAATCGGATATTCATCGTCAATAGTAATATAGTAAAGGTTAATTTTTTGTGTTAATTTTAATTTTATATATTCTTACATGGTTATATTGAAATTTGAGTATATATTTAGTATGTCATGTCATTATGTTACTCGTATTAATATATAACTTAGTACATTTATTAAACTTTTTTGATAATTGCTAGAAGATAATAAAATTACTTAGGATCAAACTCAATTTCTTATTCCTATAACATATTAATTTTAGCATCTATTAAACAAATTACGTCTATTTCTTAATTTTAGTATTTAGAATTTTCAAATTTATAAATATTACTTAAAAGATAAGAGTTTATCATCATTTAATTAAAAATTTTTGCAATTTAAACAAGTTCATCATGGTATGATCATCTTGATCATAATTTTGAACCAAAAAGCACCTTAATAATTTCAAGAAGCTACTCTACTCCACTATCACCAAGAAACAGAGGCTGCAAATTGGTACGAATCAGTTGATAAATTAATAGGTGTAAAATGGTGTAAAATCATTTTTCAACAGTTCAATGTGTTTGACACTTACCAGGTAATTACAGCTTTTCGTCAATCCTTTACAACTTAAGCTTCAGTTACTATATAAAACCTGCAAATGCGGAAGTTGAATTAGAATGAAAGCTTATATTGGATAAACGCCAAAAGAACAAACAACAGCTTTGAACAATGTCTCCGGGAAAAATGACTGAAACTAAATAAATGGTCGATATAAGCAGTTTTCAGCATACTTACGTGCTAATTGTAGAAGGCCTATAGAGTCGAAGACTAAACCGGTTTTCAGCAACAATTATGTCAACAAGTTGTATAGCATAGCCTGTGGGTAGCCATTAAAAGTCATGAGATAGTGGCGGTGAGAAACAAAAGAATAAAATTTGGTAATAAGTTGAAAACGAAACAATGTGTTGATATCAGCAAACCTTCCCAAAACTTTTAAGTTAACCAAAGTTGTCAAAATCCATCTAATTCAATTTAAAATTTTTGTATTTTGATTCAATTTAAATTAAAACAATTTAAACAAATCAAATTTGGAAATTTTGAATTGATTAACTTTAGCAACTAATGTAAAACGAAAATTTAAACAAATCAAATCGCTTAAACAACATATACATACCTCTAAGAAATGTTTAGAGAACACATAAAATGCCAAATGAAGACAACCCCAAGAAATGTCACAAATGGTCCGCCAACTTCTTGAGATCAAATACGAATCAAACATTTAAATATCTTCTTATCTACAAACATCATTTTATAAAACAAAATGGTTAGATTCTTGTCATTAAGAAACATTAATCAAACACATAATTGGTTTGAAAATGAGAAGAGAAGAATAAATGTTATAACTTTATAAAAAAATACAAACTTTATAAAGTAAAGACTATTTTTATTTGGGGAACTGCAGTAAAGAGTGGTGGAGTGAGATTATATAAAGAACAATAAACAAAATTGGGCTTGTTGATATGGAAGAATTTGGGGGAAAAGAAACCAAACAAATACATAATTCCAAACAATAAGGAAATGGATGCAGCAAAGCGAAGCCGACTTGCCTAAAATAATACATATTTCTGCATTAGTTTAACATAATAAAGCAATAAAGGAACAACACCTTCTAAGACAACTTATTATGTTGGCTGCTAACACTATGAAATTGATGTTATTGGAAGAAAATAAAAATAAAAAACAGAAATATAAAAAGATATTTGGAACACTGAGAATCTACTTTTATTGTTTTATAAGAGAAATATATTTGTTGGCGCATGCCATCATGACTTTCGAGTCCCATAACTGACATTATTTTGCAGTGTAATGCTTCAAGAACAACAGTGTTTTTAGACAGTATGAAATGGGTAAGTCCCTTTTGTATTTTGCTTTAATTTTTCAATTTTTATCTGTTTTTCATTTATTTTGCTTTCATAAGCTCTCTTGAATATAAAAACATAAATTTAAAGTATTACAAGTATAAATTTTAGAATTAATATCAAATAATTATCTTAAAATATAATAAATATAAGACTAAAACATACTACTTTAAACACTTATCAAATTAACTTCTAGCAAGAAGATAAATTTTATTCATTATTTTGAAAACGCATTAGTGTTGGTTGATATTAAAAGATGATATTATGACATACACATGTGAACTAAAATGTCTTTAGAATGTAACCTATTACCCATATGGCCATATATTTTGATTTGTTCTTGATTTTGAAAATTGGATCTAACTCATTCAAATTTTAGTTTTTGTTCCTCTTTCATACTTAATTTCGAGATTCGCTTTTCATAATAATTTTGATTTAAATGATAAATTAAAGCATTGAAAATTGTGGTAAAGTTTAAACATCTCACTAATATAATAATATCAATATTTTAAAAATGGAATCGGTGAAAACAAATTTATAAATTAAAGGAAAAAACAATGAAAACTATCACCTACTTTTCTTTGTATTTTCATTTCATGTAGTTCATGAAACCACTGCTTATTTTATATTTACTATTTGTAACATCCTGAAATTAGGCCTAGTAGGATTGGGCCTTGAGCCTTAGGAAATTTGAGTATTATGTTGTGTTGGCTTGGGTAGGAATTTTGTGTGATAGCATAGTCTTGTGAAGGCTTGTTTTTATTTAGGAAGCTAGAATAAATTTTAGTATGGCTTATTTAATGAAGTAGGATTAAGTGAGCTTGACACTTAAGTTAATTAAGTGTTCATTTAAAGCATAAGAGGAGTAAGTGGCAAGTTGGTTAAGGAGCTTGAAAGGTGGCTTGAGGTTAGAGGTTCGAGTAGTATATTTAGCATTTTGAAACTTTATTTTTTGTATTTTAACATTAATGGCCGGTCAACCTATTTTTATGATAGGTTGGACTATTTCTTTTGGTAAGTTGAAATTATGATTAAGGAAAGCATGGAATAAGGGATAAGAATCTTGAGTTTATGGTATTATGAGGGGACAAGGGCATGAAAGGTGGAGAATGTTTTCCTAGGCCTTAATGGTTGAATGTGGACTGACATGGGTGTCTAGGTGGATGGCCGAATGTGTTAGGTGGTTTGGGGAGGATATTTGGCCAACTTTGGCATTTGGGCACCATTTGGCATATTTTCTTTTCCTCTCCAAGCAAATTCCTCTTTGGTAGAATGCACTTAGGCATTTTTGTGCAAAATTTTTTGGATTTTAGCCTCATTTTGTTGAATCAAATATCATTTCTCTTTCTCTCATTTTTCCTTTTGACACCAAAACTACCTTTTTATTTATGTGCATTTTCTTTTGGGCAAACAAGGTGTTGGCGAATCTCAATTCTCCCATCTCTCTCTTTTCTTCCTTTGATTTGTGCTCAAACACAAATCCTTTTCTTTCATTTGGCGAACCTCGTTCTTCCCCAAATCCTCTTTTCTTTTCTCTCTTCCATTGTTGATTAAACCGAATCCTCATCCTCTCATTCCTATTCTCTTTTCTACTCACATACCTTTCTTCTTTCATAACCATATTGTCAAACTTTCCACTTCCTTTTTGCATTGTTTTGGCCGAATATTCAAGGTAGATTTTCTTTGATTTCTATTCAATCCATTTTGAAAGATAGGCTCTTTGGGACGTTGGAAGCAATTGATTTAAGCCTATCTCTCTCTAGCAATCAAAGGTTGGTAAGTCAAAGGTAAGGACTTTAGTTGATTCATCATTCTTTTGAAAAGACTAAAGTTTTGGGATTAAAGTATTGTGGTTTGGCGAATGGCCTTGTTAATAATTTTAGTATTGGCCGATTGTAGGACAAAGTGATCTAATCACGATAGATCGAATTTTGGGAGATAATTCTTACGTTGGTGAAAGGTGTGTATCTTACACACTTATAACTTGATTCATATTTATATATATGTTAAATAACTATTCATGTTGTTAAAGCGAAATGATGAGTTTTGAGATGATACCATGATGGTATGAATGAGGATACTGGTAAGTCCGTTTGATATGTTGTTAATACATGAGGATTGAAATCATGATCTACGATTTATGAGATTTTGTTATATGATTCATATCAAGGTATATTGACATGATTTGTTTATATTATTGATTCATGTGGGATCAAATGAGTGGAGGGGGCAGTGATATTCGTGTCGACGGACACCGGTGTTTTGGTAACACATTGTGACTACTGATCACCGAGGTTTGGTACCTCCAGAGGTTTGGCACCTCATAGCGTCTCGTCCCTGTGGCTTAGCACCACCGTGGGTTGGCCCCACTTTGAGATATGGGATTGACGCCAGTGATTTGGTATCACACGATGGGTTGGCCCCATCATTCGATTTGTGTCTTCGGACACCAGAGATTTGGTATCTCCAGTGATTTGGTATCACATATGTGACTTTAAGTCACCAGTGGTTTGGCATCACCAGTGGTTTGGTACCACACGGGGTAGAAAAGGAGTTATGGATGGCTAGGTGGGGTGCATAATACATATATGTTGCTTGTTATAATTTGTGTAAGAATGTGGCATTTACTCGGGAGAGGGATTATACACTGAGTCTTGGTGACTCACCTTCTCCTTTAATTTTTCAGGTGACTCGTAGATTGCGGATGAGGAACCGGATGGACTCGAGGTGGCCATGTAGTGGACATTAGATATAAAAGAACTTTGAATTTAAATTATTTTTCTGTTGGTTTGTTTTATTTAAGATGTAATAAGGCCTCCTAGAATTATTTTTGTTATTGCTGCATGTTTTGAATGTTTTGTTTAAACTATTTGATGATGTTAAAGCGGATGCACATGTTTTCTCAAATTAAGCATAAAATATTTTAAAGTGCCATCGGGTACATTTGAAGTCTAAACAATTCAACTCAATAAATATTTTAAACAAATTAAGTATGGTTTTTAACAAAGAGAATTGAAAATGAAAGGCATTTCAACAAAATTTTGAATCGGTTTTAAAATGGTTTTCAAAATGTTTTCTCAGAGCAAACCAAATTCGATCGTAATGTTTGGGCCAGGTTTGGGGTGTTACAAATTGGTATCGAGCCAGTTCAAAGCTTCATTGTGGGGGCCCAAGGCCCAAAAATGTTTTTAGTAGGCCTATTTGAAATATTTTGGTTTTGAATAAGCATGGCACCGAGTCTCCGGCACCAATCCGCCTAGGTAAGTACTCCTAACTTCTGTATGATTTATTTTCTGTAGAAGGGTAGGAAGCATGGAACGTAGATAGTGATAAGTACTTTAAACTTTAGGACTAGTTACCCCAAACAAAGACATAAGACTTTAAGAGCCTAATTAAACAAACCTACGACCTAGTCGCCGAGTTAGGGTGTGGTAACCTTGGTGCGCATGTCTAGGATTGGATCCGGAAGAGCTTGGTATTTAAGCAGTCCTCGTGACTCACCTCCTCTTCGCGGGATTCCTACCTGGTTCGTAGCTTCAGTTCACCCTAACCAAGAGGACTCGGTCAGAGGCAAAACCCTAAATAAAACCCGAAAGGGACTAGTCATGTTTTAAGGAAAACTTCGGTTTAAATCACTAAATTATCTCTTTTAGATAGTAGGACAAATTCATTTTCAAAAATTATCAAATATTTTCGGTTTAAAAAAAAATCTTCAAAATATTTCCGGTTTATCAAAATTACCAAAATGCCCCTAGTGGCAAAATTACGAAAATGCCTTTGGTTCTAGAATTATCGAATTATCTCGATTTCAATAAAATCTCCTTACTTTGAAAAAGTAGCCGAAAATCTTGTATTTCAAAATATATACACTGACTTTTGGAATTTACAAAATTACCCCTGATTGACAAAATTACCAAAATACCCCTAGTTTCCAAAATTTTGCCATACCTTTAATTTGAGAAATTTCTGAAAAGAACCCTCTAGTTTTGGAAATTTCAAAATGTTCTGAATTACGAAAGTTTTAAAAAAATTTTCCGATTTATTACGAAAATACCCTTGTAGGAAAATGACGAAAATACCCCTGGGATAGAAACAGGACAGAAATGTCCGAAGAGTGAATAAGTATGGAAGGTATTAGGGAATGGATGTTCTTCTCTGTGTGAACTAGGATAGAGAACTTAAAACCTTGATTGATCGAAAGAATCCCTATTGAGCTTTCCATAAAACTTCTTCGCAAATAACCAAGTGAAACAAATTACTAATCCATAAAATTTTTCTAATCAGATTAAAAACGCGATAGTTAGAATGAGCTCTAGAGGACGTGGCCGTCCTGGACACGGTAGAGGCAAAATGGCTGTGTCGGAACCATCGCTAGTGAAGTATCTAGAACCTTGAGTGTAAACCTTGGAGACTGTACCCAGCAAGTATGTTGGTTTTATTAAGATCAAAGTGCGCAGCATAAGCGTAGTGTGATGAGTAGGATTGCACGACTGTTAGTTAGTTGGAAATTTCGAGGACGAAATTTCTTTAAGGAGGGTAGATTTGTAACATCCTGAAATTAGGCCTAGTAGGATTGGGCCTTGAGCCTTAGGAAATTTGAGTATTATTTTGTGTTGGCTTGGGTAGGAATTTTGTGTGATAGCATAGTCTTGTGAAGGCTTGTTTTTATTTAGGAAGCTAGAATAAATTTTAGTATGGCTTATTTAATGAAGTAGGATTAAGTGAGCTTGACACTTAAGTTAATTAAGTGTTCATTTAAAGCATAAGAGGAGTAAGTGGCAAGTTGGTTAAGGAGCTTGAAAGGTGGCTTGAGGTTAGAGGTTCGAGTAGTATATTTAGCATTTTGAAACTTTATTTTTTGTATTTTAACATTAATGGCCGGTCAACCTATGTTTATGATAGGTTGGACTATTTCTTTTGGTAAGTTGAAATTATGATTAAGGAAATCATGGAATAAGGGATAAGAATCTTGAGTTTATGGTATTATGAGGGGACAAGGGCATGAAAGGTGGAGAATGTTTTCCTAGGCCTTAATGGTTGAATGTGGACGGCATGGGTGTCTAGGTGGATGGCCGAATGTGTTAGGTGGTTTGGGGGAGGATATTTGGCCAACTTTGGCATTTGGGCACCATTTGGCATATTTTCTTTTCCTCTCCAAGCAAATTCCTCTTTGGCCGAATGCACTTAGGCATTTTTGTGCAAAATTGTTTTGGATTTTAGCATCATTTTGTTGAATCAAATATCATTTCTCTTTCTCTCATTTTTCCTTTTGACACCAAAACTACCTTTTTATTTATGTGCATTTTCTTTTGGGCAAACAAGATGTTGGCCGAATCTCAATTCTCTCATCTCTCTCTTTTCTTCCTTTGATTTGTGCTTAAACACAAATCCCTTTTCTTTCATTTGGCCGAACCTTGTTCTTCCCCAAATCCTCTTTTCTTTTCTCTCTTCCATTGTTGATTAAACCGAATCCTCATCCTCTCATTCCTATTCTCTTTTTACTCACATACCTTTCTTCTTTCATAACCATATTGCGAAACTTTCCACTTCCTTTTGCATTGTTTTGGCGAATATTCAAGGTAGATTTTCTTTGATTTCTATTCAATCCATTTTGAAAGATAGGCTCTTTGGGACGTTGGAAGCAATTGATTTAAGCCCTATCTCTCTCTAGCAATCAAAGGTTGGTAAGTCAAAGGGTAAGGACTTTAGTTGATTCATCATTCTTTTGAAAAGACTAAAGTTTTTGGGATTAAAGTATTGTGGTTTGGCCGAATGGCCCTTGTTAATAATTTTTAGTATTGGCCGATTGTAGGACAAAGTGATCTAATGCGATAGATCGAATTTTGGGAGATAATTCTTGCGTTGGTGAAAGGTGTGTATCTTACACACTTATAACTTGATTCATATTTATATATATGTTAAATAACTATTCATGTTGTTAAAGCCGAAATGATGAGTTTTTGAGATGATACCATGATGGTATGAATGAGGATACGGGTAAGTCCGTTTTGATATGTTGTTAATACATGAGGATTGAAATCATGATCTACGATTTATGAGATTTTGTTATATGATTCATATCAAGGTATATTGACATGATTTGTTTATATTATTGATTCATGTGGGATCAAATGAGTGGAGGGGGTAGTGATATTCGTGTCGACGGACACCAGTGTTTTGGTAACACATTGTGACCACGGTCACCAGAGGTTTGGTACCTCCAGAGGTTTGGCACCTCATAGCGTCTCGTCCCTGTGGCTTAGCACCACCGTGGGTTGGCCCCACTTTGAGATATGGGATTGACGCCAGTGATTTGGTATCACACGATGGGTTGGCCCCATCATTCGATTTGTGTCTTTGGACACTAGAGATTTGGTATCTCCAGTGATTTGGTATCACATATGTGACTTTAAGTCACCAGTGGTTTGGCACCACCAGTGGTTTGGTACCACACGGGGTAGAAAAGGAGTTATGGATGGCTAGGTGGGGTGCATAATACATATATGTTGCTTGTTATAATTTGTGTAAGAATGTGGCATTTACTCGGGAGAGGGATTATACACTGAGTCTTGGTGACTCACCTTCTCCTTTAATTTTTCAGGTGACTCATAGATTGCGGATGAGGAACCGGATGGACTCGAGGTGGCCATGCAATGGACATTAGATATAAAAGAACTTTGAATTTTAATTATTTTTCTCATTGGTTTGTTTTATTTAAGATGTAATAAGGCCTCCTAGAATTATTTTTGTTATTCTTTGCATGTTTTGAATGTTTTGTTTAAACTATTTGATGATGTTAAAACGGATGCACATGTTTTCTCAAATTAAGCATAAAATGTTTTAAAGTGCCATCGGGTACATTTGAAGTCGTAAACAATTCAACTCAATAAATATTTTAAACAAATTAAGTATGGTTTTAACAAAGAGAATTGAAAATGAAAGGCATTTCAACAAAATTTTGAATCGATTTTAAAATGGTTTTCAAAATGTTTTCTCTGTAGCAAACCAAATTCGGTCGTAATGTTTGGGCCGGGTTTGGGGTGTTACACTATTTATTTGAAAACTTGGTCACATTATAAACTTTTGCTTTTACTCTTTTAATATTTCAAGCTTCTTTTCTCTGTTATTCCTGAGTTTCCCGTTTTATCTTTTATTAACAAAGGAGATACAAATCTAATTAGTAAAAATAGCAACTGAAGTGCTTATGCCAAATGGTTCATCCAGCTAGAGTTAGGAGGTGGGTTCCTGCAAGACTAGAGCTTGCTCTCTCAGGCATTTTGCAAAAAAAACCCCATTATTTTCCTACCTAAGCTTTGGATTTACTTGAACCAATTTTAAAAATCTAGCTACTTAAGTTTAATGCCATACTTAGAACAAATACGTTTAGGGTTTAAATGACTTACATGTTCAAATTCCCAGCAATCCTTTGCTCGGCTTCTCTAACACATTTCAAAATAACTGGCTTTCCATTATCATCATGGTAAGCACCCTGTAAACAAATCCTAAACATTAACAACTCTATTGCCTTTACATTTTAAGAAATAAAAAGAAAATTGCCCGTCAAATTGGTTTTTACAGTAAAGCAAGTGACTATCGTTGAACATTTTTCCTAGAATCAAAAGGTTAGAAAAAGTGTAGTCACAAACTACATTCATTCGCTGAAAGATACAAAACTAAACATTTCAGAAAGGGTAAACTTACATATGAATAACCCGAGATGCAATAATCAGGATAGCGAAGCAAAGCTAACGAGGCCTCTATGAAAAATCGAAGGGTTTATTTGTAACCAATTTTATCTGTAACCTTAAAATGCTTTATCTGTAACCAATTTTAGAGAGCATTACCTGTTAATACAAACCCTAGCCCCTCAGATGTAGAAGTATCAGCAACTTCAGCAATCCGATTCAGATCCCTTTGAAGAGATCGTCCCGTACCCAACAATCCAACCTAAAAGCGAAAAAAAAAATGGTAATCAGAGACACGGAGAGCACAACTTCATGTCCATCTTATTTTCTTGTCTAACTCATATCTTCTTTTAAATTATATTAAAAATGGTATTCATCAGACACACGGAGAGCAGAGGCGAAGAACTTACTTTAATTTGTAGAGATTGAGGAAGCAGGTACTCAAATTCGGGAGATTGGGGAAGTAATTGGGGATTTTGGAATTGGGGATTTAGGAAGTTAGGAAATTGGGGAAAGAAATCGGGATCTTTGAACTGGAGGAAAGAGGGCAAATGAAATGTAAAAACAAAGAATTAAAACGACACCGTATGGCGAAAAGTTATCAACATTTGTGGCGTTTAAGCTAAAAATGCCAGTAAAGTATAAACATCTTGCGGTGTTTAGGACAAAACGCCAGTAATAACCAAGATAAAACGGCAACGTTTAAAATATTAGTTTAAAAATTTGTGGCATTTTTCAGGAAAAATGCCGGTAAGTCATAACATTTGTGGCGTTTTCTAAAAAACACCACTAACTCTGCAAAAGTGAAAACGGCACCGTCTAAACTGTTCACCATATTTTGCGGCGTTTTGTTTAAAAGCGCCATTAAAAACAAGCTGAAACGTCATCGTTTTTAATATACCGAAGCATATTTGAGGCGTTTATAAGCAAAAATGCCACTAAATGTACACATGAAACGATATCGTTTTGCTAACTCTTTTGCGGCGTTTTCATTAAAATGCCACTAAAATTGCTAAACTTTGAATATGAACCACTTCCTATATTTTAATTTTTAATAGAAACAAAATATATATTATTATATACTTATATATTAAATAATATGGGTATAGTACAAATTAAATGGCATGACTCTTTGTAAATTCCAAATATTGCTTGATTATCAACAATATATATACTTTGAAGCTCAAACCATAAACACTTTAGTTAATTTTAATAGTATACCTTAATTAAACCTCAAACCATAAACACACTCTCAACCCTAAGTATAGTTGAAACTTTAATTTTGATTATATCATACACATTTTAAAAATAAATACATCAATATATTTTATATTGAATAAATATAAATATTTATGCATGCATATATAAATAATAATAAAATAGTGTTAATTATATCAATATAATTGAATGTGTTAATATTTTACAATATCCGGATCAAATTAAAGTATACAATTGCACACTAAACTACTTTTCATGTATGCCTTTGAGATTTAACCCATTAATTTTGATATATATATATATATATATATATATATATATATATATATATATATATATTCTAAAAATAATAATCTTTTATATTTATATTCTAAAAATCTAAAATTAAACCCTAAACCACAAACACAAATCACCAACACTAACCCCTAAACTTTAAAACCCTAACCCATAACCCAAAATTAGTTTAAACCCTAAAATCCTAAGTCCAAAACACAAACCCTAAACCTCAAACCAGTAACCCTAAAATCATGACCTTAAACCCTAAATCATTAAAACTTAAAACCCTAAACGCTTGTCATATCTACAGATCTAACATCGAAACCTTAAAGTTAAACTTACATCGCATTTTAACCTTAAAGTTAAATTTATTTTAAATAATAGTATTTTAATTTTTAATTTTTAACATATATTTTCTATGTTTTTACTTTCAATTTTTTTCACGTGTTATTATTTTTTTGAAGAATATAAATATTCAATTAAAAATAATTGTATTTTAATTAATATAAATAGTTAGAGTTTATGGGTTCCGATAAAGCAAAACTTTTAAATAGTTTATTATCAATTTGTAACTTTTCATAATTAAGTCGGTTTCAAATAGCAAAATAAAATTAATTTGTAAGTAAAAAATTGCAATCTCACCATTTTTATAACATATATTTTTATAAATTTTTAATGATTAAATCAAATTTGATATTCTGTCTTTATTCGATAAACCTTAAACCCTAAACCCATGAACCTTAAACCATATACCCACAAACCCATAAACTCATAAACTCATAAACTCAAGTCATAACCCTAATCATAAGACTAATCGTAAACCATAAACTCTAAACACAAAATCTTGAAATACTGAACTCGAAACCCTAGTTAGCCCATACAAACCACTAAACCCTTAATTATAACCTTAAACCCTAAATTATTTAGATAAATTTTTAATATTATATATTCTTTCAATATTTTAGGAAATTAATTTAAATAACATTTTCAATTTACTATTTAATTTTGTTTCTCTCTGATGCATGAGTTACCAATTTTTTAATTTTAATATATATAAAGCTTATCTATTATCTCTAAAATAATTTAAACTATAATTATAATTTTAATATATATATATATATATAAGAAATTAAATAATTTAAACTATAATATATATATATAAAGTCTGTTTTTAGCGGCGTCTTTTAGCGGCGTTTTTCTAAAAGCGCCGCTAATGATCAGACTTTTAGCGGCGTTTATCCAAAAGCGCCGCTAATGCTCAGACTTTTGGCGGCATTTTTTAACAGCGCCGCTAATACTCAAACTTTAGTGGCGCTTTTCCAAAAGCGTCGCTAATGCTCAGACTTTTCGCGGTTTTTTTAAAAGCGCCGCTAATGCTCAGACTTTTAGCGGCGCTTTCTCATAAGCGCCGATAATGATCACACCTTTAGATATATCCTTTTTCGCGGCATTTTTTAGATAATCGCCGCTATTGCTCATTTTTTGGGGCGTTTTCCTTCAAACGCCGCTAATGTATAATATTTGCGGCGTTTGTCTTTAAAACGCCACTAAAAACGCCGCTAAAAACGACGCTAAAAGTCTGTTTTGCTGTAGTGATGGAAAACTCCAAATATGAGGGAGAATCCCCTTGGTCCACTGGACTTTGCGACTGCTGCTCTGATGTTTCAGTCTGTTCGTAACGTGCTCTTAAATATTTCATCCTTTGGGCTTCCATTCCAATGAAATCACTAATAATTAATCTTCTTTTAATATGATAGGATAGGATATTTATTAATATATGAATCCTCCGTTTTTGTATGTTTAACAGGCTGCATGACAATCTTCTGCCCCTGTATTACTTTCGGCAGGAGCGCTGAGATTATAAACAAAGGAAGTATATGTAAGTATATATGTAATATATATATGTCTCCTTCATTGGTTTTTCATTTTGTTTTGGGGACATAGGGGTGCATGAGATAGGATAAAGGATTGCAAGTAGAGAGTTACTAAATGCTTGCGGTGTGTATTCGGAACTTTGTTTGCAGCATGTGGGGAAAGCTGTCTGCTGTATTGTTTATTACGTCATATAACAGCAGTTCTTCCATCAAAATTCTATGGATGCATTCATCGTAGGAGACTGAGGGGCCAATATGGATTGAAACAAAGCCCTTACAATGATTTCCTCGTCCACTGTTTCTGTCACTGCTGTGCGTTGTGTCAAGAGTACCGACAGCTCAAATACCAAGGATTCGACATGAAACGCGGTTAGTATACATTGTCTTCTCATCAATCTTCCCATTTCATTATTTATTACATAAAATCCAAATTGTTTGGTTATATGTTGGGCATGAATTGTGTTTAGGATGGAAAGGGAATCAAAACCCAGGTGTAACAATGGCCCCAGTTACCGAAGGAGGGATGAAGAGGTGAGTTGGACGTTGGCTGTGGCTCGCAGTTACTTGTGTTTTGGGGCTGTGCCGAATTTTCCAGTCTTTATTTCGAATAAAGAGATGTTGAATTTGCATTCATTTGATTTTCTTTCTGTCTTTGACTTTCCCTCTATATGCATGTTTCTGAATCTCAGTATCTGTCCTCGTTTCGTATGGTAGCCTTTGTTGTCAAGGAAAAATAAATTGTGTTACATTTACTGCATCTTCGGCAGTTTTATATCTTCCTTTAATATTTTCATCCAAAATTTTTTCATACACCATTAGAATTAGTATAATAAAAAAACCAATGAATTAATAACCAAAATATATTCAGACCTAAGTTCAGATTGAAAATCCACACGTAAATAAATACATGTGATGGAACTCAAATTTAAGCATTCAAGATATCAAGATTTTAACCTTTGCGCATTGCTAAAACTGTGTTAATTTGTATCTTTCGCAATTAATCATTATTAGGATTACTTACCATTAAGACACAATTTAATCTAAAATAATATAACTAGTTTTTTTTGTCCGCAATGCACGGTTGATTATATGTATTAATCTATTAAAATGTATTATTATTTATTTAATAAAATTTATTAATAATATGATAAATATATTTTAACATAATATTTTAATATTAAAATATTAAAATTAATAAATTGTATTTTTAGACTAAAGGTATGATTGATAAATCATTGAAAATATTCATTTTACTAAAAGTAACAAAATTTAACATTTATTTTTAATTGCCTTTGATAATCCTATTAACTTTTTACTTATCACTTAATATTGAAAATATTAGGTTAACTTTATTTTCCAAAATGTTAATTTTGAAATTAATTATTTCTTCATTTTATTTAAAATTAAAATATTCAAATTATTATCTTAACTTTTATCCATAGCTATTCAAAATAAAAAATAATATCATATTAATAAAAATAAAATTATGGAATAATAGATTTTCAAAATTTAAGATTTACTACTATCAAACAAAAAAATTATCCTTAGTGCTAATTTTTACTAGTATAATATAAATTTAGTAAAACAAATTTAATACTTAATTTTTCAGCATTTAATTGTTTAGTCTATCAAACACATCCTAAATGTAAATCAAATATTAAATATGGTGTATAAAAGATACTAATATATTATTAAATTTTGTTATATAAATCATACTTAATGATAAATATGAAGCAATAAGTAATTTTACTAATTTATTTTTGTTAAAATTTATTTATAATAATTATGTTAATTTAATATTTTTCTAATTAACTTAAATGTTATGAATTGATTGACGCATAAGTAATTCAACCATTTTTAAATATTATAATATAAAATTTAAATTTTATATTTCAAATGTTTTATATAATTATTCCAAATGTTTTAAGTTTAAAACACATATTTTAAAAATAAAATAGATGTTTTAAATAAAAAAATATTTATAATATAGCAAAATTTATTTAAATTAACAAAGGTTTAATATATATATATATATATATATATATATATATATATATAAATAACTACTTTTAAACTATTTTGTCAAGCTCAAAATATAACACCCCATACCCGACTCGACCCGACCGTTGAGTCCGAGCTACAAGATGCTACATTCGTTTTCGGAGCAACTACGATCAAATATAATCAATTTATACTAGTACAAATCTAAATACAAGAAATATATGAATATTATATGATAAACCAAGCTTTACGGATCTTATACGAGCTTACGAAAGCTCTATTGCTAACCCGAGGTCGAATTAGGATTAAACTGCAATGTTTTCAAAAATCTCAAGTTGATGTCACAACTTCGGGGATTCCTCGTCGCGAAGCAACATACTGACTTTGTATCTTCTTGAATCACCTAAGCATTTGGTATCTTCGCGACGTGGTCGTCTGTTTCTAAATGGTCTAATTTGGCATCTTTTTGAATCACTTAAGCATTTTTAGCAAAAAATACACATCCAATGGATTCAATTATAAATCATAATACCTTTCAAACATATATACATTCCATCCATTTCATTTTCATTATGCTAACCATTAGTCTACTTAGCATAAGTATACATGCATAAATACATACATTACCATATAAATTAATAGCATACTACAATTTATGCATTACCAAATATTGTGACAATCTAAATTGCACAATCCAAACATATAATCACTTCCAATTTACCAATTCTAACTCTAAAAGTTCACAAGATCACATATTATATAAAAAACCAACTCATCCTAGGTACATGTCATATATTTAACCAAACAGGACTATACAAACATAGCTGAGCCGAAGGTCTCTGGCTTTATGATGGAATCGCTTCTCGTAACCGAAACATTAAATTATACCTATGCACGAAGAAAACAAACCGTACATTGAGTAATAAAGCTCATGTTATTTTCATGATTCAAGTCAATATAACACAAGTATCAAATGCAAACAATCAAGTCAAGTCTAA
Organism: Gossypium rotundifolium; assembly: GCA_025506655.1. Taxonomy (NCBI): domain Eukaryota; kingdom Viridiplantae; phylum Streptophyta; class Magnoliopsida; order Malvales; family Malvaceae; genus Gossypium; species Gossypium rotundifolium. The sequence goes on from CP106733.1 coordinate 12,035,362, forward strand.
TTTTTAATCAATACACATACCAAATGTGTCAATAGTTCCCATTAACATATGACATACATATATAGATATATAGGTAGCAATTTGTACTTCAATTCACTAACATGGGCACTTAACTTATCATTCATGCCATTCAACATTAAAATACAAATTCTTCATCATATAGCATACCAAATTGAAGCATAATCCAATCAACCAATTCATATGATTGTTTCATACCTTACTTTCTAAAACATATATAACCATTTTCCCCATATATTTCACTTCATACATACTTGAACATTTCATATCATCATTTATAAATATATACTTATACGAGACACATTCATCAATTTATATATTCAATTTCATCTCATCATTTCAATCTATTTTTAAGCCTAATAGCTCATTCATATTCAATCGGCCCCCAAGACTCATTTTTAACTCATTTTGCTTGACTTTTCACATGCTGTCAAATATCACATTTAATATATATGCAATTGTACCTAATCAATCACATTTGATTTCAATTTACCATATAACCAAATCATGTGTATATAACCCTATTAACCAAACACAGATTTAAAATGGATACACGAATCTGTCACCCCAGGTTGCCCGACAACGATGGTTTTCACAATTTGAATATTCTGTTACCCTAGATTGCTAGTCAATGATACACCCCGGATTTCCTAACAACAATGGTTTTAAATCAATATCCGAACAACTAATAGGGTAACCAAATTTCCAATTTCATTACACGATTCAATTCATACTTTATAATATTTAGTTCATCATTAATTCATCATCTCATCATGCAATATAACATGTTTCACCTCAATTTCATACCAATTATCATATATAAGCTAATTCACGAAATTTCGATTCTATTTAATATAGTCATTGTCTCGATATTCAATCTCAACCATAACAATTCAACTCAAATAACCATGGAAAACTCACCTCAACGTTATATAATGCAAAATGTCATGAATATGCAATAATTATATTGATCCTGAATCATAGAAATATAAATTGATAGCTCGTGTCACTCGTCGTCGGCTCTCGCCTTTCCTTTCCCTTTTAATGACCTGTCGTTGTCTTTAGCTACGGATAATAATTCAACAATGACACAATATCAAATTCCATACAAATCACATTCAAATACCAAGTCTAACATATTTTTTTAGTTTATTAAATTTAGCCCATAAACCCGAGAAAAACATAACTTTCAATCTAAAGCTTCGGATTAAAATCTAATTCACATATACTCATTAGGGAACTTCTACTTTCTATTCCTACCTAAATTTCATAATGGTTTTTCATTTTATTCAATTTCGTCCTTAATATAAAAAATCAATAATTAAGCTTTATAATTTAGTCATTTTCATAAACGAAGCTTAATTTCTATAAATTTCACACTTAATTCATCCAATTTTCAATAATGGAAACTTATCAAATTTTCAAAAATTTATCAAATTGGTACATGAGCTAGCTAAATCAAGCTCCCATGACCTTAAATCCATGAAAATTATATGAAAAAGACTTAAATTACCTTAGGTTTTAGCTTAGCCAAATGTAAGCTTCAACCTTCATCCATGACTTCTTTTATTCTTTTTCTTCTAATTTAGATGGTGGAGGAGGATGATGTTATCATCTTTCCTTCCATTAATGCCTTATATATATATATATATATATATATATATATATATATATATATATATATATATAATTAACAATCAATCAAATTTAATTTAATTAATTATTTTTATTATAAAATTTTATCTTTTAATTAAAACAAAATGAATTTCATCATTCATCCACTAGTTATTAATTATTATTGGTCTATTTATCATTTTATTCTATTGGATAACTTCTATCTAGGTCTCCAAACCATTTTCTAATTAAAATATATAACTATTAGATTTTTCAATTTAGCCCCGAGCCTTAATTAACCATTTTTTCGGCTAAATTACTTAACCGAATTTCAATTCATCTATATACTAACTATGTAGATATCCTTATTTAATATTTATGGACTCGTTTTACGAAAATGGGGTCCTAAAACTGTAATTTTTGACACCATTAAAAATCGGGTTGTTATACAAAAATTTTAAGAGGGGGCTAAATTGATATTTTGAAAATTTCTTACAAACTATTCGAAATGAAAATAAGAAGAAAGAATAACTTTACATAATGAATTTGTAATGGCAATTGTCTACCTTCACCACCTTATCTTTTCACCACTAAGGATTTTTCAATTCAATACTAAATTGATACATTTCAAGGAGAAGATATAACTTTTACAACACTATCTTTGTAACACCCCTAACCCATATCCATCGCCGGAACAGGGTTACAGAGCATTACCGAAGTTTACAAATCAAATACAGTAAATTCATAACATTTACTATTTATATCCGAAACCAATCATATTCAATCATAATGTCCCTTATATGGGCTCTAGAGACCCAAATTGTGTACTTAAAATAAGTCGGGACTAAACCGAGAACTCAGAAAATTTTTAGCGAAATTTTAATTTTTTTAGGCGCAAGGGACACACGCCCGTGTGGCCAGGCTGTGTGGCTTACACGGCCAAGTGACACTCCCGTGTCCCAGGCCGTGTGGGCATTCAATGTGATACATACGATCGTATCCCAACTCGTGTTCAAATTAGGGTAGCTACTGACTTGAGTCACACGGCCAAGCCACACGCCCGTGTGCTAGGCCGTGTGAACAATTTATTTTACATTAATTAGGTGCAGGGGTCAATTGACCAAGTCACACGCCCATGCGCTAGGCCGTGTGTTACACACGGCTGAGACACACGCCCGTGTGATAATACCTGGGCATTCTATTTCTCAATTTAAAGATGTAGGGGACACATGGTCAAACCACAGGCCCGTGCGCATAGCCGTGTGTGACACACGGCTGAGACACATGCCCGTGTGGACGAAAATAGGCCATTTTTAAGGCCACTTTTCTCACCAATTTTCCTTCAACCTACAACAACACTTGAATACATTCACCAACCAATTCAAGACATTAAAACCAAACCACAACCAAACTTATTCATAATATATCATTACATGTATTCATGTATTCAAACTTACCTATTTGTATAAACATATAAATTTAAAAAAATTCAATCTAATCATACCAAGCACATATTTATATTAATCATATTATACCCTCATACATTTACATCAAACAAGCCATCACTAGCCATTCCAATGGCTAGTTACAACCAACCATATATATATATGCCATCATTGGCCAACTTAACCCATACATGCCATTATACTAAAATAAGTTTGCTATTTATACCAAAATGAACTGAAGAATATCATGATGATGCTCCGACTAATTCCAACCTTTATGAGCTTTTGAGTACTATAAAATAGGGGAAATAAAACAAAGTAAGCTTTTAAGCTTAGTAAGTTCGTATAACGAGAAATAAACTTACCATTTATTCGTTTTTAAAATAATCATACAAGTGCATCCAAATCAATTAAATCAATATCTAAATACACATACATCATCATCAAACATGTTAGTTATGCAATTCACATAAGTTTCAAGAGACAAGAATGAGCTCATCCTTATTCAATTTCCACATACATGTATTTATCCTATCAAGTATACAATAATCATGTACATAGTATATCTTCATATTTCAAGTATTTCTCATAGTAATTCATCTTGAAATTCATATCATCTCATATTAGAATTTTACTCGTTAAATCATTTAAAATATTGATAGATACATGGGCAATATACACGAAGTGTACAATACGGTAAATCTATCAACTCATATTCAAGAGTGTTTATAAAAGCATATAAATGTGAAGCTTATCCTAGCTAAAACAGGAAGCTCATAAGAGCTATAACCAGAAAGCTCATACGAGCCAATAACGGGTAACTCCGAAGAGCCATTAACAGAAAGCTCCGGATAGCCATATATCGGAAAGTTCAAGCCATATCGAGAAGCTCACAAAAAGCCAATTAAAGGGAAGCTCATGAAGAGACATGATTGGGAAGCTCATAAGAGCTAAGGTGTATCCACAATACATGTAAGATCACAACCTATCGGGACGCTCCGAAGAGCTATAACGGGAAGCTCACTAGAACCTTTTAACGGGAAGCTTATGTGAGCCAATTATTGGGATGCTCTTTTGAGTAATGGTGTGTCTGCAACATATGCAAGACCACAACCAATACGGGAGCCTTGTATCCAACCGGTTTTCATGTATTCAAATGGGATTTCATACTTATTAGGCATTTTTGGACTTATGATTAATTTCATAAACATATCAATTTCACAATTCAACATTCACATATACCACATTTCATTCAAACATGTAAATATGTAGAATGTAGTTACACGAACTTACCTCAACACTTGTTTGTATATGAGAATATACTAATCCAATAATTTTTGTTTTCCTCGATCCAACTCCATACTAGGTCTATCCGGATCTATAAGAGTAAATTTAACTCAATTTAATACAATTCATATTCAATTCAACTCAAACTTTAGGAAAAAATACCATTTTTCCCCTATACTTTTAATTAATTTTGATTTCGTCCCTAGGCTCAAAAAAATGAAATTCATGCAATTTAATCCATAATCCAAGCCTAACCGAATTTTTCATATAACATTTACAGCCAATGTATTTCCCAAAGATCAAAAATTTTCCATAAATTTTACATCTTTTCAATTTAGTCCTTAAATCACAATTTCATGAAAATTTCATTTACAAAAGTTGTTTATCTATCAACAACCTTTCATTTTCTACCATAAATTTCAAAATTTCAGTAGACTCATCCATGAAAATTTTTTGATACTTTGATAACTTTGCAAATTAATCCCCAAAATAGCTAGATTAGGTTATTACGATCTAGAAAATATAGAAATTACTAAAAATGGGACAAGAATGCTTACCCAATTGAGCCAATTAAGCTTGCTTGAACTCTTTTCTCTTAGCTAGGGTTTCCATGTATTTTAATTTGGGGAAGATGATGAAATAAGATGATATTAGTTTATTATCATCTTTAATTTTTTCAATTTTCCAATTTAATCATTTTCTTTATTCAATTTTCCTTGGATGAATCATCATAAATATCTACTAACTTCTCTTAATGGTCTATTTGCCTTATAAGGATCTCAAATTTTGAATTCCATAGCTATTTGATCCTTCTAGCTACTAGAATTCAACTTTCACATTTTATGCAATTTAGTCCTTTCCCCTAATTAAATATAAAATCGGTAAGATTTTCTTAACGAAATTTTCATATGAATTCTCTACCATAATGCAAACCATGCAATAATATTAAAATAAATTTTCTTTTAGACTCAGATTTGTGGCCCCAAAATTACTATTCCTATTTCACTAAAACGGACTGTTACAATCTTTTTCTTAAGGTATAGATAGAACATTTCCCCATAGCTTTTATGGCTCAATTAAAACCTTTCAAATTTACAATTAATGATATGAAAGAAAGTAAACAAAGGGACCTTTACAAAGTGTGTGTTTACAAAAATAAGCTCTCATAGAAATAAAAATAAGAGTGGTAAAATATCTAACAATAAGCTCCAAGAGATATGTACAAGTGAAAATGAAAGAATAAAAAATTTGAAGCTTTTCTCTTGACTTTTATGCTTGGATGTGTTCAACTCTTATGTCTTGACTTGTCTTTAACTTGTATTTATTCCAAGGAATGAGTTTGTGAATGTTTATGGCCGTTAGGGATAGATTTTAGCCATCAGAAGTATTAAATTCGAGCCTAAAAATGGTTCCTGTAGTAGCCCGTTTTTAGTCAAATCAGAACAGTGGTTTCAGAACCAAAAATCTGAGGTCAAAATATTTATTTTATTATTATTTTAATATTTACAGCATGATAATATGTTTGTATGAAAATTTCATTTAGAAATTTTATCGTTTGAATGGTCAATTTGATAAAAAGGACTAAATCGCGTAAAATGTAAAACTTGTGTTCTATTAGCTAAAAGTGTTTAGTAGCTATGGAACCTTAAAGTTAAGGTCCTTATATGGTAATTAGGCCATTAATTAGATGGTGGATGATAATGTCTTGGCATAATTGAAATATTGAATTAATAATAAGGTTAATTTTGTAATTTGGTAATTAAGGTTAACTAAAATAAAACAAAATCATTTTATCAGCTATTATCATCTTCTCCAACCATTTGCTAGGGCAAAGGAAACCATTTTTCTCCTTTACATTCGGCCAAGCTTCCTAGTTCAATTATCAAGAAAAGAGGAATTCAGACTTAGATCGAAAAAAAGCAAAGTAATTGAATAGTCAGTTCATGCCGTCATTCCATAGACGAGGTAAGTTTGTATAATTGAAATTAAATGTATATTTATTTAATTGATGGATGGAATTGAGATTGTGTTTATCCTATTAGTTAAATTGGAGATCATAAATTAAATGTACGGTTAAATAAGACGAGTTGTTGAATGAGGCCATAGCTGGGCTATGGCAATCAAAAAATAAGACCATAATCGGGTTATGGCATGTGAATGTAAGACCACGGCAGGGCCATGGCAATGTATGTGTAAGACCATAGTTGGACTATGGCATCAGAAAATCGATGTACTTGTAATGTAAGCATTTATAAGCCGGAGTGGTTTTGGTAAGAGAATTGTTGAGAAATAGATACATATAGGTACAGGTATGTACCGAAAACTGTTCAAGTAACGAGTTAAAAGAAGTTGAGGACCTATGGATTACTATGTGGTTAAACTTTATGTTAACTCATTGATGCTTTAAATGCTATTTATGTTAGTTATTTTGAAATGCTAATGAATAACGAGATTATTTCATATATATATATACGAACTTACTAAGCTTTATAGCTAACTTTGTTTATTTTTCCATGTTTTATAGTATTTTGAAGCTAGCTCAGATCCGGGGATCGTCAGCGACTTCATTGTACTATCGGACATCTATTTTGGTACTTTTGAAGTTATGTGTATATGGTATATGGCATGTATAGGCTTTGGTCATTTTGTTATGTTTGATGGAAATGTATTTTGGCTAATAGAAGTAGCTTATAAATGTTATGTGGTTTGTTGTAAATATTGCCATATGATATGGTAGATGTTAAATTATGATATCTAAGTGTTTATTATGGTATGAGGTATTTAGTTGGTTGAGATATGTTTGTTATGGATTGGTTTGGATGATAAATTAGATGATTTATAGTACATGATATATATATGTGTGTGTGTGTGTGTGTGTGTGTGTGTGAGTTATGACTAGTAAAGCAAGTTGAGTTGATAAGTATTTGAATAGGTAAATGACATTGAATTGAGTATTGAAATGGTTGAAATGGATATAGTATGAATTGTATATTGGTTGAAGATGTTTGGCTGCATATTTGTGTCTTGAAATGGTACCATTTGAGTTATGTAGATATATGCAAAATTGGGTGACAAATTGGATTAGTAAATAGCCTTTTTTTTACGGGCAGAGACACGGGCGTGTGTCTCAGCCGTGTGTGACTCACGATCATGTTACACGGCCGTATGTCCCCTGGTGTTGCATTTGAAATCAAGTCAGTATGCTCCACACGGCCTCACACATGGGCTTGTGATTTGGTCGTATGGCATAAGTCAGTATGGCCTATAGGATTGGCACAGCCTAGCACACAGCCTAGTATACGGGTGTGTAGGGCCATTTTGGGGCACACGAGCTAGCCACAAGGGCATGTGTGTTAGCCATGTGACCCAAGTCAGAGAGTTACACGGGGTTGGACACAGGTTGGAACACAACCATGAGCTCCTATTTTGAATGTCCACACGACCTGTGACATACGGCCTGGCCACACGGGCGTGTGTCCCCTATTTTGAGGAAAATTTTATAAGTTTTGTAAAATTTTCATAAGTTATCGGTTTAATCTTGAACCACTTCCAAAACATGTTTAGGGTCTCGTAGGCTCGTTTTAGAGATAAATTGATTGAGATTGAATGATGAATGGTTGAATTGATTAAATGTTTGTGAAAAGTATTTATAATTATGCTGTATGTCCGGTAATGCTCCGAACCCTATTTCGGCGTTGAATACGGGTGAGGGGTATTATATTTATTACCATCAGAGCTACGGTTTAGTCGATTCTAGGACTAACGTAGCGTGTGCGAGAGTCTAGCTATACATGGCATATATAACCTGTGATAGTGTGATGATTCCTAACATTATAAATTATGTTTTTGTGTAGTAATGGATCCCGAACGAGCTGTAGTAGATGATGTTGAGAGTCATGCGCTAGCTCCCATTCAAGGGACAACGTCATCTGAATCTAGACCCGTGTCAATTAGTCACGGAGGTGAGGCTAAAGAAGCCTTTTTTAAATGATGAATGAGTGGTTCACTAAATATGTCTGGACAAATCCAGCTGCTCAACAACCTCCACCCTACCAATTCCACAACCAATCCCTATAGTTCCTCAAGTTATTGATCCTATACGATTGAACAAATCGCTAGTTGATAAAATTCGTAAGCATGGGGCTGAAGAGTTCAGGGCTACAGTTGATGATGACCCCGAATGAGCTAAATTTTGGCTTGAAAATACAATCAGAGTATTTGATGAGTTATCGTGTACACCCAAAGAGTGTATTAAATGTGTTGTATCCTTGTTGAGAGACACTGGGTATCAATGGTGGAATACTTTGACATTATTAGTATCGAAAAAATGGGTTACGTGGGATTTCTTTCAATCTGAGTTCAGAAAGAAATATATCAGCCAGAGGTTCATTGATCAGAATTGTAAGGAGTTTCTAGAATTAAAACAGGGCCATATGTCCGTGATAGAATATGAACGAGAATTCTTAAGGCTCAATAACTATGCCCGAGAATGTGTTTCAATGGAAGCTATTATGTGCAAAATATTTGAAGACGGATTGAACAAAGATATTAGATTGCTAGTCGAAATTCTAGAGTTGAAAGAGTTCGTGGTACTCGTCAATCGTGCTTACAAAGCTGAAGAACTGGGCAAAGAAAAGAGAAAGGTTGATTCTAAAGCTAGAGATTTGAGAAAAATATTGATGAATAAACCCTATCACTCTTTATCCAATAAATCACGAGATGTTTATATTCAATCAAATGCATCGATGGAGTATTCTAATAGAGATCGTGGGAAGCAATTTATGAGTTCAAAAACTCCAGCTATGTCAATGGCAAGTGTGGGTAATGCTAGATCGAATAAAACTAAATGTGGATGATGTGGAAAACGACATTTTGGAGAGTGTAGAATGAATGAGAACTTTTTAGATGTGGCTCGCACAAACATTTCATTTGCGATTGTCCTGAGTTAGATGAGCAAGATAAATCTCAGAATACAAGACCAAGCAACAAAACTGCGAGAGAAGACCATACCATAGTGTTGGTAATGTGAGTGGTAGTAGAGGTGCAACACGAGATACTACTGTAAGATCTGAAGCTAGAGCACCTGCCAGAACTTATGCTATTCGTGCTCGTGAAGAAGCGTCATCTATAGATGTTATTACCAATACATTCTCTCTTTATGACACTAATGTAGTTGCATTGATAGACCCCGGATCACCTCATTCATTGTAACACCCTAAAAATTTGAGTATTGATTTTATTGCATGTTTTTGGTGCTTAGATTATGAAGGAAAATTTTCTTACTTCTTTTCATAGTTATTATAGTTCTGAAGAAGAGTTTAGAATTATTCGGGAAAGGAATAAATTTTTTAATTTTGAGAAATTAATGAAGTGGATTAAGTGACATTGATACTTAAGTAAAAATAAGTGTCAAAGTGTAGCATAAGATGAGTAAATGGTAAGGTGGTGTTGGCGCATGAGTTGTGGCATGAGGGAGTGGTTCAATCCTTGGTTAGCATATAGGAAAATTTTATTTTTGCTTTAATCTATGTATGTGTCGGCAAGGGATAAGGATGGATGAGTTGTATTGTTTTATTTTGGTAAGTAAGACTAAAGGAAAAGGTAATTTTTAACTTATGGTATGGAATCAAAGAACTTTGGAAAGATATGGGGACATGAGGCAAGTATCAAGGAAAATGTTTTGGAAACAAATTCATGGTCATTTGACCAATGAATTTGACTGACAATATGGCTAAGGGGAGGTTGGCGAATATGCTAGTAGCTTGGCTAGGTAGGGATTTTGTTTTGGTCATTCCTAGCATTTTGTGCAAGCTTTGTTTTTTTTCTTTCTTTCTCTCAACCTTCTCTTTGGCGAATTTGAGCTTTTGGTATGCCAAAATTCTTTTGACCATTTGGTCATTTTGCTATCACATTAGTATTCTTTTGTGTGCCTTTTCATTTTGCCAAAATCACCAACACCAAAGGTCATTCTTTTCTTCCTTCCTCCATTGCCGAATGTACCTTACCCTAAACACATCTCTTACTTTCTCTTTTCTTCTTTTGAAAACCGAATCCTCATCATCATCCCTTTCACTCATCTTTTAATTTTCTTTTCAATCATACTATCTTCATAAAAATCTCTCATAGCTGAATGTTGTGTGCCTTGCCGAACCATTTTTCTCTTCTCTTTAGTTTTCATAGCCTAATCTCTCTCTATTCATAAGCATCTTTCTCAATCATCCCTTTTCAACCGTGGAGAATAGGTAAGAGTTCTTTTAGTTCATGTTAGTTATTAGTGGTTTTGGCCGAATATGGATGGAGGTAAGAAGGATTTCTTGGATCAAAATAATCGTTCATTTTATTAACATTTCTCTTTATTATACTTTAGTACGATAACGGAAGATCGGAACTCGAGTGTTCGTGTGTATCTTGGAGCGTTGGAATCAATTTAAGGTGTTGAGGAACGTTTTGGTCGACTCTCTTTTGAGAAGCAAGAATCCTTGTGGTAAGGAAATCTACCTTTAAGATCTTTAGTATTTTCGATATATTATTATTAGGATTAACGATCTTTTGATATTGAAGACATTCAAAATAGGGAAGAAAAGGGCGGTGTTTAGTCTTCGTAAGAAAGGTGGATCCACTATTTCCCCTAAGTATAAATGAAGGGTGGTTTCGGTAGTTCGGGATTTTCCACCGGGTTGCGGACCATCTACCGAAGGAAATCAATTATTTGAAGTAGTTCATACTCCCGAGCCTTTGTACGTTAGTGGATTCTCAGCGAACAACGAATCGATAAACGAGGAGAAACCGAAAATTGAAGTGATTCAAAAATAAGAGGGTAAGGATTTGGATCGAATATCAATAACATATTTTTATACATGGTAGTGTCCTAATAAGATTGTATTATGTTTAGGTGTTGAAGAACGAGAAGGGTTAGTACTCACGATATCGAGGTGTGTAACTTCACACTTTTCTCGGGTTTAGACGTCATTTGTGGTATTGAGTAAAAAAGTAAAAATGACTAGATTGGTATAAAACGTAATAACTGGTATTTGGTGAAATTACATGAAAACGGTTAATATGGTGAAAATTATGAAAAAGCCCTCGATGAGTTAGATGGTAAAATATAAATTTTCATGTCTTCGTAAAATGGCCGATAAGTTTGATAATTAGTAAATGGGCTGAAATCCCTGATAAATATTAAATGGGCCGAAATCTCTGCTAGATCGATAATTGGGCCGAAATCTTTGTTAGATTGTAAATGGGCCGTAATCTCTGTTAAATTGTTAAACGGGCTGAAATCCCTGCTAGATCGATAAATGGGTCGAACTCTTGCTAGATCATAAATTTGGGCCTAAAATGTTAAATTGCTAAATGGGCCAAATGTTGTTTTGTAATTTTGGGCCTTAATAAAAATTGGAAATATTGACTCTTGTTAATGGGCCTTTTAATAAAATCATTGTATGATCATAGACTACTTTGCATACATATTGCATGGGTTGGGAAAATGAAGAAGAGAAGAAAGGCTGTTGCCAAAATCTAGTTCGATGGCTCGCCACAAAATTATGGCTATTTGCCTCTAGTTTGGTGGCTCGCCACAAAATTATTAAATGGCTATTTGCCTCTAGTTCGGTGGTTACGCCACAAATAATAATTGGCTCAATGCCTCTAGTTCGGTGACTTTGTCACAATCTAGTTCGGTGGCTCGCCACGATATAAAAGGCTTAATGCCTACGATTGGTGTGATGGCGGGGTGGGTTGACTTGATCCCCATAGGTGTGATGGTTGGTACGGGGTGTGTAGCGAATGGAAATCGGGTTTGGGAGGAAAATTCATTTTGCATGCATATCATTATTTATGTTGTTAATTCTACTAATGGGCTCAAGCCCAAATCCATAATTTGATAATCGGCCCGATGGATAAAGTAAGTGAGTTATACATGAGTTCTAAGTAACTCACTCCTCAAAATTTTCATCTCGTAATGGAAATTGACGTGGACTTGGTGAGGATGACTTCGTGGAGGCCATACTGCAAAACATGGGTTTATCAAACTTCAAACTTTTTAATAAGTATTTTTACTATTTTGGGTTGATGTAATAAGGGCCTCTATTAATATTTCATGGATTTTTATGTGTGGTTGGTTTAAACTATATTTTGGACATTTTATATGGGTGATGATTATATGATGTTTTTATTTAAAATAATTTGGGTTTTCAAATATATGAAATTCCTTAATAAATATTTTTAGTATTTTGAACTCTTATAAAATTTACTTAAGGATTTTGATAACACAATACTAATGATGTTTTCAACTAATATTTTCTAATATACATCAAATTTAAATTACTCTTTTGATTTTTATTAAACCTTGTAATTAAAAATAATTTTGTAGATTTCGACTCACTGTAATTGTTAAGATAGCTCGATTCATGTAACAAACCAAATCCAGTCTTAATGCATAGACCGGGTTTGGGGTGTTACATTTAATCGAGCGAGCAGTTTCAAAAACTTCTACTGTGGTTTGGGTTCATAAATAATTTCTATATGAATTCATTCAATTATGTTTTAATGATCGAGATGGCACCACAAGCATCCGGCAACAAGTCAAGTAAGTATTTATTACTTAATGATTACTATGATGATCATAGGAATACTCTAGAACTTCTAGTTTTAGATGTGAAAAATCGTAGAGATTAAGACTATAGGATATGTTGCGAAAAACAACTTTATCTCTCAAATCTCATAAAACATCGTTAATAAACATCAAATAATTTTCTCGATTCATAAAACTTGTAATCGATAAAAAAATGAATAAGCCATCATGAGCACTAGAGGGCGTGGTCATGGACGCCAGAGACGTGGCCGTGGTAGAGGCCGAGGTGCTACGATGAAGCACCAAATCATATGCCGAAATGGATGCACTGCGTCATTTGAGAGTGAGACGGATCACGCGATCACATGGAAGAAGATAATGCTTTGACACAAGCAATGTCATGAGTCCTAGAAAGGGTCGCCAAACTAGAATTGGGCCAACAACTTGGGTCAATTTCGAACGACTCAAGTCAAATAATGCGAAGTTTTAGAGGAGTTTAGGTGTAGCTCGAATGTGGTGAATATTGGCTCAAGTCGTGGAACGGATTATGGATGATATGGAATGCAATGTTGAGCAAAAACTAAAAGGAGTCATGTCCTTGTTAAGAGATGAGGCGACGTGGTGGCTCACTGCTCGAGAAGGCAATCAAGTCGCACCGATTACTTGGGAATTCTTTAAAGCTTCCTTCCAAGGAAAATACGTTGGAACGAAGTTATGTAGACGCCTCAAGGAATGAATTTCTGAATCTTGTACAAGGGAGTAAAACAAGAGCGACATATGAAGTCGAGTTTTTACGTTTGAGCCGCTATGCTCGGACAATTGTATCAACAGATCATGAACGTTGTGTGTGTTTTGAGGATGGGCTTAATGATGAGCTGAGGGTTCGATTGCTCCACAAGAAGTTAGAACTTTTTCCACGCTTGTGGAGAAGTCCAAGATAGCCGAGGAGGCTAAGAACTCAGAACGTCAGAAATGAGAAAGATTTAGAAACAAGAGAGAGACACAGCAGTCTGGTTCTTCAAAGAGATTCTAGAAGAGACCTCGGAATGATGAACCAGTTCAAGGTAGAACACCGATAACAAATAATCGAAGTCGAGACTGTTTGAATGTGGAAAAGACATTTTGGAGAGTATTGAGGAAAACGGCGCTTGTTACAAATGCGGTTCAATGGATCATCGATATAGAAATTGTCCTCGACGTATGGATACGACTCAAGAAGTTCGTAATAATGATGCATAGTCGGCGGAGGTACTCAAAGGCCACCAGAGGTCATGGACCGGTCATGGTGGTAATGGGGCTGGTCGTGGTCAAGGTGCACCGGTCGAGGCAATGGTCTTAGAGGAATGCGGATGCAAGATGACTGGATCGGTCTATGCAGCTAGACGCCATGAGAGACGGCAATGCACCAGATGTGATAACTGGTACGTTCTTCATCTTTGATGTACTTGTTATTGCCTTAATAGATATTGGTTCTACCCACTCATATGTTGCTAGCGCCATATCTGGAAACCTGAATCTAGAATCTGAAATTACCGATAGTGGGATGACAGTAATTAGTCCTTTGGGATAGTCAGTAATTGTTAATAAAATGTTTAGAGACGTGCCCTTGGAAATTCAAGAGGAGGTATTCTTGGCGAATTTGATGGAATTGCCTTTCGGTGAGTTCGATCTCATTCTGGGCATGGATTGGTTGGTCAAACATCGGGCGCAATTGGATTGTGCTGAAAAATAGATGTCAATAAGAGCCTCGAATGATAAGGAAGTCATCATGATTGGCGAACGAAAGAACTACTTGGCAAATGTGGTATCCGCGTTGAAGGCAGAAAAGTTGGTTCGGAAAGGATATGGAGCATTCCTAGCCTTTATCTGTGCTTTGGATGCCAAAGAGTTATCTGTGAATGATGTGAGAATAGTGAAGGAATTTCAGATGTTTTTCCCGAAGAACTTCCTGGTATACCTCTAGATCGGGAAGTAGAATTTGGCATTGAGCTTTTGCCTGGAACCGCTCCAGTGTCCATTGCTCCTTATAGGATGGCACCGAAGGAGTTGGCAGAGCTTAAAGCTCAAATTCAAGAATTACTGGATCGGGGATTTATTCGAACGAGTGTATCTCCGTGGAGAGCACCCGTTTTGTTTGTCAAGAAAAAAGATGGATCGATGCGTATGTGCATTGATTATAGATAATTGAATAAATTGACGATCAAGAATCGGTATCCTCTGCCGAGAATTGACGACCTATTTGATCAATTAAAAGGAGCTTCAGTTTTCTCCAAAATTGATTTGAGATCGGGTTATCACCAGCTCAAGGTGAAAGAAGCGGACATTTATAAGATGGCATTTCGGACTCGTTACGGACATTATGAGTTTGTAGTGATGCCGTTTGGATTAACCAATGCACCAGCCGCATTTATGGACATGATAAACCGAGTCTTTCAACCATATTTAGACCGGTTTGTGGTAGTGTTCATAGATGACATATTGGTTTATTCAAGAAATGATGAGGAACATGACACGATTTACGATAGTATTACAGCATTTCGTGATAAGCAACTTTACGCCAAATTCAAGAAATGCGAATTTTGGCTAAAGGAAGTGACTTTCTTAGGTCATGTGGTATCACCAAGGAATAAGGGTGGATCCTCGAAAAATTGAGGCTATTCGGATTGGAAACCACCAACGTCGGTGGTGAAATTGAGTTTCTTGGGTTTGGTGGTTACTATAGACGTTTTGTAGATGGGTTTTCGTTGATTGTTTGCACCCTAACTAAGTGTTGCGTAGGGACTTCCGCACAA
This sequence comes from Gossypium rotundifolium, assembly GCA_025506655.1. Lineage (NCBI taxonomy): Eukaryota > Viridiplantae > Streptophyta > Magnoliopsida > Malvales > Malvaceae > Gossypium > Gossypium rotundifolium. The sequence continues at coordinate 12,051,090 of CP106733.1, forward strand.
TTGACCGAAAAACAACAAGAGAGTTTTGAGAAATTGAAGAAGATCTGACGGAAGCTCTAGTTTTGATTCAACCGAGGTGGAAAAGAATTCACTGCTTATTGTGATCGTCTCACACGGTCAGGTTGTGTGTTGATGCAAAATGGAAAAGTGGTGGCCTATGCTTCTCGTCAATTGAGACCGCACGAAGTAAATTACCCTACTCATGATTTGGAGTTAGTCTGTGGTCTTTGCCTTAAAGATTTGGAGGCACTATCTCTATGGTGAGAAGTCTATAATCTACACGAATCACAAGAGTCTTAAATGCCTCCTTACCCAAAAGGAGTTGAATTTGAGACAAAGAAGATGGGTAAAATTATTAAAGGATTATGATTTCTCAATCGAATATCATCCTGGAAAGGCTAACGTGGTAGCTGACGCGATAAGTCGTAAGGCAGTATCTGATTTGAGAGCAATGTTTGCTCATTTGAGTTTGTATGAGGATGGGAGTTTGTTAGCAGAACTTCAGGTGAAGCCGCTGTGGCCGGAACAAATCAAGGAAAAACAAACATCAGATGAAAAGTTGGGACCTTTACTTGAAAGAAGTTGAAAATGGAGAAATCGAGGAATTTGGAATAAACATGGAAAGTGTGTTGTGCTTTCGTGGAAGAGTTTGTATGCCTAAGGACTCAGATCTGAGGCAAATGATTCTTCGGGAGGCGCATAGTAGCCCTTATGCTATGCACCCGGAGGAAATAAGATGTATCGAGATCTCCGTGAATAGTATTGGTGGCCAGGGTTGAAGCGTGAGATTTCAGAGTTTGTGGGAAAATGTTTGACTTGTCAGCAAGTGAAGGCAGAACATCAATTACCGTCTGGATTGTTACAACCGGTAAGGATTCCTCTTTGGAAATGGGAGCGGATAACTATGGATTTTGTTAGTGGGTTACCTTTAACACCTACTAAGAAAAATTCTGTTTGGGTAATTGTTGATCGTTTGACGAAGACTGCTCATTTTCTTCCAGTTCGTACGGACTATTCATTGCAGAAGTTGGCAAAGCTGTACGTATCTGAAATTGTGAGGTTGCATGGGGTACCCGTATCTATTATATCAGACAGGGATCCCAGATTTACATCACGATTTTGGAAAGCTCTGCATGAAGCCTTGGGGACAAAGTTGAATTTCAGTACGGCTTTTCACCCTCAGTCTGATGGTCAGTCAGAGAGAGTAATTTAGATATTGAAAGATATGTTAAGAGGATGTGTAATCAACTTCAAGGGTAGTTGGAAGGATTATCTACCACTGGCAGAATTTGCGTATAACAACAGTTATCAGTCTAGCATTCAGATGGCACCTTACAAAGCATTGTATGGTCGAAGGTGTCGTTCTCCTATTTGTTGGACTGAGTTGGGTGAACGACAGTTGTTGGGTCCTGAGATGATATCGAAAATAGAGGATAAAGTAAAAGTTATTCAAGCACGGTTGAGGAAGCCTCGAGATAGATGTAAGTCGATGCGCACTGAAGCGTAAGGACATCGAGTATCTTGTGGGGATCAAGTTTTCTTGAAGGTCTCACCTTGGAAAAAGATTTTCGTGTTTGGAAAGAAGGGCAACCTAAGTCCTAGGTACATTGGACCATATCGTGTCTTTGAAGCTTGATGGTCCAAAGGCTTATCAGATTGAGTTACCTCCGGAGTTAGGTCAAATTCATAATGTTTTTCATGTTTCCATGCTGAGACGCTATAGATCGGATCCATCTCATATAATGCCGGTTGAGGAAGTGGAATTAAATGCAGATTTGTCTTTTGAAGAAGAACCAGAGGAAATCTTAGATTGAGATGTTAATGTGCTAAGAAAGAAAACCGTGCCGTTGGTCAAAGTTTTATAGCGTAATCACGGAGCAGAGGAAGCTACGTGAGAGCCTAAGGAAACTATTCGGCAACAATATCCTCACCTCTTTTAATCAGGTAAATTTTGAGGACGAAATTTTCTTTAAGGAGGGTAGAGTTGTAACACCCTAAAAATTTGAGTATTGATTTTATTGCATGTTTTTGGTGCTTAGATTATGAAGGAAAATTTTCTTACTTCTTTTCATAGTTATTATAGTTCTGAAGAAGAGTTTAGAATTATTCGGGAAAGGAATAAATTTTTAATTTTGAGAAATTAATGAAGTGGATTAAGTGACATTGATACTTAAGTAAAAATAAGTGTCAAAGTGTAGCATAAGATGAGTAAATGGTAAGGTGGTGTTGGCGCATGAGTTATGGAATGAGGGGAGTGGTTCAATCCTTGGTTAGCATATAGGAAAATTTTATTTTTGCTTTAATCTATGCATGTGTCGGCAAGGGATAAGGATGGATGAGTTGTATTGTTTTATTTTTGGTAAGTAAGACTAAAGGAAAAGGTAATTTTAACTTATGGTATGGAATCAAAGAACTTTGGAAAGATATGGGGACATGAGGCAAGTATCAAGGAAAATGTTTTGGAAACAAATTCATGGTCATTTGACTAATGAATTTGGACGGCAATATGGCTAAGGGGGGGAGGTTGGCCGAATATGCTAGTAGCTTGGCTAGGGTAGGGATTTTATTTTGGTCATTCCTAGAATTTTGTGCAAGCTTTGTTTTTTTTTCTTTCTTTCTCTCAACCTTCTCTTTGGACGAATTTGAGCTTTTGGTATGCCAAAATTCTTTTGACCATTTGGTCATTTTTGCTATCACATTAGTATTCTTTTGTGTGCCTTTTCATTTTGCCGAAATCACCAACACCAAAGGTCATTCTTTTTCTTCCTTCCTTCATTGCCGAATGTACCTTGCCCTAAACACATCTCTTACTTTCTCGTTTCTTCTTTTGAAAACCGAATCCTCATCATCATCCCTTTCACTCATCTTTTAATTTTCTTTTCAATCATACTATCTTCATAAAAATCTCTCATGGCGAATGTTAGTGTGCCTTGCCAACCATTTTTCTCTTCTTTTTAGTTTTCATAGTCGAATGTCTCTCTATTCATAAGCATCTTTCTCAATCATCCCTTTTCAACCGTGGAGAATAGGTAAGAGTTCTTTTAGTTCATGTTAGTTATTAGTGGTTTTGGCCGAATATGGATGGAGGTAAGAAGGATTTCTTGGATCAAAATAATCGTTCATTTTATTAATGTTTCTCTTTATTATACTTTAGTGCGATAACGGAAGATCAAAACTCGAGTGTTCGTGTGTATCTTGGAGCGTTGGAATCAATTTAAGGTGTTGAGGGAACATTTTTGGTCGACTCTCTTTTTGAGAAGCAAGAATCCTTGTGGTAAGGAAATCTCGCCTTTAAGATCTTTAGTATTTTTCGATATATTATTATTAGGATTAACGATCTTTTGATATTGAAGACATTCAAAATAGGGAAGAAAAGGGTGGTGTTTAGTCTTCGTAAGAAGGGCGGATCCACTATTTCCCCTAAGTATAAACGAAGGGCGGTTTCGGTAGTCCGGGATTTTCCACTGGGTTGCGGACCATCTACCGAAGGAAATCAATTATTCGAAGTAGTTCGTACTCCCGAGCCTTTGTACGTTAGTGGATTCTCAGCGAACAATGAATCGATAAACGAGGAGAAACCGAAAATTGAAGTGATTCAAAAACAAGAGGGTAAGGATTTGGATCGAATATCAATAACATATTTTTATACATGGTAGTGTCCTAATAAGATTGTATTATGTTTAGGTGTTGAAAAACGGGAAGGGTTAGTACTCATGATATCGAGGTGTGTAACTTCACACTTTTCTCGGGTTTAGACGTCATTTGTGGTATTGAGTAAAAACGTAAAAATGACTAGATCGGTATAAAACGTAATAACTGGTATTTGGTGAAATTACATGAAAACGGTTAATATGGTGAAAATTACGAAAAAGCCCTCGATGAGTTAGATGGTCAAAAATAAATTTTCATGTCTTCGTAAAATGGCGATAAGTTTGATAATTAGTAAATGGGCCGAAATCCCTGATAAATATTAAATGGGCCGAAATCTCTGCTAGATCGATAATTGGGCGAAATCTACGCTAGATCGATAATTGGTAGAAATCTTTGTTAGATTGTAAATGGGCGTAATCTCATTAAATTGTTAAACGGGTGAAGTCCTGCTAGATCGATAAATGGGCCGAACTCTTGCTAGATCGTAAATTTGGACCTAAAATGTTAAATTGCTAAATGGCCAAATGTTGTTTTGTAATTTTTGGGCCTTAATAAAAAATTGGAAATATTGACTCTTGTTAATGGGCCTTTTAATAAAATCATTGTATGATCCTAGACTACTTTGCATACATATTGCATGGGTTGGGAAAATGATGAAGAGAAGAAAGGCATGTTGCCAAAATCTAGTTCGGTGGCTCGCCACAAAATTATAGCTATTTGCCTCTAGTTCTATGGCTCTCGCCACAAAATTATTAAATGGCTATTTTCCTCTAGTTCGGTGGTTACGCCACAAATAATAATTGGCTCAATGCCTCTAGTTCGGTGACTTTGTCACAATCTAGTTCGGTGGCTCGCCACGTATATAAAAGGCTTAATGCCTACGATTGGTGTGATGGCGGGGTGGGTTGACTTGATCCCCACAGTGTGATGGTTGGTACGGGGTGTGTAGCGGATGGAAATCGTGTTTGGGAGGAAAATTCATTTTGCATGCATATCATTATTTATGTTGTTAATTCTACTAATGGGCTCAAGCCCAAATCCATAATTTGATAATCGGCCCAATGGATAAAGTAAGTGAGTTATACACTTGAGTTCTAAGTAACTCACTCCTCAAAATTTTCATCTAAGGTAATGGAAATTGACGTGGACTTGAATGAGGATGACTTCGTGGAGGCCATACTTGCAAAACATGGGTTTATCAAACTTCAAACTTTTTAATAAGTATTTTTACTATTTTGGGTTGATGTAATAAGGGCCTCTATTAATATTTCATGGATTTTATGTGTGTTGGTTTAAACTATATTTTGGACATTTTATATGGGTGATGATTATATGATGTTTTATTTAAAATAATTTGGGTTTTCAAATATATGAAATTCCTTAATAAATATTTTTAGTATTTTGAACTCTTATAAAATTTACTTAAGGATTTTGATAACACAATACTAATGATGTTTTCAACTAATATTTTCTAATATACATCAAATTTAAATTACTCTTTTGATTTTTATTAAACCTTGTAATTAAAAATAATTTTGTAGATTTTGACTCACTGTAATTGTTAAGATAGCTCGATTCATGTAACAAACCAAATCCAGTCTTAATGCATGGACCGGGTTTGGGGTGTTACATTCATACATATGTGTGAACTTAGTGTTTAGTAAGAATTTACTTGTTGATTCTACTGAGTTTGTCATAAAAGTGTCGAACCCCTTAGGCAAATATGTCCTGGTTGAAAAAGTTTGCAAGAATTGTTCGTTAATGACTCGGGGATACTGTTTTCTGGTTGATTTGATGTTGTTGCCGTTTGATGAGTTTGATGTAATTCTGGATATGGACTAGTTGACATTGCATGATACAATAGTAAATTGTAGACGAAAGACAATTGAGTTGAAATGTCAGAATAATGAGACTCTTCGAATCGAATCAAATGATTTGAGTGGTTTACCAGCTATAATTTCGTCAATGTTAGCTTAGAAATATGTGAAAAAGGGATGCAACGTTACATATGTACTTGATATAAAAGTGTCAAAATCAAAGATTGAATCAGTACCAGTTGTTTGCGAGTATCCATATGTGTTTCCAAAAGAGTTATCAGGTTTGCCACTGATCAGAGAGGTTAAATTTGCTATTGATTTAGTACCGAGAACTTCACTGATATCTATAGCTCCGTATAGAACGGATCTGACAGAGTTGAAAGAGTTGAAAGCTTAATTGCAAGAGTGAACAGATAGAGGTTTTGCACGATTGAATTTTTGGCCTAGGGTGCGCTAGTATTGTCTATTAAAAAGAAAAACGGGTAAATGAGAATGTGTATTGACTATCGTCAGCTCAACAAGGTTACGATGAAGAATAAGTATCCGTTGCCGAGAATAGACAATTTGTTTGATCAGTTGAAAGGTGCAACAGTGTTTTCAAAGATTGATTTAAGATCTGGTTATTATCAGTTGCGAGTTAAAGAATTAGATGTAGTGAAAACTACATTCAGAACTAGGTACGGACACTATGAATTCCTTGTTATGCCTTTTTGATTAACTAATGCTCCTGCCATTTTTATGGATTTGATGAATCGGATATTTAAACCGTATTTAGACAGATTTGTTATTGTGTTTATTGACGATATTCTGATCTATTCTCAAAATACGTCTGAGCATGCTGAGAACTTGAGGATTGTATTGCAAACCTTGAGAAATAAGCAATTGTTTGCAAAGTTTAGTAAATGTGAGTTTAGGCTCCGAGAGGTTGGATTACTGGGACATATCGTTTCAGCTGAAGGTATTAGAGTTGACCCGATTAAGATTTCTGCAATTATAGATTGAAAACCTCTGAGAAATGTATTTGAAGTTTGAATTTTTTGGGACTAGCTGGCTATTATCGACGTTTTGTGAAAGGATTTTCTATGATTGCAACACTGCTAATTACTTCAGAAAGTGTCAGTATAGTTTTGAACAGTTGAAAGTGTTATTAATAGAGGCACCAGTGTTAGTACAGCTTGAGTCGGGTAAAGAATTCGTAATTTTCAGTGATGCGTTGTTGAATGGTCTAGGTTGTGTATTGATGCAGGAAAGAAAAGTAATAGCTTATGCTTCTAGACAGTTAAAGCCGCATGAAAAGAATAATCTGACGCACGATTTAGAGTTGGCTGCAATTGCTTTCGCATTAAAGATTTGGCGACATCACTTGTTTGGTGAGAAATGCCACATTTATACAGATCACAAGAACTTAAAATATTTAATGACTCAGAAAGACTTTAATTTGCAACAATGAAGATGACTTGAATTACTAAAAGACTATGAGCTAGTAATTGATTATCATCCCGGGAAAGCGAACGTAGTTGCCGATGCTCTGAGTAGAAAGTCATTATTTACTTTGCGTGCGATGAATACAAAGTTAGTTTTGTCTGATGACGGTTCAATTGTAGCTGATTTGAAATCGAGATCGTTATTTCTTTAGAAAATTTGCGTAGCTCATAAATGTGATAGTGAATTGAAAGCTAAAAGAGTGCAAAGTGTGTCGACTAGTGATTCAGAGTACCAAATCAGAACCGATAATTGTTTAATGTTCCGAAATAAAATCTGCGTACCGAGAAATTTCGAGCTTATTCAGAAAATTTTGCATGAAGTGCACATTGGATGCCTATCTGTTCATCCCGAAAGTACCAAAATGTTCAATGATTTGAAGAAGTTGTATTGGTGGTCAGGTATGAAATGAGACATTTCTAAGTTTGTATCAAAGTGTTTGATTTGTCAACAAGTGAAAGCTGAGCATCAAGTGCCTTCAGGTTTGCTTCAGCCTGTGATGATATCAGAGTGGAAATGGGACAGAATTATGATGGATTTCGTATTGGGATTACCTTTGTCTCCGAAAAAGAAAGATGCTATTTGGGTTGTTGTTGATCGATTAACAAAATTAGCACACTTCATCCCGATACGTACTAATTTTTCACTTGATAAATTGGCTGAGTTTTATATTTTTGAAATCGTTAGATTACACGGGGTGCCAGTTTTGATTATTTCAGATAGAGATCCAAGATTTATGTCCCGATTTTGGAAGAAATTGCAAGAAGCTCTGGGTACGAAGTTGAATTTCAGTATAGCTTTTCATCCGCAAACTGACGGTTAGTCTGAGAGAATAATTCAGATTCTCGAAGATATGCTCAGGTTTTGTGTTTTAGAGTTTGAAGGCAATTGGAAGAAATATTTGCTGTTGGTTGAATTTACGTATAGTAACAGTTTTCAATCAAGCATAAATATGGCACCGTACGAAGCTTTGTATGGTCACAAATTCCAAACTCCATTGTACTAGACTGTGCTTAGCGAGAAACAAATTCACGGGGTTGATTTGATTTAGGAGACTGAAGATAAAGTGAAAGTAATTCGTGATAGCTTAAAAGCAGCTTCAGATCGGCAGAAGTCATGCGGATTTGAAACAAAAAGACATAGAATTCCATATTGGTGATAAAGTATTTCTGAAAGTATCTCCATAGAATAAAATCGTTAGATTTGGTAGAAAAGGCAAGCTGAGTCAGCGTTTCATCGGACCGTACGAGATCATCGAAAGAATAGGGCCAGTGGCATATCGACTAGCTTTATCGACTGTGTTAGAAAAGATTCATAATGTATTTCATGTATTGATGTTGTGCCGATATAGATTGATCCATCACATGTGATTTCCCCGGCAGAGATTGAAATTCAATCAAATATGACCTGCAATGAAGAACCAATCAAATTTTAGCTCGAGAGTTAAAAGAACTGAGAAATAAACGCATAGCTTTAGTAAAAGTCTTATGGAAACGTCATGGTGTTGAAGAGGCTACGTGGGAGCCCGAGAAAGCTATGAGAAAATAGTACCCTAACTTATTCACTGGTAAGATTTTCGGGGACAAAAATCCTTAAGGGGGGAGAGTTGAAACAGCCCGTTTTTAGTCAAATTGGAACAGGGATTTCAGAACCACAAATCTGAGGTCAAAATATTTATTTTATTATTATTTTAATGTTTACAACATGATAATATGTTTGTATGAAAATTTCGTTTTGAAATTTTATCGTTTGAATGGTCAATTTGATAAAAAGGACTAAATCTCGTAAAATGTAAAACTTATGTTCTATTAGCTAAAAGTATTTAATAGTTATAGAACCTTAAATTTAATGTCCTTATATGGTAATTAGACCATTAATTAGATAGTGGATGATAATGGCTTGACATAATTGAAATTTTGAATTAATATTAAGGTTAATTTTGTAATTTGGTAATTAAGGTTAATTAAAATAAAACAAAATCATTTCATCACCTATTATCATCTTCTCCAACCGTTTGCTAGGGCAAAAGAGACCATTTTTCTCCTTTACATTTGACCAAGCTTCCTAGTTCAATTATCAAGAAAAGAGGAATTCGGACTTAGATTGGGGAAAAAGCAAAGTAATTGAATAGTCGGTTCATTCCATCATTCCGTAGACGAGGTAAGTTCATATAATTGAAATTAAATGTGTACTTATTTAATTGCTGGATGGAATTGAGATTGTGTTTATCCTATTAGTTAAATTGGAGATCTTAAATTAAATGTACGGTTAAATAAGACGAGTTGTTGAATGAGGCCATAGCTGGGCTATGGCAATCAGAAAATAAGACCATAACCGGGTTATGGCATGTGAATGTAAGACCACGGCAGGGCCATGGCAATGTATGTGTAAGATCATAGTTGGACTATGGCATCAAAAATCGATGTACTCGTAAGATAAGCATTTATAAGTCGGAGTGGTTTGGTAAGAGAATTGTTGAGAAATAGATATGTATCGGTATAGGTATGTACGGAAAACTGTTTAAGTAACGAGTTAAAAGAAGTCGAGGACTTATGAATTACTATGTGGTTAAACTTTATGTTAACTCATTGATTGATGCTTTAAGTGCTATTTATGTTATTTATTTTGAAAGCTAATGAATGATGAGATTATTTCATATGTACATACGAATTTACTAAGCTTTATAGCTTACTTTGTTTATTTTTCCATGTATTATAGTATTTTGAAGCTAGCTCGGATCCAGTAATCATCAGGCACTTCATCCCACTATCGGGCATCTATTTTGGTACTTCTGAAGTTATGTATATATGGTATATGACGTGTATAGGCTTTGATCATTTTGGTATATTTGATGGAAATGTATTTTGGCTATTAGAAGTAGCTTATAAATGTTATGTGGTTTGTTGTAAATCTTGCCATATGATATGGTAGATGTTGAATTATGATAACTAAGTGTTTATTAAAGTATGATGTATTTAGTTGGTTGAGATATGTTTGTTGTGGATTGGTTTGGATGATAAATTAGATGATTTATAGTACATGATATATATATATATATATATGTGTGTGTGTGTGTGTGTGTGTGTGTGTGTGTGTGTTATGACTAGTAAAGCAAGTTAAGTTGATAGATATTTGAATAGGTAAATGGCATTGAATTGAGTATTGAAATGGTTGAAATGGATATAGTATGAATTGTATATTGGTTGAAGATGTTTGACTGCATATTTGTGTCTTGAAATGGTACCATTTGAGTTATGTAGATACATGCAAATTTGGGTGACAAATTGGCTTAGTAAATAGCTTATTTTTGTCCACACGGGCAGAGACGCAGGCGCGTGTCTCAGTCGTGTGTGACACATGGTCATGTTACACGAGTGTGTCCCCTGGTGTTGAATTTGAACTTAAGTCAGTATGCTCCACACGGCCTCACACACGGGCGTGTGATTTGGTCATGTAGCATAAGTCAATATACCTTATAGGATTGGCATGGCCTAGCACACGGCCTGGTACACGAGCATGTAGGGCCATTTTTGGGGCACACGGACTAGCCACATGGGCGTGTGTGTTGACCGTGTGACTCAAGTTAGAGAGTTACACGGGGTTCGACACGGGTTGGGACACCGCCATGTGCTCCCATTTCGAATGTCCACACGGCCTGTGACACGGGCGTGTTTGGTGGCCGTGTGAGACACGGCCTGGCCACACGGGCGTGTGTCCCTTATTTTGAGGAAAATTTTATAAGTTTCGTAAAAGTTTCCTAAGTTATCGGTTTAGTCCCGAACCACTCCCAGAGCATGTTTAGGTTCTCGTAGGCTCGTTTTAGGGACAAATTGATTGATATTGAATGATGAATGGTTGAATAGATTAAATGTTTGTGAAAAGTATTTATAATTGTGTTGTAAGTCCGGTAATGCTCTAAACCCTATTTCGGCGTTGAATACGGGTGAGGGGTGTTACAGCCCAGCAATGTGTGTCTCGAGACTTAACTAAAAATAGTTATTATATGACTATTGGTAGGCCATGTCTCTAGACATGGAGTTCTTGAAACAAAGTTTTGCGTTTGAGTTGCTTATCAAAATTTTGAAAATCAAACTGGAAGGATGAATTGACAAAAAAAAAAGTATATTTAAAATTCATTTATAAAGATAACATAATGCAAAGTTCAAAAAAATCATACAATTTAGTCCTACTTGCACAAAGATATCACTAAGAAATCATGCCAAGAAAAAAATACAAAGACATCAATTATTATCAACATTTTTTTGTAACCGAGGCATAATCCTAAAATCAAAGAATTGCATACTAAGAATAATTCAATAAAGTCGTATGCAATTTCTATTTTTAGTACTCTCCATTACTATATGGTATTCTTAAAACATTCTCTTTTTCATATAATTAATAACAACAAAATAAGTCATGAAAAGCATAATGATGAATAATATGGATACCAAAAGCTTCTATAATGATACCAAACAAATTTTTGAGAAACAATTGTGGAAACTCTTTACATATACGTTTGAATAGATTTAAACATGCCCATCTGAAACATTTTAAAGGTTCTACAAAGGGATTGAAGTTTGACAGTAATTACCTTTGTTGAACCTTGAAACTCTTTTTTGAGGATCTGTCATATGTCTTGAGAAGTAGTTGCTCTAAAAATCCGAGAGAAAATATCATTTGTACCTGCTTGTTGAAGAAAGAACAAAGGTCGTGTGTATTTCTTTCTGCTCTTTCGAAGTCTTTGTTGATCATCTGGGGTCATTATACTCACTTTATACCAGCTCCCAAAGTTCTTGAGACATAAACAAAGTCCTTATATCTTGATGCTCCAAAATTCGTAGTTCTCTCTTTTGAACAAAGGAATAAAAGTCTGCGATGAAGTTACAGTACTGTAAAAGCCCAATTTTGCCCGGGCCTATTAAAAGAGAATAAAACCTAATAAAAATAAATAAAGTCCATTTTTTTAGTCCTTTTACAAAGTAAACAAAAGCCTAAACCCAATTCCTACAATAGCAAATACCCGAGGCCCACCTAAACCCAAACCTATCCAGACCTAAACAATAGACCTAAAACAAATGGGGCCCAACACGGCCCAAATCTTAAGCAGAAACCAGAAGGCCTAGGGTTTTCTGAAACCCTAGGCGCTGCCTCAGCAGAAGCTTGATCGGCGCACCTTCAGTCCGCCCCTCTTCAGACCACGATTCGCGCGCAAATCGCGCCACCCTCAAATGCGCCAGATTCTCCGTCTCCTACCTGCAAGAAAGGAAAGAAATAGTAGTGCAAATGGAAAGAAATGGCAGCAAACATATTTCTTTTTCATTTCGGGGCTATAAAATCCCCCCAAAAATCTATAAACGGACACAAAAATACACAGAGAAAAAATATAGAGAATAAAAAGCAAAAGTTTTGTTGAAACAGAATATAGAATCTTTTTCTTCGAAGGTGATTTTCTATTTTTTATTTTTTTTATCTTGTGCATAGTTTATATAAAGCAATATTAAAATAAAAGAGGAACGAGGAAAACTACCTTTGGAATAGAGGGTTTTAACCCTTGGCCATCGCTCATAGCCAAGCGGCGCGTGCCAAGTGATTTAAAGCCCTAATGTCCAACGACCGGGGCCAGACGAAGAAGGCAGAGAGAATTTTAGAGCTCTCTCACTTTTTTTTTTTTTTTTTGAAACCTTGAATAAAATGATTTTTTAACTGTTTTTTACTTTTAAAAAGTGCTAAAGAAACGACGCCGTTTTTGGTAATAGGATCCACGCGCCGACCCGAGGACCCGATTAGGATACGCGTGTTTTCAGAAAATGGAGAATTTGTCCATTTGGTCCTTCCGTAATTTCATATTTTTCAATTTCGTCCAATTCAGTTTTTATTTATTTTAAATTAGCCCAAAAAAGTTACACTCTGTTTCAATTTAATCCCATAGGCTCTTTTAAGGCTAAAATTAGAGCGTTATCGTTTTAAGAAAGGCTTAATTTCTATTTTAACCCCTGTGTTTTAATGCGCATTTTAATTCAATCCTTTTAATCTGTTTAATTGCTGTTTAACCCTGCTTTTTATTTATTTTTAATTTACTTAATTTAATTTATTTTAATTTATTTTAATTGTTTTATCATGTTTTATATTATTTTTTATATTTATTGATTTATTAATAGTTTATATATACTTTATATGTATTATTTTTATATATATTTAATTATTATATATTATTTTACTTAGTTTAATAATTTTATATTATTATATATTATTTATTATATTATATTATGTTTTTAATTTATATATTATATAATATTATATATTTTTAATTTTGTTTTGTATAAAGTCTATTATAATTTATAACCTATTTTATTTATATAATTTTAATATATTATGTATATAAATGTCTTTTAAAATTATTATACATATTATTTGCTAATTTTTTATGTATAATCTTTATATATTATTATTAGTTATTTTATATTATTTATTATGTATTATGATTATTATTAAGTATCTTTATATTTGTTTAATATTACTTTAACTTTTTATATTATTCATTGATTATTTATTATTAATATAATTTGCAATTAGGTTGAATTGATATGTATGTTATAATGTATTATTCTATGTCTTACTCATACTATTTTTTTATTATAAAAATAGTTTTTAAATCAAAGGATTTTCAAAATATGGTGATATGTGATATTTGGGGAATTTTGAGAAGAATTTTGCCCTAACTTATTGGGTTCGATTTTTCTCGTGAAACTTTAGGTATCACATATCCTCTTTTTTTTTATATATATTTAAGAAAAAAGTTGAGATTAACCAATTTCAAATAAAAAAAACCTATTCTTGGGAATTCAAAGCGTTTTGCCCTAACTTATTGGGTTCGACGTCTTGCATCTTGAGGTAGGAATTTTCTAAAATAAAGACGAGCTTTATTTCAAAGTCATGAGGTGCTATACCTTAACTTATTGGGTAAAGTACTTTATTTCTTTGTAACAAGTAAGTCTTGATTTTCTTTCTAATAAAAGGACCATATTTTCTAACTTTCTTTATTTTCAACATTCGGACATGATTTTATCGATTAGGTACCAATTTTTGGGCGTTATGAGGGTACTAAACCTTCCTCATACGTAACCGACTCCCGAACCTATTTTCTTGTTTTCGCGGACCAAAATCAAATGTTTTAAAATAAAACGTTTTACAAGGTGATCCAATCACACCTAAGTAAAAAAGATTGGTGGCGACTCCCACTTTGTTTTTAAAGTCAATCCCCATTTTTCTAAACTCGATTTTAAAATGGTTTCGACAGCATGGCGACTCCACTGGGGAAATAAGAGAGTCAGGCCATAAATTGATAATTTCATGTCCTTTTGTTCGATTTTAAAAATCTGGTTTAAAAATTATGATTCTTTTTATTTGCGTGCGATTCTGTTTACATAAAATATCTTTGCATTGCATTTGCATGACCGCTGTGGTCACACCCTTAAGTGGGAACGAGAAGCTACTCCTTCGTGGGGTTTTCACCTCCGTGCAGTATAGTGAAACGTTTCCGGAATACATCCGTACTTATGTCTTCGTGAGGTTTTCACCTCCGTGTAGCCATAGGGAAATGTATTCCCCTGAACTGAACTCGATCCGTATGAGCCTATAATGGGTGAGGATCAAGGAATCTGCTGGTTTGGGTACCTCAGTTTTAGAACTAAACCACATGTAGAAAACCTAAGGGCCTACCCTAGGTAGAATCATGTCAAACCCTAGTGGTCACCCTGATAGGTTCTATGTTATTTATTTTCCTATGCTAATGGGTTTTCTTTTGTTTTGATTGCATTACATTCCTATCATAGAAAAGAGGTGTTGATTTCAAGTTCGATTACTAAATAGAAAAGTTGGTCATAAGAAAATGGATTTTTTGATAAAGTAGATTATAATAAGGTCTTCTGAATATAGTCCAAGTGAATACAATGAGAGAAGCTGATAGTCCGTAAAAGAATACAAGACCTTATCACCCAAGGATTCAAGTTGACAAGACTATTTGAAGATTACCACGGCTCGACATTCTTGAAGAAGCTAACAAGTGAACAGGAGTCGTAGTCCAGATCAAGCAAAAGGAGCTAGAGGAGGCATCTATTAGAAGTTTGCAAGACTTGACTTTTGCAAAGAAAGGATTCATGTTTTCACTTGGACTATGCGGACAAGGCCGTGTATGGGATCCGTTTTGTGTAAAGAAATTTATTTTCTAGTAAAGTTTTTCTAATGTAACTGAATTCAGGATCAACACTTCTCTTTCTTTGCATTCATGCATTTACATTACATTGCATCATTTGCATTAGACTTTTACAAGAGGATTCAAATTAGGTAAAAATGTTTCAGTTAACCTGGAAAACATGGAACAAAGATTGGAAAGAATAGAGCAAATGCAAATATAGATGCAGGGGCAATTGACTGAAATTCAACAAGAAATGCGAGAATTTCAAAGAAATATCATAGGCCAGTTAACCGGAGGACTTGGAAAAAGGAGTAGCTCAGTGGACAATAGTGAAGACGATGAGGAAGTCGTTTACTCTCCAATGGGTGTTAACTCGAGCAAGGATCAAGCCAAATCAATTGTTTTGGTAGAAACGAGAGAAAGAGGAGAAAGGACCTCAAAATTCTTGAAGAAGAAGGAAAAGAAAATGAATCATTCGAAGCTAATTGCAATGAACCAGCCAAGGACGGTAACTACCAACGATCAAGTTTCTCCAAAGCAAAACTCTGAAAAGCTCCAATTTACACCAATCCCGATGACGTATAAGGAGCTATATCAAAGTTTATTTGACGTGCATGTAGTGTCTCCATATTATCTTCAGTCGTTACAACCCCCATATCCTAAATGGTATGATTCCAACGCTCAATGTGAATACCACGCAGGAGTAACGGGGCATTCAATAGAAAATTGCATTGCCTTCAAAAAAGTAGTTGAGAGACTTCTTAAGATGGGAGTTGCCAAGATTGATGATACACCCATTGTGGAGAACCCATTACCCAATCATGGAGACAAGAAAGTTGTGATCCCTTGAAGAAATCAAAAGCAAAGAGAGAATTGAGAACAAAGTTTCGAAGCCCTTATGCACTTGGGAATGTTTTGAATAAATGGGATTGTGGAGGACATCCCTGTATTTTTAGAATGGATTTAGAGTAATATTGAAAACATACTTGTTGCCTTAAGCCTAGAGGCAATAAGAATTCTTTTGTGAAATAGGCTCGTGTCCGAAATTTATATTTCAATGAAATGCATCTTTTTTTTATACATATTCTTTTATTCTTTACATTTCATACTGTACATTCTTTTGTTTTTTAAAAAATATTCTTTCATTCTTTATTCATGACCATACCAATAATCATCCTTAGAATCATTTATTCTTTGGATTCGTTCGCCTTTGTACCTAGGTATCCAAATATCAACGTCATGAGAGACATTGTTACTGACTCCCTTTTTGAACAAGATATAGGCCTAGTGGATCTCAGGATTTTGAAGATGACAGAGATTGTAACCTACCTTCTGATTTGTTAAAGATGGTAGAACAAGATGAAAAAACAGACCTTACTCTACAAAGGGTTTTTGGATATTATGAGCCTAGGGAAAATGGGAAAACTGAAGCCTAGCTCACCACAAAAATAAGGCAAGATATTATTGGGTTGTTTTCAAGAATACAAAGATGTTTTCGCACAATTATATCAGGACATGCCTTGGCTAATAAGAAGCAGGCTAAACAAAGAGGATCGGGCACTGTTGGTTCAACATGGAAGGGGATTGCATCAGTCATACCGCAAATACAGAATTAAATGAGACAAGATTCATATGCCTACTCCAGTTCTTCACAAATTTTCCATATGTGGGGCATGGATGTGATTGGGCCAATCTCGTCAAAAGCTTTTAGTCAATATCAACTCATCGGCATAGTTATCGTTTACTTCACTAAGAGAGTGGAAGTAGCTTCATATGCCAATATTACAAGGTCAAATTCATCAAATTCATCAAAAAAAAAAAACCCAAAAAATATATAAAGGAAAAAGATCAAATGCCATAAAGGATCGCGTCTAAATAACTGTACAAAGTCAAAGTCTACAGTTTGTCCAAAGATCAGACAGCATATCACAGTGCAACAAAAGTTGCCAAAAAAATGAAGAAGAAGAAATAAAAGGTGGCTAAGACTTGTAAAGATTGGCATAAGAAGCTATCACTACTCTCTATGAGTATCAAACATTGGCTAGGACATTTTTTGGGGCAACACATTTCTCAGCGGAATAGAAACATTTTTGCCAATTAAATCTAATTGAAGAAAAGATTAAAAGCCATTCGTCACAGCCAGATGATGCGAGCTTATATTAAAGAAGTTCATCTTAGGGAATTCCACGAAGGAACCTGATGTTGAAAAGGACCTTTCTTCTATAAAATGATTTTAGAAGAAAGCAGATGCCAAAGAAGACCTGTTCTAGAGGAGCATTGATATTGACCGAGATGAATGGCGAAGACTTGCCCAATCTGGTGAATTCAGGTTTAGTCAAGAAGGATTTTACCTGAAAAGGAAAAGGGTCAAGGTGAAAACCCACAAAGCGTGCCTTGAGTCCAAATTCAAAAAAAAAAAAAAAAAAGAAAAGAAAAAAGAAAAAGGAGAGGCCAAGGCGAAAACCCGCAAAGGGCGCTTTGAGACCAAAGGGGCTTTGAGTTGAAAACCCGAAAAGGGCGGCTTAAATTTTGAATAAAAGTGGGGCACACAGTAGTCTTGCTACATTTGGATTAACAATGAAGAAGTATGTTACGTCTTGGGGCATTGACAAAGTACTCCGGATCCCCTAAACACATTTTGAGTTTAAAATGGTCCTCAAGAAGTTGGAACAAAGAAGCTCGAGGTCATGATATCTGGGGCACCTAGCTTCTATCCTACCCATTTTTGAATTCCTTATCTCTGATTGCTTTATTCTTTTTGAGATACACCCAAATCAATTTTCTTTTATTGCCTGGGTTATCTTTGATTAAATTATTTTTCTGAGCTATGCTCCTGACTAATTTTTTTCTCATCCATTTTTGTGTTCTTTTTCAAGCATTTATTGAAATAACGATTTATGGGCTAATAACTTTCATAAAAAGGAGTTTCGTATATTACTCTAGAAGCTTCTAAATAATATGAGGAATCTGAAACATGACTATTGTTCAGAACTCACAAAGCCTAAGGGCTGGAAACATTGGAAAATGATTATCTGTTCAAGTTCTCATTGGATAAGACAATTTCGTTGGTGATACCATATCTGCAAATGATGAACAAGGTCAATCCAAGTATAAAAGGGGATCATTGTCGGGATACCCTGCAGACACATACATCTTGTCATTACACCCAAGGGGTGGTGTAACAGATTTAAAGTGATACAAGTTCTGTACCTCTAAGTGGTAACAGAAATATGAAAGAAACCAAATGTCATTCCCCTGAAGTTGAAAGGGCTGACTCTGGAATTACAGAGGGGCAAGCTTGTTGAGCTGAATGATGGTTTCTTTGAGTTTTCTGTCCAAGATACCAGCTGAACGAGAAAGCATGGGAGCGCATCAGTGATAGAACCTGGATGAACCATGAGAAATGACAACCCATAGAGATCATTCTCTCATTTCAAATTTAGAGCATTTGATTCATGTCGATCATTGTGTCCTAACCATTGTATAAAAAAAAATTCATGACATCCTGCATTCATGCAAATGTCATCCCTAATATCATTTAGTTAGGAGCATCGAATTCATTCCAATCATGCATCCTAATAATCATTCTCATGACATTCTACATTCATGCAAAAGTCATCCATAATACATTTAAGTTTACAAGATATGTCCCTCAGATGACGATATAGCAAGTCGAAAAGTTCAGATTTTGTTCCCTAGAGATGCTAGTGGAGCAAACTGAAGATTGAAGTCTTCCTGAGAAAGCAAACCAAAAGTTCAGATTTTGTTCCCTTGAGATGGTAGTGGAGCAGACTGAAGATTGAAGTCTTCCTGAAGATAATAAGGAAGCAAACCAAATGGTTCAGATTTTGTTCCCTAGAGATGTTAGTGGAGCAGACTGAAGATTGAAGTCTTCCTGAAGATAGTAAGGAAGCAAACCAAAAAGTTCAGATTTGGTTCTCTAAAGATGTTAGTGGAGCAAGCTGAAGATTAAAGTCTTCCTGAAGATAATAAGGAAGCAAACCAAAAGGTTCAAATTTTGTTCCCTAGAGATGTCAGTGGAGCAGATTGAAGATTGAAGTCTTCCTGAAGATAGTAAGGAAGCAAACCAAAAAGTTCAGATTTTGTTCTCTAAAGATGTTAGTGGAGCAAGCTGAAGATTAAAGTCTTCCTGAAGATAATAAGGAATCAAACCAAAGGGTTCAGATTTTGTTCTCTAGAGATGTTAGTGGAGTAGACTGAAGATTGAAGTCTTCCTGAAGATAATAAGGAAGCAAACTAAAAGGTTCAGATTTTGTTTCCTAGAGATGTTAGTGGAGCAAACTGAAGATTGAAGTCTTCTTGAAAATAACAGTAGGAAGCATATCAAAAGTGCTTTCAGCCCTATCTCCCTGACCAGCAGTGGAATAGATCAAAAATTGTAGATCTTGTCACCCTAAGCAGTAGAGGACCAAGATCGAACGGCAAATCTTGTCTCCCTAAGCAGTAGTGGAACATATTTAAGCCACCAGTCCTATCTCCCTGACCAGCAGTGGAATAGGTCAAAAATTGTAGATCTTGTCACCCTAAGCAGTAGAGGACCAAGATCGAATGGCAAATCTTGTCTCCCTAAGCAGTAGTGGAACAAATTTAAGCCACCAGTCCTATCTCTCTAACCAGTAGTGGAATAGGTCAAAAAATTGTAGATCTTGTCGCCCTAAGCAGTAGAGGACCAAGATCGATCAACAAATCTTGTCTCCCTAAGCAGTAGTGGAAAAGATTTAAGCCACCAGCCCTATCTAACTAGCAGGGGAATAGGTCAAAAATTGTAGATCTTGTCACCCTAAGTAGTAGGGAACCAAGATCGAACGGCAAATCTTGTCTACCTAAGTAGTAGTGGAACAGATTTAAGACACTAGCCCTATCTCCTTGACCAGCAGTGGAATAGGCCAAAGATTGTAGATCTTGTCACCCTAAGCAGTAGTGGATCAAGATCAAATGACAAATCTTGTCTCCCTAAGGAGTAGTGGAACAGATTTAACCACTAGTCTGGCATTCCTGAGTTTGCAGCCGAACAGACCGAAGATACCAATCTGGCATTCCTAAGCTTTACAGGAAACAGATTGAAAATGATAGATCTGACGTTTCCCGTGTTTGTAGGAAATAGATTGAAGACATCAGTCTGATCATCCCTGAGTTTGTAGGGATCAGATTGAAAATATCAGATCTGGTCTCCCTGAGTTTACAGTGGAGCAGATCAAAGGATAGTGGATACAGCCTTCATGAAGTTGAAGCTATCAAACTCACTGAAATGAAGATGAAACTCCAATACCGTTGAAGTTGTAGTTCGGATTAGAAGTCATTTGAAGAAAGCGAGGATCAAGAAGTCGAGGCTTGGCCAAAATCGGTCAAAATTGGTCCTTTTATAGTCTTTGCTCTATTCTCGCTATACGACAATGAGCAAAGAGGGGCAGCTGTAAAAGCCCAATTTTGCCTGGGCCTATAAAAACAGAATAAAACCTAATAAAAATAAATAAAGTCCATTTTTTCAGTCCTTTTACAAAGTAAACAAAAGCCTAAACCCAATTCCTACAACAGCAGATACCCGAGGCCCACCTAAACCCAAACCTATCCAGACCTAAACAATAGACCCAAAACAAATGGGGCCCAACACGGCCAAATCTTAAGCAGAAACAAGAAGGCCTAGGGTTTTCTGAAACCCTAGGCCCTGCCTCAGCAGAAGCTTGATCGGCCCACCTTTAGTCTACCCCTCGTCAGGCCATGATTCGCGCCCAAATCGCGCCGCCCTCAAACGCGCCAGATTCTCCGTCTCCTATCTGCAAGAAAGGAAAGAAATAGCAGTGCAAATGGAAAGAAATCGCAACAAACATATTTCTTTTTCATTTCGGGGCTATAAAATCCCCCCAAAAATCTGTAAATGGACACGAAAATACACAGAGAAAAAATACAGAGAATAAAAAGAAAAAGTTTTGTTGAAACAGAATATAGAATCTTTTTCTTCGAAGGTGATTTTCTATTTTTTATTTTTTATTATCTTGTGCATAGTTTATATAAAGCAGTATTAAAATAAAAGAGGAACGAGGAAAACTACCTTTGGAATAGAGGATTTTAACCCTTGGCCACCACCTGCGGCGGCACGTGACGCGCGTGACGAAAGCCCTAATGTCCAACGACTGGGGCCAGACGAAGAAGGCAAAGAGAATTTCAGAGCTCTCTCTCTCTCTCTTTTTTTAAACCTTGAATAAAATGACTTTTTAACTGTTTTTTACTTTTATAAAGTGCTAAAAAACGACGCCGTTTTAAGTAATAGGATCTGCGTGTTTTCAAAAAATGGAGAATTTGTCCATTTGGTCCTTTCGTAATTTCATATTTTTCAATTTCGTCCAATTCAATTTTTATTTATTTTAAATTAGCCCAAAAAAGTTACACTCTGTTTCAATTTAATCCCACAGGCTCTTTGAAGGCTAAAATTAGAACGTTACCGTTTTAAGAAAGGCTTAATTTTCATTTTAACCCCTGTGTTTTAATGCGCATTTTAATTCAATCCTTTTAATCTGTTTAATTGCTGTTAAACCCCTATTTCTTTATTTATTTTTTAATTTACTTAATTTATTTTATTTTAAATTATTTTAATTGTTTTATCATGTTTTATATTATTTTTCTATATTTATTAATTTATCAATAGTTTATATATATACTTTATATGTATTATTTTATATATATTTAATTATTATATATTATTTTACTTAGTTTAATAATTTTTATATTATTATATATTATTTATTATATTAAGTTTTTAATTTATATATTATATAATATTATATATTTTTAATTTTGTTTTGTATAAAGTCTATTATAATATATAACCTATTTTATTTATATAATTTTGATATATTATGTATATAAATGTCTTCTTAAAATTATTATACATATTATTTGCTAATTTTTTATGTATAATCTTTATATATTATTATTAGTTATTTTATATTATTTATTATGTATTATGATTATTATTAAGTATCTTTATATTTGTTTAATATTACTTTAACTTTTTTATATTATTCATTGATTATTTATTATTAATATAATTTGCAATTAGGTTGAATTGATATGTATGTTATAATGTATTATTCTATGTCTTACTCATACCATTTTTTTATTATAAAATAGTTTTTAAATCAAAGGATTTTCAAGATATGGTTATATGTGATATTTGGGAAATTTCGAGAAGAATTTTGCTCTAACTTATTGGGTTCGATTTTTCTCATGAAACTTTAGGTATCATTCATCCTTTTTTTATATATTTAAGAAAAAAAGCTGGGATTTACCAATTTCAAATAAAAAAACTAATTCTTGGGAATTCAAAGCGTTTTGTCCTAACTTATTGGGTTCGACGTCTTGCATCTTGAGGTAGGAATTTTCTAAAATAAAGACGAGCTTAATTTCAAAGTCATGAGGTGCTATACTTTAACTTATTGGGTAAAGTACTTTATTTCTTTGTAATAAGTAAGTCTTGATTTTTTTTCTAATAAAAGGACCATATTTTCTAACTTTCTTTATTTTCAACATTCGGACATGATTTTATCAATTAGGTATCAATTTTTGGGTGTTATGAGGATGCTAACCTTTCTTCATACGTAACCGACTCTCGAACCTATTTTCTTGTTTTCGCGGACCAAAATCAAATGTTTTAAAATAAAACGTTTTACAAGGTGATCCAATCACACCTAAGTAAAAAAGATTGGTGGCGACTCCCACTTTGTTTTTAAAGTCGATCCCCATTTTTCTAAACTCGATTTTAAAATGGTTTCGACAAGTACCACTGACTATCCGCATTAGGTTTGCCTGAACCACTCACATTGAATTTCTCTTTTATTTCACTCTCTCCCACTTAATAAAACAAACTTAGATTTGATATCAAAACATATTGATAGAAACAAAGATAAAATATGCTAAAGAAGATAAAAATAAAACTTGGAATGAAAACTAGAAGCGAAGAGAAAGTGAAGTTGAATATTTTTTGATACATGAAAAAGAACTTAACACAAGCTTTTATAAGCTGTACAAGTGGCTAAAAAAAGTAAAACCTAAAGACCTAAAAATCTGCATAGTGGTGGATATATTATTAACAACACCTAGTTAAAATATAGGAACAAACTGGACAAACAAAAGGCTAATTCCATTGGCTACTAACTATTGATTTCGAATCATTCTCAACATTTGTAACGATCGGATCTCACAGGAGTGAAATACAGAGGTTTGACATATCACACAAAAATGTTTCTAATCCGACTATGGTTGATATCCAAGATTATGGAACGGTAACATGATTTAAAACTAAAAAAAAGGCGAGATTCATACAAGCTTTTGTTGAGCTAGAGTCCTTACAAAAACTAGAAAATGCTTTGTGGAAATAGCAGGGGATTTTATGAGACAAATGTTGTTAGGGAAATTTTTAGAATTGAAGGAGTCTTTGATATTGATGCTAAAAAAAATTGTTAAGTATATCCTAATCACCTTTGGAGAGGACAAAAAGAGAAGGATGTTGAAGACCATGAACTGGTTTGCCAACATTGTTGAATGGTCTAAAGACTACTTGACTGCAAAGGGAGCAACTTGGATTTTTTATTGACTCCCTCTGCATGTTTGCAAATCAACTACTCTCCATGAGATTGCGAATTTGTGGCAATACTTTGAAGCTTGAGGATTTCAACTGTGGGAAGATACTAATTTTGATTTATCAGTTAGAAGATGAGTTGAAATGCAAATAGTGGGGGAAAGCTATTTGGTTAGGGTGATGGAGGCTATTTCTGATTCCGATAATATTGCAACTATCAGATAGCGATGATTAGTGGTGAATCGAGGGACCTCGAAGGAAAGCGACGAGTTGTTTGAGTCTCGGTTGGAGTTGGACAATGCATTAAATGTGCATGAAGAGAATGTTAGAAATGTGTTGTTTAAAGAAAAATTGATACTCTTGGCGTCAAAAGGCAGACAAGATTATTAATGATTGCTTGGTTAAGCCAAACCAAGAGATCTCAATGGGCATATTGCCCCAACCATTGCAGTAGACTCTTTTAGTCCTAATGTGGTGGGCCCTCTCATGAAAAGTTTATATATTAATTTTTAAAATTGAAAGAAAACACCAACCCACCACCATGTGTAGAATAACTTATAAGAAATTTACTTTTTGTTAATGGTTTATTAGAAAATATTTATTTATGAAATTGTTAATTTTAATTTTGAATTAATTAAAACATTTGCAAAATAAAATAAAATTTAGAAAGTAATATGCAATCATTTTTCCTTTTTAGCTTAAAAATATTATTGTTGATATCTATGGCTTAAAATCGTTAGTGTTAAAATTGCTTTCACTACTATTGTTTTTCATTGACTTGTTTGATAAGGAAGATGTTGAAATGAAAATGAAAATAAAAATATATATTTTTAAAAAGACATAATTATAAATCAGGTTATATTTTTCTAGATTTCCTCGATTAATCTTATAATTCCAATTTTAAAAAACTTCAACGCATCATAATTAACGCATCATAATTAATAATATCATCTCTTTTAATTTTTTATAAAACACACTTCGTTGTTGTCTTTGTTTTTTTCACCCCGTCATTTCCGTCGCCATTAGAGTTATAAGTTAAGGTGGTGGGATTTTCGGAATCCAATACGGCAATCATCGCATTCTTGCCTACTAACTGTTGATGCAGAGCCATTTTAATGGCCGAAAGCTTAGATAGTTTGAAATCCATGATATGGTCTTATACGGGACCTTATCTATTTCATATATCAATGATAACATTTTTATAATCAATATAGCCCATTAGGACTTCAACATCTCATTCACATTAACTACTCAATTTAGTAGTGCATCATGCATTAATATAATGCCAAACATTTCTCAACATGCGAATATAAAGGTTGCTTAAAACACATACAAACTTACCTCGATTTCAAAATGAGCTAACTTGTTGATCTAGTCCGAGACTTTGTTCTTTCCCCAATCGAGGCGGGTCCTTGGTTCTTCTTGCTATATAATAGCAATTTAACTAATTTTAATCACTATATTAATAAAAGCATTTCAAAAATCATGTTTAGCCAAAATTATTATTTTGCCCCTAGACTTTGGCAAAATGACTATTTTGCCCTTAGGCTCAGAAATAAATTCTAATCACATTTCTACTTTCAACAAGCCTAGGTGAACATTTAATGCTCTTAAAGCTATCATCAAAAATCAATATCTCATATATTAATCACAAACTTTATAACCTTTTTATCAAGGTTCTATTTGGTGTTTTCATGCTAACACCTTTCACAAAAGTTGTTTATCAAACAACTAAGACTCATTTTCTTCCATAAAAATGCAAAAATTAACAATGAAATCTCTTATGGTAACTCTCTTAACAATTCACCATGTTGCACAATAGTCCCCTCATTTGAATGCTTAAGTTTTAGGGGTCTCAAAAGTACAATTATTTTTAAACAAAGATCACTAGAACACTTACTAGGATGAAAGAGAGCTTGCTAAAAATTTTGAGCTTTCAAACCTCTATTTTGCTTGTCAATTCTGGTGGAGAAAGATGGAGAGAAAGATGATATCTTCTCTTTCTTTATTCTAATATTAAACGATCAATTTAAACTACCTACTCACCAACTTTGACCAACTTGGTTAATCCTTGTCCCCTATGGCCGGCCAAGCACTTAGAAGGGGCTAAATTGCCTTTTAGAGACCTCAATTTGTCAATCTATGGCCATTTGGTACTTTTAACTTATAGAATGGAACTTTCGCACTTTATGCGATTTAGTCCTTTCTCGCGATTAAGCATGAAATCATTAAAATTAAAGTACTAGAATTCTCATGCACACATTCTATCATACTCTAACTCATAATATAACATGAAAATAAATTTCTCAAATCTCCGATTAGTGATCCCGAGATCACTATTCTGACTAGCCCCTAAATCGAGCTGTTACAAATAATCTGCTACCTCCTGTGGTTGCCGCAAACCCGGTGAACCAAAATCCTGTTCCTCGTACTATGTATGATTATGCTAAACCTAATTTAACAGGAACTGAATCAAGTATATTTAGACCTGCTGTTGCTGCAAATGATTTTAAACTGAAACCTAACACTATTCAGATGATTCAGCAATTTGTTCAGTTTGATAGTTTGCAAGATAAGGATCCAAACAATAACTTGGCAAATTTTCTGGAATTCTGCGACACTTTCAAATAAATGGCGTTTCTAACGATGCCATTCACCTTCGATTGTTTCCCTTCTCATCGAGGAATAAAGCCAAACAGTGGTTGAACTCATTACCACGAGGATCAATCACTACATGAGAACAAATGACCAAAATTTTTTACTTAAATACTTTCCGCCGACTAAAATGGCTAAGTTGAGGAATGATATCTCTTCTTTTGTGGAGATGGATTTAGAAACACTTTACAATGCATGGGAGAGATACAATGATTTATTAAGAAGGTGCCCTCACCATGGGTTACCTTTGTGGCTACAGGTTCAAACCTTTTACAATAGTGTGAACCCCTCAACTAGGCAGTTGATTGATTCAGCCGCCGGTGGAACCCTAAATAACAAAACTCCTGAAGCGGCTTATGAGTTCATAGAGGAGTTGGCACTAAATAACTATCAGTGGCAAGTTATGAGGACAAAGCCAACAAAAGCAGCCAATGTTTTCAACCTCGACGTAGTGACCATGCTATCAAACCAGGTAGAACTGTTAAATAAAAAGATTAATGGTTTGTATGGTTCTTCGCAGGTACATCCAGTGATGCAGTGCGATACAAATGGAGGAGGAACGAAGAATACAGAATACCCACTCTACAACCCTAGCATAGAAAACGAATAGATGAACTATATGGGTAACAATTCTAGACCTCAAAATAACCCTTATAGTAACACTTACAATCTAGGTTGGACAAACCACCCAAATTTTTTCATGGAGTGGCCAAGGAAATCAGAGATAACAGCCCCCTCTAGGCTTTCAACAGCAACCCTATCCACAAGAGAAAAAAATCGAACCTTGAGGAGATGCTAACAAAGTTTATCGCGGTGTTAGAAACCCATTTCCAAAACACCGAAACAACACTTAAAAATCAGCCAGCATCGATTCAAGGGCTCGAGAACTAAGTAGGACAACTTGCTAAGCTTATATCTAGACGACCACAAGGTAGCTTGCCGAGTAACTTCATGCCATTACTACTCACGTCAATGAAGGGTTAGATGAACCAAAATTGAGGTAAGAGAATGTGGTAGAGGAAGGTAAAGTTGAGATAAGCCATGATAAACCAAAACTGGTAAGTACAGAATACCAACCTCGTGTGTCATATCCTAATGCGACAAAGAAAGACCATACAGATGAACAATTCGGTAAATTTCTTAAACTTTTAAAAAATTTACATATTAACTTACCGTTTATTGAAGCTCTTTCGCAGATGCCCAATTCAAAAAAAAAAAATTTAAAAGAGCTCTTGACAAATAAACGAAAGTTAGACGAGGCGTCGCATATGGAGTTAAATGTAGTGTGCTCAACAATCTTACAAAATAGACTACCGTAAAAGTTAAAAGATCCAAAGAGTTTTATGATTCCTTGCTTAATTGGTAGTTTACCTGTTAATAATGCTTTAGCAGATTTAGGGGTAAACATTAATGTTATACATTATAAAATGTTTAAACAGCTAGGTCTCGGGAAATCCAAACAAACTAGGATGAGCATTCAATTGGCTGATAAAACAATTAGAGTTCCTAGGGGTATAATCGAAGATGTACTAGTAAAAATTGATAAATTCATATTCCTAGTAGACTTTGTTGTTTTAGACATGGATGAGGACAATAATGTTCCTTTAATTTTAGGAAGAGCCTTTTTAGCAACTGCGAAAATTAGAATTGATGTTGGTATAGGTGAATTCACACTTCGTGTAAGTGACTAAACGATCACTCTCCAGGATCTTGACTCGGCTAGGATATCGTGTAATAAAGGTGAGAACATAAATTCTATTAATGACCATTTGGTTGAACCTTCTTTTCAGGAAACACCATGAAATTACACAACTGAGCCATATCCTAGACCTCGTGCCAACAAAGAAATAACTCATGAGGAGCGAAGGCTTCAGATCGATGACCTAAACGAGTGGAAAACACAAATCAAGGAGAAACCAAGAATGCACGAAACAGAACCGAGCCAACTCCATAACGGACTTAAAGATAAAGCAAATGACTACAAGGTTGGAGACCGAGTTCTAATGGATAATATAGATCCTCGTGTTACCACTTCTGAACCTAGTGGAATAGCCCCTTTCACGATACTTAATATTTTCCCATAAGGTACAGTTGAGGTAACTCATTCTCAATTTGGCACCTTCAAGGTAAATTGTACTTGTCTTAAACCTTATTTTAATACAATTGATAGCAAGAATGAGGAGTTTCAACTCCTCAAACCACCATGATTATGCGAATGAAAGGTCAGTCTAGCTTAAAACTTTAAACAAGCGCTTCTCGGGAGGCAACCCGAGCACTAACTTCACTAATGTCATTAATTTTTCGATTTTTAGCACCTAACTAAAAACTAACCAAATTAATAAAGCGCAGGTTTCCCTACCACACGGCCTGGCACACAGGCGTGGCCGTGGCCATGTGGACACCACAAATAGGCACATCGGCGTGGCAGAGACCGTACGAACCAAGGACAAAAATTTTCCCCAAAACACGGGCTGCTATAAAAGGACACGACCATGCTTTTAGGCCGTGGCCGACATTGATCACGCAACATGGGCATGGAAACCTCTACACAGGCATGGGAGAAACGAACGAGACACCATATGGCAGTGTGATACGGCCGTGTGACCGAACACGCCCATTGTACACGGGCGTGGACAACAATCAGGTTCCCTGAATTCTATTTAAACCACTCCACTATTCATCTTCTTCTCAAAACCCCTCTCCCTCCAACCCTAGTCACCACAGCTTCCTCCCTTCCCACCACCGACCATCGCCTCCTCACTCCACTTACTCTATTTTCTCACTTCTGCTTCAGCCAAACACCCCATTTATCTATTTTCCTTTCCCATTATCCTTTTCCCTTCGTTTCATTTTTCCCTCTTTTCTTTTATTCCTCCTTTACACTGTCACCACACCAACCACCATCCACACACAATGATGGACACTAGAGGCAAAACCAAGACCACCATCCCCACGTTGAAAAAGCAAAAGGATCCTAGCATGGTTTCCCCGTGCGCGACCACTCTACATAAGTTCATACTGGCTGCTTCATTCCCTCGACAAGGCAAGGACCTTTAAGTCTATTTATTTTTTCCTTTTATTTTCATTTTTAAAGTATTTCCCTTTATCTTTCCTGTCCTTAATTTATATTAGCATATTTTGATTTCTTTAATTTAGGTTCAAGGGGCTGTTAAGGAATGACCACACCACCACCGGAGTCTCCACTTCCTCTACCCAACTTTACACCATTTATTTTCTTTGACTCCATCCAAAAATTTAGGAAGTTTCTCTTCTCTCCATATCTTATGATTTTCTTATTGTACTGACATTATCTATCTTTGTACATTGAGGATAATGTACATCTTAAGTGTGGGGACGTGTTAACAATACTGAATTATGCCTTGTTCTTAAGTAACTTTCTCATATCACTAATTAGAACGAAACTTCTATTGACTTATGATTTTTATTGATATGTCTTGGATTAAGTCATAGGTAATTGTGCATTGATGAATTAAACTTTAAGACATTAGAGAATCAAGTATGATAAGTCTATTTTCAGAATTAAAAATTTGGTTCGATTGTTTCCCTAAATTTAAATATTACTTTAAAGTTTGAAATTTGCAAGATTGACATCAAAAACTATAATTTTTGTGAGATTTTGAGCCATTAGAGCATACATTTTTCGTTTTCACTTTATTGATTATGAGTGCGTCAACATTGATTTGTTATTCTAGAACTTGCTTCGATTATGCATGACGAGACCACACTTTTGATTTGATATACTGAGATGATAAAGGCACCTAGGATTTAACCCACTCACTCCATAAAAAGCCTACCTTCATAATTAACCCTTAATGAACTCCTTTGAATCCTAATAAGTCATTTTTGATTTACCCTTAATATTAACCCAAAACTCACTCTTTCTGATTCATTAAGAATTTTTCCTATTTGAATTAACCCCTTTTTGTCGAGATTTGATTTGAGTAGTTGCCTAACTATGTTCTCTATTTCAGTTGTTAAGTTTTTTCTTATTATTGTAAATACTTATTCTTAAAAAAAAGTGGAAATTCATTATTAGTTCTTTATTATTTGAGCTTAAAATGGTTAAATTCACAACTTTAGAAGAAGCTCATGTTATTATAAATTTTCAATTGATGTAATTATTCAGCCTTTATCCACACCTTTAACCCAAGCCCCATTACAACCCTTTTAAAATACCTTTTGATTTGTGTATCATCTCATTTTATAGTGATGGAGATTTGATTTTTATGCAAGCCTATGGTAATAACTCTTCATGTTTGACTTTTGAGTGCTTTATCTTGAACCTTAAACACTTTGAGTGATTTGAGTGAATCCTTAGTGAGGATGTCAATCCTTGTCGGTTTTGAATCAGAGGTAATTATTTAGGTAAGGGGAAACACCTATGTTTTCGTGCTACAAAAATTTATGACTTAGATTTTTTGAATCTTTAAGACTCTTTTAGTTAAATTATCCATGTGTGAATTTGATAAACCTTAAAAGTAACATATTTTAATCCCACATTTAGCATACTTTTGGATGATTTATTCTCTGAATTGTGTAAAAAGGTGCTCTTTATCCTTTCTTTTCATGTTTTATACTCAGGAAAGCACCTAGGGACGAAAAGAACGAGAAACAGGCTTAAAACAGGCCAATTTGGGCCAAAGTGGAAATTGACATGGCCTGGACTTCAAGCCACATGGCCGTGCCTCGGCAATTAACTAGAACACGGCCTAACCACGATTCACTCGTTCGTAGCTCCATCACCAGACCTGAACACGGCCTGAAGTCGATTCACACGGGCGTGTGCCATGGTCGTGCCCCTATCATGGAAAAGAGGAGTTTCGTTTGTTCTTAATTATGTGTGCTTAATTCTTGTGTTAATATTTTGGGATATTGATTCAAGTTGAATGTGCTTAGGTGGTGGAGCAAAAGTCCACGCTAAGAGTAGATCTAGCATAATTAAGCGAGTTGATCGCGAGCCTAGAGATAGGTGACAAGATTTTACGGATTAGGGTGAAACCTAATATGGGAGTCCATAGATCGAGTTAATGAGATTCTAGGGGTTTTAATTAGAAAGAGATTTCAATTAATCAACCTAGGGTTAGACATTATTCACCTCGAGAGAGGGTTTGATATAAATTAGGGAGTCTTACGGATCAAGCTAAGTGAATAAATCATCTGGTTCAGTGTTAGATAACAAGTGAAGTCTAGGTCGATTCCTTCTAAGGTATCGTCGTAATCAACTGAGTTTTTCTAAAAGTTATTTCTTCAATTTGTTCTTTTTGTCTTTGCATCTTATTTTAGTAATTAGTTAGCTTTTAGTTTAATTAATCAGTCATTTCATATTCAGGCTAAATAATAGAAAGAAAGTGAGTATTAGTACTTTTAATTCCCTTGGGTTTGACAATCCAGTCTTGCCTAAACTATACTATCGTTCGATAGGTGAACTTGCCTTAAGTCTTTGTCAGAGTTAGTTTCTAGGTTCGATCATTCTCTATTATAAATTTTAAAACTCGACAATTCAGACGATCAATTTTTTGGCGCCGTTACCGGGGAATTAAAATATTAAGAAAGCCCTATTTTTATTACTTTAGCCATTTTTTCCTCTCTGCAATTTATTTTTTTTTTTTTTTTACTTTGCTAATTTTTCCTCTATTTTGCTTTTGGCAGATGATTTTAGTCTATAGAAAAGATGGCACTGAATAATTATCAGTGGCAAGTAATAAGAATAATTCCTACTAAAGTAGCCAGTGTCTTCAACCTCGACGTGGTCACCAGGTTATCTAATCGGTTAGAGATGATGAATAAAAAGATTAATGGTTTGTATAGGCTCTGCCGGTACACCCGAAATACAAAATGATTCAAATTTAGGAGGCGTGGCGAATCCTGAGTACCCACCCTACGGATATGGCATAGAAAACGAGCAAGCTCACTATACGGGTAACTACTCTAGACCACAAAATAATTTTTATAATGACACTTATAATGCATGTTGGAGGTACCATCCCATTTTCTCGTGGAATGATCAAAATAGCCAAATACCGGAACTCGCTCCAGATTTTCAACAACCACCTCACCAACAAGAAGAGGAGTCAAACATTGAAGAGATGCTGACAAAATTCATAGCAACTACAGATACCCGTCTCCAAGACACTGAGACCACCCTTAAGAATCAACAAACATCGATTGAAGGGATCAAGAACCAAGTTGGTGAACTTAATAAGTCAATTGGGGAAATTACTAAGTCAGGTGGACAACTTGTTAAGCTGATCTCAGAACTACCACAAGGAAGCTTGCCAAGCAATACTGAAACTAACCTGAGAGAGCAAAATCAAGCCATTCACGATAGTGAAGGGTTAGACGTACCAAACCCAAGGGAAGAACCTGTGGTAAGTGAAGGTAAGGTTGAGGTGTGTCATGATTTACCAAACCCGGTAATTACAGAGTATCAAGCTCGTGTGCCATACCACAATGCAATAAAGAAAGACCACATAGAGGAACAATTCGGTAAGTCTCCTAAACTTTCAAAGAAATTTCATATTAACTTGCCGTTTCTTGAAGTTCTTTCGTAGATGCCAGATCCTAGACCTTGTGTCGATAAAGAAGAAATTCATAAGGAATGAAGGCTTTGGATCGATAAACTAGACGAATGGAAGACACACTTCAAGGAGGGACTAAAAACACACGAAGCAAAAGAGAGGCAAATCCATGACGAACTTAATGATGGGACAAACCAGCTTAAGATAGGAGATCAGGTACTCAAAATCTCCCCAGATGGAACAGTCGAGGTAACTAGTCCTAAAATCAGCACATTTAAGGTAAACACTACTCGACTTAAACTTTATATCCATAACCAAATTGATCGCATGAGAAAGGATTTCCACCTCCTCAAACCGCCATGATTGTGAAAATAACAGGTAAGTCTAGCTCAAGACTTTAAACGAGCGCTTCTCGAGAGGCAACCCGAGTACTAACCGTACTAATTAGTTTGGTTTTATTTCTTTTCGTATTTAGGCATAGGTTTCCATACCCACACGGCCTTGCACACGGCTGTGGCCGTGGCCGTGTGGACACCACGGCTAGGCACATGGGCATGGACCTTATCTCTATTTAATTATTTACTTTTATTCCTATTTTTATTTTTATTTTTATTTTTATTTTTTTTTACTTCATTTATTATTTTCTTCTTTTTCTCAATGGCATTTACATTTTAGCTTAGGATACAATAAAATCAAAATGACTGCTTTGAGGATTCAATTTCAAACGGTTTGAGACGCTTCCCCACGTTCACCTCCAATTCTATCCAGTTTCTTTTCATTAACTTCATCCAAAATTCAGGAAGTTTCACTTCTCTCCCCATCTTATAATTTTATGATTATTTTGATAATTATCTATCTTTGTACATTGATGGCAATGCACATATTAAATATGGGGGGGGTTAACTATAGTATTATTTGAAAATCCTTAAATTATGCCTTGTTCTAAAGTAAGTTTCTCATATTATGATTAGAATGAAATTTCCCTGATTTATGATTTTTATTGATATGTTTTGGATTACGACATTGATAATTGTGCATTGATGATTAAATTTGAAGGATACTAGAGAATCAAGCATGATAAGTCTATTTTCAAAGAATTAAAAATTTTCATGGTTGTTAAACTGAATTTAAATATTACTTTGAAGTTTGAAATTTACAGGGATTGATTTCAAATACCCATAATTTTTGTGAGATTTGAGCCTTATAGAGCATATATTCTTTTCCATGCTCACTTTATTGATTATGAGTGTGTCAACGCTGAATTGTTATTATAAAACTTTCCTCAATTATACATGTCAAGACCACATTAGTGATTTGATATAATAAGATGATAAAGGCACCTAGGTTTTAACCACTCACTCCACTAAAAAAACCTACCTACATAATTAACCTCTAGTGAACCCCGTTGATCCTAACAACCCTTTTTATTGATTCACCCACTAATATGAACCAAAAACCCTTTGTATTTGTTATCACAATTCTTTTGACTACCCTTCTATCGAGAATTGGTTTGACTCGTTGCCTAATTAGTTTATTTCAGTTGATAAAGTTCTTTCTTTATTATGTATTCATTTAGTTTGTTCTTAAAAATAAAAACAAAAACAAAAAAAACGAAAGAAAAAATCAAAGTATATTCAGTATTAGTAATATAAAAAGTGAGCTTGTACATTTAAATTTCAATTATCAAAGAAAAAGCTCATATTATTAGTTTCAAAGTTTCAATTGATGTAATCATTTATTTTCTAGTTCATTATTTTTTAGTTAGGTGATTTGTCAATTCAATCTCGATTCTAACCCTTCTAATTTAGCCTTTATCCACACCTTTAACCCAAGCCCTGTTACAACCCTATTAAAGACTTTTTGATTTGTGTATCATCTCATATTACAGTGGTGGAGATTTGGTTTTCAAGCAAGCCAGTGTGATTAACTTTTTAGGTTCGACTTATGAGTGCTTATTCTTGAACCTTAAACACTTCGAGTGCTTTGAGTGAATCTTTAGTGAAGATGTTAATCCTTGTCAGTTTTGAATCAGAGGTAATTATTTAGATAAAGGAAGATACCTATGTTTTCATGTTACAAATATATGACTTAGAATTGTCTGAATCTTTAGGAGTCTTTGAGTTAAATTATACATGTATAAATTATCGATGAATTATGATGAGACATTATTGATAGGAATTATGAATTATGGAAAGTTTGTTTTAATTGTAAGTTGAGAATTTTGCTTGAGGACAAGCAAAAGCTTAAGTGTGGGGGGTATTTGATAAACCTTAAAAGTAACATATTTAATCCCACATTTAGCATACTTTTGGATGATTTATTCCCTAAATTGTGTAAAAAGGTGCTCTTTATCCTTTCTTTTCATGTTTTATACTCAGGAAAGCACCTAGGGACGAAAA
Organism: Gossypium rotundifolium; assembly: GCA_025506655.1. Lineage (NCBI taxonomy): Eukaryota > Viridiplantae > Streptophyta > Magnoliopsida > Malvales > Malvaceae > Gossypium > Gossypium rotundifolium. Next base: position 12,086,423 of record CP106733.1, read on the forward strand.
GAAACGAGAAATGGGCTTAAAACGGGTCAATTTGGGCCAAAGTGAAAATCGACACGGCCTGGACTTCAAGCCACACGGCTGTGCCTCAACAATTAACTAGAACACGGCCTAACCACGATTCACATGGTCGTGGCTCCATCACCAGACCTGAAGTTGATTCACACGGGCGTGTGCCATGGCCATGCCCCTGTCTTGGAAAAGAGGAGTTTCACTCAGATTTGGATACTTGAAGGCAAAGAAACGGTTGAATTAGGATACTTACGGGCCAAATAAAGCATTCCAAGAGCCTATATAAACACCCTAAGCATAACCTGAAAGGGACGGTCAGTTAGGCAGTCAGCTAGGCCAAGAAACCGAGCCAGAAGGCCAAATTCATGGGAATCACTCAAAGATAGCCAGTTGATCCATCTCAAGAAGCCAGAATTCTACTTAAGATAGCGGATATCTCCTTCAATTCCTTCAGGGGGTTTTAGGGGTTTCTTATATTTTGTTTTATCTTTTCTCTTGAGATGTTTTCTTTATTTGTTATGAATTAAACACTTCAGATACCTGAAGAGGATGAAACCTAGATGAATCTTATTATTGTCTTCTGAATTATATGATAAATACTTGATTTGTTCTTAATTATGTGTGCTTATTTCTTGTGTTAATATTTCCAGGATATCAATTCAAGTTGAATGTTCTTAGGTGGAGGAGGAATAGACCCTGCCGAGAATAGATCTAGCATAATCAAAGCGGAGTCATTCGCGTGCCTAGAGATAGGGTGACAAGGTTTTGCCCGATTAGGGTGAAACCTAATATGGGAGTATATAGTTTGATTTATTGCTATTCTAGGGGGTTATTAAGTGAGAAAGATATTTCTGTTAATTAACCTAGGGTTAGACGTTATTCGCCTCGAGAGAGGGTTTAATATACGTTAGGGAGTCTTACGGATCAAGTCAAGTGAATAAATCATATGGTTCAGTGTTATATAATAACTGAAGTCTAGGTGGATTCTTCCTGATAGTATCATCGTGATCAACTGAGTTTCCCTTCAAGTTATTTCCCAATTCATTCTTTTTTGTCTTTGCATCTTAGTTTAGTAATTAATTAGTTAATCAACCAAATCATTTAATATTTAGGCTAAATAATAAAAAGAAAGTGAGTATTAGTACTTTTAGTTCCTTTGGGTTCGACAATCCGGTCTTGCCTAAACTATACTACTGTTCGATAGGTACACGTGCCTTAAGTCGTTGTCAGAGTTAGTTTCTAGGTTTGATCATTCTCTTTATAAATTTTAAAACTTGACAGAAGAATGATCAAGTTTTTGGCGCTATTGCCGGGAGATAAAATATTTAGAAAACTCCATTTTTATTACTTTAGCCATTATTTTTATTTTTATTTTCATAATTTATTTTATTATTTTAGTCTTGCTAAATTTTCTTTCTTTTCCTAGCAGGTACCTCTAGTTTATGACTAGAAGGAACTCAACAGGACCTCTAGTATACGATAGTGATATCGAAGCGACAGCTCGTAGGAATCTCAGAGAAATCAGGCGAGCTTTAAATTACCAAGAAGAACAAAAACAAGGCGAATCCAATCCTACTAAAGGGATGGACGAGAATAATCGACCACGAGATGTGGCAGAAAACAATGCTCCGCGTACTATGTATGATTGTAACATCCTAAATAAGTGGGTCTATGCATTTTGTGTGTTGTAGGGTTAAAGTGTTATCTTGAGGTTTAGAGGTGCGAATTGGGCTCAGGTTTGGGCTGAGACCTGGGTTAATTTGCTAATAAAGAACTACATGACATAATAAAGTGGGTATCTATGTTTAAATTGCAAGGTGGGCTTGTGGCCCAAAAATCTGGTGGTGCTGTGATCGCTGCAAAATAGTCTAGTTTTAATATTTATAAAAGAGTGATTGAACTCAGAGTCGATCATGACAATGATAGAGGAAAGTGCACCTATCGAACAGTAGTATAGCTCAGGCAAGAATATCTTTATCGAACCCAAGAAACCTAAAAGTACTATTACTCACTTTCTTTCTATTATTTAGCCTAAAATATGGAGTGATTGGTTTATTAAACAAATGAAATAATTAAACTAATTGCAAAGACAAAATAAATGAAACTTTGGGAAAAGACTTTGAAGAAAACTCAATTGATAAAGATGATACCTTCGGGAAGAATCCACCTATTACTTCACTTATTATCTACCTTTTCAATTCATATGATTTCTTTACTTAGCTTGATCCGTGAGACTCCCTAACCTATATTAAACCTTCTCTCGAAGTGAATAACGTCTAACCTTAGGTTAATTAGTGGAACTCTCGTTCTCTTATAATAACCCCCTAAGGAAGCAGTAAATCGATCAATGGACTCTCATATTAGGTTTCACCCTAATTCGACAAAATCTCGTAACCCTATCTCTAGGCGCCCAATCAACTTCGCTTAATTATGCTAGATCTACTCTTAGGCAGGGTCTATTCCTCCTCCACCTAAGCACATTAGATAAATTTAAGCAACATAATTGAGAACAAACTAAGTGTTTATCATATAAATAGAAAGAATTAAATAACAAAATCCATCATAGGTTTTATCCCCTTCAGGTATCTGAGGGGTTTAGTTCATGATTAAACAAGAAAACATCTCAAGAGAGAAGATAAAACAAAACATAGGAAATCCTTAAAATCCCTTGAAGGAATTGAAGAGGAGATCCTCCATCTTGAGTAGAATTCTAACTCTTCGAGATGGATCAATTGGCTATCTTCGAGTAATTCCCTAAACGAGTAAAGCTCTGGCAGAAAACTCTGCTAAAACCTGACGCCCTTGAATTGCTGCCTTCGATTTGTTTATATAGACATTTGGGATGCTTTACTTCGCTCCTAAATACTCGTAATTCGGGTATAATTTGTCCTAGGTGTTTGAGTGGACTAAGGATTGCGTTTCTTGGGCTCCAAGCATCCAATTTCGAGTGAAATTGCTCTTTTTCGTGGCAGGGGCACAGCCTTGACACGCCCGTGCAAATCGTGGTCCAGCCGTGTCTCTATCCTGTCGATTTAGGCACGGCTATGACACACCTGCAAATATGGGTAGAGGCCGTGCTTTGATTCTGCCATTTTGGGAATGGCCGAGATAACTAGGCACGCCCGTGCTTGGACTTTATCGATGGGAAAAATGGCCGTTTGAATCGGGGTAAGGCTGTGGTCTATATGACTATCGAGGCATGGCCGTGTGGCATGAAGTCCAGGCCGTGCTGACTTCTTGGGTCGGCCCACTTTGGTTCGTTTTAAGCCCGTTCTGCATTCTTTTTATCCTTGGGTGCTTTCCTGAGTATAAGACACGTAAAGAAAGGATTAAGAGCACCTTTTTACATAAATTAAGGATAAATTCATCCAAAAGCATACTAAATGTGGGATTAAAATGTGTTACTTTTACGGTTTATCAAATACCCCCACTTAAGATTTTGCTTGTCCTCAAGCAAAATTCTCAACTTACAATTAAAACGAACTTTCCATAATTCATAATTCTTATTGATATTGTCTCATCATAATTCATAGATAATTTATGCATGGATGATTTAACTGGAAGTGCCCTAATGTTTCAATTACGATAAGTCATACCTTTATAGCCTGAAACCGTAGGTGTCTTCCCTTATCTAAGTAATTACCTTTGATTCAAAACTGACAAGGACCGACATCCTCACTAAAGATTCACTCAAATCACTCGAAAAGTGTTTAAGGTTCAAGAATAAGCACTCTAAGTCGAACTTGAAAAGTTAATCCCATAGGCTTGCTCGAAAATCAAATCTCCACCATCAGATATGAGATGATAAATGATCAAAAGGTCTTTATTAGGGTTGTAACGGGCTAGGGTTAAAGGTGTGGATAAAGGTGAATTAGAAGGTTAAAATCGAGATTGAATTAACCAATTACCTAACTAGAAACAATGAACTAATATAAGTACTTACATCAATTAAAAGCTAATAGGAATACTATAATACTTCAATACGAGCTCTTCTTCAACAATTGGAATTTAGATACATGAGCTCTAAACTTTGATTGATTTTTTTAGAATAAACTAAAACATTATATCATAAATGATAAATGTAACAACGGAACTAATATAATTCGGTAATTTAATCAAATCGAACCTCGATTAAAGGGTAGTCAAAAGAATGGTGATAGTAAATATAAAAGGATTTTGGGTTGACATTAATGGGCGAGTCAATAAAAAGGTTATTAGGAATCAACGGGGTTCACTAGGGGTTAATTTGTGAAGGTAGGCTTTTTAGTGGCGTGAATGGGTTAAACCTAGGTGCCTTTATCATTTCAGTTTATCAAATCATTATTATGGTCTCGACATGTATAAATGAGGCAAGTCCTAGAATAACAGTTCAAAGTTGACACACTCATAATCAATAAAGTGAGCAAGAAAAAGAAAATATGCTCTATATGGCTCAAAATCTCACCAAAAATTATGGGTGTTTTTGACATCAATCCCTATAGATTTCAAATTTCAAAGTAATACTCGATTTAGTTCAACAACCTATCAATTTTATTTTTGAAAACTAGACTTATCATGCTTGATTCTCTAGTATTCTTCAAATTTAATCATCAATGCACAATTAACTATGACTTACTCTAAAACATTTCAATAAGAATCATAAGTCATTAGAAATTTCATCCTAATTAATAATATGAGAATAATTCTTAAGATCAAGACTAATTTCGTGGTTTTGAGAATTATGCAAAAAGTTAGGCACTATTACCCCACACTTAAGATGTACATTGCCTCAATGTACAAAGATAGATAATGAAATTAATGGGATAAATCAAAGAGAAGGGAAAGTGACACTTTCCTAAATTTTTGGATGGCTCCGGTATTTAGCATTGGTGATTTTTGAGAGTAGTGATTTACTCCTAATGCTATGTAGGTGGAGTGTTTGTTTGTAGCTTTGAAGTCGTTATTGAAATAACTTAGTGCTGCCATGAAATGTAAATTAGGAACACTCGAAGATTAGATAACTAATTGAAGATAATATACTATAAAGAGCAATTCTAATTTAAAACATAAAAAAATATGTCTAAAAATAAAAATAAAAATAAGGATAAAAACAAAACAAAATGGTGAATAAAAGTTAAATGTTATGTACTAGGAGGAACTCAAAGGTCCTCATCAGTAGTAGGATCCTGTGGTGGTGCTGGTGGTGATATGTGAAAGTGATGACAGATTTGTTGAAGGGTGGCATCCATTCTATCTAGGCACCGAGCGTTCTCAGCAAAATAAGACTCGAACTGGTCGAGGCAAGCATTTATGTCTGAAAGTGAAGGTGTTGCTCAATATTGGTGGTGCTGAGTCTGTGCTTCTTCCGATGGTGGTCAAACATTATCAGGAATGTCCTCGGCTTCCTCTTCTGCTATAGATGTCACTAATCGGTATTGAGGGGGATCGATGCCTCTCTGGTGCTTGATCATCTTCATATGGAGTATCGGCTGGATGCCTTGTGGTGCCATATTCCCTATCAGTGTGAGAGGTGCAATCTGATTGTCGGTGTTTAGGAGATTGAAATGCCGAGCTAGTCTTGTGATGTAAGGGCCCATTGATAGGATTCCTTTTCGGTGCTACTCTGTTTGATGCTGCATTGCACATGCAATGAAATATGCTACGTCGAAGACATGTCCCTCAGACATGTATGACAAGAAATAAACATCTTATTTGTTGACGACACCGGTGCTGTCTTTGCGGCCTATAATAGTATGAGCAAGAATGGCATGAAGGTACCTCGAGAGCGGGGAGGAGGGCAGTTGCTTTGGAGCGACTCGGATTGTAATTGTGTTTGGCTGGTTTTAGGCTGTGCCAACATGTGATAGGGGTATAGTGGAGCTCTCGATTCAAGTCGTCCAGTGGGTTTTCCTCTATAAATTTTGGCATATAAAGTCCAAGTGTCGATCCGAATTGAGGCACGCTCAGTCGACGTACATTGCCCCCTAGGCGAAACTGGATTGTGCCAGGGTCATCAAATTGTGTCACGACCGTTTGTAAGGTGAATGTGGTATAGAACTCGAGAGTGAGTTCCAAGTATGTGGGCTTTATGATCGTAAAAAATCTCTCCCATGGTTCTGTTGAGATGAGAGCTCGAACATCCCCATCAAGTCCGACTTGCTCCAAGGCATCCCAATCAATGCACCTATCAGTACCAATAGGTCTCTTTTTGATTTGCATGTAACGCTCTTCTTGTGTTGCTTGGGAAAACTTGAGAAATGGATGTCGGAGTTCGGTTTCGACAGTTTTGGATGATGATCCAGGCCCTTTCCTCTTTTTGCTTGGAACGGCCTTTTTTATACGTGATGATGACATATTTCCTACAACATAATCAAAGGATATACACCTCTTTTATGCAGCCATGAATTTCCTAATAATAATTAAAGTTAATAGCCCTATATAGATGCTTCTTTGAAGAACAAATACTGAAATCATACTCTCATTATTCATTTAGAAAAATTCTTAACTAAAACCATGATTAAGTACTGAATACATTAACAAAGGTAACTACATTTAGCAAATAGAATATCAAGTCTGCAATGACCATAAAAGAAAACTAATGTTAACACAGAGAATATATGAAAAAGGCTTGGAATAAAACACTTAATAAATCAATCAAGAGAAAGATGAAAGTAAAAATACTAGAAAACTAAACAAAATGAATTAGATTTTTGAGTCTAAAATCAAATAGAACTCTAAATAAAGAGGAAATAATTGAAAATATGTAGGAAAAAAGAACCAGGGATGGTTGTATGCGATGAACACTGGTAGGGCACGGCGGTGGCAGCGGTGTGGCATGTGGTAGCACAGTTGTGTTGCGGGCATACGTCGTGGTTTTGATTGGTTATGCATTGGGAAGTCAGGGAGAGATAGTTTTGGGTGGTAGAGGGTGTGGGTATGGTGGAAATTTTTGGGGAAGGAGACTGAGAATTGTGTCTAGGGTTTAAAATGGGGGGTTTCCAATTAATTTCCTTATATAAGGGAGTAGAACACGGCCACCCGACACGGCCGTGTGAATTTTAAAATCCTATGCTTTTCGCGATTACTTAGAATTGGGCGCAATTCAGGGTTTTTAGCATGCCCATGTGATAATTTGACACGCCCGTTCTCGATAAGTCAGTATGTTCACACGGTCGCTTTGCACGCCTGTGGTCCAGCCGTGCTCAATATGTCAGTAGCCTCACACGGTTATGAGGCACGACCGTGTCTTTTTGTCGCAGCCCGTGTTGAAGAAGAGAGGTTTTCCCTGTTTGTACACGGTCATCAGCACACCCGTGTTATAGGTCGTGTTAAGGATCCTGCATTTTTGTTTAGACTTTTACAAAACAATGTTAATGTGGTTAGCATTCGGGTTGCCTCCCGACAAGCGCTTGTTTATAGTCTTAAGCTAGACTCTCCTTGTTTTCAGTTCTAAAGGAAGGCTCATGGAGCATAAACTCCTCTCTCGTATCTCCAAAATCTGCACCATTATAAATTTTAAGTCAGTGACCATTTACCTTGAACGTGCCTTTAGTGGAATGAGTTACCTCAATGGTTCCATATGGAAATATTGTTTTGATCATGAATGGTCCTGACCATCTGGATTTTAGCTTCCCAGGGAATAGTTTAAGCCTTGAATTGTATAGTAGGACTAGGTCCCCTACTTTGAAATGTTTTGATCTCTTGAGACAAGCACCGTGGCGCCGCTTTGTTGCTTCCTTGTATAGCTTTGAGTTCTTATAGGCTTCGTTCTCTATTCATCCAAATTCGCTTATCTCAGATCATTCGCTTCTTTCCTACAAGTTTGAGGTCAAGATTTAAAATTTTGTTGCCCGTAAAGCTTTGTGTTCTAACTCGAATGGTAGATGACGACTTTTCCAAAGATAATGAGCCTGTAGGGGATGTTCCTAGAGTGTTTTGAATGTCGTTCAGAAGCCCATAAAGCATCATCTACTTTAACTTCCCAATCTTTTCTATTTGATACCACCGTTTTTTCTAGAATGCACTTAAGCTCTCGATTTGCTACCTCAAGTTGCCCACCAGTTTGAGGATGATATGGGGTGGCTGTTTTATGGTATACTCCATATTTCCTTAGAACTTTTTCAAATTGTGTATTACAGAAATGAGTACCCCTATCATCATTGGTAGGTAAGGCTTCCGCTTCTACCCATTTTGACATGTAATCAACTGCTACTAAGATGTATTTATGTCCAAAGGAACTAGGGAATGGTCCTATATAATCTATACCCCATACATCAAATATTTTACATGACAGTATATATGTTTGAGGCAATTCATCACGTTTAGAGATATTACCTGTTCTTTGGCATTTGTCACATGAGGTAACATACTTATTGGCATCTTTAAATAGAGTGGGCCAGTAAAAACCTGATTCGATTATTTTGTGTGCTATCTTAATACCACTGTAGTGTCCTCCTGATGGTCCTGAATGATAATGTTTTAGGATTTTGCTTGCCTCTATCCTTGTAATGCATCTTCAAATTACCGAATTGCACATATGCGAAAAAGAAAGGGATCTTCCCAAAAATAATTTTTCACATCAGCAAAGAATCGCTTCTTTTGGTGATGTGTAAATTTTTTTGGTAGGATGTTAGCTGCTAGATAGTTTGCAATATTTGCAAACCAGGGTAGTTCAGAATGTGTTATAGAAAAGAGCTGTTCTTCAGGAAACGAATCATTTATTTCATGTTCATCAAGCTTCTTGGTATGTGGAATTTTGAGTCTTGAAAGATAATCTGCCGCGAGATTCTCAGCTCCCCTCTTATCCTGTATTTCCAAATCAAACTCCTGTAAAAGTAAAATCCATTGTTTTAGTCTAGGTTTTGCATCAGGTTTGTTTAAAAGATAACGAAGAGCTGAATGATCAGTGTAAACAACAACTTTAGACAATATTAGATATTATCTAAATTTGTCAAAAGTAAAAACTACAGCTAGCAATTCTTTCTCAGTCATGGTGTAATTTTATTGCGCTGGTGTTAATGCTCTACTAGGGTAGTAGATTGGCTGAAAATGCTTGTCTCTTCGTTGTCCCAAAACTGCAGCTACTGCAAAGCCACTTGCATCACATATTAATTCAAAGGGTAAGTTCCAATCAGGTGCAATTATAATCGATGCATTTACTAATTTATCCTTAAGGATATTGAATGCATCTAAACATTCTTGATTGAAATTAAAAGGAACATCTTTTTCTAGTAATTTTGTCAAAGGCTTATCTATTTTAGAAAAATCCTTAATAAATCTTCTATAAAAACCTGCGTCTCCTAAAAAACTTCTAATAGCCTTGATTGAGCTAGGGGGTAATTTTTCTATGGTTTCAACTTTTGCTTTATCTACCTCAATCCCTTTACTAGAAATCTTATGTCCTAATACAATCCCTTCTCTAACTATAAAATGGCATTTCTTCCAATTTAAAATAAGGTTTGTTTCTTTACATCTCGTTAGAACTTATTTTAAATTTCTAAGGCAAAGATGGAAAGAATTACCGAATATCGAGAAATCATCCATAAATACCTCCATGATGTCCTCCACGAGTTCGTCGAAGATTGCCAACATGCAATACTGAAAAGTAGCAAGAGCATTACATAATCCAAAAGGCATTCTACGATAGGCAAACGTACCATATGGGCATGTAAATGTTGTTTTTTCTTGGTCTTCAGGAGCTATGGGGATTTGAAAGTAGCCAGAGAGTCCATCCAGGAAGCAGTAATACATAAGCCCGGATAATCTTTCTAGCATTTGATCTATGAAAGGCAAAAGAAAATGATCTTTTCGGTGGCATCATTCAACTTTCTATAGTCTATGCGACTCTCCATCCTCAGAATCGTTCTTGTGGGAATTAACTCATTTTTTCATTGGGTATTCTTCATCATTCCTCCTTTCTTTGGGACGACCGCACAGACTTACCCAAGTCTTTGTCGAAATATGATAAATTATTCTTGCATCTGGAAGTTTAATTACCTCGGCTTTGACCACTTCTTTCATGTTGGGGTTTAAACGTCTCTGCAGTTGCACACATGGTTTATATTCTTCTTCCATCAAAATTTCGTGGGTGCGTAATGTGGGGCTTATTCCTTGATATCAAAAATTTTCCAAGCTATGGCTTTCTTGTGTTCTTTTAGTACTTTTATCGCCTCCTTCTCTTTGGATTGTAATTCTGAGGAGATGATTATTGGTAGTGTAGAATTGTCCCCAAGGAATGCGTATTCAAGGTGTTTTGGTAACTGTTTGAGTTCCAATTTGGGTGGCTCTATGATGGAGGGTTTTAGTTTAATTTCATTATCATTCTCGATGCTTTCTTCTTTCTGTTTTTCATATAATGATATTTTCAAATTCAACTCATTGTCTTCATCCTTTTCCCCCTTTTCTTGAGTTGGACACAATTCTAATGTCTCACCTTGTATAATTTCCTGTAATGAATTCTCTATAATATGATCAGTAGTGTCGACAAAATAACAGAAATCATCTTGTTCTGTAGAATATCGCATGGCATCACAGAGTTGAAAGATAATTTCTTCATCACCTATTCTTAGAGCTAGTTTACCATTACCTACATCAATAATAGCTCTAGCAGTGGCTAAAAAAGGATGTCCTAAGATTAAAGGAACATTAATGTCTTCATCCATGTCTAACACAACGAAATCAACAGGAAAAATAAATTCATCAATTTTGATCAAGACATCTTCAATAATTCCCCTAGGATATTTAATAGATCTATCGGCTAATTGAATGCTCATCATAGTGGGATTTGGTTCCCCAAGATTTAGCCGTTTAAATAATTTGTAAGGCATTAAATTAATACTAGTGCCTAGGTCTGCTAATGCTTTCTTGATGTTTAAACTACCGATTAAGCAAGGAATAGTGAAACTCCCTGGATCTTTTAACTTCCGTGGTAGTCTATTTTGGAGAAGGGCTGAACATTCTTCATTAAGCTCCACCATGGATACCTCCTCAAGATTCCTTTTGTTCGTAAGAAGTTCCTTTAAGAATTTTGCATACTTCGGCATCTGTGAAATAGCTTCAACGAAAGGTAAGTTAATATGTATTTGTTTAAAGACTTCGAGGAACTTACCGTATTGAGCATTCAATTGTTCTTTCTTTAATTTTACTGGATATGGAAATTATGGTTTATTCTCTGTAGGCAATGGATTATCGTTCTCACCTTCTACACTCTTTTTCCTGTTAATTTCATGTGGTGTCTTTCTTTGTGGTTCAATTAACTCTTTGCCACTCCTTAGTGTAACTGCTTTTACCTGTTGTGTGTCTTTTGAGAAAATCTCTGTCTTTATTTCACATAATGTTTCAATAAGTAGTCCAACTGATGTGATGATTTCTTGTACCTGAATCTTGATTCCCTCGATTGATCTTTGTTGATCATCGAGTGTTTCTTCAGCCTTTTGAAGACGAGAGTTTGTAGCTGTCACCAATTTTGTCATAATCTCTTTGAGGTTTGATTCCCTTTCCTGTGGATAAGGTTGTTGAAAATTTGGAGGAAAATCCTGTCTTTGATCATTCCACGAGATGTCGGGATGGTACCCCCATCCTACATTATAAGTGTCACTATAAAAATTATTTTTACATCTAGAGTAGTTCCTTATATAGTGGACTTGTTAGTTTTTCATGCCGTATCCGTAGGGTGGGTATTCAGGATTCGCCACGCTTCTCAAATTCAAGTTATATTGCATTTTGGGTGTACCTACGAGAGATTATTCAAACCATCAATCTTTTTATTCATTATTTTGAACTGATTAGATAACCTGGTGACCACGTCGAGGTTGAAGAAATGAGTTGCTTCAGTAGGAATTATCCCCATGCCTTACTACTGATAATTATTCAGTGCCGTTCCTTTGAAAAACTAGAATTATCTGTAAAATAAAAGAAAAGTTAGCAAAGTAAAATTAATAATAATGGCTAAAGTAATAAAAATAGAGCTTTCGTAATATTTTAGAGTTTCCCCGGCAACGGCGCCAAAAACTTGATCGCTGTAAAATAGTCTAGTTTTAATATTTATAAAAGAGTGATCGAACTCAGAGATCGATCATGACAATGATAGAGGCAAGTGCACCTATCTAACAAAGAGTATAGCTCGAGCAAGAATATCTTTATCGAACCCAAGGAACCTAAAAGTACTATTACTCACTTTCTTTCTATTATTTAGCCTAAAATATGGAGTGATTGGTTTATTAAATAAATGAAATAATTAAACTAATTGTAAAGACAAAAGAAACGAAACTTTGGGAAAAGACTTTGAAGAAAACTCAATTGATAAAGACGATACCTTCGGGAAGAATCCACCTATGACTTCACTTTTATCTACCTTTTCAATTCATATGATCTCTTTACTTAGCTTGATCCGTGAGACTCCCTAACCTATATTAAACCTTCTCTCGAAGTGAATAATGTCTAACCTTAGGTTAATTAGTGGAACTCTCGTTCTCTTATAATAACCCCCTAAGGAAGCAGTAAATCGATCAATGCACTCCCATATTAGGTTTCACCCTAATCCGACAAAATCGCGTAACCCTATCTCTAGGCGCCCGATCAACTCTGCTTAATTATGCTAGATCTACTCTTAGGCAGGGTCTATTCCTCCTCCACCTAAGCACATCAGATAAATTTAAGCAACATAATTAAGAACAAACTAAGTATTTATCATATAAACCGAAAGAATTAAATAACAAACTCCATCATAGGTTTCATCCCCTTCAGGTATCTGAGGGGTTTAGTTCATGATTAAACAAGAAAACATCTCAAGAGAGAAGATAAAACAAAACATAGGAATCCTTAAAACCCCCTGAAGGAATTTAAGAGGAGATCCTCCGTCTTGAGTAGAATTCCGACTCTTTGAGATGGATCAATTGGCTATCTTTGAGTAATTCCCTAAACGAGTAAAGCTCTAGTAGAAAACTCTGCTAAAACCTGACGCCCTTGAATTGCTGCCTTCGATTTGTTTATATAGACGTTTGGGCTGCTTTACTTCGCTCCTAAGTACTCGTAATTCAGGTATAATTTGTCCTAGGTGTTTGAGTGGACTTAGGATTGCATTTCTTAGGCTCCAAGCATCCAATTCCAAGTGAAATTGCTCTTTTCTGCGAGAGGCACGACCTTGACACGCCCGTGCAAATCGTGGTCCAGCCCGTGTCTCCATCCTATCGATTGAGGCACGACTATGACACGCCCGTGCAATATATGGGTAGAGGCCGTGCTTCGATTCTGCCATTTTGGAAACGGCCGTGTAGATCACTAGGCACACCCGTGCGTGGACTTTATCGATGGGAAAAATGGTCGTGTGAATCTGGGTAAGGCCGTGGTCTAGATGACTATCGAGGCACGACCGTGTGGCATGAAGTCCAGGCCGTGCTGACTTCTTGTGTCGGCCCACTTTGGTTCATTTTAAGCCCGTTCTGCATTCTTTTTATCCTTGGGTGCTTTCATGAGTATAGGACACGAAAAGAAATGATTAAGAGCACCTTCTTACATAAATTAAGGATAAATTCATCCAAAAGCATATTAAATGTGGGATTAAAATGTGTTACTTTTACGGTTTATCATGCTGTAAGGGAGCAAGTGGGCGGCATCATTAAGGGAGGCATTGGGCTAAAGTTGGCCACTTGGAGCCTATACTTTTGGGCTAAAATTTGGCACTCCAATGGGGAGGTTGGATGGCACACTAGCTACCAAAATAAGGGGTTTAATTCTTTTATTTTGATTAAATGATGATAATAGGAAGGGAAGAGTTGGTGTTAAGAAGGCCTCTCTTGAAGGCAGGATATGGATTAAAGATATCAAGTGGGATAAGAGTTATTAGGTGACGGCAGAGTTGGCCAAAAATCCAACTCTGGGAGGGGGGTTGATTATGCCAAAATTGGTAGGCAAGATATCACTTTTTATCCTTTTCCTTTCTTCTTCATCTTCTCTCTTAGCCGAAATTCTTTGTTTCTCTCTTGTGGGTTTCTTTCTTTTCCACAAATCCCTAGTTCTCCTCTTCTCTTTGATATTTTCCTAAAAGCTGAACCCTCTTTGCCATACTTTCTCTTCCATAGCCAAAACTTTCAAGATCAGTCTCTTTTCCCGAAGTTACACCATAGCCGAATCATCTTTTCAAGATTGGTAAGTTTTTAGTGGTTTTCTTCCTTGCTATTTCTCTCTTTCTCATTTTGTATCTAACTCGAATCACTTCTTTAAGATCCTATCGGTTCTCACTCTTTACTCATAAGAGTCGAACCTTTCTTGCTGTGATCTCTCGTGCCAAACTGTGAGGAAAGCCAAGGTATGTGATGGTAGTAGGATTCAACCGAATGGCTACTTCCTTACCTTTCTCTTTTTATTCGGATCTCATCAAGTGTAGGTGCAGAAATCGTGTTGGTCTAATGAGGGATGCTTGGCCGAATGTAGGTGGGGAAGTGATATTTTCTTGAGGATTTTTGGGATTTGACAACCTAGGCAAGTGTCTCGATTTAAGTGCTATGTTTATCTCTTAGATTGGATCTTATTATTTAAATTCGATTTAGTGATCAAGGTGTGTTCATGGACTCGAATGCCAGCCAAACAATAGGAAGGGTTGGATCTGTAAACCCAACCCATAAGTACAATAAGCAAGCAGTATCAGGAGTGCGAGATTGGCCATCGGGGTGTGGGCCGACATCGGAAGAAGATTGTAGGCCAATAGAGGTAGTCTCGAGTGACGATAGTGTCAAAGCAGTGAGTGCGATAGTACGAGAATCAGGTGTGTAACTCTTACACACTTCATATGTGTTATGCTAAATGTTGTGTTTGTTGAAAGCCAAATTAAGAGTGGGAAACATTACGTTACCCTTATAAGCAATGACTCCGGGTAAGTCCATTATGGTGAATATCGTGCTTGATCTATGTGAAACCTGTGTGTGCTATGTTGTTATTTTTTTCTAAGCATTAAGCATGATTATAATGTATTGAGAAACATATACATAGCATATGGGTATAATGAGAGGAGGGGGAAGGCATGATTTATCAGACTGTCACCAATGGTTAGGTACCACACGTGGGTTGGCCCCATATATCATGATTTTGTGACTAAGTCTCAGTGGTTTGGAACCACCAGTGGTTAGGTACCACATATGCTTATTTTGTGACTTGTCCCAATGATTAGGTACCACAGTGGGTTGGCCCCACATATCGATTTAAGGGATCGTCACTAGTGGTTAGGTACCACAAGTGGGTTGGCCCCACACATGAATATTTGTAACTTCGGTTACTAGTGGTTAGGTACCACCAGTGGCTAGGTGCCACAAGGGGTAGATTTGAGAGATTCAGATGGATAATTAAGCAATGGGTTGCATGGCATGCATAGTAACATATGAATCTATTTATGAGCCTAACTATTTTGGGATGGAGATTTACACACTGAGTCTCGGTGACTCACCCCTTCCATTACATTTTGTAGATAATGCTTAGATCGTGGATCCGGAGCCGGTGGACTCGTGGTGGCCATGCTCGACTACTTAGTTTGAATTCAATTTTTATTTACTTTAAGTTTTGGATTTCGGTACTTGTAATAAGGCCACTTAAACTTTATTTGGGATTTTGTTATTTTTCTTTCTTTCCTTTCTTTTTCCTTAAACCATTATTAAACGAAAAAGATAGGCCAAGTAATTTGTGACATGAACGTTTTTATGAACTTAAGATACTTTTCTGAGTTTTTGAAAAGATATATATATATATATATATCGAATGAATGATAAACAACAAGGTAATACAACCCCGAAAAAAATCTAGCTTCAAAATGTTTTAAAAATCCACCCAAATCAAACACGTTTTAATTGACTACGCAAAAGTTTTGCTTTCCAACCAAGTTGCAATGTGGTTTTCCTACAGTGACACGTCAGATTCGATCGTAGCGTTTAGACCGAGTTTAGGGTGTTACATTTTGGTATCAGAGCCCAGTTCAAAAGCTCGGCTGTGGGTATAAGGCCCAAAATATTTTAAAATGGGGTCTGGAAAATGATTTGACAGAAATACATACTTCGAAAAGCATGGCACCTGAGTCTCCGGCACTGATCCACCTAGGTAAGTATCCTAACCTTTGCTGTGATAGATATATATGTATGATGGATTAATGGGTTATAGGGACGTAGGTAGTTATACTAGGGGTTGTGGACCTTAGGCTTAGCTCAACCAATTTATAAATGTCATAAAACTTAACTTCCTTAAATAGTCATGTCTGTGAGCAAGTCAGAGGGACTAGGGTGTGGTAACAGGCATACGCATGTCTAGGAGTGGATTCAAGAAGAGCTTGGTATTTAAGCATTCCTAGTGACTCACCTCCTCTTTTCTGGAATCCTACCTGGTGCGTAGTGACTGTTCTCCGTAGCTTTGAAGACTGGTTAACAGGCCAAAATTTTAACTAAAACCCGAAAGGGACTAGTACTTATCCTTGCGAATTACTTATATGACCCTGAGTTTTGTAAAATTTTCTATAATACCCTAGGTTGAGGTAAATGACCAAAATATCCTTGCTTCTATGAAGGGACCAAAATAACCCTATTTAGAAAATTACCACAGCACTTTTGTTTGAGAAATTACCAAATTACCCCCGATTATAAAATTACCAAAATACCCCTAAATTGTAAAATTACCAAAATACCCTCAGATTGCAAAATTATCGAAATACCCTTATTTTGAAAAATCACCAAGATACCTTATTTTGGAAAATTACCAAAATACCCTTATAGGTTAAAATTACGAAAATACCCTTGGGTAATGAAATGACGAAAATACCCCTAGGCAGTGAACGTGAGTTCGTGGATGTACTTGTACATGAAACCTGTATATGGTGCCCTGTTGGATGTTGTTTGAATGTGAATTTTTTTGGAATGAAAATACATACTTAAGAACTGAACTATGTAGACATGGTTCAGACTTGAAAGAACCAATGTTAAAACTTCCTTCCATAAGACTGTTCGTTGCTAATCATTGAAAGGAAAAGTTAGTAACCCATAAAATTCTTTAAATCAGATTAAATCGTGAATGGTAGAATGAGCACTCGAGGTCGTGGACGTATTGCGCGAGGACGTGGAGGGTAGGACAATTGTGTCTAAATCGATAGGGTCCGATTATGAGTCAAAAATGAGGTACCGCCGCCATCCGCTGTAGGCACCGAATATCAGGAGCAGGCAGGTGGTGATGATGCAATATCGCAAGCTATGCTACGAGTCCTAGAGAGAGTTGCTGGAGCAGGTGTAGGGACGGGGACTCAAAAATCTGATCTGAACGACTTCGAGCGAATGGAGTTGAGGTGTTTAGGGGAGTTTCGGGTGTGGCTCCCAACACCGTGGAGTATTGGTTAGAGGCGACAGAGCACATAATGGATGATTTAGATTTTACGGCAGAGGAGAAGTTGAAAGGGATAGTGTCTCTTCTCCGGGATGAGTCTTATCAGTGGTGGCTCACGATCAGGGAAGGTGCGATGGCCGATGACATCACTTGGGATTTCTTTAAGGCGGCTTACCAGAGGAAGTATGTTGGGTCTAGTTATATAGATGCGCAATGTAAGGCATTCTTGAGTTTGGTGCAGGTGAGTAAGTCAGTATCCGGATATGAAGCGAAATTCTTGCGGTTGAGTAGGTATGCTCGAGGTATTATGGCTACGAGCATGAGCCCTGTGTTAGGTTTGAGGACGGACTAAGGGATGAGCTACGGGTGTTGATTGCACCGCAGCGAGAAAGGAAATTTACCATTCTTGTGGAGAAGGCCAAGATTACTGAGGAGGTGAAGCAAATTGAGAAGCAGAACCAAAATAAGAATAGGGATAAAAGAAGTTATGGGCCTTCAGGATCTGCTGGGAGTTCTCAGAAAAGAGCTAGATTCGGTGGATGGGATCAAGCTACAAGGCCAACTGCTCTGCTCAATGGCCACCACAGTATGCCCGATGTGGGAATCCCATTCGGGAGAGTGTTGGACAGGTAATAGAGGATGTTTCGAATGTGGGTCAATGGATCACCAAATAAAGGATTATTCGAGGAGGCCGACTAGGACGCAGACTAAGAACCAAGGGCGTAACCAGTTTAGAAGAGATGGTCAGCAACTGTAAAGGGGTCGAGGTGTAGTCAGGGGTGGTAATGGAAACAGACGGGCTCGTGGGGCACCAGGCAAGGGTGCCAAAATACGGATGCAAGACAGCCTGGATTGGTCTATGCAGCGAAGCATCGTGAGGAGGTCGACGCACCGGACGTCATAACCGGTACGTTTTTAATTTTTGGGTTGCCTTATACTAATTTGTTTGATGCTGGTTCAACGCACCCTTATGTTGCTAGTAGTATAGTGGGAACTTTGAACTTAGCCTATGAGACTTCTGCTAAGGAGATGATGGTAATTAGCCCTCTAGGACACTCTGTGGTAGTAGACAAACTATATAGGGAGGTACCCCTAGAACTTCAAGGGGTAGTGTTTCAAGCTGATTTGATGGAATTGCCCTTCGAGGAGTTCGATCTAATCATAGGAATGGATTGGTTGGCAAAGTATCAAGCGGGTCTGAACTGTGCAGCTAAGCGCATGGTGTTGAGAACGGCCGAGGGTGAAGAGGTAGTGATGATAGGTGAGAGAAGGAATTACCTATCAAATGTGGTATCTACTCTGAAGGCTGAGAAGATGGTGAGAAAAGGATGTAAGGCGTTTGTGGTTTATGTTTGTGTTTTGGAAGTTAAGGAATCATCTTTGGAGAATGCCCGAACGATGAAAGAATTTATCGATGTCTTTCCTGAAGAGCTCCCGGGTTTACTCCCGGATCGCGAAGTGGAGTTTGGTATCAACCTTTTACCAGGAACATCGCCAGTGTCTATTGCCTCGTAAAGGATGGCGCCGAAGGAGTTAGTGGAGTTGAAAGTGCAGATTCAAGAGTTATTAGATCGGGGTTTTATTCGGCCAAATGTATAGCCTTGGGGAGCGCCTGTGCATTGATTACCATCAGCTAAATAAGTTGACAATTAAGAACAGGTATTCGTTACCAAGGATAGATAACCTTTTCGATCAACTTAGGGGAGGCTCAGTCTTTTTCAAGATAGATTTGAGGTCGGGATATCACTAGCTTAAGGTCAGGGAGGCTGATATCCATAAAACGGCATTTTGTACTTGTCACAGTCACTATGAATTTTTGGTGATGCCATTTGGTTTGACTAAAGCCCCAGCAGCGTTTATGGATATGATGAATCGGGCGTTTCAACCATAGCTCGATCGGTTCGTTGTAGTGTTTATCGACGATATTCTGGTTTGTTCCAAGTCTGAGGAGGAGCATGATGTGCACCTTCGTGTGGTGTTGCAAATTCTGAGGGAGAAGTAGTTATTTGCTAAGTTTAGTAAGTGTGAGTTCTGGTTGAAGGAAGTTACCTTTTTGGGTCACGTGGTGTAGGCTGAGGGGATTAGGGTGGATCCTCGGAAGATTGAGGCTGTATTGGACTAGAAACCACCGAAGTCAGTGGCAGAGATTCAGAGTTTTCTAGGTTTAGCAGGATATTACCGAAGGTTTGTGGAAGGATTCTCTTTGATTGCAGCGCCGTTAACCAAGTTGCTAAGAAAAAGGGTCCCGTTTGTATGGTCAGACAAGCAACAAGAGAGTTTTGAGAAGCTGAAGAGGATTTTGATGGAAGCTTCGGTACTGATTCAACCTGAAGCAGGGAAGGAGTTTACGATTTATTGTGATGCATCGCACACAGGGTTAGGATGTGTGCTACTGCAAGAAGGGAAGGTAGTAGCGTATGCTTCCTAGCAATTGAGACCTCACAAGGTGAATTACCCGACGCATGATCTGGAGTTGGCTACGGTGATTTTATACCTAAAAATTTGGAGACATTACTTGTATGGAGAGAAGTCTATTGTGTATACAGGACCATAAGAGTTTGAAGTACCTCCTCACTTAGAAGGAATTGAATTTAAGGCAGAGGAGGTGGATCGAGCTGTTGAAGGATTATGATTGCTCATTTTGAGTACCATC
The DNA here is from genome assembly GCA_025506655.1 of Gossypium rotundifolium. NCBI lineage: Eukaryota > Viridiplantae > Streptophyta > Magnoliopsida > Malvales > Malvaceae > Gossypium > Gossypium rotundifolium. Next base: position 12,106,410 of record CP106733.1, read on the forward strand.
CAAGAAAGGCTAATATGGTAGCGGATGCCTTGAGTCGTAAGGTTGTGGCAGATCTAAGAGCCATGTTTTCCCACCTTAGTCTGTATGATGACGGAAGTTTGTTAGCGGAACTGCAAGTGAAGCCAACATGGGGAAACCAAGTTAAGGAAAAACAACTATTGGATGAAAGCTTGAGCAGCGATGGAGTGCTGTGTTTTCAGGGGAAAGTTTGCATGCCTAACGATGTGGAGTTAAGGCAGAAGATTCTTTAGGAGGCTCATAACAGTCCATACGCTATGCATCCTAGAGGTAGTAAGATGTACCAGGATTTGCGGAGTAGTTCTGGTGGCCGGGCCTTAAGCGGGAACTAACTGAATTTGTGGGTAGGTGTTTGACGTGTCAACAGGTCAAAGCTGAACATCAATTATCGTCGAGATTGTTGCAATCGATAAAGATTCTGCAATAGAAATGGAAAAGGATCACGATGGATTTTGTTAGTGGGCTACCTCTCACGCCTACTAAGAAGGACTCGATTTGGGTGATCGTCGACCATTTAAGAAAGTCGACACATTTTATACTGATTCGGGTTGATTACTCTCTCCAGAGGTTAGCTAAGTTATATGTGGCAGAAATTGTGAGATTACATGGGGTGCTAGTGTCGATTATCTCGGACAGGGACCCTAGGTTCACGTCGAGGTTTTGGAAGGCATTGCACCAGGCCTTGGGAACAAAGTTGGATTTTAGTACAACATTTCATCCCCAGTCAGATGGGTAGTCGAAGAGGGTAATTCAGATCTTAGAAGATATGCTAAGAGGTTGTGTCTTGGATTTCAGAGGTAGTTGGGAAGAATTTTTGCCGCTGGCAGAGTTTGCATACAACAATAGTTACCAGGCAAGTATTCGAATGGCACCATATGAAGCATTATATGGTCGGAAGTGCCGTACCCCTACGTGTTGGACGGAGTTGGGAGAATGGCAGTTGTTGGGTCCAGGTTGGTGGCTAAAACAGAAAAGAAGGTTAGGTTGATTCAAGATTGTCTGAAGGAAGCTTCGGATAGGCAAAAGTCCTATGTCGATTTTAAACAGAAGGATATAGAATTTGCAGAGGGTGACATGGTTTTCCTAAAGGTATCGCCATGGAAGAAAGTGCTGAGATTTGGCCGGAAGGGCATGCTGAGCCCTAAGTTTATCGGGCCTTATCGGGTGTTGAACCGAGTGGGACCAGTAGCTTATCAGCTCGAACTGCCACCAGAATTGAATCAAATCCATAATGTGTTTCATGTTTCCATGCTTAGACGCTATCGCTCGAATCCGTCTCATGTTGTACCGGTAGAGGAAATTGAGGTGAACTCAGACTTATCTTTTGAGGAGGAACCAGGCAGATCCTGGATCAGAATGTCAAGGTATTGCATAGGAAATCAGTCCCTTTGGTGAAGGTATTATGGCGGAACCACGATTCGGAAGAAGCGACATGGGAGCCGGAGGATTTTATGCGACAGCAGTACCCTCAACTCTTTTGATCAGGTAAATTTCAAGGCCAAAATTTATTTTAAGGGGGTAGAACTGTAACATCCTGAATAAGTGGGTCTATGCCTTTTGTGTGTTGTAGGGTTAAAGTGTTAGCTTGAGGTTTAGAGGTGCGAATTGGGCTCAGGTTTGGACTGAGACCTGGGTTGATTTACTAATAAAGAACTACAGGACATAATAAAGTGGGTATCTATGTTTTAATTGCAAGGTGGGCTTGTGGCCCAAAAATTTGATGGTGTTGTAAGGGAGCAAGTGGGCGGCGTCATTAAGGGAGGCATTGGGCTAAAGTTGGCCGCTTGGAGCCCATGCTTTTGGGCTAAAATTCGGCACTCCAAGGGAGGGAGGTTGGACGGCACACTAGCTACCAAAATAAGGGTTTAATTCTTTTATTTTGATTAAATGATGATAATAGGAAGGGAAGAGTTGGTGTTAAGAAGGCCTCTCTTGAAGGCAGGGTATGGATTAAAGATATCAAGTGGGATAAGAGTTATCAGGTGACGGCAGAGTTGGCCGAAAATCCAACTCTGGGAGGGGGGTTGATTATGCCAAAATTGGTAGGTAAGAGATGACTTTTCATCTTTTTCTTTTCTTCCTCATCTTCTCTCTTAGTCGAAATTCTTTGTTTCTCTCTTGTGAGTTTCTTTCTTTGCCGTAAATCCCTAGCTCTCCTCTTCTATTTTATATTTTCCTAAAAGCCGAACCCTCTTTGCCATACTTTCCTCTCCCATAGCCGAAACTTTCAAGATCAGTCTCTTTTCCCGAAGTTACACCATAGCCGAATCATCTTTTCAAGATTGGTAAGTTTTCCGTGGTTTTCTTCCTTGCTATTTCTCTCTTTCTCATTCAGTTTCTAACTCGAATCACTTCTCTAAGATCCTGTCGGTTCTCACTTTTTACTCATAGGAGCTGAACCTTTCTTGCTGTGATCTCTCGTGCCAAACTGTGAGGAAAGTCGAAGGTATGTGATGGTAGTAGGATTCGGCCGAATGGCCACTTCCTTACCTTTCTCTTTTTATTCGGATCTCATCAAGTGTAGGTGCAGTAATCGTGTTGGTCTAATGAGGGATGCTTGGTCGAATGTAGGTAGGGAAGCGACGTTTTCTTGAGGATTTTCGATTTAACAACCTAAGTAAGGGTCTCGATTTAAGTGCTATGTTTATCTCTTAGATTGGATCTTATCATTTAAATTCAATTTAGTGATCAAGGTGTGTTCATGGACTTGAATGCCAACCAAACAACAGGAAGGGTTGGATCTGTAAACCCAGCCCCTAAGTACAAAAAGTGAGCAGTATCAAGAGTGCAAGATTGGCCATCGGGGTGTGGGCTGACATCGGAGGAAGATCGTAGGCCGATAGAGGTAGTCTCGAGTGACGATAGTGTCAAAGTAGTGAGTGCAATAGTACGAGAACCAGGTGTGTAACTCTTACACACTTCATATGTGTTATGTTAAATGTTGTGTTTGTTGAAAGCCGAATTAACAGTGGGAAACATTACGTTACCCTTATAAGCAAGGACTCCGGGTAAGTCCATTATGGTGAATATCGTGCTTGATCTATGTGAAACCTGTGTGTGTCATGTTGTTATTTTTTTCTAAGCATTAAGCATGATTATAATGTATTGAGAAACATATACATAGCATTTGGGTATAATGAGAGGAGGAGGAAGGCATGATTTATCAGACTGTCACCGGTGGTTAGGTACCACACGTGGGTTGGCCCCACATATCATGATTTTGTGACTAAGTCTCAGTGGTTTGGAACCACCATGGTTAGGTACCACATGTGCTTATTTTGTGGCTTGTCCCAGTGGTTAGGTACCACAGTGGGTTGGCCCCAATATCGATTTAAGGGATCGTCACCAATGGTTAGGTACCACAAGTGGGTTGGCCCCACACATGAATATTTGTAACTTCGGTTACCAGTTGTTAGGTACCACCAGTGGCTAGGTGCCACAAGGGGTAGATTTGGAAGATTCGGATGGATAATTAAGCAATGGGTTGCATGGCTTGCATAGTATCATATGAATCTGTGTATGAGCCTAACTCTTTTGGGATGGGGATTTACACACTGAGTCTCGGTGACTCACCCCTTCCATTACATTTTGTAGATAATGCTTAGATCGTGGATCCGGAGCCGGGGTGGACTTGTGGTGGCCATGCTCGACTACTTAGTTTGAATTCGATTTTTATTTACTTTAAGTTTTGGATTTCGGTACTTGTAATAAGGCCACTTAAACTTTATTTGGGATTTTGTTATTTTTCTTTCTTTCTTTTCTTTTTCCTTAAACCATTATTAAATGAAAAAGGCAGGCCAAGTAATTTGTGACATGAACGTTTTTATGAACTTAAGATAATTTTTTGAGTTTTTGAAAAGATACATATAAATATCAAATGAATGATAAACAACAAGGTAATTCAACCACGAAAAAAAAATCTAGCTTCAAAATGTTTTAAAAATCCACCCAAATCAAACACGTTTTAATTAACTACGCAAAAGTTTTGCTTTCCAACCCAGTTGCCAAGTGGTTTTCCTACAGTGACACGTCAGATTCGGTAATAGCATTTAGACCGGGTTTGGGGTGTTACAATGATTATGCTAAACCTAGTTTAACAGGAGCAGAATCTAGCATTGTTAGGCCTGCTATAACTGCTAATAATTTTGAATTAAAGCCTAATACTATACAAATGATCAACAATTTGTTCAATTTGATGGTTTGCAGGACGAAGCCCCGAACACTCATATAGCTAATTTTTTAGAGTTCTGTGATACTTTCAAAATAAATAGTGCTTCTGATGATGCCATTCTTCTTCGGTTATTTCCCTTTTCATTAAGGAATAAAGCCAAACAGTGGTTATACTCGTTACCACGAGGGTCAATCACTACATGGGACCACCGAAAAATTTTTATTAAAATATTTCCCCCGGCCACAATGGCCAAATTACGGAATGATATCTCTTCTTTTGTGTAGATGGATTTAGAGACATTATACGACGCATGGAAGAGATACAAGGATCTCTTAAGAAAGTGTCCACACCATGGTTTACCCTTGTGGCTACAAGTCCAAACTTTTTATAACGGTATGAATCCCTCAACGAGGCAACTAATTGACTCAGCCACCGATGGAACTCTGAATAACAAAACTCCTAAAGCAGCCTACGAATTTATTGAAAAGATGTCGCTGAATAATTATCAATGGCAAGTTACAAGGACAAAACCGACAAGATCGGCCGGAGTTTTCAGCATTGATGCAGTAACCATGCTATCAAATTAGGTAGAGATGATGATTAAAAGCTTGATAGTTTGTGTTCTTCGCAGGTAAATCCAGTAATGCAGTGCGACACAAGTGGAACTATGGCGAATCCTGAGTACCCACCCTACCAACCGAGCACAGAAAGCAAACAGATGAACTATATAGGTAATAATTTTTGATCCAATAATAATTCTTATAATAATACTTACAATCAATGTTGGAGCAACCACCCAAATTTTTCATGGGGAGGTCAAGGAAATCAAGTAAATCACCAAAATTTCCAAAATCAGCCATATTCGCAAGAGAAGAAGTCAAACCTCGAAGAGATGTTGACAAAATTCATGGCAAGCACAGAAAATCATCTCCAAGATACCGAGAAAACAGTTAGAAGTCAACAAACATCGGCTGAAGAGACCAAGAACTGAATCGGGGAACTTATTAAGTCAGTAGGGGAAGTCACTAAAGCAGTCGGACAACTTGCAAAATTAATGTCCGAACGATCGCAAGGGCGTCTATTAAGCAACACCAAGATCAACCCAAAGGAGCAAATCCAAGCCATAACAGCTCAAGAAAATGTAAGGTTAGATGAACCCATCTCAACAAGTGAAAACAAGGACGAAGAAGGAAAAATTGAGATAACACAAGAAAAGCCAAAACCGATAATCAAAGAGAACTAACCCCGCATACCTTACCCCAAAGCAATAAACAGAAACGATACAGAGGAACAGTTTGGTAAGTTTCTTAAACTCTTAAAGAAATTACATATTAACTTACCACTTCTTGAAGCTCTTTTTTAAATGCTAGATTCGAGAAAATTTTTAAAACAACTCTTGACAAACAAACGCAAATTAGATGAAAAGCCACATGTGGAATTAAATGCAAGATGCTCAAGAATGTTACGTAATAGACTACCACGTATAAAAAGATCTAGGAGTTTTACTATCCCTTGTTTAATTGGTAGTTTAAGTGTTGATAACGTTAGTGATTTAGGGCAAGCATTAATGTCATGCCTTATACATTGTTTAAACAACTAGGTTTAGGGAAACCCAAACAAACTAGGATGAGTATTCAATTAACTGATAAAACTGTTAGAATTCCTAATGGTATTATCGAAGGCGTTCTTGTAAAAATTGACAAATTTGTTTTCCCAGTAGATTTTGTTGTCTTAGTCATGGATAAGGATAATTCTATCCCCTTAATTCTAGGAAGACCCTTCCTAGCAACTGCCAAAACTAAAATTAATATTGCCACAGGAGATAAAGTATGGATGAAAAAAGCAGATCTACAAACAACCGAAGGAATCCTTCTTGAGGTACGAAATATCTTCCTATACGAAACAGTCGAGGTAAGCAATTCAACATTCGGCATTCTTAAGGTAAACGCTTGACTTAAACTTTATCAAGAAAATAGAACTGTAAGCATGAGGGATGATATTCAAACCTTTAAACCTCCCTAAGTTTTCAAATCCAAGGACAGTCTAGCTTAAGACTATAAACGAGCACTTCTCGGGAGGCAACTCGAGCATTAACATAATATATCTTTCCATTCTACTTTCAATTTCTTTTCCTTTATGATAAATTAGTTTTAAATTAACACCAAAGTGTAGATTTCAAAGCCATACGGCCTTACACACGGCTGTGGCCGTGGCCGTGTGGACCACCAGAATCCCCATATTAACATAGCAAAGGTAGTACGAATCAAATCCCACCTAATTCTCAACGTCACGGATCCAACCACTCCCCCACAGGCACCAACAAAATGGCACGGCCGTGACCTATGACCGTGTGAAGCTACTGACTTACCAGACACGGGAAAGACACGCCCATACTACCCAACCGTGCCAAGACACTGCTTTTTAGAAATGGGTGTGGGATCAGGAAAACAGACGTGGGTGAACCAACATGCCTAGACACAGGGCTGTACGAGGCAACCGTGTAATTCAACACACCCTCGGTCCACGGGCATGGGAACGTTCCTGAATCAATCCTCTATTTAAACACCAACCTTTCCCCTCCCCCTCTTCTTCCTCACCCTCCTTCCTCCTTTCTTTCTTCTTTCTTCTTATCATATCTCCTCTCTCTCATTTTCTTCTAACATTCTTATAACTCTCGAGACACCAAAGCCATGCCGAAGAAGTGTAAGAGGCCAACCACAGTCTCCTCAAAGGAGACCGATTCACATGAGTTCATGCCCGCAGCTTTAGCTATTTGACAAGCCAAGGGTCTTTGAGACCATTTAGTTTTTATTTTTATTTTCTCTTTTGCTTTAATTTCCTTATCTTTACTTCTCTTCTACTTAATTTAGTTTATTTTTTTTAGTTCCTTGGTTTTAGGTTCTAAAAGCTGCTTGGGAATCACACCGAACCACGACCATAGCCCCTTCGCAGCCTTAGAAGTCACACCCACCTCGCGAACCATCTGTCAATAAGGACTCTTTAGTCCATTAGTTTTTTTGTTTTAATTTCAATTTTCTTCTTAGTCTCATTTTCTTTATTTTCTTTAATTTTAATTATATTATTAGTATATTTTTAATGTTTCTTTAGATTTCCGCCACATCTTTTCAGGCTACCCAATTTCTTCATCTAGCATAGTGCTTGTCTGTAGCCACCCCACCACGACCATAGAAAACGCCACTGCCGCCTCCTCCTACAATTCGATAAGAGAATAAGAATCCATCCAAAAATTCAGGAAGTGTTACTTCTCCCCTCCTCTTTTGATTTCATTATTAATTATCCATCTTTGTACATTGAGGACAATGTACATCTTAAGTGTAGGGGTAAAAGAACCTAACTTTTTGCATTATTCCAAAATCCTGAATTTTAGACTTGTTCTAAGTAATTTTCTTATATTATTAATTAGGGTGAAATTTCTGATGATTTATGATTTTTATTAATATGTTTTTGAGTAAGTCATTGATAATTGTGCATTGATGATTAAATTTGAAGAATACTAGAGAATCAACATGATAAGTCTATTTTTCAAGAATAAAAATTTCCTAGGTTGTTAAACTGAATTTGAATATTACCTTAGAGTTTGAAATTTACAGGGATTGATGTCAAATACCCATAATTTTTGTGAGATTTTGAGCCTTATAGAGCCTATATTCTTTTTCGTGCTCACTTTATTGATTATGAGTGTGTCAACACTGAATTGTTATTCTAGAACTTACCTTGATTATACATGTCGAGACCACATTATTGATTTGATATACTAAGATGATAAAGGACCTAGGTTTTAATCCATTCACTCCACTAAAAATCCTACCTTCACAAATTAACCCTTAGTGAACCTATTTGATCCTAACAACCTTTTTTTATTGATTTAGTCGTTAATATTAACCCAAAACCCTTTGTATTTGTTATCACCATTCTTTTGACTACCTTTCTATCGAGAATTGATTTGATCAGTTACCGAATTAGTTTATTTCAGTCGATAAAGTTCTTTCTCCATTATGTTTCTATTTTGATTTGTTCTTAAAAAAAATCGATCAAAAAATCAAAGTATATTCAGCAATAGTAGTATAAAAAGTGAGCTTGTGCATTTAAATTTCAATTATCAAGGAAAAAGCTCGTAGTATTATTAGTTTCAAAGTTTCAATTGATGTAATCATTTATTTTCTAGTTCATTGTTTTTAGTTAGGTGATTTTTCAATTCAATCTTGATTTTAACCTTCCAATTCAGCCTTTATCCACACCTTTAACCTAAGCCCATTACAACCCTGTCAAAGACCTTTTGATTTGTGTATCATCTCATATTACAGTGGTGGAGATTTGATTTTCAGGCAAGCCTGTGGGATTAACTTTTCAGGTTCGACTTATGAGTGCTTATTCTTGAACCTTAAAACACTTTGAGTGATTTGAGTGAATCCTTAGTGAGGATGTCAATCCTTGTCGGTTTTGAATTAAAGGTGATTATTTAGATAAGGGGAGACACCTATGTTTTCGTGCTACGAATATATGACTTATATTGTTTGAATCTTTAAGAGTCTTTGAGTTAAATTATCCATGTATAAATTATCTGTGAATTATGATGAGGCATTGTTGATAGGAATTGTGAATTATGGAAAGTTCGTTTTAATTGTAAGTTGAGAATTTTGCTTGAGAACAAGCAAAAGCTTAAGTGTGGGGGTATTTGATAAACCGTAAAAGTAACATATTTTAACCCATATTTAGCATGCTTTTGGTTGATTTAGCCCTTGATTTATGCAAACAGGTGCTCTTAATCCTTTCTTTTCATGTTTTATACTCAGAAAAGCACTTGAGGACGAAAAGAATGAGAAATGGGATTAAAATGAGCCAATTTGGGCCAAAGTAAAAATCGACACGACCTGGACTTCAAACCACACAACCGTGCCTCGACAATTAACTAAGACACGGCCATGCCATGATTTACACGGCCGTGCCCCAATCAACAGAATCAAGACATGGCCTGAAAATGATTTACACGGGCGTGTACCATGGCCATGCCTCTGTCATGGAAAAGAAGAAATGTACTCGGATTTGGATACTTTGAGGCAAAGAAACACATTCCAAAGCCTATTCAAACACCGAGTAGGAAGTATACTTGAATTGGGACACTTAGAGGCCAAGTAAAGCATTCCAAAAGTCTATATAAACACCCTAAGTGTAACCTGAAAGGCGGTGGGTCAAAGGCCGAGACATTCGGAATTTGAAAGAAGCCGGAGCTTTTGTGGGAATCACTAGAAGATAGCCAGTTGATCCATCTCAAGAAGCCGGAATTCTACTCAAGACGGCGGAGCTCTCCTTCAATTCCTTCAGGGGGTTTTAGGGGTTTCTATATTTTGTTTTATCTTTTCTCTTGAGATGTTTTCTTTATTTGTTATGATCTAAACCCTTTAGATACCTGAAGGGGATGAAACCTAGATGAATCTTATTATTGTCTTCTGAATTATATGATAAATGCTTGATTTGTTCTTAATTATGAGTGCTTAATTCTTGTGTTAATGTTTCCGGGATATTAATTCAAGTTGAATGTTCTTAGGTGGAGGAGGAATAGACCCTGCCTGAGAATAGATTTAGCATAATTAAGCGGAGTTGTTCGCGCGCCTAGAGGTAGGGTGACGAGATTTTGCTGGATTAGGGTGAAACCTAATATGGGAGTCCATAGTTCGATTTACTACTATTCTAGGGGTTATTAAGTGAGAAAGAGATTTTCGTTAATAAACCTAGGGTTAGACGTTATTTGCCTCGAGAAAGGGTTTAATATATGTTAGGGAGTCTTACAGATCAAGCCAAGTGAATAAATCATATGGTTCAGTGTTAGATAATAAGTGAAGTCTAGGTGGATTCTTCCTGATGGTATCATCGTGATCAACTAAGTTTCCCTTCAAGTTATTTCCCAATTCATTCTTTTTTGTCTTTGCATCTTAGTTTAGCAATTAATTAGTTAATCAACCAAATCATTTAATATTTAGGCTAATTAATAGAAAGAAAGTGAGTATTAGTACTTTTAGTTCCTTTGGGTTCGACAATCCGGTCTTGCCTAAGCTATACTACTATTCGATAGGTACACTTGCCTTAAGTCGTTGTCAGAGTTAGTTTCTAGGTTCGATCATTCTCTTTATAAATTTTAAAACTCGACAGAACAACGATCAGTCTTCGAGACCTTAAATATACTTTAAAGAAGGTCCGGGACTAAACCGATCTCATTCAAAAACATTACAAAACTTAGAAAAATTTTCCATCTTAAACACGGCATACGCCCGTGTGACTAAACCATGTGCCTCACTTGGCCGAGCCTCAGACCATGTATTACCCCATGTGCAACACTGAATAGGATCACACGGTTTGTCACACACCAGTGTGTCTGGCCCGTGTGCAACACTGACTTGAACCACACGACCTGTCACATGTCCGTGCATTTGGCCGGTGTGAAAGTCTGACCTGCATCAAATTAAGAAAGTAACGGACACAGGCGAGACACATGGCCGTATGTTCACCCGTGTGGACAATTATAGGCCATTTACAAGGCCAAATTGACACCAAATTGAGTCATCCCTACATGCTCAAATCCAACATCATTTAACATACAATCATTCATCATCTCAACTACCAAATTAAGCATGAAACATACCATTCCTATTTCACCAAAACATACCATATAAACCATTCTCACAAGACCACATTTACACTTTACAATCACCATTTATACATCTCAAAACATATACCAAAATCATTCCACAACCTTACTAGCCTATACATGCTATATCCATATATACAACTTCCAAAAAAGTACCAAAATAGATGTCCGATAGTGTGATAGAGTCGCTGACGATCCCCCGAATCTGAGCTAGCTTTAATGATACTGTAAAATAGAGAAAGATTTCACACAGTAAGCTTTAAAGCTTAGTAAGCTCGTAATATAACACAATTAACTCATCAATTCAAATTCAATATGCAAAATTAACTAACACTTAGTTCAATTCAATCACTGTCCAATCTCATCCATGACTATTGCTCACTTTCACACATATCTATAGTTTCATGAACAAGCATTTATATTGCTACTCAAACCAACCCTTTCCATCATTCATTTATCTCATACACAATATCATCAACCACATAGGTTCTATACATACCTGTAGCATCACGTATTTATATATCACATTTACCACTCAATGCTCAATGCCATAATTCGTTCAATCCTCTTTAAACATTCGATGAATTCATACACTTAGTACCATTTAATTAGCCGTAGCTACAATAATATCGCACACCCAATGCCATCACACTAAATCGAAGATGTCTCAGTATCGCACATACAGTGCCAACTAATATAGCCAATGCATTTCTTTATCTCGCACACTTAGTGCATTTCATCGCAGTAACTATTCTATTTAAGCACACTTAGTGCCACATATCTTCAAACTCACATTTCGCATTACTAACACAACAATCACATTTCCATTCAGTACATAACATATTAACATAATTTAAACAATTCGTATTATATACGAACTTACCTCAGATGTAGAAACACGATACAAGTCGATCAATCGAGCACCTTGTTCTTGCCTCGATCTAAGTCTGAATTTCTCCTTTCTTGATCTATACATATTCAAATTTAACTCTTTCATTCATCAAATCATTCAATTCAATCCAAGTACACATATTTAGGGTATTTTACAAAATAGCCCTCACATTTTTACCTTTTGACATTTAAGTCCCTATTTCATAAAATCGCCAAATACACATAATTTCATTATACACATGCTTAGCCGAATTTTCCCCTAGCTCATATAAGCCCACATATTTCATTTATTTCACACTTTAGTACCTCAATTTTTCATTTTCACAATTTAGCCCATAATAGTCAAATTCATCAAAATTTCAAAGACAAAATATGTTAATCTATCACATATCTTTCATATTTCATCATCAACTGTCACAAAACTCATGAATTCACCAATGGCTTAACTCACAATCTTCATCAAAATTAGAAATTAAAACATGGGCTTGATAGATAACTAAGCAACAATCACAAAAACGTAAAAATTATCAAAAATCGAAGCAAAAACATACCCTAATTAAGACAACTTCTAGCCGAACCCTAACTTAATCTTTTTCTTTTCTTTTCTTGTGATTTTCAACAAGATGAATGCATGAAAAAGATGAGTATTTGGCTTTGTTTTACTTAATATTAACTTAACGTAATTACCATTTTAACCTTAATATATAACATTTAAATTCCACTAACTAATGTTCATGATTGTCCATCCCCACTATTAAGGGTCTAATTACAACATAAGGACATCTTGTTTAATAAGCCATGACAATTAAGCACTTTAACAATTAGCACACAACCTTTGTATTTTATGTGATTAAGTCCTTTTTCACAATTTGGCATACAATCGATAAAATTTTTACACAGAACTTTCACACATACTTTATCACATATTGTAAACACTAAAATAATATTAAAATATTTTTCCAACCTCAAATTTGTGGTCTCAAACCATTATTCCGACTAAGGTCTAAACCAGACTATTACAGTTACCGTAGTTCACCGAACATTCTCATGCAATTTGTATTAAACATACTATTCATACTCCAAATTTTTCTTATTTTCCTTGAATGGACCCTCGAGGCCCAAAATGAGTATTAGAATCTAATTGGGACTTAATCGAACCTCTATGAATTTTTTGCAAAATTACAAAATTTTCTAAGGTACAAGGCTCACACACCAATGTGGTCTAAGGGACACGCCCGAGCTACAGGCTGTGTCCAATTTAGGGTGCTCTTTGACTTGCGCCACACAGCCATGCCACATGCCCGTGTGCTAGGTCGTGTGGATAATTAATTTAATTCGAATTAGGTGTAGGTTTCACACGGTCAAGACACACGCCCGTTTTCTAGGCCGTGTCTCCCACACGGCTGAGACACACGCCCGTGTGCTTAATTTTGAGCATTATGTTTTCTTGAATTTAAGGTGCAGGGGACACACAGCCTAGCTACACGCCCATGGACACATGGCCTAGACATACGCCCATGTGTCTACCTGTGTGGACAAAATGAAGCCATAAAATAAAATAAAATAAATTTTTATTTTTGGGCTCAGATTTGTGGTCACTGAAAATGAGCTGTTACATGGTTCTTGTCTCGAGACTTGGAATAGTGTAAAACTTAATTAGTTTTGATGTTTTCTTGTCTCGAGGCTTAAAATAAGATTGTCTTGAGACTTGCTTGCCAAATATCCTTATTTATATTACTAAAATATTCATATTTCATACTATAAAATATTTAATATTAAATATTGGTAAATTTTAATAAATATTTATTATTAAAACTTAATATAAATGCTTTCAATAAAATATTACAAATATGTAAATTATTATTAATGTTAAAATTTATTATATTTAATATTACATAATTTATTAAAATAATAAATTATATTCACAATTTATTATTTTTTAATATTAAAATAATAATTAAATATGTGTAATTAATAATATACAAAATTATAATATTTGATACATGTTATGAATATCTTATTAAGTGGATGTCTATCATGATTAAGATAAAGTTTTAATGTACTTTAAAATCTAATAGTTATTAGAATTAGATCTTTGTTTCTATTATACTTCTTATGCCTATAAATAGAGACTCTGATGAAGCATTATAATTACACCTTTTGATCAATAAAGTACATTCTCTGTTGCTTTCATATTTTCTTTGTTCTTTATTCTCTCCATATCTCTTTTTATTTTATAACACGTTATCAGTACGATGATTTTCTATTTTTTCAAAATCTTTCAAAGTCGTCCTACAAATCAATCTTTAGGATGTTGAAAGATTCAATCTCAGAATAGAAGCTCGTGATAATAGTCAAGGTGATGACGATGATGTTAAAGATCTTCAAGTATATTTTATTATGTTTTATTTATTATATCATATTTATTATAATTGGAGAATAATCATGACAACATGAATGGATAGATTCTGATTTAAAATCCATTTACGTTTATGATGTTGATTATGAAATAAAAAATCAATAGAGAAGTTTAGAAGTCTGTCCTACCAGATTTGTTGCATTCCCCGAAGTGAATGTAAACATATACTCATGGACCACTAAAAGTGGGAACATAGTAATAAATAATAGAACAGTAAGAGTTCTCAAGATAACTCTTCAAAGGGTAAAGATAACTTATGTTATCAATGTGATATGAAATATTATTAGCCACATAGGTGGTGTATGCCCAAATATTTTGTTTTTGTTAATATTCTTTGAGGAAGGATATGAGACTATTATAATAAATTCTATCATTATAGATAGAAAATATTTATCTTATTTGGTACTAAAACAAACAAATATTATTCTAATATTTGATAGTACAAAATTAGTTGAAAGCTCTAGAAGTGCTAATATATCACAATCTAAAAAGCATAAAATTTGTGATGGTTAATACATTACTTTTAAAAGTCATTTGTAATGAATCTCATATTGAGATTGCAAATGAGAAAAATATTATATTTCATATGAATAAAAAAGGGGATTGAGTTATTAATTTATATTTATTTTATAATCTTTGTGATATTCTTGTGTCATCATCCCTATTAAAGGGTTGAAAGCAAAATATTTGACTGTGAAAGATCTACTTATGAGCGATAGAATATGATAATTCTATTTAAAGCTTATTATGGTTGGATGCATCTAAAGTTGGAAGTATTTTTCAAAAACTGAGTATAACTCCACAATATTCAGAATAAGTTCTCAATTAAAATTAATTGGTAAAATATTACTAATGAGAACTTGTAAGAGAGAAAACTTATGTATGAAAAGTCATTGGTTATGTACTTGTTGTACACCTGGAAAATAAGATCCACTCTCAAAGTTTGCTATTAATAGATTTTTGGGCATTTGAAGATTTTGGCATATTCTCTAAAGCGAATATTGCATATAATTATTTGGAAATTATATGTATTGACTTGGTGGCATTATAGACTTCATATTGATTTAGACATTTCTAATAGTAAATGTCACAATAGTACTTATATGTGGATACAAACTAAAAGAATGATAATAAAATTGTCAATTTATTACAATTTAGTACAATTGAAACACATGTTAAAATAAACTAGAAGTTTACTAATACAAATGTGTTTATTACTTGGTGTGACCAGTTAGACCATCCTGGATCATATATGATGCGAAAATTAATTGAGAATTCATATGGACATCCATTAAAGAACCTGAATATTCTTTAATTTAAAGAATTCTCATTTGTTGCTTGTTCTCAATAAAAATTGGTTCTTAAAAACTCACTAGCTAAAGTTGAGATTTAATTTCTTGTATTTCTGATATGAATATGGGCTCATTAATCCACCATGTGGATGATTTTGATATTATATGATTTTGGTAGATGCATCTACAAAAATAATCACATACGTTATCAACTCGCAACCTATCGTTTGTGAGATTACTTGTTTAAATGATTAATTTCGATTATTCAACTAAAACAATTCATCTTGCTCATGTTGGTGAGTTTACATCCCAAGTTTTCAATGATTATTGCATGTCAGTTCAGATAAAAGTTGAACATCCTGTAGTTCATGTTCACACACAAAATGATTTAGCTAAATTGTTTATCAAATGCCTCCAACTAATAGGTAAATCATTACTTATGAGAACAACAATTTCTATTTCAACGAGATTGTATTGATTTACATGTTGTACGCATCAAGCTAATAAATTATAAATACTCCCCATTACAATTTATTTTTGGTCAAGAGCCAAATATTTCCCATCTTACAATTTTTGGATGTGTAGTATATGTTCCAACTGCTCCACCACAACGCACAAAGATGGTTCATAATAAGATATTGGGAATGTATATTTATATGAGTCTCCTTATAATATTTTTGAGCAATTAATTCGAGATTTAATTGTAACATGAGTTGCCAATTTTCCCAACATTAGGGGGAGAGAAACAATAACTTGTAATGAGTGTAATAGCTCAAATTTTAGCGATGTAGGAAATAGTGGTTCGAGACCACCAAATCTAGAAAATGAACTCATAAATTATATTATTTAATATTAACAAGCCAAATGTAGCTTTTAAAAGATTTTTAAAATAGTAAACTGTGTTTTATAAAGATTTATTTGGTTAAGAAATTGAGAAAAAGAGGTATTAAGATATCGGTGTTATAAATCGAGCCATAAATATTTTTATGAATATTTACAGAGTGTGAATAAGGTAGTATTAAAATTTCGTCAAAAAATTTTAACGTTTCGGTAGTCAATTAGATAAAAAGGACTAAATTGAAAAGGTGCAAAACTTGCTAAAGTGATTAAATAGCTTAACCATTCAAAAAGAAAGTACTAAAAGGAAAAATGAACCATTTTAAAATGGCTGAGGCGGCATAGAGTGAAAAAAATCAAAGATTTTTATGTGAAAAGGACGAAATTGAAATTTTAACAAAAGTTACATGGCCAAAGTTGATTTTAATTATTTCTAGGCCATTTCTTCTTCAACTTTCTGTCAAAAACAACAATGGAAGAGGGTTTGGAGCTGGTATTTCATATTTTAGCTTCAAGTAAGTTCAATTCTTGCTTTTTTCTTCAAATTTTTATATTTTTGGACTTTTACAATTAGGTCCAACTTAGTAGTCTATTAGTTTTTGATTTTGCTGAAAATATTGGAAGTTACTATTGATAAGTTCATTTATTTTTGTTATTTGATGATGAAATTGAGATGTTAATGGATGTTTAGAGGTGTTTTATTAAAGAATTTTGGATGAAAACATGTTTTAGGGGTTAAATTGAGAAGTGTTGACTTTATGAAAAATTCTAAAATTTCATGGAATTCATGGGCTGTGATTAGTATGTATGAGAATGATTAAGCTTGAAATAAGGATTAAATTGCAATAATTTCATTTTTCGAGCCTATGGACGAAATTGTCATGTATTAAAAGTTAGAGGAAAACTAGTAATTAATATTTTGCACTAAAATAGCTTTGGACAGCAGCAGTAGTCTAACTTTGAAAATCACCAAAAATTGTGGGTATCAAATTAGAGGATGAATAAAATATTCAATTAAATCTTATTGAGTCTAGTTTCTCATAGAAGAAACGGTGTAAGCAATGAAATTGTAAATCATGAGATATAATAAATTTTGTGAGACAAGATTAGAATGATTTCGGGTTCCCTTATTCTGACTTTGGAAAATCATCGAAAATTGGATAAAAATAATTAGGGGCTTAAATTTATATGTTTAAATTCTTAATGATTCTATTTTCAAGAGAAAAAACGGGAATATCATCCAAATTCTGTGTTAAGAGATAATTAATTTTTAGTAAGGAAATGTCAAAGCTGTCAAACAGCAGAATAGGGATAAATTTGAAGATTTTACTATACTAATTGGCTAAACTATAAATTTTTAAATTTTTATGGTAGAAGGATATATGAATCTAGTTTCAAAAACATCAAGCGTATCTTAATTTGGAGTTCTGTAGCTCAAGATAAAAATAATTTAGTGACTATGATACGGATGGACAACTTTGAATATACATATAAGTAAATAGTGAAATTATAGATAATGTTACTTATAAGCGTGATATATACATTAAGGATGTGAAATGGAGAGGAGGAGGAGGAAAATATATGAATGATTTGTGTATAAATTGATCACATGCCTGATTATAATCGATAAACGTTGAATTAGAAATGATATAATGTTTTATTACAAATATTTATTATGAAATTTAGATTATCGTTATGGTATAAAAATCGAATTATAAGTTTGTGCAACTTGAATTGTATTCTTAAATGTTTGAAATGTATGTTTATGTGATGAAAATGTGATTTGAATGCTCAATGTATGATTATTGATGAAATTTTGATAATATTCAATAAAAAGGGAAATAAATCTCGGTTGAATGGAATGGAATTCGATGGATCATTGAAAAGGATCTAACCAGGACTAGTGATCCTGATATAAGCTCTCCCGAAGAATATGTGTGAAAAGGATCTAGCCCGGACGGGTGATCCTAATATTAGCCCTCCCAAAGAATATTTGTGAAATGGATTTAGCCCGGACGGATAATCCAAAGTGAATGTGAGTCTGGATTTAGCCTAGACTGGTAATCCAGACAAAACTCTATAGAATATTTGTCATTGCAGGGGATTTAGCCTGGAGTGGTAATCCCGACAATACTCTTTGAGCATATTTTACAGGGGATTTAGCCTTGACTGGTAACCCCGCTGTAAGAAATGAGGTTCGCGGGAGTGTGCTCTCTTATAAGGGATTTAGCCTAGACTGGTAATCTTGTTGTAAGAATTGAGGTTTGCGGAAGTGTGCTCCTTGAAAAGGACTTATGTATATATGTGTACGAATTGACGGTTAATAAGATTGTACACCGTGAGTGTACTACAAGAAATCCATCAAAATTCTGAGGAATTCAATGGGATAAATATAAAAACGGTAAATACATGAAATTATAAAATTGGTGAGCGTATTCATAAGAATTTGTCATTTGAAATTGTGATTGATAAGAAAAAATAACGAATTACATACTTATGTATAGATACAAGTATTTATCTAAAATACATATAAATCATTTTCTATTAACTAAATTATTTTATATGAAATAAATACAAAAAAAAACATGAAAAAGAAATCGTAAGTAAAATTTCCACAAACTCTTATAAAAACCGCCTCAGATGATAAGAAGTAAAATATGTTGTAAATATTTAGCGGAGTCCAGTAAAATAAAAGAAAATGAAGGTGAAGCTATATGTAGAACTGATAAAGTTTGGTCAGGCGACTACAGCTAGCACAAATTAGGCAAGGAGTAAGGACCACGCCCCAATGTCCAGACTTCAAAATTAAATCAATATGTGAAAACCTAAACCGCTCAAATTATTCTTACAATTTTAAAAACCTTTCCCTTTCCCTCTCAACAATCAACTCACCAATTAAAATTTCAAATACAAATTGAATCCAAAATTAAATTTAAATACAAATTCTTTTACTAAAATCCATATATCATATATACACAATCTTAAGTAATACTCCATTAAGGTTTTTTACTACAATATATCAATTTTTTTATTTCTCAAAATATACTTGTAGAGGACTATCACACGTGTTCAGTTATGTGATGAAATATACAAAATCCCAATAAAATTATAGTATTAATTATGTAATGATTATCTAATCTTTAACACTTATATGTATCGAGTTACCTATAACATCTAAGATATATGAAATTAATCTTTACTGTTGAGAATTCAACTCGAATAAATGTAAAAGGACTTTGATACTATTGTTGTCGATATCCTCTTTAATTAGTAATTTCACCACTTAATAAATCTAGTTTTCTAATATTTATAAAACTTCAGACTTAACCGCAATAAGTAGTTTAATAGGAACTTGACACATGTGAATGTCGAGTTTAATTATTATTAAATTTTAACCATTTACCTAAACCTAACCCTCATAAATGAATGTAGACATTAACTTATTTCAAAAATATTTTTTTACCGTGCCTATAAATACCCCTCTCCTTGTTTGTATTGTTTCCCCAAAGTAAAAGTTGTCTCTCACCGTTGTCGACATCTTAAGCCTTAAATCTCTCCAAATCCTTTATTTTGACCTTAAAATCAATCTTTTAAACCCTAATATAGCTATATTGAAGGAAGCAAATCACATAGCTCTAATAGTTGTTGATATGATAATCTTTTATTAACTTATTGGTTAAGCAAGTAATTATTTTTTGTTAGTATTTAATTTATATATTATATTTTTATTATATATATATATATATATTTTTTTTTTGTTTTTGTTTTGTTTACTTACTAGGTTGAGGAATGAAATCCTTGAATTCGTTCAAACATACATTAATCTATGATGAATGAAGAGCACACTTGACTTAGAGATTGTTTAGTAGGGTTTTTTAAAGAAAGATGAAGTACCCCATATTCTAATGTTGTTATCATTGCTTATAGCTTTGGTGGAAAGGTAGAGACTAGAGATTCTTATCTTCCACTTCCCTTATGAAGCAACAATCACGTTGTAAGATGTAGCCATAATCATGGCTTTCCAATTAAATGAGCAGTTGTCACCAATATGGCTAAATTTGACCTTGAGCTAGAAATGAGGTGGCTAATAAGATATTATCTAGTCAATAAGGATGATTTCAAGGGCGATTGAATGGAGTTCACATGGCAGTATACATTGGTCTGGGGTGAGATCAGTTGTTTCGGTTTTTTAACTAAATTGGGATTTTTTGTTTTACCGTTTTTCGAACAAAAACCAAATTGGTGGGCATAAGAAACCAATTATTATCGAATCGTGCTAAATCGGTTCAATTCATTTCAAGATTCCATATTGTTATGAGGTTTTGAGCTTTTGGATTTTATTTCGACACAATTGTCTTTAGATTTGGACTTTTTAACTTTAACAGGATAAAATTATCATTGTTTTATGTTTCTAAGACACTATTTGACAATTTTAACTTTTTTTTCAATTATACATAAAATCTCAATTAATATATTTATGTAAAATGTAATTTGTAAAATCTATAATTATAAATATTTATTAAAAATCTAATTGAACCTAGATTTAATCACACTCAATATGCATTGAACATAATCAAATGCTAAGTTATTTTTATTTTATAACTTTGAATGTGTAATGACAGTAAAAAAAAAAAAAAAACCAACTTGGAAAGGTTAAGAATGATAACAAAAATTTTAGAAGTTTTAACAACAAAAATAATAGAAAAAAGAACATAGTACATGATAAAGTAAAAATGTAACGCCCTAATCCGTCGCCAGGAACAGGGTTACGAAACATTATCGAACTTATAACTCAATCAGTCAAACATCTCATGCACATATTTCATTCAAATCACAAACCATTCACAAACATTCATATGGTTTCTAATATAAGCCATCGAGGTCCAAAAAAAATTGTTAAAATTAGTTCGGTGCTAAATCGGGTACTCGAGAAATTTTTCAAAAAACATAGAAAATTTTCAATGATGCAGGGGACACACACCCATGTGGCCAGGCCGTGTGGCTTACACGGCCAAGCGACACACCCGTGTCCCAGGCCGTGTGCACGTTCGATGTGAGGCACACGGCCGTGTCCCAGCCCGTGTCCATACCCGTGTAACTCTATGACTTGAGACACATGGTCGACCACACACCCGTGTGCTAGGTCGTTTGAACAATGTAAAATTCACAAATTAGGTGCAGGATTTACACGGCCAAGTCACACACCCATGTCCTAAGCCGTGGGTCATACACGGCTGAGACACACACCCGTGTCTCTGCCCGTGTGAAGTTACCTGAGCATTATGTTTCTATATTTTAAAATACATGGGACACATGGCCAAACCACATGCCTGTGTGCATGGTCGTGTGTCACACACGGCTGAGACACACGCCCGTGTCTTTGCCTATATGGACAAAAATAGGCTATTTTCTAAATCTTATTTCTCAACCAAATTAATACCAACCTAAATTCAGCCATATGCATATGACCATAATATAATAGGCATTCAAATCAACCCAGAATTAGACTTAAAATGTGTATCATTATCACATACAACAGTGAATTTGTTAAATGCACATTCTTCATCTATCATTCATATTCAACTCATTTAAGCAAACATCATTTTTAACATAGTATAAAATGTCAACAAGTATTTACAATCATATACATTTACAAAAAAACTATTACTCTAGTGTTCATTAAACAAAAGGACACTATCATTAAATTTGCATCCTAGGCATATGCCATAACACAAAAAGAAGAAATGTCACCAACTTTGAGGACGGGATTCTCACTGGATGCCAAGTTCAATTCCACTATATATCTAACCTGCAACATGTAAATCAATTTATCATTAATAGGTTTCATTTATTAGCTAAACACAACCCAACCTCTTTTAATGTGAAATTCTAACTCAACCATTTAAGATTTCAACTCTCTCAATAATTTGAGTAATAATGTGGCACCTAGTGCCTAGCCGGATTAACCGATGATAATGGAAGTGAGCCAAGCTTTGGTTAGATTAACCAACAATATTTGCACCTAGTGCTAGTCAGATATACCAACAATAATGATTTTGAGCCCAGCTCTAGTTGGATTAACCAACAATATTTGCACCCAGTGCTAGTCGAATATACCAACAATAATGATTTTGAGCCCAGCGCTAGTTGGATTAACCAACAGTAATTGCGCCTAGCGTTAGTCGATTAACTCGGCGCTTATGTGCTCAAAGACTAGTCGATAAGTCGACGAAGATTGCGCCAAATATTAGTCGAACATATCGACGATTATACAATTATTTACTTCAACATTTTTCCTCACTTATTTTCTTTACTATTATTCAATAACATAGATACATTTTATATCATGAGAAAATTTAACATTACTTAATTTAAATGGTAATTAGAAGTAAAAATCAAGTTCGAGACTACAAACTTATCAAAATACAACGGATATGTACTCAGTGGTCTTTTCCTTCCCCCGGTTGATACTTGCTCTATTCTTCTCTTGATCTATGTTTTTTACAATTTAACTCAATCAATACCATTCTTGTTTCTACTAATATAAATCAAATTTATATTATAACACCTTACTCACTTCTAGTTATTGTTAGTGAATTTCATATCACAACATACTTTAATACATAATGGACTTAGCAATAAGTACCAAATTTTACCGGCATAAGGATAGTCCACTAAAATAATCCCTATGCTTCATCAAATTAACAATTTAAGCTATACAATTTTGAATGTATAACAATTTAGTCCTTAGGAGTTATTACAAATAAAATCACTACTCACTATGACCTACTTAGTCTACAAAACTTATACTTAGATTATCATCTTAAAAACATTTAATATTCAACAAAATAATCCCAAAACTTTAAATTTTCTCATCATGGTAACTTTCCTAGTTTTCATTCATTCTCAAAATTTCCACTTGGGTAAGCTAGTTCATGATCTTAGGACTCCAAAAACACAAAATTCATGAAATAAGAACTAAGATTTACTAAAATTATTTGAGCTTAAAAGCACAAGCAAAATGGCTGCAATTTCTTCCCCCAATTTCGGCAGGTAGAGAAAAATAAAGCTTGTCTTCTCTTCTCTTTTTTTTCTTTCCTTTTTACTAACTCCTTTATTTCTTCCATTTTATTTGTTATCTTTACTAACTTTTTTTTTTATTTTTTCCTCTTATTACACCTATATATATAATAGCTCTCCTACTATAATCATTATTTATATCACCTATATGTCTATATTAGTCTCATACACATCCAATAACTCCATTTGACTAAAATGTAAATGGGCTATTTACCCAATTAGTCCTTGTAAAATTTCTTCCTCATAATTAAATTAGCCCCCATCAATTAAAATTATTAATTCAATATTCAATTGACTCCTAAAGTAATCTCCAAAATTTATAATATTAATATATTTAAACCCGACACACCAAGGCGGAGTCCCGGGAGTAGGTTCTTCAACAACCCTAAGTTTTGGGTCGTTACAAAAAAAGAGATGAACACTTGAATTCTTGGAAGTTTTAACAACAATAATAAATAAACAATATGTAAAGGCCCAAATTTGTCCGGCCTAATAAACAAAAAATAATAATAATAACAAAAGTATAGTCCATCATACAAGCCCAAATCCAGGCCCAAATACATTACACAATCTAACAAAGCCTTAAAAGCCCAATATTACATCAACCCAAGCCCAAAACCCTAAAAACTAACAGAAACCCTAGTAGCTTTGGCGCCGCTCCCTCGCCACATCAGCCAATGCGCTGCCCAAGGCCTTTCCCCCTCCTTTCACCAAAATGGCAAGGCGCGGCTCCCCAACGCCGTTGACCTTGCCACAAATACCTACAAAGAAAAAAACAGAGAGCATAAAGCAGAAATGGCAAAAAAAAAAAAAAAGAAGAAAAAAAGCAAAAAGATAAAATATTTTGTAATACATGGCTATAAAAGCCATAACAAATACATGAATCTTTTTACAGAGTACTTGAAATATAATATAAGAAAAAAGGTAGTTCATTTGCTCGTATTTTATTTACTTTTTTTTCAAAAAAATATAAAATAAAGATAGCAAAAACATAAAGTCGAACGTTTTACCTGATTCGCTACGTTGCCGTCGTGGTGGGTAAGGTCGTTATCCCCAAGGAAAGGCGACCCCTTTTCGACGCAAAAGGCCCTCGTGTTCCTTTAGACTCGCCTGGGCTACATCGAAAATGAGGGCGTGAGGGGTACGCCTTCAAAAAGAAAGGGTCAAAGTCGCTTTAGAAGGCATCGCCTTCAAATCAAGATTCTAGAGGGTTTTTTTTTTAAAAAAGGGGGTTAATAAGGTAATTCTTTTTGCGATTTTTGGCCACCAGAGGCGGCGGTCATTGTCGCCGATGACCAATGGCCATGGCGAACTGGTGACGGCTTTATCGCCGGAGTGGGAGAGAGTTTTGAGAGAAAAAAATCATATAAGAGAGGTTTTTTAAACAGGGTTTAAAATGCTTTTTTTTGTTTCTAATTTGTATTTATTTATATAGGGCCTTATACAATGTCATTTTGGGTTTGACGTTCAAGTGCCCAAAACGGCGTCGTTTTGACGTTTAGCCCGACAACCTGACCCTAATGGCACAGGATCCACGTGTTTTTTATATGGGGTTTATTTATATTCTTGGTCCTTCCACTTTTGTGGTTTTTTCAATTTCGTCCTATTCTTCTTTAGTTATTTTATTTCTTGCCCCATAATTTTAATCTACTTACAAATCAATCCATTAACCCAGTGTTGACCTGCCAAGGGAAGGACACGCGTGTTGGGCTTAGGAAAATAACCCTTTAGATCCCTGTACCTTTTATTTTGTCCTGATTTAGTCCTTTGTCTGCTGTTCTTTTTTTAATTTATACTTTGAATTTCACTTAGTTTTCAATTCAGTCCTTTTCCTATTTATTATTATCATTATTATTTTATTTTTATTTTTATTTTCTTATTATTCTTATTATTCTTATTTCTTTTATTATTCCTACACTTTCATGTCATTCATATTTACCCCTTTTAATTATGCATCTTTGATTTTTATTTTCATTTTGAGTTGTCATATTTATTTTATTATTAAATATGGTATTATGATTATTATTGCTATTCTTATTACTATTGATCAATGTTATTATCTTTATTATTATAGTTATATTATTAATGATGCACTATTATTGCTATCGCTACTATTATAATATTATTTTATTTGTATAGCAATTCCATTTTTGCTAAGTATTCTATTACGCTTGCACATAATCATTCAATGCTTAAATGAATTAATTGCACATCGCATTAAATATTATATTCATTTTGACCCAACGTATAGGAAATAATCAAAATCGAGGCAATGTTCATTGTTTTTAGAATTCGAGGGAATGTTCATTGTTTTTAGAATTTGAGGAGTCGTGCTTCTAACTTACGGAGTATGGTCTCTTTCTAAAACCAAAGTGATTGAATATCCTATTTAAAAATAAAAAACGAGATTTAAGTAATGATCAAATGGCGATTATTCTGGTTTTCGAGGATTTGAGGCATCATGTCCTAACTTACGGGGTATGACATTTTCTTCTCGATTAACTCAAAATAGGACATTTCCATATATTTTAATTTAGTTAAGTAATATTTTAATCAAACAATATTATGCAAAGAGGGGTCGTATTTTAATTCACTTCGAATTTCCAATTTTTGACATCAAGACATCGAGTGATAAACCGTAAAAGTAACATATTTTAATCCCACATTTAGTATGCTTTTGGATGAATTTATCCTCGATTTATGTAAAAGGTGCTCTTAATCCTTTCTTTTCATGTCTTATACTCAGGAGAACACCTAAGGATAAAAAGAACGTAAAACGGGCTTAAAACGGATCAAATTGGGCCAACCCAAGAAGTCAACACGGCCTGGGCTTTATTCCACACGGCCGTGCCTTGCTATCCACCTAGAACACGGCCTGTCACCAATTTACACGGCCGTGTCTCGTCGGCCAAAACCCAATACGGCCTATCCCTGATTTGCATGGTTGTGCCCCAATCAATGCACTCAAGCACGGCCGACCTCGACTTGCACGGCATGCCACGCCATGCCTAAATCAATGAATAGAGACACGAGCCGAGCCTCAATTTACACTGCAAGTGTTTTAGCCGTGCCCTCGCCACGGAAAGAGCAATTTCATTCGAATAGGGTGCTTGGAGCCCAAGAAACGCAATCCTAAGTCTACTCAAACACCTAGGATGAATTATACCTGAATTATGAGTACTTAGGAGACAAAGAAAGCATCCCAAAGTTTATAAAACACCCCAAGGTGGCTATTCAAGGGTCGATCATTGAGCGAGTTTTCGCCAAGCCTTTCTCGCTTAGGGATTGTCTCAAGATAGCCAATTGATCCATCTCAAGAGTCGAGTTCTACTCAAGACGGAGGATCTCCTCTTCAATTCCTTCGAGGGTTTTAGGGATTTCTTATGCTTTGTTTATCTTTTCTCTTGAGATTTTTCTTGTTTAGTTATGAACTAAACCCCTCAGATACCTGAAGGGGATGAAACCTATGACGGGTTTTGTTATTTAATTCTTTCGGTTTATATGATAAATACTTAGTTTGTTCTTAATTATGTGGCTTAAATTTATCTGATGTGCTTAGGTGGAGGAGGAATAAACCCTGCCTAAGAGTAGATCTAGCATAATTAAGCGAGTTGATCTGTAACATCCCAAATTTGGGCCTAATAGATTTGGGCCTATTGGGTTGTAACGCCCCAAAAACCCCGAAACTTTTAATTTCTGTGCATGGGAGTTAATATGTATATGTAGCACTTAGAATAACAATATTAAGGTATTATCGGGATTATTTGAAGCCTTAGAGTTAGGGGAGACTATAGGAAAAATTTATGTTCTTACTTAGTGGACCCTAGTCTCAAGCATGAGGCCTCATAAGCAGATTAAGAAAAGAGAGGACACAAAAATGGGCTCAGGTTTGGGTTGAGGCCCTAATTAAGTTTTTTGTTTGGGCACTATAAGGTTAAAAGGGTAGCATCTGTGTTTAAAACACCAAAGTGGGCTGGTGGCCCAATATTAAGTGACGTTGTAAGGCAGCTAGAGGGTGGCATCACTAGCAGTTGAAAGAGGCCCAAGCTTGGCCGCAAGGAGCCCATGTTTTTGGGCCAATTTCGGTACTTAAAAGATCAATGAGGAATGGACGGCATTAAGGCTTATTTTTAGGAGGAATTTAATGATAATATTGTGCTGATAATAGAAGAAAGAGGTGGTGTTATCTAGGAGTCTTTTGATGGTGTGAAGAGATTTAGATAAAGGAGAAAAGTTAGAGCTATCTCACGAGAGCAAGTGTTGGCGAAATTCCATCACCTAGAGGAGTAAAGAAATCAGTTTCTAATTGCCATAGGGGGTGCCGAAATTTCTATAAATAAGGGGGATAGCTCATCAATTCTGGCATTTGAACCCTACTCTTTTCTTCCTTCTTTGTGCCAAAAATCTAAAGGCCATCTTAGTTGTTTTTCTTTTCTCATCTTTTCTCTTCCAAAAGTCGAAAATCACCACCTCCCTCACCCTTTTCTTTTTCTTTGAAACCTCCTTCTAGCCAAATCTTTTGATCTCCATTGTTATTCTTCTCCCATTCACTAAAAGTCGAAACTATGTTCTTGTTTGTTCTTGTAGCCAAAATCTCTAAGCCTTTCCTTAATTTCTTTTTACTTTCTTTCTAAGCCAAAGTCGAAACACTTTACTCAAACCTTCTAAAAGCCGAAAGAGCATCAGTTCATCTTTTCTGGGATTTTCATAAAAGCCAAAATCTCTAGATCTCATCTCTTGTGTTTGCCGAATTCTCTCTGAGGTGTTTGCTTGTGCCGAATCTTGAAGGAAACTCAGAGTAAGTGTCAATTCGTGAGATTTCAGTCTTTTCTGACTTTGTAAAGACTCTAGCCGAATGGCTATTTAGAAACTAATCTCTTATTTCTCTCTTATTTGTGACGTTTCGGGATTTGAAGAGGAGTCAATCACTTAGATCTCTAAGTTGGGGTTCAGTAACACTCAAATCGTGTTACTTTCGGGATTTCAAGGTAAGGAGATCTATTAGTTTTAACTTGTAAATTCAGGTATTTATTAACCCTTGGCCGAATGTAGGGAAGGCCAAATCTTCGTGTTTTTCTGATTTGTCTTGAACCAAGTTATAAACTGAGGATAGTAGATCCGAATAGCAGGGATATCGACTAAGAGTATAGTACTACGTGATATCATGTGTGTAACACTTCCACACCATTTAGATTGCATGTTATAATATGGGTATAAATCTGTTAAATTCTGTTAAATGTCGAAATCTTGGCATAATGGTTGAAACCCGAAGAGGGTAAAGGCAAATCACCAGGTTAGTGATCTCTGTCATTCTAAAGTGAATGGTTCTGTTGATTTGATGTGATAAACATGTATGCCAGTTTTTGTGATTGCATGGGGTTGGGTTTGATGAAAAGGAAGTGTTCTGTGTAGTGGCTTTTGCCATGATCTGTTATAGTGGCTATAGCCATAATCTGATGATGAGAAGCATGACTGCCATTTATGGCGTGTAACGGTGTAGGTTGATTGTAGAAATCCCCAATGGTGTGAATGGAAGGTAAGGATGGCATATAGCGGATGGAAACCTAAGAGTTGGGTTGGGCTTGCATAATTTTTGTTATATATATTAATCTGTTATTCTGTTCTGTGGGGCTAAGGCCCAAATCTAAAGGTGCATGAGAGTTACACACTAAGTCTCGCGACTCAACCTATTATTTAACATTTTTTAGGTAGCACCTAGTGCTTCAGACCGGGCTGGAGAGGAGCGCAAGGTGGCCATGCAAAAGAACATTTGGATTCAGCAAAAGACTTTAGTTTATTATTTTATATCTTTATTTTATGGGTTTTAAATTTCAATGTAATAAGGCTACTAGTCATTAGCTTTATATTTCGATTCGCTTTTAATTTTGGGCTTTTATTATTATTATCGACATTTTAAGTTTAAATTTTTTTTCTAAAGCATGTATTTAAGTTTTGGTTTTAATTCATAAAACATCTCATAGAATTTATAGCTTATCTAAATTAACAACCTATTAATTTTTCCCAAATAAAAGGTTAAACTCAAGGAAAATATTTTCCAAAAATGCGACATGTTTTATTAAATTTTCTTAGTGACATACCAAATTCAGTCGTGGTGTTTGGGCGGGTTTGGGGTGTTACATGATCGGGCGCCTAGAGATAGGGTTACGAGATTTTGTCGGATTAGGGTGAAACCTAATATGGGAGTCCATTGATCGATTAACTGCTTCCTTAGGGGGTTATTATAAGAGAACGAGAGTTCCACTAATTAACCTAAGGTTAGACGTTATTCGCTTCGAGAGAAGGTTTAATATAGGTTAGGAAGTCTCACGGATCAAGCTAAGTAAAGAAATCATATGAATTGAAAAGGTAGATAATAAGTGAAGTCATAGGTGGATTCTTCCCGAAGGTATCGTCTTTATCAATTGAGTTTTCTTCAAAGTCTTTTCCCAAAGTTTTGTTCTTTTTTCTTTGCATTTAAGTTTAAGTATTTCATTTGTTTTAGATTAATAAACCAATCACTCCATATTTTAGGCAAAATAATAGAAAGAAAGTGAGTAGAAGTACTTTTAGGTTCCTTGGGTTCGATAAGATATTCTTGCCTGATCTATACTACTGTTTGATAGGTGCGCTTGCCTCTATCGTTGTCGCACTCAGTCTACAAGTTCGATCACTCTTTTATAAATATTAAAACTAGACTGTTTTGCAGCGATTAATTTTTTAGCGCCGTTGCCGTGGAACTCCTAAAATATTAAGAAAACTCTATTTCTATTACTTTAGCCATTATTTTTTATTTTTTATTTCTCTTATTTTTATACATATATTTTTGTTTTTCTAAATTTCTTATTTTCTTCTCATAGTAGGTACATCTAGTTTATGACTAGAAGAAATCTGAGAGGACCATTAGAATACGAAAGTGACATTGAAGCTACCGCTCGCAGAAATTGCAGAGAAATTAGACGAGCCCTAGACTATTAAAGAGGAGAACAACAAGGATCCAATCCTACTGAAAGGATGGACGAAAACAATCCACCGCCAAATGTGCAAGAACAGAATACTTCGTGTACTATGTATGATTATGCTAAACCTAATTTAACAGGAGTAAAATCGTTAGGCCCGCTATAGTTGCTAATAATTTTGAATTAAAGCCTAACACAATACAAATGATTCAACAATTTGTTCAATTTGATGGTTTGCAGGATGAAGATCCAAACACTCATATATCTAATTTTTTAGAATTCTGTGATACCTTCAAAATAAATGGCATTTCTGACGATGCCGTACGTCTTCGGTTATATCCTTTTTCATTAAGGAATAAAGCAAAGCAGTGGTTGAACTCGTTACCATGAGGGCAATCACCACATAGGATCAAATGACCAAAAAATTTCTTTTAAAATATTTTCCACCAGCCAAAATGGCCAAATTTAGGAATGATATATCTTCTTTTGTGCAGAATGACGCAGAAACATTATATGATGCATGGGAAAGATATAAGGATCTCCTAAGGAGATGCCCATACCACGGATTACCTATATGGCTTCAAGTCCAAACTTTTTACAATGGTGTGAATTCTCTAACAAGGCAAATGATTGATTCATCAGTCGGTGGAACTCTGGATAATAAAACTCCTGAAGCGGCTTACGATTTTATTGAGGAGATGTTGTTAAACACCTATCAATGGCAAATTACAAGGGCTAAACCAAAAATCAGCCAGAGTTTTTAACATAGACGCAGTGAAAATGTTGTCAACACAAATGGAGTTAATGAATAAAAAGCTTGATAATTTATGTTCTTCATAGGTACATCCAGTCATGCAATGCAAAGCGAGCGGGAATGAGGCGAATTCTGAGTACCCACTTTACCAACCAGGAGCAGAAAATGAGCAGACAAACTATATAGGTAACAATTTCAGATCAAATAATAATCTTTATAGTAACACTTACAATCCAGGTTGGAAGAACCACCCAAATTTTTCATGGGGAGGACAAGGAAATCAAAGGTAGCAACCTCTTCCAAATTACCAAAATCAACCTTATCCATCGGAAAAGAAGCCGAGTCTTGAAGAGATGTTGAAAAATTCTCGCGTATATAGATGCTCGCTCCAAAGAACTCGATACAACGCTTGATAACCAAGGAATATCGATCAAAGAAATCAAGGAACAAGTCGGGGAAATCACTAGGTCAGTGGGACAATTCATAAAGCTTGTTTCAGAACGTCAACAAGGACGTCTACCAAGTAACACAGAAATAAACCCAAAAGAACAGATACAAGCCATCACATCTCAAGAGGATACAAAGGTAGACAAGCCCACGCCAGTACAAGAAACCAAGGAAGAAATAGGTAAAATTGAAAGAAAAATCAGTAATTAAAAAGTACCACCCTTGAATACCTTATCCCGAAGCATTGAAAAGAGATGATTCAGATGAACAATTCGGCAAGTTTCTAAAACTTCTAAAGAAATTACACATTAACTTACCTCTTCTTGAAGCTCCTTTTCAGATGCCCGACTCAAGGAGATTTTTAAGACAGCTCTTAACAAACAAACGCAAAATAGATGAAAAGCACCATGTGGAACTTAACGCAATATGCTCAGCAATGCTACAAAACCGACTACCGCAAAAATTAAAAGATCCAGGGAGTTTTACAATTCCATGTTTAATTGGTAGTTTAACTATTGATAATGCGTTAGTGATTTAGGGCAAGTATAAATGTCATGCCTTATACACTCGCTTAAATGACTAGGTCTAGGAAGCCCAAACAAACTAGGATGAGTAACCAACTAGTCGATAAAACTATTAGAATTCTAGGGCATTATTGAAGATGTTTTAGTAAAATCGATAAATTTGTTTTCCCAAGAGATTTTGTTGTTTTAGACATGGATAAGGAAAATTCAATCCCTTTAATTTTAGGAAGACCTTTTCTTGCAACTTCCAAGACTAAAATTGATGTTGCCATAAGAGAACTCATACTGTGTAGGAGATGAATCGCTTAATCTTCAAGCTCTCGACTCACCCGAACTACGAAAGATGAAGGTAAGAAAGTCGTTTCAATAGATAATCAAATTATTCAACCTCCATCGCAGAAACATCACGAAGCATCAAAACCGAGCCAACACAAAAGCGCATTTATCAACAATTTAGAAGAGCGTAAGGTATACACCAAAGAAAAGTTGGATCCACACAAAGTAAAACCTAAGGAACCACCGTAAGAGCTCATAGAACATCAAATCACTTTAAAATAGGAGACCAGTCTGTTAGACAAAGTCGATCTTCACATCACTTTAATGAGACTTGAGGAAAAGGAGAAATTCTTCCCAAGGTACACAAAATCTTCCCCACAACACAGCTTGAGGTAAGTAACCCTAAATTCGATAAATTCAAGGTAAATACTTCTCCACTCCATCTGTGTCATGAAAATAAAATCGCAAGCATGAGGGAAGATATTCAAACCTTTAAACCTCCCTAAAATTTTCAAACATGAGGACAGTCTAGCTTAAGACTATAACGAGCGCTTCTGGAGGCAACCCAACATTAACACTATTTATTTTCAAATTTATTTTCAGTTTCTTTTCTTTCCATCTTTCTTTCCTAAGTATTAAGTTGGAAACTAACACAAAAGTACAGATTTCTAGACCACACGGCCTTACACACGGCCGTGTCCGTGGCCATGTGGACCACTAGAATCGCCACACTGACAAGAGTAGGGCCGTGCAAGTCAGTCCAACCACTCCCCAACGTCACGAGTCCAACCACCCTGAAGCACGGGTGCCGACAAAATAAGCACGGGCGTGCCTCTGAATCGTGTGTGGATACTGCCTTTCTCGAAACGGGCGTGGTTGACTAAGAAACGAGCGTGTCAGAAGCAACACGCCATTAGCCACGGCAGTGCTAGGCAGCCATGTGAATCGACACACCCTCGGCGCACGGGCGTGGGAACAAGCCAGATTTGAAATTTTATTTAAAGCCCCATAGCCCGTCCTCTTTGTCCCATCTTCTTTCTTATTCATTCTTTCTCTTTTCTTTCAATTTTTTTCCCTATTCATAGAAAAGATCCAAGACACTTGAGCAATGCAAAGATCATGCCGAAGAAACGTAAGCATCATCTCCTTAGAGGAATCCTCAACATGAGTTCATGCCGACAACTTCACTTAATTGACACGCCAAGGGTCTCAGAAACCTTTTCGATTCTATTTTTCTTTTCTCGTCTCCTTTATTTTCCTTATCTATACTTCTTTTCTACTTAATTTAATTTATTTCATAGTAGTTTCTTGGTTTTAGGATCTAAAGGCTACTAGGGAATCACACACCATAGCCTTCGAGGTCACACCCACTTCGCAAACCATCCAACAATAAGGACTCCTTAGTCCATTAGTCTTTTCTTTCAATTTCAGTTTTCTTCTTAGTCCCCTTCTTTTTATTTCCTTAATCTTTAAATTTATTATTAGTATATTATTGTTATTTCTCTAGATCTCTTGGCTATATCTTCACAGCTACCCAATTTCTTCATCTAGCAAATTGCTTCTCAGAGCCACTCCACCGCCCATAGAAAACACTATCACCGCCACCAAAGATGCCCGGATCATCCAAATTTAGGGAGTATTACTTTCCCACTTATCTTTTGATTTGGCACGTAAATTTCATTATCTATCTTTGTACATTGAGGACAATGTACATCTTAAGTGGGGGTAATAGTGCCTAACTTTTGCATAATTCTCAAACTCAAATTAGTCTTGATCTTAAGTATATTTCTCATATTACTAATTAGGATGAATTTCTAATGATTTATGATTTTATTAATATGTTTTAGAGTAAGTCATAGTTAATTGAGCATTGATAATTAAATTTGAAGAATACTAGAGAATCGAGCATGATAAGCCTACTTTCTAAAAAATTAAAATTGATGGGTCGTTGAACTGAATTTGAGTGTCACCTTGAAGTCCAAAATTTATAAGGATTGATGTCAAAAGACCCATAATATTTTGTGAGATTTTGAGCCTTATAGAGCATATATTCTTTTTTGTACTCACTTTAATTGATTATGAGTGTGTCAACTTTGAACTGTTATTCTAGAACTTGCTTCGTTTATATATGTCGAGACCACATTAGTGATTTGATATACTGAGATGATAAAGGCACCTAGGTCTTAACCCGTTCACTCCACTAAAAAGCCTACCCACATAAATAACCCCTAGTGAACCCCATTGAATCCTAACAACCTTTTTATTGACTCACCCACTAATATTAACTCATAATCCCTTTATATTTGTTATCAACATTCCTTTGACTACCCCTTTATCGAGAATTGATTTGATCAATCGCTGAATTAGGTTATTTCAATCACCAGAGTTCCTTCTATTATGTTTATTTTAGTTTGTTCTTAAAAAAAATTTCAAGTATATATTCAATATTAGTAGTATAAAAGAGCTTAGAGCATTTAAACTCCAATTGTTGAAAAAGCTCGTATTAAAGTATTATCAAAATACTCCTTACAATAGAGTAATTATCAATAGTGATATTATTAGTTTTCATTTGAAGTCAATATTCATATTTAGTTCAATGTTTCTAGTTAGGTAATTTGTCAAGTCAGTCTCGATTATAACCACTAATTCAAATTGTGATCCACACCTTTAACCCTAGCCCTTACAACCCTGATTAAAGACCTTTTGATTTGTGTATCATCTCATATACAGTGGTGGAGATTTGGTTTTCAGGCAAGCCTATGGGATTAACTTTTCAAGTTTGACTTAGAGTGCTTATTTCTTGAACCTTAAACACTTTGAGTGATTTGAGTGAATCTTCTGTGAGGATGTCAATCCTTGTCAATTTTGAATTAAAGGAAATTACTTAGATAAGGGGAGACACCTATGTTTTCATGCTACAAAATCATGACTTATCTCGTTTGAAACTTTAGGGCTCTTTGAATTAAATTATCCATGTATAAATTATCTATAATTATGATGAGGCATTATTAATAAGAATTATGAATTATGGAAAGTTCGTTTTAATTGTATGTTGAGAATTTTGCTTGAGGACAAGCAAAAGCTTATGTGTGGGGGTATTTGATAAATCGTAAAAGTAACATATTTTAATCCCACATTTAGTATGCTTTTGGATGAATTTATCCTCGATTTATGTAAAAAGGTGCTCTTAATCCTTTCTTTTCATGTCTTATACTCAGGAGAACACCTAAGGATAAAAAGAACGTAAAACGGGCTTAAAACGGATCAAATTAGGCCAACCCAAGAAGTCGACACGGCCTCGACTTTATTCCACACAGTCGTGCCTTGCTATCCACCTAGAACACGGCCTGTCACCAATTTACATGGCCGTGTCTCGTCGAACAAAAAGCCCAACACGGCCTATCCCCGATTTGAATGGCTGTGCCCCAATCGATAGACCCGAAGCACAGCCTGACCCTCGACTTGCACAGGCGTGCCACGGCCGTACCTAAATCAATAGAATAGAGACATGGGCTGAGCCTCAATTACACGGGCGCCGCAAGAAAGAGCAATTTCACTCGAATAGGGTGCTTGGAGCCCAAGAAACGCAATCTTAAGTCTACTCAAACACCTAGGACGAATTATACCTGAATTATGAGTACTTGGGAGACAAAGAAAGCATCCCAAAAGTCTATAAAAACACCCCAAGGTGGCTATTCAAGGGTTGATCATTGAGCAGAGTTTTCTGCCAAGCCTTTCTCTTTTAGGGATTGTCTCGAAGATAGCCAATTGATCCATCTCGAAGAGCCGGAGTTCTACTCAAGACGGAGGATCTCCTCTTCAATTCCTTCAAGGAGTTTTAGGGATTTCTTATGTTTTGTTTTATCTTTTCTCTTGAGATATTTTTTTGTTTAGTTATGAATTAAACCCCTCAGACACCTAAAGGGGATGAAACCTATTACGGATTTTGTTATTTAATTCTTTTGATTTATATGATAAATACTTAGTTTGTTCTTAATTATGTGGCTTAAATTTATCTGATGTGCTTAGGTGGAGGAGAAATAGACCCTACCTAAGAGTATATCTAGCATAATTAAGCGGAGTTGATCGGGCGCCTAGAGATAGGGTTACGAGATTTTGTCGGATTAGGGTAAAACCTAATATGGGAGTACATTGATTGATTTACTGCTTCCTTAGGGGGTTATTATAAGAGAATGAGAGTTCCACTAATTAACCTAAGGTTAGACGTTATTCGCTTGAGAGAAGGTTTAATATAGGTTAGGAGTCCGACGGATCAAGCTAAGTAAAGAAATCATATGAATTGAAAAGGTAGATAATAAGTGAAGTCATAGGTGGATTCTTCCCAAGGTATCATCTTTATCAATTGAGTTTTCTTCAAAGTCTTTTCCCAAAGTTTCGCTTTTTTTTCTTTGCATTTAAGTTTAAGTATTTCATTTGTTTTAGATTAATAAACCAATCACTCCATATTTTAGGCTAAATAATAGAAAGAAAGTGAGTAGTAGTACTTTTAGTTTCCTTGGGTTCGATAAGATATTCTTGCTCGAGCTATACTCTTGCTCGATAGGTGCGCTTGCCTCTATCATTGTCACAAATACCATAGGTTCGAACACTCTTTTATAAATATTAAAACTAGACTGCTTTTGCAAAGAATCATCGAGTAACCAACTAGGTACCAATTTTGGGCGCTATGAGGTGTTAACCCTTCCTCATATGTAGCCGACTCGATCTCATTTCCGGATTTTGTAGATCGAAAATTACCGCTTTGATAAATTTAACATGACCAAGTTTTAAGGTGATCCAATCACACCTAAATAAAAAGGATTGGTAGCGACTCTATTTTCGTTTTAAAATAAAAAGTCGATTTCCAAAAAGTTTCACACGATGAATTTGTGAGAGTCGACATCAAATTAAATTTAGGGTTTATTTTTATTTAATTATGGAATATGTAAAAGCCTAATAAAAGCTTTATTCGAATTTAGAAGCCATTTTTTTGTTTTAAGTTTTAAATGGGTTACATATTGGGCTTATAAGTTCGTAAAATATAGGGTTTTTTTGTAATTTTGAACAATTTTTTTGGAATTTTCTTATGTCCAATGGAATAAACTAAAACCGAACTAAATTGATATGGGTCAATGATATCATCTGACTGAAACTAGACCGAACTATAAAAAAAATGAACTAAATTAAATTGTCAGTTTAACTCGATTTCTCAGTTTGGTCAATTTTTTTGCTCAACCCTACGTTGGTCGAGCATCCACCAGCCAATGAACTAAGTGATGAAAAGTTTGAACAGTATTTTAGAGCGAACATATTGTACGTCATTAGCGAATTGATTATGGAAATTTAGTCTAGGAATCTCTGGCACCTAATGTATTTGTCGTTGCTGGAGGACCTCATTCTTGTCTGTGCATACAGCTAGGGGCCCACGATATTGGCAATCTTGTACCAAACCCTTAGCAATATGACCAGTAGAAAAACAAAAGAATTGAAGGGTTGCAGCACCCTGCTACAAGTATGGGACTGGATGCGGATGCAGTTCATGGCGTTGATCCCTTCTCATTCATTATCTTTTCCACGTACAAAAAGGTAAAAAGATATTTATATATAACATTTAGAACGTATTTCTACACTACACCAAAATAGACTTTTAGCGGCTTTTTTTTTTCTTTTAGCATAGTTTATAAGCGCCATTAATAGTATTTGCAGCGCTTTAGAAAGCGCCACAAAAAATGCCGCTAAAGCAAGTGCCGCAAAATTTAGCAGGGGTTATTGGAAAAAAATGCCACTAAAAGTCAAGACCTTTAGCGGCAGTTATTGGAAAAAAATGCCGCTAAAAGTCAAGACCTTTAGTGGCGCTTTTCACACAAACGCTGCTAAAAGTCAGGACTTTTAGCGGCGCTTTTATCACAAACACCGCTAAAAGTCAGGACTTTTAGCGACGCTTTTCTCAAAAATGCTGCTAAAAGCTCGGACTTTTAGTGGCGCTTTTATCACAAACACCGCTAATTCGTACAGATTTGCAATGCTCATTTTCTCCAATATCCTACCCTTCCTGCATTAAAACCAATCAAAAACAGCAGCAGTTAATAAAAGATGTATGATATAAATTAACAAATAAAGTATAATTGAAATAATTCTTACAATAATGTTCAATGTAACAATGTTAAAAATAATATACAAAGAGAAACTAAGGGACTAAGATGGTGGCTTCATGATCATTGAAACATCTGTGATCATCTATTGAAGTTGTAGCTGAGCTCATCATATTTTCTCGCTTTACTCGCCTCCTCACTTGATCCGTCAAGTTCTTCATATTTTATTTCAACCTCAAAGAATTTGTTGAACTGCTCCATTGCATCCGAGATATTTGGTCTTTTAACCTCTGAACTTCAGCTTGCGATTGACTACTGGAAGGCATGTACTGTTGGGAGCCAAATCCAAAATATTGGCCTGGGTAATACCGATCCTTAAAATCGGACTTGACCATACCTTTCAGGACCCAAAACATCAGTAATAAAAAACAGCAAATGTATCATATAAATGAAGCCAAAAAACATTGATTGTAGCATAAAAATTTTGACCATACTTTTCAGGACCCAAAACATCAGTAATAATTCTGTTATTGATATCATCAAGATTAACAGAACTATCACTCAAAGTAGCCGCCTCATACTGTGCCTTCTTCTGCTTTAGTTTCTCCTAATAAATAAATGAAAAAGTTAGAAACGAAATATATACAATAAGAATGAATGCAACATAACTTAGCATTATTAATTTAAAA
Source organism: Gossypium rotundifolium (assembly GCA_025506655.1). Classification (NCBI taxonomy): domain Eukaryota; kingdom Viridiplantae; phylum Streptophyta; class Magnoliopsida; order Malvales; family Malvaceae; genus Gossypium; species Gossypium rotundifolium. The sequence goes on from CP106733.1 coordinate 12,145,520, forward strand.
CTAGTAACTAATAATTAAACTATTATAAGTAAACATTATAAATATTTATAATAAATCAAATTTTAATAAGTAAATATACCATAATCTCTCCAACTTTGGATGTCATTGGAGACCCATCCTTCCTCCTATGCGTAATGTCAAAAAGTCAACGCGTCCAATTTTTTGATCGTTGGAGACTTCCTACAAGTAGTAGTAGTAAAATATAATTTAATAGTATAAAATTACTAATATTTGATGTAATTAATAAATTATCATACCTAGACGTTATTCGCTTGAGAGAAGGTTTAATATAGGTTAGGGAGTCCGACGGATCAAGCTAAGTAAAAAATCATATGAATTGAAAAGGTAGATAATAAGTGAAGTCATAGGTGGATTCTTCCCGAAGGTATCGTCTTTATCAATTGAGTTTTCTTCAAAGTCTTTTCCCAAAGTTTCGTTTTTTTTTTCTTTGCATCTAAGTTTAAGTATTTCATTTGTTTTAGATTAATAAACCAATCACTCCATATTTTAGGCTAAATAATAGAAAGAAAGTGAGTAGTAGTACTTTTAGTTTCCTTGGGTTCGATAAGATATTCTTGCCTGAGCTATACTACTGTTCGATAGGTGCGCTTGCCTCTATCATTGTCACAGTCAGTCTATAGGTTCGAACACTCTTTTATAAATATTAAAACTAGACTGTTTTGCAGCAATCATCGAGTAACCAACTAGGTACCAATTTTGGGCGCTATGAGGGTGTTAACCCTTCCTCATATGTAGCTGACTCCCGATCTCATTTCCTGGATTTTATAGATCGAAAATTACCGTTTTGATAAATTTAACATGACCAAGTTTTAAGGTGATCCAATCACACCTAAATAAAAAGGATTGGTAGCGACTCTATTTTTGTTTTAAAATAAAAAGTCGATTTCCAAAAAAGTTTCGACACGATGAATTTGTGAGAGTCTGACACTGAAATTAAATTTAGGGTTTATTTTTTATTTAATTATGGAATATGTAAAAGCCTAATAAAAGCTTTATTCAGAATTTAGAAGCAATTTGTTTTGTTTTAAGTTTTAAATGGGTTACATGTTGGGCTTATAAGTTCGTAAAATATAGGGTTTTTTTTGTAATTTTTGAACAATTTTTTTGGAATTTTCTTATGTCCAATGGAATAAACTAAAACCGAACTAAATTGATATGGGTCAATGATATCATCCGATGAAACTAGACCGAACTATTAAAAAAATGAACTAAATTAAATTGTCAGTTTAACCCGATTTCTCAGTTTGGTCAATTTTTTTGCTCAACCCTACGTTGGTCGAGCATCCACCAGCCAATGAACTAAGTGATGAAAAATTTGAACAGTATTTTAGAGCGAACATATTGTACATCATTAGCGAATTGATTATGGAAATTTAGTCTAGGAATCTCTGGCACCTAATGTATTTGTCGTTGCTGGAGGACCTCATTCTTGTCTGTACATACAGCTAGGGGCCCACGATATTGGCAATTTTATACCAAACCCTTAGCAATATGACCAGTAGAAAAACAAAAGAATTGAAGGGTTGCAACACCCTGCTACAAGTATGGGACTGGATGCGGATGCACTTCATGGCGTTGATCCTTCTCATTCATTATCTTTTCCACGTATAAAAAGGTAAAAGATATTTATATATAACATTTAGAACGTATTTCTACACTACACCAAAATAGACTTTTAGCGGCTTTTTTTTGCTTTTAGCATAGTTTATAAGCGCCATTAATAGTATTTGCGTTAGAAAGCGCCACAAAAAACGCCGCTAAAGCAAGTGCCGCAAAATTTAGCAGCGGTTATTGGAAAAAAATGCCACTAAAAGTCAAGACCTTTAGCGGCGGTTATTGGAAAAAAATGCCGCTAAAAGTCAAGACCTTTAGTGGCGCTTTTCACACAAACGCTGCTAAAAGTTGGGACTTTTAGCGGCGCTTTTATCACAAACACTGCTAAAAGTCGGGACTTTTAGCGACGCTTTTCTCACAAACGCCGCTAAAAGCCCGGACTTTTAGTGGCACTTTTATCACAAACACCGCTAATTCGTACAGATTTGCAATGCTCATTTTCTCCAATATCCTACCCTTCCTGCATTAAAACCAATCAAAAAGCAAAGAAGCAGCTAATAAAAGATGTATGATATAAATTAACAAATAAAGTATAATTGAAATAATTCTTACAATAATGTTCAATGTAACAATGTTAAAAATAATATTACAAAGAGAAACTAAGGGACTAAGATGGTGGCTTCATGATCAATGAAACATCCGCATCATCTCAAGTTGTAGCCGGAGCTCATCATATTTTCGCTTCTACTCGCCTCCTCGCCGCATCCGTCAAGTTCTTCATATTTTATTTCAACCTCAGCAATTTGCTGAACCGTGCTCGATTGCATCTGAGATATTTGGTCTTTTAACCTCTGAACTTCAGCTTGCGATTGACTACTGGAAGGCATGCACTGTTGGGAGCCAAATCCAAAATATTGGGTCGGGGTAACACCAGATCCTTAAAATCGAACTTGACCATACCTTTCAGGACCCAAAACATCAGTAATAAAAAACAGCAAATGTATCATATAAATGAAGTCAAAAAACATTGATTGTAGCATAAAAATTTTGACCATACTTTTCAGGACCTAAAACATCAGTAATAATTATGTTATCGATATCATCAAGATTAACAGAACTATCACTCGAAGTAGCCGCCTCATACTGTGCCTTCTTCTCCTTTAGTTTCTCCTAATAAATAAATAAAAAAGTTAGAAACGAAATATATACAATAAGAATGAATGCAACATAACTTAACATTATTAATTTAAAACTAGTAACGAATAATTAAACTATTATAAGTAAACATTATAAATATTTATAATAAATCAAATTTTAATAAGTAAATATACCATAATCTCTCCAGCTTTGGATGTCATTGGAGACCCATCCTTCCTCCTATGCGTAATGTCAAAAAGCTGAACGCGTCCAATTTTTTGATCGTTGGAGACTTCCTACAGTGTAGTAGTAAAAATATAATTTAATAATATAAAGTTACTAATATTTGATGTAATTAATAAATTATCATACCTCGGATCGCCTCTGTAGCAAAACTTCGGACCCTTCCGTGCAAGAATGTCATTTCACTTTGCTTGTTCCAACACGCTCACGGTCCTACATAATGAAATTATTATTACGTATATGGCAAATACAATAAACTAAAAAATTTATAAGAGTTCACAACTAGGTAATACCTCTCCTTTCTTTGAGTTTCAAAAGCTAACAACATCTTCCCATTGATACCTCAACATTCCCGGCGGGACATTTCGCAATTTATCCTCAAGGCTGATTTCTTTCTTAAAATAATTTTTTTCCAGTGTGCTTTTATGGTCTCTCCATTTTTTTCCCAGTGTCTTCTTTATATAGTAATCGGAGACCTCCAAAGCAAATATCTCCTAAAAAAACATAAGTTTAGAAAGTAAATATAAATTAAACTTCAACCAAAGTATTATAAATTACATTCACGTTTTGTTACCTTAACGTTATCGAGAGCTTGTTTTTTGTTTGCATCAGGCATGTGATGCCATGACTCGTAATTGATGGGCAACATATTTGCATTCTGTGCAATAATGCCCAGATAGCCTGCTAGAAATCGAGCTTCAGGGCCAACAGGCTAGCCATGAGTGTTTCTCCTTACTTTCACACGCTCGACGTGATTTAATTCATATAAGTCTTTAAGCAGGGTATGTCCGCGACCTCTGCGCGTCCCACCAGTCTTAGCTGAACAATTACATATTATTGTTATATTAAAATTGAAAAATGAATCAATAATTAAATTCAACATGCATGTAAAATAAACTTAACATTACTTTGTAATTTTGTACGCTCATCATCTATGTCAGGCACACTCGAGGATCCAACTATTGTTTGCTGTTCGCTATTGCCCTCTTCCGAATTTACAATATTTAAATCTCGCAATCTTCTTCTACTCATTTTTCCTACAATACACATAAAATAGTTAAAATTTTAGTAACAAATGACAACAATAATGGTACATATAAAATAGTTAAATTATATAAAATGACCAAGATTAAAATTATAATATTACATATAAATAAAAAAAACCGTAAACTCTTACTACATCATAATTCGTAAATATCTTCGTCCACGTTCTGACGAACCCATTGAAATTGTGTACTAGTATTAGGGATATTTTCATTTAGGTTTTGTTCTGGAAAAGGCAGAGTTTCTGATCTTTCGACTATTTCATCTCTACTACTTTCATTGCCCATGTCAAACAAGTCCCTAGGGGTGTTTCGAAGTACAACGTACCAACCCTCATCAGTTGGATATTTCGAGTAAAAAACTTGTTTCACTTGAGAAGAAAACACATACGACTCGTCTATTAGTTGTTCTCCGATGTGAATCAATCGAGAGAAATTCACCATTGTAAAACCATATTGATCATTTTTAATTCCGCGAGCCGTATTCACATCAGCCCAATCACCTCGAAATAAAATAACTTTCCATTTGCCGTAATAATCCAACTCAATGATGTGAGTAATAAGTTCGTAATACTCCAAATTCCCCTCGACAAGATTACTGTCCCTAGCACTAGCGTAACTTGTAATTGAAGAGTTAACAACAAATCCACAATTTTAGGTTCTCCTCAATCTCTCGCAAAACCTTGTATGAAATCTGTATCCGTTGATGAGGAAGGCACTATATCTTTTCACTATTCTGCTTGGACCTTGTGAAAGCCATTTAACTTCGTCATTTACTTCATTCCGACTCCAAACCTATTGAATCAAAATTAAATTGAGTAATTATAAATGTTACGAAAAACATTATTAATTGTAAATTTCAATTGCATACCGTAACCATTCATGAAATGATTAAAAACTTATTAATTTCTCGATGTAATCTTGGGACATCTCAATAATTGTTTGTACTCACTTGTAACATCCTAAACTGATTTGAGATTAAATGATTTTTCTTAAATTGAATTCTTTGTGTTATTGATTGTGGTGTAATAAGGCTTAGTTGGAGGTCTTGAGTAGGCTCGGTTTAGTAGAAAATTGTATTTGGGAACTTTAAAGGTAAGGATCATGAGGGGTTACAAGAATAAATAGAGGATTTATTGACACAAAATAAGCCTTGGAAATGTGGCAACTACTTGGGAGTTACATGTGGCCACAAGGGATAAGGGAGAGCCTCGAGTCATGGAAATCCTTTTACTCTTTATTTTGGATGGCATAATTCTCATTTCAAACTCTTTTGATAATGAGGATAATAACTATATTATTAAGTTTTATTTGGATTATTTTGTGAATAATCTTTAATAAGTGGCAAAGAGAATATAAGAGTTTGAGTGTTCAAATTATTTTTGAATAATTTTAAATTTGTGGCCTAAGTGAATTAGGAAATTGTTGAATTTTAAACTCTTCAAGGGAAGAGTGACTAAGCATAGGTGTTTCTTTTAATTTTCTTGATAATTTGCTAGCATCTCTTTTGTTTTTCAAACTCCTCAAACAAAAACCGAAAACTATTCTCCTTTTCTTAGACTTTGGTCAATTCCTATACCTCAACTTCAATCTACTTTTCTTTCTCATTTTCTCAAAACCGAAACTCTCTCTACTCCTTGCTGAAATCCCACCTTCTTTTCTCATCAATATCTAACCGAATCTACCTTACCTTGTCCAAATTCCTTTCTCTGTTAAGATTCACTTTGGCGAATACTGTGGAGTCATAGGTGTTCTTGATTTCTTCTTCAAATTGATTGGTAAGAATAAGTAGTGGCGAATGCTATTTTCCTTCTCTTGGTGTCTCACGATTTTTACAAGGGGTAAGGCGATTTCAGATTTGTAAGCAAAAGTTGTTAACACTCTTGTGAAACCGATTGATTATAGGATTCCCGGGATTTGTGGAACAAGCGATCTAAGCCATTCTCTGACAGTCGGCTTTGGTAAGTGGTGGTAAGGGCCTATTGTTAATAGATTATTCTTTAAAATGATTAAAAGCCGAAGGCTATTGACACCGTCGTTTGACTGATTATTTGGTAAAGTAGATCTGTGTATCGAGTGCCGTGGTTAGTAGCCAAAAGGGGAAAGGTAAGGAATCGGGATCACAAATGACCCTATGGATTATTTTGGTTGGCCGAATAGGCCATGGCACTAACCTTTGAGTTTGGCCGATTATAGGGACAAGTAGATTTAGGGTGGCCGACTTCTCTTTTCGGGATTTAAACTTCTTGTTGGTGACAGGTGTGTACATACACATGTTATGACTTATTAACTGTGCTAAATGTTGTGAATGCTAACTCTGGTTTATGTAGCATTGGATATAATATCGTATTGGTATAAGTGACGATTCAGGTAAGTACCTGTTAATATGTGTTGCTATTTAATGCTTTTGGGAAGCATGGCATGAATTTAGTTGTAACTTAAATATCTGATGGCATGAGATTTGTTACACAATGATTTGATATGGGTTGATGAGTGGAGGGGGCAGTGACATTGTGTCGACGGACACCAGTGTTTTGGTAACACACTGTGACTACGGTCACCAGAGGTTTGGTACCTCCAGAGGTTTGGCACCTCATAGCGTCTTGTCCCAGTGGCTTAGTACCACAGTGGGTTGGCCCCACAGATGATAATACGGGATTGACGCCAGTGATTTGGTATCACGCGATGGGTTGGCCCCATCAACCGATTTGTGTCTTCGGACACCAGAGGTTTGGCACCTCCAGTGATTTGGTATCACATCTGTGACTATACGTCACCAGTGGTTTGGCACCACCAGTGGTTTGGTACCACAATGGGGTAGACAGAGGCGTTTGGTTGGCTAGGTTGGGTACATGACTTAATGCATGTTAATTTGTTATAAATTGTGTATGATGTGGTATTTACCCGGGGGAAAGGTTACATACTGAGTCTTGGTGACTCACCTTCTCCTTTATTTTTTTTTCAGGTGACACGTAGTTCGCGGATATGGAGCCGGAGGGACTTGAGGTGGCCATGCAGTGGGATTTTAATTTAATAGACTTTGAATTTCGGTTCATTTACATTTTTTTTATATTGTTGGTTTAAATTTTAATTGGGTTGTAATAAGGCCTCCAATAACTCATTTTATTATTTTGTTATTGTTACTTGCTTTGAATATTAGTTAAACTATATAATTATGGTAATAGTAAGTTCACACGTTTTTCTAAAGTAATTCAAAATGTTTTTTTGTACCATCGGGTACATTTCAACATATATATAATAACTTGATTCACTAAATATTTTCAAAATAAATCTAAGAATGGGTTTTATACACCCCAACCGTTATAACAAGACACTATCTTTTATCTAGAAGTTAGTTCGGTTTTAAAAAGGTTTCAAAACGTTTTCTCCGTAGCGAACCAAATTCGGTCATAGCGTTTGGGCCGGGTTTGGGTTGTTACACACTATGTTTAAAAAAAAGGTTACTTTGTTAGAAGACAAACAAATTATAATTGATGAGTATTTATCAAATTCTAGAACTTACTTGCGTAATGGTTCCATTGAATCGTGATAAAAAAGAACGTATCGATGTGCTTGGACCCACGATATATCGTCTAATTCTGCAATTTTGACTTTGCTGATCAGTTCTTCGAAACTTTGAAATAAATAAGTTTCGGCCAAGTTATGATCTGTGAGCTCAGCATTTCTACTTGGTCTGTTCATTCTTTTTTCGACATCTTCCAAATACCTCGAACAGAAAGTCATACATTCCTCTGCCAAGTAGCCTTCGGCAATTGATCCTTCCGAATAACGCTTATTGTGGCAGTAAGACTTCAATTTGGATAGGAACCTAAACACGATATACAACATTATCAAAAGTTACAACTAAAGGCATTGAGGTGAATGGAGGAATAATTTGAAAATAAAGTAAGACCTTTCTATGGGATACATCCATCGATAGAAAATGGGTCCACCAAGTATTGCTTCACGAGAGAGATGAATTAACAAGTGCACCATAATTGTGAAGAAGGAAGGCGGGAAGATCTTCTCTAGATTGCATAAATTCAATGCGGCTCGATCTTGTAGTGTCTCAAGTTCTTGAACATCTAAAACTTTGCCACAAATACCTTTCATTATATTGGACAGTTTAATTACACAAGACGTCACCTTTTTCGACATACAACACCGCATAGCAACTGGCAGTAAGTCCTACATCAAGATGTGATAGTCATACGATTTTAAGCCATATAGTCTTCGATCTTTAAGACTCACACATCAGGATTTACTTGATGCATATGCATTCGGGACCTTTATATCCTTCAACACCATACAGAACACTTCTTTCTCCGTCTTCGACATTGAGAAAATAGCAGGCGGCAATCGATATTTCATATTCAGAAGTGCTTCAGGATGAAGCTCACGCCGAATTCCTATGTGGACTAAATTAAGTCGACTCTGAAGATTGTCTTTCGATTTTCCATCGACATTCAAAATAGTCCCAATGATGTTCTCGCAGACATTTTTCTCAATGTGCATGACATCAAGATTATGTCGTAAAATCTGATGCTCCCAATAAGGTAACTAAAAAAATACTTCTTTTTTTCCACAAGTCCGCCTCATTAGGATCATCCTCTTCATCAGATTCATCATCAGATTCATCCCTTAATATTCTATTTCTTTGCATGTTGGGCGGTTGATTCATCTTCCCATAAATGAAATTCATATCTTTCAACATGAACAATATTTCAGATCCACCGGTCTGTGAAGGAGCTTCTCTGAACTCTTCATGACCTCAAACTGAGTACTCTGAAATCTAAATCTATGATTTTCTGGTAACCACCGACGATGCCCCATGTAAGAGAACTTCTTCCCATTATATAACCATTGAGAACATGTTTGCGCAGCAGAGCAAGGACAAACATAACGTCCCTTGGTACTCCAACCAGACAGATTGGCATAGGTGGGAAGTTATTAATAGTCCACATCAATGCTGCACGTAAATTGAAGTTCTCCTTTCTCAGTACATCGTATGTCTCAAAACCAGCCCACAATTGTTTTAACTCATCAATAAGTGGCTGCAAATATATGTCAATATCATTTTCGGGCCCTTTCTCTCCAAGGATAATCATGGATAAGATGAAGGATGATTGTTTCATTCAAACCCATGGAGGCAAATTGTAAGGAACATGTAACACCCCTTAACCCGTCTTCCTCGCCAGACTAGGGTTATGAGGCATTACTAAACAAAAGACAACTCAGAACTAACATTTCATAAGCTGGATATCAAACATATTACTTTTATGCATACACATTTTAAAACCAAAGTATACATGGCACATATTAGAATATGACCAATTGATCAAACAGGTTAATATGCATTCCTAACACGATCACTACTTACTAAAATACCATTTATCCAATTTGAACTTTAAAGACATATCTTAGCATTTAATCCACCAGCTCAATAACTCAACCAAACTACATAAACATGCGCATATCACTATGATCTCATTAAAAAAATAAAATTTATGAACACAAAGAACAGTTCATAATGAACCAAATTAGTTTGCTTTATAATCAAACCAAACTTACTATACACCATGTAGTTCCAATTAGTAGTAAGATTAAACACATAAACTATGATCATTTTAAGCATTTTAAGCATTATTTCAATATATGCATATAATTATTCCATTCACTAAATCATATCTGTTAATAAACTAAATAAACACATGCACTTTGAAAACCAAACAAATGGTCCATTAATATAACCGTATCATGAATAGCTTGTAACCATTTCCCATTTTAAAACACACATAACCTATACTTAAAATGTAATTCCCAAATAAATCATTTACATAGTCGAATAACTTTACTTTTTTTCTCTATTTTAAAATGACCTAAACCAACAGTTTCAAGAGTACAACCATGAAACACACTTTAACCTCATTTCAAATCATGACCTAATACATATAAAGATTAACCTAAACGCCAAACACATGACTAATTCAATACAAACATTAGCATTACCAACAAGTAATTATATGGAACGCATAATACATAAACTTGAATAAAAGAAACAGACCATGGCCGAATTATTGAAACCAAACACATCCATCATATAGTCAAGAACAAATAAGACCGAACTTAAAACAAATGATATAGCCATTTTCGCATGGCTATTATATATATACACAAAACATCATTCAAACATTTAGTTAGCCTATACATGCCTTTAATTCAAAAACTAGCTTGAAAGTACCAAAATGGGATGATAGTGTGGCTGACCTCACCAACGATCCTCTGAGCCTGTAGCTTGATCAAAATCTATAAAATAGAGCATTGAACACAAATGGAGTAAGCTTTCTAGCTTAGTAAGTCTCAAGCAAATTCTATACGCAACTAAACCTTCAAGCATTATCATAAGTAAGAATATCAATTTGAATATGACATTGAACAAAATGATATAACATATAAACTTCACCAAGGCCATATGTTATTATTCCCATTTATCGAATAATAACCACACATTTATGCATATAATTATACCTACACGAACACCTTTAACCACTTATGCTTTCATGTAACCAAACTTTCTCATAGCATAATTCATATTCATTTTTCCCATCTACCAATTGTATATCACCTTCTCTCATCATTTCATTTACTTAATAACATCACTAACGTATATATATATATATATTTACGTATAACACATGACTTGTAGCCGAATTAACAAATTCATTTCCACATGCTTAAGCATACTTAATGCATTTCATGACTTTATTAGCACCTGATCTAAGCTTGGAATGACAACTCACCGGTTTAGAACCTGCTAGGCATTAGCCCGAATCTCACACACCGACACCAGGCCTGCTAGACTCAAGGTCCGAAGTTTAAACACCGACATTAAGCCTGCTAGGCAATAAGCCCGAAATAATTTACCGGCACGAGGCCTGCTAGGCATAAAGCCCGATATAGATCACCGGCACAAGTCCTACTAGGCTCGAAGCTCGATATAGATCACCAGCACAAGGCCTGCTAGGCTCAAAGCCCGATATATCAACATAATTAATCAATCAATACACATTTCTTATTGCTAACATCACAAACAACTCACATACTTCATATTATCTTCACATATCAAATCAAACATACTTATTCACATTACATTAAACCAAATAAGTTCAATTCAATGTAATATCCCCACATTCGGCCATTTCAATTATTTATGCTTTAAATATCCAAATTTCATCATTTGTTATGTTCATAAATAATTCTTTGACATATATTTGCTTAAGGACTTACCTCGACTATCGACGGATAGCGTAGACCGGTGATCGTGTCAAACAGTCAAGTTTTAATATTTATAAAGAATGATCGAACCTATAGACTAACTATGACAATGATAGAGGCAAGTGCACCTATCGAACAGTAGTATAGTTTAGGCAAGAATATCTTATCGAACCCAAGGGAACCTAAAAGTACTACTACTCACTTTCTTTCTATTATTTAACCTGAAATATGGAGTGATTGGTTTATTAAACTAATGAAAAAACTTAAACTAAATGCAAAGAAAAAAGAATAAATAGTAAAAAGACTTTAAGAAAACTCAGTTGATGAAGACGATACCCTTAGGAAGAATCCACCTATGACTTCTCTTATTATTTAACTTTTAATTCATATGATTTCTTTACTTAGCTTGATCCGTGAGACTCCCTAACCTATATTAAACCCTCTCTCGAGGTGAATAATGTCTAACCTTAGGTTAATTAGTGGAACTCTCGTTCTCTTATAATAACCCCCTAAGGAAGCAGTAAATCGATCAATGGATTCCTAAATTAAGTTTCACCCCAATTCCGTAAAATCTCGTAACCCTATCTCTAGGCGCCTGATCAACTCCGCTCAATTATGCTACATCTACTCTTAGGTAGGGTCTATTCCTCCTCCACCTAAGCACATCAGATTAAATTAAGCAACATAATTAAGAACAAACTAAGTACTTATCATATAATTTAGAAATCAAATAACAAAATCCATCATAGGTTTCATCCCCTTCAGGTATCTGAAGGGTTTAGTTCATAACTAAATAAGAAAACATCTCAAGAGAAAAGATAAAATAAAACATAAGAAATCCCTAAAACCCCCGAAGGAATTGAAGGAGAGATCATTTGTCTTGAATAGAGTTCTAGCCTCTTGAGATAGATCAACTGGCTATCTTCAAGTGCTTCCCTAAAAGATGAAAGCTTCGGCAAAAGCCTCTGCCAAGAGCTGTCCTTGAATGCCTGCCTTGGGTTGTTTATATAGGCTTTTGAAATGCTTTACTTGGCTCCTAAGTACCTCTTTCAAGTAGAATTACTATTAGGGTGTTTAAGTAGACTTAGGAGTATGTTTCTTTGGCTTCAAGCATCCAATTCCGAGTGAAATTGCTCATTCCCGGCGGGTGGGCACGGCCATGGTACACGCCGTAAATCATCTTCGGTAGTGTCTCGATTCTGTCGATTGGGGCACGGCCGTGTAAATCGTGGCATGGCCGTGTGAAGTAATTTTGATAAGGCATGATTTGATGAGGCACGGCTGTGTGGCTTGAAGTCCAGGCCGTGTCGATTTCCTTTTTGGCCCAATTGGGCCGTTTAAGCCCGTTTCTCGTTCTTTTTGTCCTCGGGTGCTTTCCTAAGTATAAACATAAAAAGAAAGGATTAAAAGCACCTTTTTACATAAATCAAGGGCTAAATCATCCAAAAGCATACTAAATATGGGGTTAAAATATGTTACTCTTACGGTTTATCAAATACCCCCACACTTAAGCTTTTGCTTGTCCTCAAGCAAAATTCTCAACTTACAATTAAAACGAACTTTCCATAATTCATAATTCCTATCGACAATGTCTCATCATAATTCATAGATAATTTATACATGGATAATTTAACTCAAAGTGTCCTAAAGATTCAATCACGATAAGTCATACCTTTGTAGTATGAAAACATAGGTGCCTCCCCTTATCTAAATAATTACCTTTAGTTCAAAACCGACAATGAATGACATCCTCACAAAAGATTCAATCAAATCACTCAAAGTGTTTAAGGTTCAAGAATAAGCACTCATAAGTCGAACCTAAAAAGTTAATCCCATAGGCTTGCTTGAAAATCAAATTTCCACCACTATATATGAGATGATACACAAATCAAAAGGTCTTTAATCAGGGTTGTAACGGGGCTTAGGTTAAAAGGTATGGATAAAGGCTGAATTAGAAGGTTAAAATCGAGATCGCCTTGACAAATTACCTAACTAGAAACAATGAACTAAATATGAATATTTACATTGAATGAAAACTAATAATACTATTACTGATGATACTTCTAATACGAGCTTTTTTTCGACAATTGGAATTTAAACATATAAGCTCTTTTTAATAATGACTACACTAATACTTTGCATGTACATTGAATTTTTTTTTAAGAACAAACTAAAGTAAATACATAATAAAGAAAGACTTTATCAACTGAAATAAACTAATTAGGTAACTGATCAAATCAATTCTCGATGGAAGGGTAGTCAAAAGAATGATAACAAATTCAAAGGGTTTTTGGGTTAATATTAGCTGGTAAATCAATAAAAAGGGTTGTTAGGATTAAAAAGGGTTCACTAGGGGTTAATTATATAGGTAGGCTTTTAGTGGTGTGAATGGGTTAAAACCTAGGTGCCTTTATTATCTCAGTATATCAAATCATTAATGTGGTCTCGACATGCATAAACGAAGCAAGATCTAGAATAACAATTCAAAGTAGACACGCTCATAATCAATAAAGTGAGTATGAAAAAGGGTATATGCTCTATAAAGCTCAAATTCACACATAAAAATTATGGGTGTTTTGACATCAATCCTTATAAATTTTGAACTTCAAGGTGGTATTCAAATTCAGTTCAACAACATATCAAATTCTAATTTTTTTTTGAAAAATAGACTTATCATGCTTGATTCTCTAGTATTCTTCTAAAATTTAATCATCACTGCACAATTATCAATAACTTAATCCAAAACATATCAATAAAAATCATAAATCATTAGAAATTTCATCCTAATTAGTAATATGAGAAAAATACTCTCGAACAAGACTAAATTCAGGATTTTGAGAATAATGTAAAAAGTCAGGTACTTTTACCCCCCACACTTAAGATGTAAATTGCCCTCAATGTACAAAGATAGATAAACAATTATGTAATAATAAAATCAAAAGAGAAGTGGATAAGTAACACTTCCTGAATTTTTGACTGAAGTCTATGAAAAGAAACCAGATAAGATTGGAGGTGAACGTGGGGAAGCGTCTCGAACCGTTTGAAATTGAATCCTCGAAGTAGCCGGCTTGGTTGTATTGTATCCTAAGCTAAATCTAAATATCATAAAGAATAAGAAGAAGAAAATAAAATAAAATAAAGTAAAAAATAATGATGAAATAAAATAAAAACAAAAATAAATAATGAAAAATGAAAGACAACTAGAAAAATAGGGAATAAGGTTTAAATAGAGATGTAGCCCGTGCTTTGGGATTTTGAATTTTGAACACATTCAGGGTGTTCGGGCATGGTTGTGGGTGTTGTGGCACGCCCGTGTCGTTCTTCACACGCTCATTTAATACGGGCGTGCTCCTCCCGTGTTCGATAAGTCAGAATGTTGGCATGGTTGAAAGGCACAGCCGTGTTTAGCCCGTGCTTGACAAGTCAGTAACCTCGTACGGGGCATCGGCACGGGCGTGGACTATTATCGCCCCTCGTGTTGGGAAAAAAAATTTCTATGTCATGCACGGCTACTGGCACGCCCATGGTTCATCCCCTGGCTTCCACACGGCCACAGGTACGCCCGTGTGTAGGGCTGTGTGGCCTAGAAATATGCTCTTTGGTTATTTTATGATTAGGTGCTAATAAGAAAAAAGAAAATAAGAAAAAAATAAAAAATAAAAAATGTAAAAATGAGGTTAGTGCTCAGGTTGCCTCCTGAGAAGCGCTTGTTTATAGTCTTGAGCTAGACTTACCTGTTGTATGCACAATCATGGTGGTTTGAGGAGGTGGAAATCCTTTCTCATGCGATCAACTCGGTTATGGATATAAAGTTTAAATCGAGTAATGTTTACCTCAGAAGTGTTGAATTTAGGATTGCTTACCTCGACTGTGCCGTATAGAAAGACATTAAGTACCTCAAAACTGATTTCTTCGTTTGCCTTGAGTTCTGAATTGGTGATTCAAGGGTCTTCCTTATTCAACAATACCTGATCTCCTAATTTGAAGTGATTCGTTGTTCCTATCAGCTCGTCTGGGGGCTCCTTTGGTTTCATTTTGTGCGGTTCCTGTTCCTCTTTGATTTGTGTTTCCTGCTCTTTTAGTTTGTCAACCCTAAGGCTTTGTTCCTTATGTATTTCTTCTTTGTTGGCACGAGGTCTAGGATCTATCTCATCTAAGTGATTTCGTGATGCTTCCTGTAAAGAAGGTTGAACCAAATGATTATCAATAGAATTAAAGTTCGTACCTTTATTACTCGATGTCCTAGCTGAGTTAAGAGCTTGAAAAGTGATTTTTTCGTCGTCTACACGAAGTGTGAGTTCACCGAATTCTTCCTCTGTGTGGTCTTTCTTTATTGCATCGGGATATGGCACACGAGGTTGGTACTCTGTAATTGTCGATTTTGGTAAATCATGGTACACCTCAACCTTACCTTTTCTTACCACAGGTTCTTCCCTTGGGTTTGGATCCACTAACAATTCACTATTATGAGCTTGTACGGCTTGGGGCCCATGATTCGGCTCAAGTTTGTAGCCTTGTGGTGTTTCCTATGGTGAAAGTTGAACAATTTGATTATCAACTGAATTTACTTTCTCACCTTCATCACTTGATGTCCTGGCCGAGTCAAAAGCTTGTAGACTGATTGATTTGTCACCTACACGAAGAATGAGTTCTCATGTACCAACATCAACTTTAGTCCTAGCAGTTGCTAGAAAGGGTTTTCCTAAAATTAAAGGAATCGTGTTGTTCTCATCCATGTCTAAAACAACAAAGTCTAATAGGAATACGAATTTATCAATTTTGATTAGAACATTTTCTATTATACCCCTAGGAATTCTTTTAGTTTTATCAGTTAATTGAATGCTCATCCTAGTTTGTCTGGGTTTCCTAAGACCTAGTTGTTTAAACATTTTATAAGGCATAACATTGATGCTTGCCCCTAAATCAGCTAAAGCATTATCAATAGATAAACTACCAATTAAACATGGAATTGTAAAACTCCCTGGATCTTTTAATTTCCGTGGCAGTTTATTTTGTAGAATTGCTGAGCATGTTGCGTTTAGTTCCACGTGGTGCTCTTCATCTATTTTGCGTTTGTTGGACAAGAGCTGTCTTAAAAATTTCCTTGAGTCTGGCATCTGAAAAAGAGCTTCAAGAAGAAGGAAGTTAATATGCAATTTCTGTAACATCCTTAAAGTGGGCCTACGCATTTATATGATAGTCTAATATGTTAAATTGAGATTGTAAAGGTTGGGCTGACTTTTTGATTAAATATTTGAATTAGGGTTAAAGTTAGTGCTTTGGGTAATTTAAAGTGAAATATTGGGCTTTAAAAATTTGGGTTAGGTGGCTAATAAATGGTGTTAGCTTATAATATAAGAAGATGGATAATTAAGTGACAAGCTGGGCTTGTGGCCCAAAAAATTAAAGTGCATTAAGTGGGCATAAGGTGGCGCCATAAGGGGGAAGAATTTGAGCCCTTGTGTGGCCGATTGGGCCTTAGGAGATGGGTCAAATTTGGCACTTAAATGGGAAGGGGGTGGACGGCATTAGGCTACTAATTAAGGAGCTTTAATTCTTTTTATTTAAGTAATAAAAGATGATAAACAAGGAGGGGGGAGTTGGCTTTAGAGAGGGCTCTTCAAAAGGGTAAGATAAGGATTGGGGTTATCAGGTGAAATGAAGGCTATCAGGAGGGAGAGAGTTGGCAGAAACTCCAACTCTATGTGTTGGTGTGTGTGTGCCGAATTTAATAGGGGAAATCATCTTTTTCTCCCATTTTCTTCTCTTTCTCTCATACTTTTTCCTCTCTAGCCGAAACTCTCCTTGATTTTTCTCTTCTAGCCGAAACTCCTTAGTGTTTCTCCTCTCCTCAAAAAACTCTTCTGAAAGCTGAATGCTCTTAGTGCCTACCTTTTTCCTCTATAGCCGAATCTACAAGGGAGATCTCTGTTTTCCCGAAGGTACACTGTAAGCCGTATACTCCTTAGTAATCCGGTGAGTTTCGGGATTTTTCCTTTTCTGTGATTCCTTTGTTTTGATCAACTCCTAATCTAAATCATTGTTTCCAAGGCCCCGTCGATTATACTATTTACTCCTAGAAGCCGAAACTATTCCATTAAAGCTGATTTGGTGGAAAAATCAAAGGTAAGAAGTGGTAAGTGTGGCCGAATGGCCTTCCATGATTCTTTCCATTTAGCCGAATCCTGAATATCCTTTAGAAATTGTCACCACCAACCTTCCTACATTCGGCCACACTTATCATATAATTTAGAAATCAAATAACAAAATCCGTCATAGGTTTCATCCCCTTCAGGTATCTGAAGGGTTTAGTTCATAACTAAATAAGAAAACATCTCAAGAGAAAAGATAAAACAAAACATAAGAAATCCCTAAAACCCCCTAAAGGAATTGAAGGAGAGATCCTCTGTCTTGAATAGAGTTTTGGCTTCTTGAGATGGATCAACTGGCAATCTTCAAGTGCTTCCCTAAAAGATGAAAGCTTCGGCAAAAGCCTCTGCCAAGAGCTGTCCTTGAATGCCTGCCTTGGGTTGTTTATATACGCTTTTGAGATGCTTTACTTGGCTCCTAAGTACCTCTTTCAAGTAGAATTACTATTAGGGTGTTTAAGTAGACTTAGGAGTATGTTTCTTTGGCTTCAAGCATCCAATTTCGAGTGAAATTGCTCATTCCCGCGGCAGGGGCACGGCCATGGTACACGCCCGTGTAAATCGTCTTCAGGTTGTGTCTCGATTCTATAGATTGGGGCACGGCCGTGTAAATCGTGGCATGGCCGTGTGAAGTAATTTTAACGAGGCACGGCCGTGTGGAGTAATTTTGATGAGGCACGGCCGTGTGGCTTGAAGTCCAGGCCGTGTCAATTTCCTTTTTGGCCCAAATTGGCCCGTTTTAAGCCCGTTTCTAGTTCTTTTCGTCCTCGAGTGCTTTCCTGAGTATAAACATGAAAAGAAAGGATTAAAAGCACCTTTTTACATAAATCTAGGGCTAAATCATCCAAAAGCATACTAAATATGGGGTTAAAATATGTTACTTTTACGATTTATCAACCAGCTATTCGATAACATTCGCCTTTCCCCGATCCAAATCCGTTTTTCTTTGTTCTTGATCTAAACACATTAAAATTTAGCTCATTCAAGTACATTTCATCTCAATTTAGTCCCAAAACACATAAATGGGCAAATTACTATTTTACCCCTAATGTTTCACAGTTTGACAATTTAGTCCTATTTGCACAAAACACAAAATACTCAAAATTTCATTACAACACCTAAGGGCCAAATATTAATAAGGACTATACAAGTCCATTTATTTCATTTATTTTGTATTTTAACCCCTCAAAAATTTATTTTTTCAATTTAGCCCAACATATTCAAAATTATCAAAATTTCCAAGGTAACATATGTTTATCTATAACATATATTTGAAATAAAATCATCAAACATCAATAATCACAAGAATATTTCAATGGCCGAACATCATTCATGAGTTAATTAACAAAATTTCAGCATGGGTCAGCTAATATTCGAAGCAACAATCTTAAAAACGTAAAAATTAACAAAAACCGAGATCAAACTAACCTTTAAATCAAGCTACCACCATGACCGAATGCTCAAGCTTTCAACCTAAGTTTTTCTATTCTTGTTTCGGTAGGCAAAAGATGAAAACATGGTTTTATTCTTTAATATTTGTATATAATAACATAAATTTCCATTTTACAATTTTAACCTTTAATAATAAAATTATAAAACATGATTTTTCAAGGTCATTATAGACCATGACCGTCCACTACCTCGTAAAATGGGCTAATTACCCTTTTAGTACCTCATATTAAAAAGTCACTATCAATTAGGCACTTTTCACTATAGTTTGTAACTTTTACGCTTTGCGCGATTAAGTCCTTTTTCTAAATTAAACACACAAACGATCAAATTTTCCTATGAAACTTTCACACACATTAATTCACATATAATAAGCACAGAATATATTATTTAAATATTTCTCAGACTCGGATTCATGGTCCCAAAACCACCGTTCCGATTAGGGCCAAATTCGGACTGTTACAGAACAAACACCACAGGCCAAGTACTGTATGCAGTGCTCATGATTTTGATCGAGTTAAATCCATCAGATGCTAGCCCAAGCCTCACACTCTGAGGATCACTTGCAAAGCTTGGAAATTTGGAGTCAAATGATTTCCAAGCTAAAGAATCTGCAGGATGCCTTAACTGTAACATCCCGAAATTGGGCCTAGTAGGATTAGGCCCATTGGACCTTGAGCACGGAAGCGTTTAAAATTTTTGAGAACAAGAGGACGACATTATTTCAAGTTGGATTTATTAGGAAGGTGATTTTGGAAAGTTACGGGGTTTCTAGGAAGTTGCAGGTTCAAGTTAGGCCATAGGAAAATTTTTGTGTTTAAGCCTATTAAAGAGAGATGGTAAGTAGCTTCAAGGCTTATAGAAATAAATGAGTAATGTGCTTGCATAAATGAATAATTGGTAAAAAGGATATGGTGCCACATGATAGACTTTGAGGGAGGAGGTTCAAATCTCATAATGTGCAAATTTTGACTATTATTTTTGCCTTCTTTCCCTAAGTGTCGGCCAAGCTTGTAAATAAGGCAAGGTGGACTTTTTAATTTTGGTAAGGTGGCTAAGGAAATTAGGAAAGGATGAAGGTAGGGAAAGAAATCAAATGAAAGAGGAAAGTATAGGGAACATGTTAGCACAAAGAGAGGAGAGTGTTATGGAAAGTTTTGGTTGGCAAATTTTGATCTTTTTGCCAAGGCATGGACGGTTTTGGCATAGGGGGAGGATAGTCGAATTTTGCTAGGAGTTCTTGGAAATTTTAGTGCTTGAGAGACTATTTCTTTTAGCATTTTGAGGTTTCTCTCTTCCAATTTCTTCTTTCCCTTGCCGAAACTCTAAGCCAATATTGTACACCAATTTTCCTTGCTTTGGCCGAATCTCCTAGGCCATTTATTCATCTTTCTCCTTTACTATTAAGCTCCCTTTCTCCATCTTTTCATTTCTTTTCACAAAATTCTTTAACCTTTCTTCCTTCTTCTTTAATCCACATTTTCATAACTGAATTTTTGATCATCCTTTTCTTCATCTTACAAGTTGGACTTTTCTTTCTTGATTAAACCGGGTAAGTGTTTTTATTCAAATCTTTTCATTCTATTTCTCCTTAGTCGAATGAGTGTCCCTCATTATTTGGTTGTTTCATACTGTTTCTAAACCAAAATAGTGTTTTTTCTACACTCCCTCATATTTTGGTAATTCTCTATTTGTAGTATTTCAGTGGATTGGACGAATACCACATCTTAGCCGAATCATTTCTAGTCTTGCGCCCAATCGACAGAAGTGAATCTATTATTGTCAAGGTAAGGGATTTCTTCAAGGTTCAATATCTCAATACTTGGTTGAAGTTGTAAATTGGGCTTTGGATTAATTGTTGACCGATTGAACCTTTAGGTGCCGCGGAGAGTATCGTGTTACGGATTCCGAATAAGGTGTGTAATCTCGTACCCTTCTGGATACATGTTTGAATTGGTAGGTAATCTCACATCTCTCTTAATAATTGTATGAAGTTTCTGTGATTCGGTCGAAATACCGAAGGAAATCAGAAACCGGCATCGGTGATCACTCGGGTGTGCGTATGTTTGTAGTGGAAACCATATTTTGCGATGAAATAGTTTCTGGTTAGCAGCAGTGATGTGATTTAGAAAAATCACGAAAAATAAGATAAAGGGAATTAGAAAGTGAAGGAGAAATGGATTGAAAGCTAATTGATTCTATTTTCTTATAAAAGAAACAGATCAAGAAAAGGATTAGCCTATTTTGAGATTTTTTAATTTTAGTGAGACTGGTTCTAATTGACTTCATGGTTCCCTATTCTATCTTGGAAAAATCATTCAAAATTGTACAAAGTGAATTATGAGTTATAATTTATATGTACAGATTCCTTAGTGAGCCTATTTTCAATAGAAAAAGTGGGAGCAACATATGAAAACTGAACAGTGAGATATTCGAATTTAAGGTAAGAGAGGTCGAACCGTTGGACAGTGAAACAAGGGAATATTTAATGAATAAACTATACTAAATGGCTAAGTCAAAAATTCTGTAAAATTTGTAGTAAGAAGATATATGAGTCCAGATTCAAGGAAAATTTACGGATCTAAATTTTAAGTTTTCTAACACGAGTTATAGTCATTTTAGTCAACATGAAGCAGATGGACAGTTTTAATTTTAGTGCCCCAAATTAGTAGTTAAGTCCGGGGTTGTGAAATTACGAAAATACACTTGGGGGTAATTTACCAAAATACCCTTGGATGATGAATTACCAAAATACCCCTGGTTTGCTAGATTACTGAATTACCCTTATGGGCCGAATTACGAAAATGCCCTTATGGGTTGAATTACGAAAATGCCCCAATGGGCCGATTTGATATATTGCCTTAATGGGCCGATTTGATATATTGTTTATGGGCCGATCTGATATATTGCTTAATGGGTCGATTTGATACATTGCCTTAAAGGGTCGAGTTGCAAAGTTTTAATGGGCCGAAATTTTGTCTGAATTAATCATTGTTGTTATATTTGTAAATATCATGATTTACTATGTATGTTGCATTTACATAATTCTGCATGGGATTGGGATATTGATGATCGGAGGAAGTAATCTGGTGGTTCTGCCACATATTTTGGTGACTTTGTCACAATCTGTCTGGTGGCTATGCCACGTAAATTCTATTATTCTAGTGGCTTGTCCACAATTAAATTTGTTATAAAAGGCAAAATGCCTGCGATTGGTGTGTTGGCGGGGTCGGTTGACTTGATCCCCACAGGTGTGTTGGTTGGTACGGGCTGTGTGTAGCGGATGGATTATTAGGTTGGTTTGGGATTGCATTACATTCATTTGATTCATTTGATATATTCTATTTTGTAAATGGGCTTTGGCCCAAGATTATGCTTTATGGGCTTCGGCCCAAGTTATTGTTATATGGGCTTAGGCCCAAATTTTTGCTAAACGGGTTCAAGCCCAGTGAAAAACGGTAAGGGGATTATACACTGAGTTCTTGTAACTCACCCCCCTTTTTTTTCTTAATCCCTGTAGGTAACGCTCAATGACAAGGACTTGGGGCCATGGATGACTCGGTGGAGGCCATACTTCGTAAATGATGTTTGCAAACATTAGTAAACTACTTTTCCGTATTATTTCGTTACCTTTACTATATCGGGTTTTGAAGTTGTAATAAGACCTCTTGGGTAAACTTTAATTTGCTTTATGTTTGGACGTATTTATTATGTTGCTTGAATTATTTTTAAAATGGGGATTTTTCTAAAAGCATAACCAACGATTTTTTCCAAAGTTGATTAATAAATGGATTTTATAACAAAATTTTGCAAATGATTTTAACTCGGACTTTCTTCCAAATTATCGATGACATTTTTAAAAGTCACGATTTTAAAGTTCACTACCTTGATTTTTGATTCATCAATCAACTTCTCAGAAATAGTTGTATTTTACCAAATATTTACATCCAAACTTTTTTACTCTATATTTTATCAAATATTTCAAATCAAATTTGTTTTCTTGTTTATAACAATTCAATATCTATTTGAGTACGAATCACAAGGATTTTATACGTTTTCCTCATATGACACATCAGATTCGGTCATAATGCATGGGCCGGGCTTGGGGTAAAAATACCGCACCCAATAAGTTAGGATACAACATCTTATAACTTCGAAGCTAGGTGCATCTTTATTTTAGAAAATTATTACCTCAAGACACAAAACATCACACCCAATAAGTTAGGTAACAACGTTTTGAATTCTCAAGAGTAAGTTTTTTATTTGAAATTTGGTAAACTTCATTTTTAAAAATGAAGGAATATTTACTTTTAGTTCTACGAGAAAAATCACAACCCAGTAAGTTAGGGCACGATTCTTCTCGAAGACCCCAAATATCACATATCACCATTTAAAAAAATCATTAATTTAAAAGGTATTTTATAAAAAATGGTATGAGTAAGACATCGTAACATTAAATAATCAATAAATAATATAACATGAATAAATAAATAAATAAAAACATGCTAAAGCAATAATAAACGAATATAAAGATACAAATAAATGTACATAATAATTAATAAAAATCATAATATATAATAATATAATATAAAATAATTAATAAAAATTGAAACACCCCAAACCCGGCCCACGAACCTCGACCGGATCTGGTATGTTCCCTGAGTAAAACAGTTCAAAACTTGTTTGTTACTTTGGAAAAATTTGGGTGGTTTTGAAGAACATTTGATTTGTGTTGGGTTCAAATTGAAAACGGTGTTGTTCTTGAAGACTAGATTTTATTTAAACAGTATTTTTATTTGTACTTGAAATCAATAAGTTAAAAATATTGCCGGGTTTTTAGAGTTTAACATTAAATTGAAAATCGATTGTGTTTGGGTGTCAAAACATTTAAAATTTATTTTTAAGGAAAGTTATTTAATCTTGATTTAATAATAACCGTATCATGATAAACCAAATTAAATGCATACTTAAATCAGTTAATAGTAATGGCCATATTACATCAAAGCGAAACCCAAATAAATCCAAAATACTTAAATATAAAAATTCAAAATAAAATAAATGCTTTGAAATGAGCATGGCCACCACTAAGCTCCTGCCGACCCGGTCCATTTACTGAGTGTCACCTGAAAAGATATCCCACAAAGGGGTGAGTTAACGGACTCAATGTGTAACAACCAACACAATCTCCCAACGATTTAGGCATAATAAATCATATATATAACAAATATAGGCAATGATGCAATCCCAACTCAGTAACACCCCAAACCCCACAATACGTCACGAATTAACTGGTATGTCACCGAGGAAAATATTTTGAAGAAAAATGAGTTAACGATTAAATTTTTATGAAAAACCCTTTCAAGTTCTATATTTGTAGAAATCGGTGTATAATAAGTTAAAACTAATAATTTACTTTGAAATTACGAAAAACTTTAAAATAAGTGAATAAATCATAGGTTAGAAAACATTTATATCATTTTAAGAAAACTCAATTATTACTTTGAAAACCATTTGCATTTGAAAGTAGAAACTTAATATTTGAAAATCATTTAAATTATCGAAAACACTTAAGTTGTTTAAATTGTCAAATAATTTATGTTACCCGATGGTAACGTTTTAAAACCATCGCGTTGTGTAGTTTAGAAAACTTTGTGCTCAATTTATTATCATAATCAAGAAATTTATAACCCATATTTAAAAACATGTTCAAAACATAAAGATAATCCAAAACATAATTAAAGAGGCCTTATTACAAACCCACAAAATATAAAACCAAATTTAAATAAAGTAAAGTTCTCAAACCAAAGTTCACGTAAAACCGAAATTTATTGCATGGCCTCCTCGAGTTCACCCTACCCACATCCACGATCTCACGAATCACCCGAAATGATAAGGAGAAGGTGAGTCACCAAGACTCAAAGCATAATCCTCTCCCGAGTAAATGCCACATTCTTACACAAATTATAACAAGCAACATATATGTATTATGCACCCAACCTAGCCATCCATAACTCCTTTTCTACCCCTGTGGTACCAAACCACCGGTGGTGCTAAACCACCGGTGTCCAAAGACACAAATGTGATACTAAATCACCGTGACCAAGTCACGAATAATCCATCTGTGGGCCAACCCACGTGTGATACCAAATCACCAAGGCGTCAATCCCATATCTCAAAAGTGGGGCCAACCCACGGTGGAATTAATCCACGTGGACGAGACGCTATGAGGTGCCAAACCTCCGTGTCCAAGACACGAATGTGATACCAAATCACCGGAGATACCAAATCTCGTGTCCGAAGATACAAATGTGATACCAAATCACCGTTATCAAGTCACAATCTTCCCTCCTCTCATGTTGCCCATACCAATGCAATATATATAAACAAATCATGTCAATATACTTTTATATGAATCATATAACAAAATCTCATAAATCGAGATCATGATTTCAATCCTCATGTATTAACAACATATCGAAACGGACTTACCCGAATCCTCATTCATACCATCATGGTATCATCTTAAAACTCATCATTTCGCTTTAACAACATGAATAGTTATTTAACATACATATATACAAATATGAATCAAGTTATAAGTGTGTAAGATACACACCTTTCACCAACGCAAGAACTATCTCCCAAAATCCGATCTATCGCACTAGATCACTTTGTCCTACAATCGTCCAATACTAAAATTATTAACAAAGGCCATTCGCCAAACCACAACACTTTAATCCCAAAACTTAGTCTTTCAAAAGAATGATGAATCGACAAGAATCCTTACCCTTTGACTTACCAACCTTTGATTGCTAGAGAGATATAGGGCTTAAATCAATCGCCCAAAGTCCCAAAGAGCCTATCTTTCAAAACCGATTGTATAAAAATCAAAAAAACTACCCTTGAATATTCGAAAACAAAGACTATAAGAGAGGAAGAATATTCGGCTATGGTTGATTTGTATTAACAACAAGGATTGAATTAAAATTGAGAAAGAGAAAGAAAAAACAAAAGAAGAAAATGGAAGAGATTTCAATGGAAAAGAAATGTTTATGGATTAAAATAAAAGAAAGTAAAGAGAGATGGAGAGATGGAAATTTTGTAGGAGAAAAGTGATTTGAACAATATTGAAAGAAAGAAAAGAGAGAGTTGTGGAAGAGATTCGCCAAGCACTACTTTGCCAAAAAGAAAGTGCACAAAATGCGAGAAAGAGAAAGAAAAAACAAAAGAAGTAGTTTCAATGGAAAAGAAATGTTTATGGATTTTAAAGAAAAAAGGGGAGAAATGAAAGGAAGTAACAATGGTGTGAGATTTGGTTTCAAAATTAAGTGCAAAAAGAGGCTTTCGGCCCCACGGCTTCTTCAAAAAAACACTTTGACTAAGGAAAAAGCAAAAAATCAAAAAGACAACCGCTGCAAAGCCATCAAATGCACAAGACATAATCGGCCAAAGAGGAGAGCTTTGGGAGGAAAAGAAAATGCCAAAGATGCACAAAATGCTAAAATGACTAACCAATTCCCCCAAACTACCTATCAAAATTCGCCACCCCCTAGCCTTACATGCCGCCCACATTCAACCACTAAAGGCCATCAAAGAGTTTCCAAAACGTTCTCCAACATTCAAGCCTCTTGACAACAATTTTGAATTAAACATACTCCTAATTTTCTCCCTATTTCCTCCTATTCACTCACAACACTTAAGCCAACCCCATTGTCCATGAAACCGTCCACATTCATGGAAAATAACCATTAAAAGCTTCCAAAAACTTTACCTTAAACTAAGCCTTATGTCCCTATCTTTCCTTAATCCATAGGATTCCTTACCCAAAGTTTAATCTTTCCTAAATTTCTATTCAACTTACTAAAAGAAATAGTCCAACCTATCATAAATAAGTTTGACCGTCCATCAATGCAAGGATTCAAAATAAACCTTCAAAATGCTAAACATGCTACTCGAACCTCTAACCTCAAGCCACCTTTCAAGCTCCTTAACCAACTTGCCACTTACTCCTCTTATGCTTTAAATGAACACTTAATTAACTTAAGTGTCAAGCTCACTTAATCCTACTTCATTAAATAAGCCATACTAAAATTTATTCTAGATTCCTAAATAAAACAAGCCTTCACAAGACTATGCTATCACACAAAATTCCTACCCAAGCCAACACAAAATAATACTCAAATTTCCTAAGGCTCAAGGCCCAATCCTACTAGGCCCAATTTCAGGATGTTACAGAACCCAAACCTAAATAACCATCCTCTACACATCACCCGTACTGCCATCACACCGTGGGATTACTAAATCAACCTCCATCCGCTACACACCATTGAAGGCAAATAACAGCATTTACTTGCACATCGCCTTATAAATTGTGGTATAACCACCAGATAATGTGACAAAGTCACCAGATAACATTTTGTGACATAAGTCACCACATTCAGATTATGTGACATGAGTCACCAGATATTGTGGTAAAAACCACCAGATCACTTCCCCTTTTCATAATCACCCATATGCCCCATGTGTCATACAAATCATGCGGATATCATGCCATATGCCTTATTCATATTCGGAACCAATTTTCATATATGTCACATTCAATGTTTATAATACTATTAATGATCTTTAGAGAATAACGACTAAATATGTCGCACCATTGAATGGCACCTTAAGCCACATCTTTCCTATTCTTATTAACACATATTAAATTAATGCCGTAAATCTATTAGGAATTGGTGTAAGGCTACACACCTGGTACTAACGTGTTCACTGAATCTCGAAAGACTACCGAAACAGATGGTACTCCTCCCTAAAAATCATAGTTAGAATCGGCTAGTCACTAACACTTAATATGGCCTTGGCCAATATTCATATTCCTTACCTTACGGATCTAAACCAAATCGCCACTTGTCTTATGGAGATGTCGAAATACCTACAAGCCTTATGTTAGATCCGATTCTAACACTTAATGAACATCATAAATGGCCTTCGCCTAATATGACACTTTACTTACCTTAGATATCTAAACCCAATGATCTTCTCTTGTAGTCGATTTAGCGTAAATCCCAAAATCCTCCTTCAAAGATTCGCCAAAGAGCATTAATGGGATTAGAGTCTTGATTTCGATAGACAAAAATAGAGAATAGAGATTTTTAAACCCAAGAGAGATCCCTTACCAATAGAGTGACCAAAACGTAATTGATCAACCACCTTCAAAAAATCGACAAGGAAGCTTGCAAAAGAAATCGATTCAAAGAGTGACAATGAAGTGAACTTTCGGCTTTAGGAGGAAGTAGCAGGGAGATACAGATTTAGCTTGATGAACACTAGGGAGATTCGGCTTCAACAAGGGAAAGAAAAGGAAGAGTATGAGGCTTTAGGGAGAATCGACAATGATGGGATTTTGAGAGAGGGATATTCGGCTTTAACAAATGGAAGAAAATGGATGTAGTTCGTAGAGTTTTGAATAAAGAACTTTTGGGAGAAAGAAATGCACTGCAGGAAAGCCTATACTTCACTTATGCACATTCGGCTTTTCCCCTTTCCCATGACCGAATATTGACATCCAAGGTGTCCCTTGGCCACCCAACTCTCCTTCCCTTATCGCCTTCCTCCTTTTCTCCTACTTTCTCTTCTTTACCCTTCAAAATAATTTAAATAAATCAACAATTATCTTCCTACCTTAGCCAAATTTCAATGCATTTCACTTGATCAAATGCTCCTCCATCAAGTGTCCCATTGCCGCCCACCACCGCTCCTCCTTCATCGCAAAAATAAACTCCCATTTGCGCCCCATGTTGCTCGAACCTAAGCCTTGCACCCTGCTTGTGGCATCACTCACTGAGGCTTTAAGTGACGCCTCCTTGCCACTTTACCATGCCCATTTTTATGTCCAATTTCCCTTACAAATTTTCTTAAGGCCTCATTTGCCTAGCTCCCTTTAAAACTTAAAACACAATATTTTCTAGGCATTCTCCTACACTCTAAAGTTCTCAAAATCTATAAAACACATTCAAAACATACATAGGCATGCTACTTCATACAATTACAAAATGCACAAGCCCAAAATCCTGATATTACGCTTCTACTCTAAAATAATTTCGACCTCAAATTACTCGCTAAAATAAGTGAGGGTATTGTCACAGATTGCTTCTTTCTGCCCCACGAAGCTTCTTCCGATCCATGGCTATGCCACAACACTTTGACTAAAGGAATGATTCGTAGTACCTTCACATCCTGCTCCAAAATCAATCGGCTCCTCCCAAAGAGGACAAATCGCCTTAGCTCCACCTCTTCAACTGGAACTACATGAGATGGATCCGATCGATAACGACATAGCATCGAAACATGGAATACATCGTGCATTTGCTGCAATTCTGAAGGCAACTCTAACTGGTATGCCACTGGTCCAACTCGCTTTAATACCCGATAAGGTCCTATAAACCTGGGACTTAACTTCCCTTTGTGACCAAATCTCATTACCTTTTTCCAAGGCGAAACTTTAAGAAACACATAATCTCCCATAGCAAACTCAATCTCCTTCCGCTTAAGATCTGCGTATGACTTTTGCCTGTCCTCCTTCAACCGTGTCTGAATCACCTTAACCTTTTCTTCCGCTTCTGCCACAATTTTCAGACCCGAAATCTGACGTTCCCCCAATTCCGTCCAACACATAGGAGTGCGACACTTCCGTCCATATAGCGCTTCGTACGGTGCCATCCGAATACTTGCCTAATAGCTATTGTTATACGCAAATTTCGCTAAAGGAAAGAACTCTTCCCAACTCCCTCTGAAGTCTATCACACAGCCCCTCAACATATCCTCTAACACTTGGATCACTCGCTCAGATTGACCGTCCGACTGCGGATGAAATGCCGTACTGAAGTCCAATCTAGTGCCTAAAGCTTGATATAACACTTTCCAAAATCGAGACGTAAACCTTGGATCCCTATCTGAGATAATCAACACCGGCACTCCGTGCAGCCTCACAATTTCTGCAACATACAACCTTGCCAATTTCTGTAGAGAATAGTCAACCCGCACCGGGATAAAAATATGCAGATTTCGTCAGCCGATCCACTATCACCCATACCGAGTCCTTCTTAGTAGGCGTAAGGGGAAGCCCACTAACGAAGTTCATGGTGATTCTCTCCTACTTCCATTGCGAAATCTTTATCGGCTGAAGTAATCCCGACGGAACTTGGTGTTCAGCCTTGACTTGCTGACACGTTAGGCACTTCCCTACAAATTCTGTAACTTCACTCTTAAGACCAGGCCACCAGAACTGTTCCCGTAAATCCTTGTACAACTTACTTCCTCCATGATGCATAGCATAAGGGCTACTATGCAATTCCCGAAGAATCCTCTGCCTTAACTCCTCATCCTTCAGCATACAGACCTTGCCATGAAAACACAGCACTCCATCGTTATTTACACCAAAATTTTCCAATTCCCCATTCTGCACTTGCCGCAACTTAACACTTAGATCCTCATCTGCCAACTATCCTTCTTTCACCTCATTCAACCATGACGGCTTGACCTGCAACTCTGCCAGCAAACTTTCTTCATCATAGAGGCTCAAATGTGTGAACATTACCCTTAACTCCGTCACTACTTTCCGACTTAGGGCATCTGCCACCACATTCGCCTTGTCCGGGTGATACTCTATAGAACAATCATAGTCTTTCAATAACTCCACCCACCTTCGCTATCACAGGTTCAGCTCTTTCTGAGTCAGTAGATACTTAAGGCTCTTGTGGTCTGTGTAAATCACTGACTTTTCTCCATATAGATAGTGCCTCCATACCTTAAGAGCAAAGACCGTTGCCGCCAATTCCAAATCATGCGTCGGGTAGTTAACCTCATGTGGTCTTAATTGTCGAGACGCATAAGCAACTACCTTCCCGTCCTGCATCGAAACACATCCCAAACCTGTGTGAGAAGCATCACAGTACACCATAAAATCCTTCCCTGCCTCAGGCTGAATCAAAACTGAAGCTTCAGTCAAGACCCTCTTAAGTTTCTCAAAGCTCTCCTGTTGCTTATCTGACCATACGAAAGGTACCTCCTTTGTCAAAAACTTAAATCAAAGGTGCGGCTATTGATGAGAACCCTTCCACAAACCTTCAGAGTAGCACGCCAATCCCAAGAAACTACAAACCTCAGTCACAGACTTAGGTGGTTTCCAATCTAGCACTGCCTCAATCTTTCTAAGATCCACCCTTATCCCTTCTGCCGATACCACATGCCCTAAGAAAGTAACTTTCTTAAGCCAAAATTCACACTTGCTGAATTTGGCATATAACTTCTTTTCCCTTAACACTTGCAGCACTATCCGGAGATGCTCATCATGCTCTTCCTCAGACTTAGAATACACTAGGATGTCGTCTATGAACACAACGATGAATCTATCCAAGTAAGGTTAAAAAACCCGGTTCATCATATCCATGAATGCGGCTGGGGCATTTTCAATCCAAACGGTATTACCAAGAATTCATAATGCCCGTATCTTGTCCGAAAAGCTGTCTTATGGATATCTGCCTCCTTCACCTTAAGCTGATGATATCCAGACCTTAGATCTATCTTTGAGAATACTGCGGCCCCCTTAAGCTGATCGAACAAGTCGTCTATCCTTGGCAACGGGTACTTGTTCTTGATGGTCAGCTTATTCAACTGTTGGTAGTCTATGCACATGCGCATAATCCCGTCTTTCTTCTTTACAAATAGGACCGGTGCTCCCCATGGAGACACACTAGGTCGTATAAATCCACGATCAATCAACTCTTGGATCTGAACCTTGAGCTCAACCAACTCCTTTGGTGCCATTCTGTACAGGGCAATTGACACAGGAGCTGTACCCGATAATAAGTCAATTCCAAACTCTACCTCCCTATCCGGGGTAACCTAGGTAGCTCCTCTGGAAAAACATCCACAAATTCTCTTACCATTCTAATGCCACTAACTCCCCCTTCCTTTGCATCCAACGCACGAACAAAGGTCAAAAATGCCTTGCACCCGTTCCGAACCATCTTATTAGCCTTTAAAGTAGAGACTACGTTAGACAAGTAGTTTCTTCTTTCTCCTATCATAATTATCGCCTTATCCTCCGGCATCATTAACTCCATTCGTTTAGCTGCGTAATCCAATACAGCCCGATATTCCACTAGCCAGTCCATGCCAAGGATGAGATCAAATTCTCCGAAGGGTAGTTCCATCAAGTCAACAGGAAATACCACTCCCTGAAGCTCTAGAGGTACACTCCAAAATATTTTATTCACTACTACAGTTTGACCTAATGGGCTCACTACAGTCATCTCCCTATTAGACATTCAGAGGCTATGCCTAGTGTTTCAACTACTCTACATGCAACATAAGAGTGGGTAGAGCCAACATCAATTAAAGCAAGGTAAGGCTTGTCAGCTATAAGGAACGTACGGTTATGACGTCTAGTGCATCTCCATCCTCCCTCCGGTGAACTATATACATTAGACCCGACTGCCTTGCCTCTGTATTACGAACACCTCTACCCGGTGTTTCCTGTCCCCTTTCAAGATCAGCATACTCGCTAATTGAACCACGGCCCCTCGGTGGTCAGCTGTCCACCTCTTCCAACTGATTGAAACCACGACACGCTAGTGGCTCCCATCATTTCATAGACAGGTCCTTAATCATGTGGTCCTTGACCCACACTTGAAACATCCCCCTGTCTTCTTCCAACACTCTCCTAGATGCATCTCTCCACATTGAGCACAAGTACGATACTGCCCTCTAGTCACAACCTGTTGACCTCGTGGCCCATCAACTCTAGGTCTATTTTGCACATTTCTGAATGACCCTGATGATCTAAAACCTCTCTTTTGCCTATTCCGTTCAGATTCGCCTCACGATTCTTTAATCCCTTCGGCTACCTTAGCATTCTCTACCAACACAGTAAATTCTCGCACCTACTGTGGAGCTATCAACAACCTCAGGTTATCCCTCAGCCCGTCCTCAAACTGGACAGATCGCTCATGCTCCGTAGCCACGATTCCTCGAGCATACCGGCTCAACCTTAAGAATTCTACCTCGTACTCCGCTACGGATTTATTCCCCTGAACTAGTCTTAGAAATGCCTTCCTCTGCGCATCAATATAACTAGTTCCAATGTACTTCTTCTGATATACCGCCTTAAAATACTCCCAAGTAAGATCATCTGCGACAGCACCATCCCAAACTGTGAGCCACCATTGGTATGAATCATCACTGAGTAGCAACACTACCCTTTTCGCCTCCTCGACGATCAGTCCAAATCATCCATAATTCGCTCAGTTGCTTCCAACCAATACTCACCAGTATTACGCCACACCAGATATACCACAAAAAACTCACTCCATTAGCTCTGAGTCACTCAGTACATACTTTCGAGCTCCCATGCCTCCACCTACTCCACCCACCCTTTCCGAACTCGCGAAGATCGCTCAGGATATCGCATCATCCCCGTCGATCCTCGATATTCCACTTCAACGGTGGTGGTGGTGGCATTTCATTTTCGACCCTTGACCGCACTCTAACGAGTTCCAACACGGTCATTCGACCTCTACCACGACCACGCACATTACGACCACGCCCCCAAAATTCATGCTTCGAATCGCGTTTATCTGGTTAAGGAATTTTATGAATTAGTTTTTGTTCCACTAATTTATCGCGAATGCCTCTTATGTTCAATAGTTCTAAGGAGTAGTTCTTTCGGATACACACACATAGTCTCAAATTCATTCATTGAATCATCACATTCATGAACTTGCGTTCATTATAGAAAAGTGTTGTAATTGTCATTTTTGTTGTTTTCCACTACCTAGAGGTATTTCTGTAATTTTATCCTACAGGGGCATTTTCGTAAATTTTTTTGAAATGAGGTTCCTTGATGATTTTATAAAATAAGGGTATTTTGGTAATTTTACATTCTTAGGGGTATTTTGGTAATTTTGGAAATCGAGGGTATTTTGGTAATTTTAGAATCTAGGATATTTCAAAAATTTTAAAATTTAGGGGTATTTCGATAATTTTTGTGATCTGAGGGTATTTTAGTAATTTGTGCATGTTAGGGGTAATTTGGTCAATTTACAAATCAGGGGTATTTTGGTCATTTTTAAATCAAGGGTACTTTGGAATTTTATAATCATGGTTTTACTTTAGAATTTTACAAAACAAGGTGACTAGTCCCTTTCGGTTTTAATTATTGAATTTAGCTTTGTGATTGAGTCCTCTTGGTTGGGTGAACCGTCACTACGCAATGTAGGATTCGAGCGAAGAGGAGGTGAGTCACTAGGGCCGCTTAAATACCAAGCTCCCCAATCCAATCCTAGACATGTGCACAACGGTTGCCACACCCTTAACTCGATGACTCAGTCCCAGGTTTGTTTGGTTAAACTTTAAATTTTATGTATTTCGGTGTTGGAGTAGACTAATCCTAGGGTTCAATAATTCCTAATCTACTAATCTACGTCCCTATAATTTCCCACATACAAATTACAAAAGGGTTAGGAGTACTTACCTGGTGGACTTCGGGTCGGAGACTCATGTGCCATGCCAGAAGACCTGCTCATTCCTTAGTAAAATCCAATTTCAAAAGAAAGAAAATGTTTTGGGGCCCAAAAAGCCCTTAAGGCTGAGTTTTGAACCGGGCTCTGATACCAAACTGAAACACCCCAAACCCGACCCACGAGCCTCGACCGGATCTGGTATGTTCCCTGAGTAAAACAGTTCAAAACTTGTTTGTTACTTTGGAAAAATTTGGGTGGTTTTGAAGAACATTTGATTTGTGTTGGGTTCAAATTGAAAACGATGTTGTTCTTGAAGACTAGATTTTATTTAAACAGTATTTTTATTTGTACTTGAAATCAATAAGTTAAAAATATTGCCGGGTTTTTAGAGTTTAACATTAAATTGAAAATCGATTGTGTTTGGGTGTCAAAACATTTAAAATTTATCTTTAAGGAAAGTTATTTAATCTTGATTTAATAATAATCGTATCATGATAAACCAAATTAAATGCATACTTAAATCAGTTAATAGTAATGGCTATATTACATCAAAGCAAAACCCGAAATAAATCCAAAATACTTAAATATAAAAATTCAAAATAAAATAAATGCTGAGCTGAGCATAGCCACCTATAACATCCTAAAAAGGGCCTATGCACTTTGGCCAAATTGTATGAAAAGACATGTTTTATATGTTTTGAATAGATTTTGAACATTTTTGGAAACCTGAGAATGTATGGAAATGTTACGTTGAAAATAGGAAAGTGACCATTTTTGGAAACCTAAGTAAATTAGGAAAGTGAACATTTTGGAAACCTAAGCTAAAAGAGGAAAGCAAACATTTTGGAAACTAAGCTAAAAGAGGAAAGTAAACATTTTGGAAACTAAGCTAAAAGAGGAAACTAAACATTTTGGAAACCTAGGAAATGTCAAGTTTATAGAGTAGAACGAAAATTTTAGGAAACTTAGAAATGACCTCGAAATGTCGAGTTTTAAAGTTTAAAAGAGGAACTTAGGGCCAGGTGGCCTTAAAATAAAAAGTATGTGAAATTTGACCCACAAACGGACTTGGAAGAGTGGCCTGAAGATGCCACTTAAGGCCTCAGGAAATGGCCCGCATGCAAGGGTGTTTGGGCCTGAGTTCGAGTTGCATAGGTAGCAAATAAAAGAAGTTTTATTTTGCTTCCATAAGCTAAGAGTTGGACGGCACAAGGGATCTTGAAAGAAGAGTTTTATTTCCTTTGGAATTTCGGCTAATTAGGAGATAACTGTTGGAATTTAATATTTGATAAAATTAAATTTTATCACATAGGAAGAGTTGGTCGATGGAGGGACTCTAAGGCTAGTATTTTCGCCAAGGAGGGAAAGTAAGGGCCATTCTTCATTCTTTTCTCTTCAAGGGAAACCCCTGTCGAAAATACTCTAGCAAATAGCATCAATCTTTTCTCCTCTCTTTAGCCGAATTCTCTCTCTCAAAACTCTCTCCTTTTCTTTTCTTTTCTTTTCTTTTCTTTCTTCTTCTATTCCTTCACAAAAGCCGAAACTTTGTGTCCCATATAAGAGCCATAGCCGATTGGTATAAAGGATCACTCGGGATTTGAAAACAAGGTAAGTACATCTATGTACATTCGGCCAAAAAGGTCTCTTCCATAATTGAATGGTAGATCAAATCTAACATGTGATTTCGGCAGGAATCTAAAATAAAGATCAATTTCGGGATTTGAGAACTCCAAGGTAAGTGAGTTTATACATTCGGCCAAGGCCAAATCTTAGGTATTTAGATCAAATTAATCAAAAAACTAACCGATTCTGTGGATTTAGGATTTGGCGATTTCAAGGAAGAGGAAGGTAAAGTTTTCGGGATTTAAAATCCATAAGGTAAGCACCTAAAAGTATTCAGCCAAGGCTTGTATGATTACATAGATCGGTTCTTTAATTATTAAAAGCCAAAACTAATCCATATTGAGATTCGGGTTGGTAGAATATCGGTGAAGGAAACCAAGTTTTGGATTTGAATAAACATCAAATCGGCATCAAAGGTAAGTCTTTTACAAATCCTACTAGGATTTGGATATCATAACCAAATAGGATTTATGCTAAGTAATATATGATAAATCAAATGTAGGGACTAAGGATCTAAACATTAGATCTAGCTTTTGGAATCTCAAGGAATCGCTAAGCAAATCGGTGTGTACCCACTAATCTTAATAGATGTATGGCTTAAATATGATATATATGTTAATGTGAAAGTGAAAGAATGTGGCTAAAGTACCATATTATGGTACAAAGTACTCAGTGCCTACTCCCACTAGTTATAATTATAATTATGTGAAAAGTGACATGAATGTGAAAATTAACTATGATATGCATGATATGAATAATATGGGGCATTGGGTTATTTGAAAAGGGAAGTGAATGTGATGACTTTGGTCTCACTAAGTGAAATGTGATGACTTGGTTCACTAAGAATATGTGACGACTTGGTCTCACTAAGTGAATGTGGTGACTATGGTCACATTAAGTGAATGTGGTAACCCGGTTACATTAATCGAATGTGGTGGCTATGCCACAATTTTATGTGGGCAATGAGCATGTCGACTGGAGCGACTGCCTTCGATGGTGTGTAGCGGATGGAGGGTTTGACTTAGTAGTCCCCACGGTGTGCAGGTTGGTACGGGTGGAATGTAGCGGATGGCATATAGGTTTGGGTTCGGGTTTGCATCAATATCTTGAATTTGTATATGAACATGATATGTATGGTGTGCCTAATTCTATTATATTTTAGTGTTCATTACACATTGAGTCTATCGACTCACCCCGTTGTGGGAATATGTTTCAAGTGATGAGCAGTAATGGACCGGGACGGCAGAACTTGTGGTGGCCATGTTCAGCTTGAAGTTTAATTTAATTTGAACCTTTATTTTATTTTAAGTACTGTATAAATTTTATTTTGGGTTTTGTTTTATGTAATAAGGCCATAGTGATGATTTTATTTCTGTTATGATTACTATGCTATGAATTTAGGGCTTTATAAAGACTAAGCCCATTTAATTTAAAATAAGCTTAAATACTTTTGTCACCTGAAATTATGGGTTTTCATTATGAAAAAAAAATAAACTTGTTTTCAACTCGAGCCCAACACACAAATAAACTATCTTCCAAAACACACAGTTTTCAAAGCATTCAAAAGAATTTTGAAGCAGTTTACACCGGGAACATACGGATCCGGTCCATTCTCGTGGGCGGGTGTGGGTTATTTTATTTAGTATCGAGTCAGATTTTAAACTCTCGGCCTGTGGCCTAAGCCTCAAAATGTTTTTCAACCAAGCCCAAAAGAGTTTTATGGAAATATTTCTGAAAATGGATAGGTATGATGACATGGTCCCCAAGTCTCCGACCCGCAGTCCACCAGGTAAGTACCTTTATCTATCTGTGTGATTATGTGAATTATAGAAGGGTAGAAAAGGAATGGAACGTAGAATAGCATGATAGGAACTTGAACCCTAGGATTAGTCTGCTCAAACACAAATACATAAGACTTAATACACTAAACAAACCTATGGCTAAGTCACCAAGTTAGGGTATGGCAACCATGGTACGCATGTCTAGGATTGGATCTGAAGAGCTTGGTATTTAAGCAGTCCTAGTGACTCACCTCCTCTTGCGCAGAATCCTACAGTGCGTAGCCGGTTCACCCTAACCTGAGGACTTAGTGGGTGTGGCAACCCACAGACGCATGTCTAGGAATGGTTTCAATGGGAGCTTGGTACTTAAGCAGTCCGCGTGACTCACCTCCTCTCCACTCGAATCCTGCACAGTGCGTAGCTTTGGTTCATACGACCAAGAAGGCTCGGTCATAAAGTCAACCCAATAACTAAAACCCGAAAGGGAACTAGCCATTTTTCTAGAACCCTAATAAATAAAATTCTTAAAACCAATTGTTCTCTCTTTAATTCACAAAAATTATTTCTTTTCACATGAGTTTTTGAAAAATTTTCTGATTTACAAAAATACCCTTAGTGGTAAAATTACAAAAATGCCCTTGGTTTATAAAATGCCCAACTACTCAACAGTTTTGCCAAAATTTCATTATTTCATAAATATTTAAAAACCCTAATTTGCAACCTATCAGAAAAATACCTTGATTTTTGGAAAATTACAAAATTACCCTTAACTTACTAAAATTACCAAAATGACCCTAACTTCCAAAATTTTTGCAACTTCATCATTTTGGAAAATAAATTTCTCAAAAAGAACCTTCAAAGTTTTGCAACTTCAGAAATATCCCTGATTTATTAAAATTTTACAATTTACCCCGATTTATGGAAAAATTACCAAAATACCCCAAGGTCCAAAAATTTACAAATACCTCGATTTCAAAGATTTTCCAAAATACCCTGAAACTTAAAATACCAAAAATAATTTGTGACAAAATCACCAAGGAACCTTATTTTGATAAATTACGAAAATACCCTCATGGGACAAATTACGAAAATACCCCTGTAGTGAAAAAACAACAAATGAAAACTACAACGTTTCTCCGAATGAACTAAGGTTCATAATTGTTTGATGGATGTATGAATGGATGAAAAGACTGTGTGCATGTATGAATATGAAAGAATCACTCTAAATTCCTTTCATAAAATTTCTTCATGGTAATAAAGTGAAACAAAAGTACTAATTTATAAAACTTCTTAATCGATCTCGACGTTAGAAATGAGTTCTAGAGGACACGATCGTCAAGGACGTAGTAGAGGAAGAATAAGCGTGTCGAACCCATTAGATCGAGTCAAGGGTCCGACAATGAGTTACCACCGCCACCACCACCCCTTTATTTAATGTCGAGCGAGAGGCTCGGACGGGGGGATGATCTTGTGTCACGAGCCATGTTGCGAGTTTTGAAAATGGTGGTGGCGGGTGGAAATCTGGAGCTCAAAAATCTATACCGGTGACTCAAGAGCCAACAGGCCGAGGTGTTTAAATGGAGTGTCCGATGTGGCACCCAATAAAGCAGTATTGGTTGAAAGCAACCGAGCATATTATGGATGAGCTCGACCTGACCTCTGAAGAGAAGTTGAAAGGGATGGTGGCACTGTTACGTGATGAAGCGTACCAATGGTGGTTAATCGTCCGGGATGGTGCCCCTACCGAGGATCTAACACAGGAGTATGCTAAGGAGGCATATCGGAAAAAGTATATCGGCACACGGTATATTGATGAGCAGAGGAAAGCTTTTCTAGGACTAGTTTAAGGGAACAAGTTGGTAGTAGCATATGAGGCTGAATTTCTGAGGTTAAGCCGATATGCTCGGGGAGTAGTCACAATCGAACATGAACGCTATGTCCATTTTGAGGACGGATTAAGGGATGACCTAAGATTATTGATAGCTCCACATCAGGAACGAGAGTTCTCCGCGTTGGTTGATAAGGCTAAGGTAGCCGAGGAATCAAGGACTCGACTAGGCGTAACTCGACAGAATAGACCCAAGAGGGTTATGGATCGTCGGAAATATGCGAAAAGGCCCGTAATCGAGGGTCAAGGGTCGACAAGTTGGTACCGAGGCGATGTCGTCCTTGTGAGCATTGTGGAAAGAAGCATTTAGGTGAGTGTTGGAAAAAGATGGGAGGATGTTTTAAGTGTGGGTCCAAGGACCATATGCTCAAGGACTGTCCAAAGATATCAGATGAAAAGCGACCAACAACATAGAATGTTAATCGGTGATAGGGAGGACAAGATAGCCTCAACGAGGTCGAGGTTCGAATAACGAGGTAATGGTCTTTGGTAGAGGGCGTGGCGGAGGTGCTACTAATCTTGAGGCAAGGCAAATAGAGTTTGGTTTATCACGATTCACCGTAGGAAGGATGGAGACGTGCCAGACGTCATAACCAAGACGTTCTTCATTCATGGCAAACCCTATTATACTTTAATTGATGTGGGCTCGACCCATTCTTATGTTGCTCAGTAGTGTAGTTGAAACACTAGGCCTAGACTCTAACTTTACGATAGGGAGATGACGGTAGTAAGCCCATTAGGCCAAACCATAGTGGTGAATAAGATCTTTCAGAATGTATCCCTAGAAATTCAGTAGGAGTGAGCTTTTGGGCCAACCTAATGGAGTTACCCTTCGAGGAATTTGACCTCATACTTGGTATGGATTGGTTAGTAGAGCACCGAGCCGTGTTGGATTGTGCGGCTAAACAAATGGAACTAAGGACCCCTGAGGATGAGGTGGTCATTATGATAGGAGAAAGAAGAAACTACTTGACCAATGTAGTTTCGGTACTTAAGGCTGAAAGGATGGTTCGTAAAGGGGTGAGGCGTTCTTAGCCTTTGTAAGTGCGTTGGATGGAAAGGAGGAAGGTGTCAAAGGAGTTAGAACGGTAAGGGACTTTGAGGATGTGTTTCGGAGGAATTACCAGGAATACCCCCAGATAGAGAAGTTGAATTTGGAATAGACTTGCTACCGGGAACAGCGCCTGTGTCAATCGCTCCATACCGAATGGTGCCAAAGGAGTTAGTGGAGCTCAAGGCTCAAATCCAAGAATTGTTGGATCGTGGGTTTATTCGACCTAGTGTGTCTCCGTGGGGAGCACCGGTCCTGTTTGTGAAGAAGAAGGATGGAACTATGTGTATGTGCATAGACTATCGTCAATTGAATAAGCTGACCATCAAGAACAAGTATCCCTTGCCTAGGATTGATGACTTGTTCGACCAGCTAAAGGGAGCGGCAGTGTTCTCAAAGATCGACTTAAGGTCAGGATATCACCAGTTAAAAGTAAAGGAGGTGGATATCCATAAGACAGCTTTCAAAACAAGATACGGCCATTTTGAGTTTGTGGTAATGCCGTTTGGGTTGACAAATGCCCCAGCCACATTCATGGATATGATGAATCGATTGTTTCAACCTTACTTAGACAGGTTCGTCGTAGTGTTCATCGACGATATTTTGGTATACTCTAAGTCTGAAGAGGAGCATGACGAGCATCTTTGGATTGTGTTCCAAGTATTGAGGGAAAAGAAGCTTTATGCCAAATTTAGCAAGTGTGAATTTTGGCTTAAGGAAGTTGCTTTCTTAGGACACGTGGTGTCTGCCGAGGGAATAAGTGGATCCTAAGAAAATCGAAGCTGTGTTGGATTGGAAACCACCTAAGTCAGTGGCGGAAATTCGTAGTTTCTTAGGATTGGCAGGCTATTACAGAAGGTTCGTGGAAGGATTTTCATCAATAGCCGCGCCATTAATAAAGTTGTTGAGGAAGGAAGTACCCTTTGTATGGACGGATAAGCAACAGAAGAGTTTTGAAAAACTTAAGAAGGTATTAACGGAAGCTCCAGTGTTGATTCAACCTGAGGCAGGAAAGGATTTTGTGGTGTACTGTGACGCTTCACATACGGGGTTAGGATGTGTTCTTACGCAAGATGGAAAAGTAGTCGCTTACGCGTCTCGACAGTTAAGGCCGCATGAGGTGAACTACCCAACCCATGACTTGGAATTGGCAGCAGTGGTCTTCGCTCTCAAGGTGTGGAGGCACTATCTTTATGGAGAAATGGATACAAAGTTCTATAAATAAAATCAATTATGAGAAACAAATAAATTGAAAATATATTCTAATCATCAAATAATTATTATAATAAAAAATGATAATTTTGTAAAGTAATTAATATGTATAACAATATATAGAAAGAACTTAAAATATATATAATAAAAATAATATTAGTAAAAATAGAAATAAAAATAATAACAAAAATAGTAGTAATAATATTAGTAATAAAATAATAATAAAATGATATTAAAAATAAAAATAGTATTAATAATAAAATAATAGTAATGATATTAAAATTAATAATAATAAAAATAATAGTGAAAAATAAAGATAATATTAATAATAAAAATAATAGTAATAGAATAATAAAAATAATAACGTTAGTAATATCAAAAGTAATAAAATAAATACAATGACAATAATGATATAAAATAATAATGAAATAATGAAAAAATAAGAAAAAAGGACTAAATTTAACTTAAAAATAAAATTTTGGGGTAAAATCGAAATAAAAATAAAAGTAGGATTCAATTGGAATACACGAATAACCAAAAGGGGCTAAGAGGGAAAATATCCCATGCTCTCCAAAATGCGGCGCTTCGATTAGGAACAAATCAAAAATAGAACAAAACTTAAGGGTAAAATCAAAAATAAAAGAAATCTTAATTTAAAAGAACTAAAAATACGGAAGGGTTTGATGCGCAAATATCCAATTTTTAAATAAAACATGCGGACCCCAGGTGGATGGGGTCGGGTTAGTCCGACCCACTTCAAAACGACACCATTTCAGTGTTAAATGGCCTAGGGTAAAACGACATCGTTTCACCCTTCCTATATAAGTAAAATTTTTTAACAAAAATTCATTTTCCTTCCTTTTCTTCAAAAAAAAAAAAAAAAACTTTTCTCTCCCCTTTGCGATTTTCGACGAGGCTCCGGTATAGCTCCCCTTCCTAAAAACGTAAGTATTTTTCCTCTTTTTCTTATATGTATATTATATGTGTAGATTAAATAAAATAAAACAAAAATAAAAAGTAAATGTACTCGTAAATGAAAAAAAGAAAAGTAAAAGAAACCTTTTGATTTTGGATTATTTTTGTGTCTCTGTATACATGCGTATATAAAAATCTCTTTTTTTTTCTTGTGTATTTCCCCCATTTACATGTTTTCGTGAGGTTTATATAGCCTCAAAATAAAAAGTGAAAAAGGAAATAAAAGATTGGTTGCCATCTGTTGCGATTCTTTCCTCATTGTACAAGTGATGAAAAAGCGGCAGCGATAAAGGCTTGCGCAAGCTGCGGCACAAATTGATAAAGGGTGTTGGAGTCGATTGCGGCGCGAGGCTGGGGATACTGCTTGCTGCGGCACCTAGGTTTCCAAAAACCCTAGGCTCATTATTATTGGTTTAGGTTTTTGGGCTTCTTGGGCTACGGGTTTGGGTGTAGGTAGGTGTTTAGGATGGGCTAAGGTCTGTTAGATTAATGGGTAGTCTGTTATTGAGTCTATAAGTGGGTCTGTTTTGTGGGTTTGTAAATGGACTGAAAACATTTATTTGTTTATTTATTTTTTGTTGGGTTTGTTTATTTTCAGCCCGGACAAAAATGGGTCATTACAGCTGCCCCTCTTTGCTCATTATCGTGTAACGAGAATAGAGCAAAGACTATAAAAGGACCAATTTTGCCCGGTCTTGGCCGAGTCGTGACTTCTTGATCCTTGTCTTCTTCAAATGATTCCAACTCCACTATAGCTTCAACGGTATTGGAACGTCATCTTTAGTAAGTTTGATAGCTTTAACTTCATGAAGGCAGTATCCACTATCTTTTGATCTGCTCCACTGCAAACTCAGGGAGACCAGATCTGATATTTTCAATCTGATCCCTGTAAACTCAGGGATCACCAGACTGATGTCTTCGATTTGCTTCCTGCAAGGCAAGATCTGATGTCTTTGATCCGTTTACGCAACCGGGAATGCGGATCGCTATCTTCAATCGATCCTCGCAAACTCGGGGATCACGGATGATGT
Organism: Gossypium rotundifolium; assembly: GCA_025506655.1. Classification (NCBI taxonomy): domain Eukaryota; kingdom Viridiplantae; phylum Streptophyta; class Magnoliopsida; order Malvales; family Malvaceae; genus Gossypium; species Gossypium rotundifolium. Next base: position 12,189,473 of record CP106733.1, read on the forward strand.
CTTCGATCCGCTTCCGCAACTTCGGAAAGATCAAATCGCTATCTTCAATCTGATCCCTTCAAACTCGTGGATCACGGATGATGTCTTCGATCCGCTTCTTGAAACTTCGGAAGATCAAATCATTATCTTCAATCGATCCTCAAACTCGTGGAACCAGACCGATGTCTTCGATCCGCTTCGCAACTTTAGGAAGATCAAATCCGCTATGTCTTGATCACCGCTTCTTCAACGCAACTTCGGAAGATCAAATCACTATCTTCAATCGATCCCCGCAAACTTAGGATCACTAGACCGATGTCTTCGATCCGCTTCCGCAACTTCAAGAAGATCAAATCGCTATCTTCAATCGATCCACGCAAACTCGTGGATCGCTAGATCGATATCTTTGATCCGCTTCCTACAACTTTAGGAAGATAAGATCCTCTGTCTTCAATCTACTCCCTACAACTTTAGGGAGATAAGGCTGAAATGGTCTTTGATCTGCTTCCTACAACTTTAGGAAAAAAAGTCTTCTGTGGTCGATTTGCTCCACTGCAACTTCAGAGAGATAAAATCTTTTGTCTTTAATCTACTCCACTGCAACTTCAGGGAGATAAGACTAAAACATCTTTGATCTGCTTCCTACAACTTTAGGAAGATAAGATCTTCTGCGGTCGATTTGCTTCACTACAACTTCAGGGAGATAAAATCTTTCGTTTTTAGTCTACTCCACTGCAACTTCAAGGAGATAAGACTAAAACATCTTTGATCTGCTTCCTGCAACTTTAGGAAGATAAGATCTTCTACATTCGATTTGCTCCACTGCAACTTCAAGGAGATAAAATATTTCGTTTTTAGTCTACTCCACTGCAACTTCAGGGAGATAAGACTAAAACATCTTTGATCTACTTCCTACAACTTTAGGAAGACAAGATCTTCTGCTTTCCTCAATCTGCTCTACTTCAACTTTAGAGAGATAAGACTGAAAGTGTCTTTTGATTCGCTTCCTGCAACTTCAGGAAGATAAGATCTAAAACTTCACCGTTATCGCTACACCGTCTATTGAATGACATATCCTGTGGACTCGGTTTCATGTGTTATGAGTGACATGAATGCAATATGAAAATGATTAGGATTAGAATGCAATAACTGGAATGAATCAAATGCACCTAATAAAATTTGCTATGATACAAAAATGTTATGAGTATGATTCCTACTCTAGGTGTTATCACTCATTTGTTTTTTCATTCTTGTTCATCAATCATATTCTGCTTAACCAGCTTGCCCCAATGTAATTTCTGAATTAGCCCTACTTGGATCTTGAGTCATGAAATTGATACTTCCCACTGCAATTTCAACAGAATAATATTCGGTTTCTTCCATCTTTCTATTACCACTCAGAGGTACAGAACTTGTATCACTTTCTATCTGTTACACCATTCCCCAAGTGTAATGACCAGATGTGTGTGTCTGAATGGGGTGCAAGGTATCCTGACAATGATCCCCTTTTACACTTGGCTTGACCTTGTTCGTCATTTGCCGATATGGTATCACCAACGAAATTGTCTTAAGAATCCAAAGAAATAATCATTTTCCAATATTTCCAATCTCTTTAGGCTTGGTGAGTTCTGAATAATAGTCATGTTTCAGATTCCTCATATTTAGAAGTTTCAAGAGTAATATGCGAAACTCCCTTTATGAAAGTGTTTTTAGTCCATTAATCATTATTTCAATATAAAATGCTTGAAAAAAGATTATAACAATGGACAAGAAAGAAATTAATCAAGAGCATTGCTCGAAACAAATAAGCTAATCAAAGATAACCAAAGCAATAAATGAAAATTGATTGGTGTATTTTAAAAAGAATAAAGTAAGCAAAAATAGCAAAGGCTATAAAAGAAAATTGATTAAGGTGTTTCTTTGAAAAGAATAAAGTAATCAAAGATAGAAAATTTAAAAGGAGTGAGATGAGAAACTAGGTGTCCCAAATATCGCAGTCTGAGCTTCCCTGTTCCGATTTTTTGAGGACCATTTTAAACTCAATATGTGCTCGGGGATCCGGAGTACTCTGTCAATGCTCTAAGACGTAACATACTTCTTCATTGTTAATTCAAATGTAGCAAGACAACTGTGTGCCCCACTTTTGATCAAAATTTGAGCCGCCCTTTTTGGGTTTTCAGCTCAAAGCCCTTTTGGTCTCAAAGCGCCCTTTGCGGGTTTTCACCTCGGCCTCTCTTTTTTTTGAGGTGCCCTTTACGGGTTTTCACCTTGGTCTTTCCTCTTTCAGGTAAAATATCTCTTGACTAAACCTGAATTCGTCTGATTGGGCAAGCCTTCGCCATTCATCTCGATTAATATCAATGCTCCTCTAGAACAGGCCCTACATATGTCCTTCCCAATTTGGCATATGCTTTCCTCTAAAATCGTTTTGTAGAAAAAAAAATTTTCAACATTAGGTTTCTTCATGGAATTCCTTAAATGAACTTCGTAAATTTGTATCATCTAGCCGTGACGAATAGCTTTTAACCTTTTCTTCAATTAGGTTCAATTGGCAAAACGCTTCAATTCCATAAACCAAGACGTTACCCCCAGCAAAGGTCCTAGCCGACGTTCGATAATCATAAAGAGTAGTGATAGCTTCTTATGCCAATCTTTACAAGTCTTAGCCACTTTTTTTTTATTTTTTAGGAAACTTTTGTTGCACTATGATATGCTACCTAATCTTTGGACAAACTCTAAACTTTGACTTTGTACAGTTGTTTAAATGTGATCCTTTATGGCATTCTGCTAGCATCTGATCTTTTTTTTTTTGGAATTTGATGACTTCAACTCATAACATTGGCATACGAAGCTACTTCCACCCTCTTAGTGGAGTAAACGATGACTATGCCGATGAGTCGATATTGGCTAAAAGATTTTGACAAGATTGCCTCCATCACATCCATGCCTACATATGGAAAAATTGTGAAGAACTGGAGTAGGCACATGAATCTTGTCTTCTTTAATCTCGTATTTGCGGTATGACTGATGCAATCCCCTTTCATGGTGAATCAACAATGCCAAATCCTCTTTGTTTAGCCTACTTCTTATTAGCCAAGGCATGTTTTGATATGATTGTGCGAAAACATCTTTAAATTCTTGAAAATAACTCAATGATGTCTTGCCTTAATTTTGTGGTGAGCTAGGCTTCAATCTTCGCTCATTTCCTAAGTTTACAATGACCCTTTGTAGAGTAAGGTCTGTTTTCCATCTTGTTAAACCATTCTTAACAAGTCAGAAGATATATTACAATCTCTGTTATTTTCAAAGTCCTTAGATCCCTTAGACCCATATCTCATTCAAAAAGAGAGTCAGAAACAATGTCGCTCATGATGTTGATATCTGGATACCTAGGTATGAAGGCGAATAAATCCAAAGAATAAATGATTTTAAGGATGATTAATGGTATGGTCATGAATGAAGAATGAAAGAATAAAAACAAAAGAATGTACAGTATAAAATAGAAAGAATAAAAGAATATATGCTCAAACAGATGCATTTTATTGAAATAAAATTTTGAACATAAGCCTATTTCACAAAAAGATTCTTGTTGCCTCTAGGCTTAAGGCAACAAGCATGTTTTGCACATTACCCTAAATTAGCCCTAAAAATACAAGGATTTCTTCCACAATCTCATTATTCAAAACCCTCTCAAGTACGCAAGAGCTTGGAAACTTCGTTTCTAATTCCCTCTTCATCTTCAAGGAGTAGCAACTTTCTTGCCTCCTCCTTCAATCACTGCATTCACTTCCTCATTAAAGTGATTAGGTTTTGATGGATCGTCGAACTTCACAACTCCCATTTTAATAAACCTTTCGACCAACTTTTTAAACGTATTGCAGTTTTCAATTGAGTGGCCCTTTATTCCTGCGTGGTACTCACATTAGGCATTCTCGTTATACCATTTTGGGATTGGAGGTTGCAACGGTTTTGAATAAAATGGGGACACCACATGTGCGTCAAAAAAACTTTGATATAGCTCCTCATACGTCATGGGGATTGGCATAAATTGGAGCTTTTCAGAGTTATACCTTGGGGAAACCTGATAGTTGGTAACTACCATCCTTGGCTGATTTACTGTAATCAGCTCTGAATGACTCTTGTTATACCTACCAGCATTATTCATTTTCTTTTCCTTCTTCTTCAGGGCTTTTGAGGTCCTTTCTCCTCTTTCTTTTATTTCTACCAGAGCAATCGGTTTGGCTTGATCATTGCTCAGGTTAACACCCATTGGAGAGTAAACGATGTCTTCCTCATCATCCTCACTATTGTCCACTAAGCCACTCCTTTTGCCAAGTCCTCCGGCTAGTAACTGGGTTAGCTTGCCCATCATATACCCTTGGAATTCTGCATTTCTTGTTGAATCTCGGTCAATTGCCTCTGTATCTGTATTTGCATTTGCTCTATCCTCACCAACCTTTGTTCCATGTTTTACAGGTTAACTGAAACATTTTACCTAATTAGGGTCTTTTTATAAAAGTCTAAATGATGCAATGTAATGCGAATGCATGAATACAAAGAGGCATCGATTTTGATCAACTTTATTGTAGAAAACTTTATTAGAAAACAAATTCTTTTACATAAAATGGACTACTATATGCTTTCACCCTAAATCTTACGATTCTGACTTTCCTACATAACAAAGCCAACTCTTGACCATGATCTGACCGTAACTCATACTTCGTGCTCAATGTATCAGCCTGTGATGCCAAAATCTGAAGATGATCAACTACCTCTCAAATCTGAGTCATTGCTTCACCCATAAAGTAATCCCAACTTCTAACTTGGTCATGAGAATGATGAAGCTCTTCTTTCCAATGCTCCTTTCTTATTTCCAGAAACTCGATCCGAAGTAATGCTGATTCTAACTCTTCGATCCTACCCTTCATTTCCTCAATCTTGTTCAGACTTGACTTCAACTTGATTTCAGAATTACAGCTTCAATGGTAGTGAAGAGACTGTCCAAGCTTAGCATCGATTCTTCAGAAAAGTATTTATCATTCACCCTAGCTAGTGCCACTTCCATATCTCATAAAGAATTTTTCTAGACAAAGAAAGAACTGTGAGCTCCAGGGAGTTTAAATTGTATCTGTTCGAACACTTTTTAAACTCTATCCACAGGTGAAAAGGGCTTATTCTGGTTCATCTCATCAAATGGGGGGTCAATATGAATTCCTTTCATTTCTTCGAATCAAATTCCTTCCAATGTTGTTTGGATTATAATGAAGAGTTGAATAGCCCATCCTTCAATCCTAAATGGCTCCACCAATTCTTTGTTGTTAAAATTCCAACGTCCATTCTTTGGAAAGAAATTACCACCATTGCCCCTTCTTAACCTTGGTGCTGGCGAAATGCATCCATCCACTTGGGCAAAATTAGAGTTGACAAAACATTCATCTTTTCATGTGGCATCTGCCTCAATTTTCCAATCAAAGAAGCTCTTTGGGAAAGTTAATCAACTATTAGACCAGTTTGAATTATTATGGTAGTTGATACAAAGGCCTCTTTGAGTGGCTGTGAAACTTGAATGGAAACCCCTATAGCTAAAGGCCTTTCCTCTAATATCTGTGAAGTTGTTCTGATTGAAAGATTTGCGAACAAGTAGGCACCGCATGCTACTTTAAAATGATATCCAGCACCCTCAGTACTTCTTAAGAGTTTTTAGATTCCTATCCACGCAGAGCATTTTGAATGGCTTGTATGGGAATCTTTGTAGCAAGGCTGATATTCACCTTAAAGGTCTTTAACTAATAAGGTCGTTTAATTCTCTTCCTGTCTGGCCCATCATGGACATCAGGTCTTGCATTACCATTGTTTCTGTTAGATGTAACATCCTCAAATATAACTATAAACTCATACTTGTTATTTGGAAGAGCACCAACAGTAAATAAACTTTTCTCCCCATCATAAGCAAAGTCTTTTCCAGCCATTTCATTGCCATAGATCTCTTACACCCTCTCTATCACTTTTCTTCCAGCACCCTTGCCATCAACTGGACGACCATCTTTATATGAAAGAGAATCGTTGTAATGGTAGAAGTGTCTATCCATACTCCACACGCTTACTTTTAAGTGATTGATAAGTATAATTACCTTTTGCCTTTTAGTTCCAACACCACTCCTTGCCATAGGTGTCATACAATCTTCTTCGCATCTAATTCTGGAATGACATCAGGAGGCACAAGTAGCAGAAAAGGCAGGGATTCCAGTGCTGCCCCATTTCTCTCTTACTTAAACAAATCCATACTTTGAAATCTTCTTTCTAATTGGTTTTGCTCTAACCATATACGAACGATTGCATTGTCTTCCTGTCACAACCTGAATTTGTGGGGCTTTGCATTTGATGTGCTGTGATGTGTTGTTGTGCTTAGTATGCTAGTTAGAGTGTTTTAGAGGTTCGAAATGGGCTCGGAGTTGGGCCAAGGCCTTAGCAAATATTTATTGTTGGGCACTCCAGTGGAGAGCCAGCAGGTTAGGACTTAAGAGATATAATTTGTACTTTAAGACACAAATGGGCTTGTGGCCCAGTGGAAGGTGGCATCACATAGGGGCTATAAGGTGGCTTGAAGAGGACCAAGGTTCGAGTCGCAAGTTACACATTCATTTTAATTAATGTTGGCATTAGCAGGGAGTAGTAATAGAGTTCGACTTGAATGCTTGAAATTAGAGAACTGATTGAGGTGGATAATGCAGATGATGTGGTTGATAATATGTTGATAAAGGGAGGAGGAGATGGCATTATCCATGTCACTTGTGGATGAAGGATCAGATGATGATAAGGGAGAAAGTTTAGGAGTTATCGGCTGATCAGGGTGGTGGCCGAATTTCCAACACTAAGGGGGAGGGGGAATCAATTTTGAGTGGCTTAAGGGTGCCAAAATTTTCCTATTGATAGGATGGGTTTTAGTTTTCAAAATAGGTATTTTTCAGTATTTGTTTAGTAAGTGCCGAAATTCTGTTTAAGTGAAAGGAGTACTTCTTCATCTTTGGCACTTGGGTTCTTATTCTCTTAACCTCTTCTCTCATTTTCTACAAAAGCTGAAAACCCCTAATCACATTCTCTCATCTTCACTTCTATGCTTAAGCCGAAAGTCCCCTGTCCATTCTTTTTCTCTTTGCCAAATTCTTTATTAAGCTTAATCTCCATAGATCTCTTTGCATCATCTTCTCTTTTTGATTTTCACAAAAGCTGAAACCTTCTAGGAATTACCGAATCCTCCATGATAAGGTAAGTGACGATTTCCTTCATATTTCACCTTTCATTTTCGATTTTTAGAGGCCAAAGCCGAAAGGCTAATTGAGGTGGCAAGGTTATCTTTTAAGTAACGTTTTGACTATTCTTATGTCCTCATCTTGGGACGACATTTTGGGAATCAATGTAGATAGGATCATTTAGATCCCAAAAGCCAAAAATCGCTAGTCTCTGAACTCTATCTCTTTCGGGATTTCGAGGTAAAGGTTCTCTTTAGTAGTCGTATCGCCTACTGACAGTGTCAACATAGAAAATATCATCTTGTCTGTAATCAGGTGTGTAGATCTTTATCACATTAGTTTCTGTATTATACCTGTTATGGGCTAAAAAGCCAAAAAAGGCTGTATGGACAGTCGAATAACCCGTAGGGGTTAGGCAAGGGATGCCAGGGCAAATTCTCTATGTGTATCGATGTATGTGATAATCTGTTATCTTGTAGATGGTATATTGTTCTTGCTTTTGCATGTATGTATACATGGGATGGGGTTAATATGATAAAGGGGAAGAGCATGCTTAATAGGCCATTTAGTGATCGGTGGCTCTGCCACAATTGATTATAAGGTTACATGGTGATCGGTGACTCTGCCACGTTTGATTTTAGGGTCACATAGTGATCGGCATTATAACTGACAGCACGATTGTCAAGATGGCATATAGCGGATGGAGGGTTGCTTGTAGAAATCCCCGCGGTGTGATGGCCGGTAAAGGTTGGCGTGTAGAGGATGGAATTTTAGGTTGGGTTGGGTCATATCGCATGTACTTGTTACATTGTCATTATAAAGTGGCCGAGGCCCGATGATACGATTAATGGGCCTCAATTCATTTATGTGGTTAAGGGATTTGCACATTGAGTCTTGGTGACTCACCCTTTATTTTTCTCAACTTTTCAGATGAGCAGTAGATCGTGGATACGAGAGCCGAGGCAGACTCGAGGGGCCATAAAGTCTTTTATTTAAGTAAACTTGTTTCCGATTTTTCTTTAGTTTTAAATTTTGGGTTTGTTTCCATTAGCATGTAATAAGGCCTCTTAGCTTAAATTTTAGGTTTCTAGTGGTTAATGATTATGGATTATAAATTTATATTTTAAGGACTTAATCATAAGAAGTACTAAAAATGGGAGATTCAAACACGCTTAATGCAAAACAACGATTTTCATAAAAAAAACACTTATTTAACGGATATCGGAATAAAACAAACTGAGATCTTCGAACGCAACAAAGCAAGTTTCCAACACATAGTGCTACCAAAAAATTATTTTTTTTTCAAATCCATGTTTTTTTCAAAGTAACCAGAGAATTTGAACTTTAACATTCGACCTGAAGCATGCCAGATCTGGTTGTAGCGTTTGGGCCAAGTTGGGGTGTTACATTTCTAGTATCAGAGCCCGGTTGCAAAGCTCAGGCTGTGAAATGGGTCCAGTAGTGTTTTATAGATTGATAATAATTTAAGAAAAATGCTTTGGGTTAAGATATGGCCTTCGAGTCTAGCGGCACCTGATCCACGCAGGTAAGTATTCTAACTCTTGATAAGGTATGCATGTTGGGTTTGATGGGTTTTATGGGGACGTAGGCTAGCATGTTAGGAATTAATGGACCTTAGGCCTAGTTTAAACAACTCTTCAAATTCATAAGACTTAATCTAACTAAACATGTCCGTGAACAAGTTGCTGGGTTAGGGTATGGCAACAGGCATACGCATGTTTAGGATTGGATTCAGGGAGAGCTTGGTACTTAAGCGGTCCAGTGGCCCACCTCCTCTTCGCTAGAATCCTACCTGGTGCGTAGGGTCTGTTCACTTTAGCCGCGAGGACTTGTTAACGGGCCAAAGTTCATAACTAAAACCCGAAAGGGACCCAATACCCTATCTTTGTAAAATTACTAATATACCCCTAGTTTTGTAAATTACCCAAAATACCCCCAGTTTGTGAAAATTATCGAAATACCCTAGGTCTGTGAAAATTTTTGAAATACCCTAGGTTTGTGAAAATTATAGAAATACCCCTAGTTTGCCAAACTACCAAAATACCCCTACTTTACAGAAATACCAGAATACCCCTATTGTGTAAAATCACCAAGATACCCTATTTTGTGAGATTACAAAAATACCCCTGTAGGGTAGAATTACGAAATACCCTTAGGGAGTAAAATGAAGAAAATACCCTTGTGTGACAAAGGTGAGTTTATGGATGTTACTCGTATGTTTGATGTATTTATGTGATACTCTACTTGGGATGCATATGGATGTTGAATGCATGTAGAACTAGGAGATATAGACTTGAGACTGAACCTCGTAGATATAATTTCGAATTCGAAAGAACTACTGTTGAAACTACTTTCCATAAGATTGTTCGTTATTAATCAGTGAAAGAAATTATTAATCCATAAAACTTTTAATCAGATAAAAGTGAATCGGTAGTATGAGTACAAGGGGACGAGGACATCCTGCGCGTGACCGTGGTAAGGGCAGGATGGCCTTGTCAGAACTAGTAGGATCTGGCCATGGTTCAGGAGACGAGATGCCAGTTCCACCAGCTGCGGAGGCAGAATTTTAAGACCAGACGACTGGAGATGATACGGTATCTCAGGTGATGTTACGGGTTTTAGAGAGAGTTGCTGGGTCAGGCATGGATATGGGAGCTCAGAAATCTGTGTCGGAGCGACTTAGAGCCAATGGGGCAGAAATGTTTAGGGGAATTTTTGGGATAGCCCCGAGTACAGCTGAGTATTGGTTGGAGGTGATTGAGCGCATAATGGATGATCTAGATTTCGCGAATAGGAAAAATTAAAAGGGGCTATATCTCTCTGCGAGATGAAGCGTATCAATGGTGGCATACGATTAAGGATGGTGCGGTGGCTGACCGTATCACCTGGGATTTCTTCAGAGTGGCGTTTTAGAGTAAATACATCGGGTCGAGTTATGTGGATGCGCAGCGCAGGGTATTTCTAAATTTGGTTAAGGGAAGTAGGTCAGTGGCTGCGTATGAAGCAAAATTCTTACGCCTTAGCCGTTATGCCCGAGGGATAGTGGCTACACAGACCATGAATGTTGTGTTCGATTTGAAGAAGGTCGAGGGATGATCTGCGTGCATTGATATCCCCGCAGCGGGAGAGGGAATTTGCTGTCCTTGTGGAAAAAGCTAAGATAGCTAAGGAGGTGAAGCGGACAAAAAAACTGAATAGGGATCGAGATAGGGGTGGAAGTAAGAGGAATTTTGGATCGTCAAGGGCATCCGGGCGTACTCAGAAAAGACTTAGGTTAGATGGGCCGATTTGGGGTGAGAGATCTGCTGCTACTAGCCAGGCACAGAGGTGTGCTCGATGTGGTAAATTCCATTCAGGTGAGTGTTGGTCAAGCAATGGGAAGTGTTTCAGGTATGGATCTACGGACCATCAGATTAGAGACTGTCCACAGCCACGGGGCAGTGTAGGGTCCGCAAGTCAGGGGAATACTCAGCTGGGTAGAGGAGGTCAGCAGCCGCAGAGAGGTCGTGGTCTAGTCAAGGGTGGTAACGATTTGATCGGTAGTGGAGCACCGTGCCGAGGGGCGTAAAGCACCGAGGCGAGACAACTAGGTTAGTCTATGCCGCCGAGAGAGGGAGGACGACCGGATGTCATAATCGGTACATTTTAATTTTGGTTTGCCTTACATCGCATTGATTGATATTGGGTCGACATTCATAATTTGCTAGTAGGATGTCTGGAACTTTAAGCATAGATTCTGAGATTTCCTCTAGGAAGATGACTGTAATTAGCCTATTAGGACACTCTGTGGTGGTAAATAAGCTTTATCGGAGGTACCTTTAGAAGATCAGGGAATAGTTTTCCTGACTGATTTGATGGAATTACCGTTCGGAGAGTTTGATTTAATTTTATGCATGGACTGTTGGTGAGGTATCAAGCTAATGTAGATTGTGTAGCCAAGCGTATGGTGTTAAAAACTCCCGAGGGTGGCAAAGTGTTGGTAATGGGTGAAAGGGGGAACTGTTTGTCGAATGTGGTGACCGCCCTAAGAGTAGAAAGGATGGTGAGGAAAGGATGCGAGGTAATTTTAATGTTTGTTCAGGCTCTAGAAGCTAAGGAACTAACTATCGGGGATGTTAGGACGGTGAAGAAATTTCCTGATGTTAACCTAGAAGAGCTTCCGGGATTACCTCTAGACCGTGAAGTGGAGTTTGGTATTGATCTTTTTCAGAACAGTGGCAGTATCTATCGCTCCATAAAGAATGGCACCGAAAGAGTTGGTGGAGTTAAAAGCGCAGATACAAGAGTTACTAGATAGAGGGTTTATTTGACCAAGTGTGTCACCTTGGGGAGCGTCGGTGTTATTCGTTAAGAAGAAGGATGGATCAATGCGTATGTGCATTGACTATTGCCAGTTGAATAAGTTGACAATCAAGAACAAATACCCGTTGCCGAGGATCAATGACTTGTTCGATTAGTTGAAGGGGGCTTCAGTCTTTTCAAAGATAGATCTGAGGTTAGGGTACCATCAGCTTAAGGTTAAGGAGGCGGATATTCATAAGATGGCTTTTAGGACTCACTATGGTCACTACAAATTCATGGTGATGCCATTTGGATTGACCAATGCGCCAGTAGCGTTTATGGACATGATGAACCGAGTGTTCCAACCCTACTTAGATCGGTTTGTCGTGGTATTTATAGATGACATCCTGGTTTATTCAAGATCGGAGGAGGAGCATGATTCACACCTTCGAGTGGGTTTGTAGATTCTGAGGGAGAAGCAGCTATATGTCAAATTCAGTAAGTGCAAATTTTGGCTAAGGGAAGTTACTTTTCTAGGCCACGTGGTGTCGGTAGAGGGGATTAGGGTTGACCCTCAAAAATTGAAGCGGTGTTGGATTGGAAGATGCCTAAGTCTGTAGCTGTATTCTGGATTTTTCTTGGTCTGGCCGGGTATTATAGAAGGTTTGTTGAAAGATTTTCGTTGATTGAGGCACCGTTGACTAAGTTGCTGCGGAAAGGGGTTCCGTTTGTTTGATCTGGTAAGCAGCAAGATAGTTTCAAGAGGTTAAAAAGGATATTGACGAGGCTCGGTGTTGATTCAGTCAAAGGCCGAAAAGGAGTTCGTGATTTACTGTGATGCTTCACACACGGGGCTGGGATGCGTATTGATGTAAGGTGGAAAGGTTGTTGTGTATGCATCTCGGCAATTAAGACCGCACGAATCAAATTATCCCACCCATGATTTGGAATTGGCGGCAGTGGTTTTTACCTTGAAGATCTGGAGACATTATCTATACGGGGAGAAATTCATCATTTATACCGATCATAAGAGCTTAAAATACCTTTTGACCCAGAAAGAGTTGAATCTAAGGTAAAGGAGGTGGATCGAGTTGTTAAAGGACTATGACTGTTCGATCGAGTATCATCCGGGTAAAGCTAATGTGGTGGCGGATGCTCTAAGTCGTAAAGTAGTCTCTGACTTGAGGGCAATGTTTGCTCACCTCAGTTTATATGATGATGGGAGTTTATTAACTGAACTTCAAGTGAAACCCTCTTGGGCAAGTCAGGTTAAGGAGAAGCAGCAGACCGATGAGATGCTAAAGGAGAAGTTTCAGGCAGGCTCAAGTGATGGAGCAACAAAATTCGGTGTGAATGAGGAAGGACTATTATGTTTTCGAGGAAGAATTTTCATGCCGAAAGATCATGAGTTGAGGCATAAGATTTTGTTAGAAGCGCATGGTAGTCCATACCCTATGCACCCTAGAGGGAGTAAGATGTATCGGGATTTGCGAGAACAGTTCTACTGGTTGGGTCTGAAGTGAGAGGTGATCGAATTTGTGAATAAGTGTTTGACCTGTCAGCAGGTAAAGGCAGAGCACCAGTTACCAGCAGGGTTGTTGCAGCCGGTGAAGATTCCACAGTGGAAATGGGAAAGAATCACAATGGACTTTGTTAGTGGGCTACTTATCACGCCTAGTAAGAAAGATCCGGTTTGGGTGATTGTTGACCGCTTGACGAAGTCTGCACATTTCATACATGTACGTGCCGATTACTCTCTGCAAAATTGGCTAGGTTATATATAGCGGAGGTAGTGAGGCTACATGGAGTACCGGTATCAATCATATAGGAAAGGGACCCGAGGTTCACGTCGCGATTTTGGAAGGCGTTGCATCAAGTGTTGGGTGCGAAATTAAATTTTAGTACAGCGTTTCATCCTCAGACCGATGGTCAGTCTGAGCGAGTAATTCAGATTTTAGAGGACATGTTGAGAGGTTGTGTCATTGATTTCAGGGGTAGTTGGGAAAAGTTTTTATCGTTGACAGAGTTTGCTTACAACAACAGCTACCAGTCTAGTATTCAGATAGTGCCCTATAAAGCATTGTACGGGCAGAGGTGTCGTACTCCTACCTGTTGGGCGGAGTTAGGGGAACGTCGAATTTTGGGCAAGAATTGGTTACCGAGACGGAGGAGAAGGTAGAGTTAATTTGGGCTCGATTAAAGGAAAGCGTCAGACAGACAGAAGTCCTATGCTGATTTGAAGCGTAAGGACATAGAGTTTGCAGTAGGTGACAGGGTGTTCTTAAAGGTGTCACCGTGGAAAGAAAGAGCTAAGGTTTAGGCAGAAAGGTAAATTAAGTCCCAGATTCATTGAACCGTACGGGTGATGAAATGGGTAGGACCGATAGCCTATCAGCTTGAGCTACCTTCAGAATTAAGCCAGATTCACGACGTATTTCATGTCTCTATGTTAAGACGCTATCGTTCAGATCCATCTCATGTGGTGCTTGTGGAGGAAATCGAAGTAAGACCTGACCTATCCTTTGAGGAGGAACCAGTGGAGATTCTAGATCATGATGTCAAAGTATAGCGAAGGAAAACAGTTCCATTGGTTAAGGTTCTGTGGTGGAATCACGGTTCTGAGGAGGCTACTTGGGAACTAGAGGAAGCAATGCGGCAGTAATACCCGCATATATTCTGACCAGGTAATTTTGAGGCCGAAATTCCTTTAAGGGGGTAGAACTGTCACATCCTGAATTTGTAGGGCTTTGCATTTGATGTGCTGTGATGTGTTGTTGTGCTTAATATGCTAGTTAGAGTGTTTTAGGGGTCTAGAATAGGCTCGGAGTTGGGCTGAGGCCTTAACAAAAATTTATTGTTGGGCACTCCAATGGAGAGCCAGCAGGGTTAGGACTTAAGAGATATAATTTGAACTTTAAGACACAAATGGGCTTGTGGCCCAGTGGAAGGTGGCATCATCACAGGGACTATAAGGTGGCGTGAAGAGGTCCAAGATTCGAGTCGCAAGTTACCCATTCATTTTAATTAATTTTCGCATTAGCAGGGAGTAGTAGTGGAGTTCGGCTTGAATGCTTGAAATTAGGGAACTGATTGAGGTGGAAATGCGGATAATGTGGTTGATAATGTGCTGATAAAGGGATGAGGAGATGGTGTTATCCATGTCACTTGTGGATGAAGGATCAGATGATGATAAGGGAGAAAGTTTAGGAGTTATTGGCTGATCAGGATGGTGGCTGAATTTCCAACTCTAAGGGGGAGGGGGAATCGATTTTGATTGGCTTAAGGGTGCCAAAATTTCCCTGTTGAGAGGATGGGTTTTAGTTTTCAACATAGGTATTTTTTGGCATTTGTTTAGTAAGTGCCGAAATTCTGTTTAAGTGAGGGGAGTACTTCTTCGTCTTCGGCACTTGGGTTCTTATTCTCTTTATCTCTTCTCTCATTTTCTACAAAAGCGAAACCCCTAATTCCATTCTCTCATCTTCACTTCTATGCTTATGCCAAAAGTCCCCTGTCCATTCTTTTTCTCTTGGCTGAATTCTTCATTAAGCCGAATCTCCATAGATCTCTTTGTATCATCTTCTCTTTTGATTTTCACAAAGGCCGAAACCTTCTAGGAATTACCAAATCCTCTGTGATAAGGTAAGTGACGATTTCCTTCATATTTCACCTTTCATTTTCGATTTTTGGAGGCCAAAGCCGAAAGGCTAATTAAGGTGGCAAGGTTATCTTTTGAGTAACGTTTTGACTATTCTTATGTCCTCATCTTGGGGCGACATTTCGGGAATCGAAGTAGATCGGATCATCTAGATCCCAAAAGCCAAAACTGCTAGTCTCTGAACTCTATCTCTTTCGGGATTTTAAGGTAAGGGTTCTCTTTAGATTTTTGTTAGGTCCGTGATCTTAACCCTTTGTTATGGATTAACAACCATATGTTATGATGGTAGCAACTGATAAGGTCTTTTGATGGAATCAAATGTTGATCAGGCGAAGGAAGGGATTGGACCCGTAAACCCAACCCCTAAGTTTAAGAAGCGTTCGGTGTCTGCCATCAGAGATTGGCCACTGGGTTGTGGATCGGCTACAGAACAAAATCGTAGGTAGTTAGTAGTCATATCGGCTACTGACAGTGTCGACATAGAAAGTATCATTTTATCTGTAATCAGGTGTGTAGATCTTTATCACATTAGTTTCTGTATTATACCTGTTATGGGCTGAAAAGCCAGAAAAGGCTGTATGGACAGTCGAATAACTAGTAGGGGTTAGGCAAGGGATGCCAGGTACGAAAACATAGCAAATTCTCTATGTGTATCGATGTATGTGATAACCTGTTATCTTGTAGATGGTATATTGTTCTTGCTTTTGCATGTATGTATGCATGGCATGGGGTTAATATGCTGAAGGGTAAGAGCATGCTTAATAGGTCAATTAGTGATGGTGGCTCTGCCACAATTGATTATAAGGTCACATGGTGATCGGTGGCTCTGCCACGTTTGATTTTAAGGTCACATAGTGATCGGCATTATAACTGACAGCAGACAACTATCAAGATGGCGTGTAGCGGATGGAGGGTTGATTGTAGAAATCTCCACGGTGTGATGGCTGGTAAGGGTTGGCGTGTAGAGGATGGAATTTTAGGTTGGGTTGGGTCATATCGCATGTACTTGTTTTGTTGTCATTATGTGCAGGCTGAGGCCCAGTATGCAATTGTGGGCCTCAACTCGTTTATGTGGTTCAGGGATTTGCACACTGAGTCTTGGTGACTCACCCTTTGTTTTTCTCAACTTTTCAGATGAGCAGTAGATCGTGGATACGGGAGCCGAGGCGGACTCGAGGGGCTATAAAGTCTTTTATTTAAGTAAACTTATTTCCGGTTTTTCTTTAGTTTTAAATTTTGGGTTTGTTTTCATTAGCATGTAATAAGGCCTCTTAGCTTAAATTTTCGGTTTCTAGTGGCTAATGATTATGGATTAGAAATTTATATTTTAAGGACTTAATCATAAGAAGTACTAAAAATGGGAGATTCAAACACGCTTAACACAAAACAACGGTTTTCATAAAAAAAACACTAATTTAACGATATCAGAATAAAATAAACTGAGATCTTCGAACGCAACAAAGCAAGTTTCCAACACATAGTGCAACCGAAAAATTATTTTTTTCAAATCCATGTTTTTTTCTAAGTAACTAGAGAATTTGAACTTTAACATTCGACCTGTAGCATGCCAGATCTGGTTGTAGCGTTTGGGCCGGGTTTGAGGTGTTGCACTTCCACTTTATCAAGGAACCCGTTCTCCATAACCAGCTTTCTAACTTAGAAAATGATCGTGAATCGACACCTCTTAATGTATGAAATGATGTGCACAAATAAGACACAAAAAATTAGCACCGCAGAATAAGATATAAAGCAAGTAAAATATGATGTTATGTAATGCATGAATGCAGAGAAAGAGAGGTGTTGATTCTGAATTCAGTTACATTAGAAAAACTTTTTTAGAAAACAAATTTCTTTACATAAAACGGATCGCATACACGGCCTTGTCCTCATAGTCCAAGTGAAAACATGAATCCCTTCTTCGTAAAAGTCAAGTCTTGCAAACTTCTAATAAATGCCTCCTCTAGCTCCTAAGTAAAAAGGGATTGGTGGCGACTCCCATTTTCGTTTTTAAAAGTTGACCCTCGTTTTTATAAAAATTTAAAAATGGTTTCGACACATATAATATACAATTTCAATATTAACAATTGACAAAAACAACACAAAAGATATACACAAAATAAAGGATGAAAATAAAAGCAAACGGTATGAAAATATCAGCAACAGATGAAACAATTTAAAAAGGTTTGAAACAAACAATGTAACAAAAAACAATATAAGTACGGAAAATATAACTATAGTAAGTAAATCTTTTAGCTAATAATATATATATAAAATAGGTTTCAATGAAATATTATAAATAGCAATAATATAAAGAAATTTAAAAAAATTACAAAACAATTTTAAAACAAGATAATATATAAAATATTTTAAAATAATTAATTAAAACAACTTAAACTAACACTTAAAATCTTCATTTACTAATATATAAAAAGGAGTTTGCCATGAATAATATATATATATATATATAAACGTGGAACATTTTAATGAAAATAGAATGCAAGATCTTGACATTAATAATTATAAAACAATTTTAAAATGACTAATACATAAAAACTTAGCATAGGTAATATATAAAATAATTTAAACTAACTAATATATATATATATATATATATATATGAATGTTCAAAGTAAATAATATATGAATTTAATGTAAATAATATACATAAAAGAAATTAGAATGAAAATAGTTGCAATAGATAATATAGAATTATTTAAAATAAAATATAATAATAAGACAAAGAAATGACAAATAAGCAAATAAAAACAGATTAAGGGCAAATTTAAAAGTAAAATAAGTTCGGAGTCTAAATGCTAAATATTAAACCAATGAGGGGACCTAAATGGAATGCGCGCGCGAAGAATAGGGGCTGAATGGGTAATTACTCGAACCCTTAAAAAGCGTCGTTTCAGCTCAAACCCAAATGAATCAGAAGCAAAAATCAAGGGGCCAAATTACCAAATAAAGAAAAATGCAGGACCACATTGCATCATACTGTGAAAGCGGAAGGGTCTACTGCACAAATATCCCTTCACCGTAAAAATGCGCGGATCCTGAGGGTTCAAGTCGGGTCAACCCAATCCAACTCAAACGACGCCGTTTTGAAGCTATTGCAATTAGCCTTAAACGACGTCGTATCTCTCGCCTATAAAAGGTAAAATTTGTTTAAAAAAATCATTTGATGTTTGATTTAAAAAAAAAAAAAAAAAGCAAAAGGGGAGAAGGTTGATTTTCTCTCTGGTTCCCCGATTCCAGGCCATCGGGCCACCGTGGCGGCCGTCAATCACCATTAACTGCGTCACCGTCCACGGTGGTTGGAGGAGACCAAAAGAAGCCCGTTTCGACCTCTTTACTCCCCCAAACCCAGATCTAACCTTCAAACACTCAAAACCCCTCAAAAAAATCGAAAGAAGTAAAAAAAACACTTCGGTTTCGGCTCCGATAGTCACAAAAGGTGAAAGCTTATATTTTTTCGTATATCTATATATATGTAACGTATATTCGAAATGAAAATAGATTGAAAAATGGACCGAAAAAATATACCTTTTTGCTATTTCTGTCTTCAAAAAATGTAACCTGTTACAGTGGTTCTATTCGACTTTTTATAGCCCGAAATAAAAATACAAAAAGTCCCTCTCTTTTTTTTTTTTTCTGCTGTATATTGCTATTGTTGTTGTTATTCTTTTCTTTTTTCGCAGGTACAACGGTGTACGACGATGACGTGGCGCTGGTACGGAGGCTATGGAGGCGTGCGTGGTGGCGCACGTGGAGGCTCTGGAAACCCCTAGGGTTTCTGAGATCCACATTCTGTTTGGGCCATTTGGGCCAATTTTGGGATTGGGTTATTGGGCTTATTTTGGGGTTGAACTTTGGACTATTGGATTGTTAATTGTTAACTTTTAAATTTTTGTTATTTTTGTGTTTAATTTTTTTAATCAGGCCCGCATAAATTGGGTCTTACAGCTAATATAAAAAATTATTTAACATTTTTAAAATGGAATATATAATTGGTATACAACATATAATTTGATTGAATAAACATTTAACTAATTGATTACTAATATATAAAATGATTTGATATTTATAAAATCAAAATAATTAATTAATTTAAAACATAATATTTGATTGAGTAAACATATAAACGACTGAATTGAAATTCTCTAAACCAAAAAATATAAATGATGTACAACATATAATTGGAAGATTGCTAATATAATTGAATGAATTGAATATTGCAAAACCAAAATATACAACATATAAGAGGCCTATGAACATATAAATTAGACGATTCCTAAATATAAAAAAAATGAGCAAAAATAAAAAATAAATATATTGAAGTTAATATGCAGCCATGTCAAATTGGTTGCAACCAAAAATGTTTTAATACACTGCAGTTTCAATATTCAGTTAATTAGCTTCTTTTTTACGGTATGGTAAAATAAATCGTTTATAACCATTTCAAATTAACTGCAAAGCAGTTTCAATGTTTCATATATAATGCTTGAAGCTAATATATATTACAGGATTCACACACTGAGAGGGATTTACGTTTTATCCATTTAGTTTGAGTTTTGTTTTAAATAAAATTTTATATTTGGTAATTGGGTATTTATTTAGATAGTTGGATTTATACGTGGAGTTGAGTTGGTTGAATTTTATGAGTATTCAATATTTGAATATTAAATATTTATTTGTGTTTGATATGGATATGAGTTTTGGGTTTATTAATTAAAAATAATAATTAATATTTTTCGTTTGAAAATTCAAAATAAAAAATCGATTGGATAATCGATTGCCCAAACCGATTTATTTTGGTTTAATCAATTAATTGACTTTTTGCTCACCCTTACTCTTGTGTGTGTTGAATTTAGGCTTTTTTTGTTGTTGATGAGGAAGTCAAAACCCGTGGGTGTCATCTTAAAGCAAACTTTAGCCCGTCAATCTCCTTTCCCTCTTCTATAAGTCTTGCGGTATCATTGAAAAAGAAACATAAAAATAAGTAAATAAATAAATCATTCAAAAAACAACTCTCTAGCTCAAAGTCCTCTTTTATGTAATCCTCTCACGAACATTCCCCTACATGCAAAGGTTCTACTACTCAATTATTCTATTCATTGTTTTTTTTTTTTCATAATTCATAAATTAGTGGTATAATAGTTGTGATTAGTTTTTGTAGCTAAGACTATGTTATTGTGTTTTTATCAAATGTTGAAATTAAATTTCTAAGTGTTTTTGGAGCTAATGTTATCTTATTATTGTTTTTCAATTGTTGAATATGTTCTATGTACTGTATAAGAAAGTTGTGTTATTTATATGGTTTCCATTAATGTAGTAAGTTAGTGTTAATTTTGTTATATTCTTTGTTATTAAGAATTGTTGAAATCATCACAATTGAGATGTTATTATTCTTGTTACTTTGGTTGAATATGTTCTACGTATAGTATAAAGAAGTTGTGTTATGTGTATGTTTGATATTGTAATAAGTTGATAATTTGTTTGGATTCTTTGTTGTTAAGAATTGTTGAAATCGATAAAACTTCTTTTGTAATATTTGAAATATAATGTTTGGTGGTCTCAAGATGACAAATTTATTCTTGAGACAAATCCTTTTGAAAAATATATGTATTTAAATGATGATGGAGTCATATTCCAATCCTACACCACCTTTAAGAGTAATGCTTCCTTAGACAACATGGAAAGGAGGATTTTGAGGAAAATCAAAGTTTGAAGTATTAAATGCATATCCAACATGAAGTACAGTAAGATGGATCTAACAATGTTAAAGCACAAATGAAAAAAAATAAAATAAAATAAAAATCTTTAAAAATATATTAAGTAAAGAATTCATGGAAACAATGCAAATAATAAAAAATATTTTTCATGCATGAATAAAATTCTTATAAATATTTTAGTATATATATGAATTGTATGAATGTTAGAAAAATTCAAATAATAAAACAATTCAATCAATAGTTGTATGGTGATAGATTTTATAATTTTATAATTACAATGATAATTTTTCAATTCTTTTGGTTCAGTTCAATTCGATTATTTTTATTTTGGCAATAGAATCGATTGATTTGTTTTAATTCAATTTTGATAGATTAATTGGTTTATCCAGTTATTGATATATAAAAACTAAACCATCGAATACACACCCCTACACAAGAGTCAAGATACTATACCATCATGTCAACTCCCCGTCTATAAGACTATAACTACAAAGTATATGATTCTTAAAGAAGAATTTTGAAGGGTTGTCAACTTGGGTGTTGAGTTTATGATAATATTTTTTTCATCGTTACTAAATAATAGGACAATAAATTGGCTAATTTACTAAAATATACTAAATTTTAAAAAAATACGGAAAAAGGCCGAAAATTTAATTATTTACCAGAAAATGCAATTTCCCTGCAAAATGCGTCCACGTCAGCGCGTTTTAGGGGGATGTAGAGAAAGCGCGTCCACGAGGGAGCGCTTTTGCCACATCAGCAAAAAACGCGACCTTGAAGGCGCGCTTTGCTGATGTGGCAAAAGCGCTGCCTCGTGAATGCGCTTTTGCCCTCCCCCCCGAGGGGCTTCTCAGTTGTTTTTAGTGTTAGGGTATGAGTTTTTAGGGTTTAAGGGCTACGGTTTAGGGATTTTTAGGGTCTTAAGTTTTAGGATTTTTAGGAGAAAATTAATGGACTAGATTTTAGGGTTAATTAATTAGAATAATTTTAAGTTTAGGGTTTTGGGAAAAATATATCAACAAAATAAAATTTATTTGAATTTTTTTTACAGTTGTATCTAGCAAGATAATTTTGAGAAGACGTTTCTAAACTAATAGTGACCAAAACGCTTCAAGTAGGATGCACTATCAGCAAGAATACTGAAAAAAGCTCCCACGTGGACGCTCTTTTGCTACAGTAGTATCTAGTAAAATAATTTTGAGAAGACGTTTCTGAACAAATAGTGACCAAAACGCTTCAAGCAGGATGCAATATCAGCAAGAGTACTGAAAAAAGCTCCCACGTGGACTCTCTTTTGCTACTGTAGTATCTGGTAAAATAATTTTGAGAAGACGTTTTTGAACAAATAGTGACCAAAATGCTTCAAGCAGGATGCAATGTCAGCAAGAGAACTGAAAAAAGCTCCCTTGTGGATGCTCTTTTGCTACAGTAGTATCTGGCAATCCTTAGACTATAAATTAGCCAAATTTCATTCTCAGGTTGCATAACAGAAATTGAGGCAAAAGTAAAATAGAAACTGAAGATGAGTGAACGTATTAATGCTGTTATTTACTACGATGGTGAGGTTTGTGACACCAAAACAAGTGTTGTTTTTTTATCGAAGAACACAGCGCGACTAGGTTTTAATCGAAAAATAGATTTGACAGAACTTCGTAAAAAAAATTAGGTGTAAAATCTTTGGAACAACGCCAATGAAAGTTTAGTCTATTAAGTATAGATTTTGCGCTTCAGTTGATCCGGTGAGATATGACTCATTCCACATCAAAGGTCCTCGGAGCTTGGAGGCAATAGTGGAGACTCATCTTGCTAGTGGAACACCTTATCTTGAGGTATATGTACAATTTTCATCACCAAGTGATCTTCCTTCGACTTCAACATCTACTGTTGTTCGAGGGGAATACACGACCCCAAGCCGACACTCTGTTAGTGGGAGGCAGAATACGGAAGTGCCCGTGTTTGGTTGTAGTATGGAAAACACAACCTCTGCACGACACTTGGTTGGTGGATGGGACATGCATATCCTTCCTTCGACGTTCGATGCTAGAAATACGTATTGGAGAACGTCATCAACTTCTAGTGGTTGGCAATCCACATATGATTGGGAACATTATGAAAGTTGTTTAAGAAGGGATAATGTACTCCCCACGACATCCACCGGCGATGGTCCATCATTCATTGTAGATGATGGTGGGTCGAATGATGAGTCCGATGTTGATCCACCTCGAGAGCCCGGGCCTGATGGTGCAGAAGTTGCATTATTTTCTGAATTGGAGCCTATTCCAATCGTATCTGAAGATGTTGAAGGCGGTTCAGATGAGGAAGAAGAAAATCTACTATTTAAGGCGTACTAGCCTCCAGCCTACATGCATAATGTCAATCTATCTCAAGACGATGCATTGGAGTTTCCTAAACTACCACACAGAACACATGACCGTACAAGTTCGTCGTTGGATTCGGGCGAATTAAAAGTTGGTAAAGAGTTTTCCAACAAGGATACTTTTCTTGGTGCATTGAAACAATATAGCATCAAGAATGAGGTTAACTACAACGTGGTTAAATCCAAACTCAATAAGTACGAGGCGAAGTATGTAGTGCAAGACGGTACATGTTCATGGAAAATCATGGGCTCGTTGAGGAAAAGGACAGGCTTGTGGGAGATCAAAAAGTACAAAGGTCCACATACATGTCTTATCGGTACAGTATCACTAGGTGTTCAAGGTTTTTGAATAATACTAATATTACGTAATGTTGCATTATTTAACGTACTTCATTGACAAGTGTTTCACAAGATCATCCGAAGATAGATTCAAAGATGTTGGTTGACTTAATAATACCGACGGTGAAGGCAGATCCTAAGACTACAGTGCCAGCCTTAATTGGCAATATTCGTAGCCAATGGGGTACACGCCCTCTTACCGGAAGACTTGGATAGCCAAGCAGAAGGCGTTGGAAAAGTTGTATGGTCGATGGGCGCTTCATATAATGAAGTGTGACAAGTGGTGTCAGTCTTTGGAGAGATATGTTCGCAAAGATAATGCACCTTGAAATGGAATCGGCGTACTACAGTGATCGATTGCTTCGTGGATGCCAAGTGTTCAAGCGTCTGCTCTGTACATTTAAGCAATGCCGAGATGCATTTATATACTACAAGCCATTGGTACAAATTGACGGTACCTTTATGTATGGTAGATATATGCATCGGCTATTGCTAGTCGTAGGTACGTGATGGCGATGAGAATCCTTCCAATTACGTTTGTAATAACACCAGGGGAGTCAACTGATGACTGGGATTTCTTCCTATCTAGATTAAGGAGGCATGTCTGCCCCCAACTTGATATATGCATTATATCAGATCGGGGCCCTGGAATACTAACCGTAATAGAGCGACAGGGAAGCTTGTGGCATTGTACACACCATCGATATTGCCTAAGGCATGTTACGTCCAACTACCATGGGCAACATCGACCTACAAGTCAACGACGGCAAGTGACCAATATGGGTATGTAATATGTATTAATATAATTTTGTTTGTAATATTCAATTTATTCTTAATTGAAGAGTGGTATGTAATATTCACTATCAACTTATATTGGTAGGGTGCGAGGTCAATAAGAACCGTTTTCAGGATATGTTAGTGAGTTTGGGATCAGTTAACGAAGAAGGCGCAAACTACCTATGCTATATTCCTTTTGAACAGTGGACACAAGCATACGACGGCGGCCTACAATATGGTCATATGACCTCAAACCTGGCCGAATGCATAAATTCTGTTCTAAAAGGAACGCGTCATTTGTCGATAACATCGGTTGTGCGAGAGACATATTTTCATTTAACAACGCTATTTTCGACCCGAGCAGCGAGTTATAAAGGCTAAATGCAAGGAGGCCATGTATGGTGCGCGAAGGTCTTGCTAGAAATTAACAAGGGGAAGGCATGGGCCAGCACCATGCATACAGTGTATCACGATCGCGACAATCTATGGTTTCATGTGACGGAGTTTGACAGATCGAACCAAGGTATTGTTGGCGGGCAATATCGTGTACACTTAAGAAATAGGACCTGCGGCTGTGGGATATTTGATGCACTTCATTACCCATACGCTCATGTACTTGCAGCTTGTTAGAATCTTCGACTGGATCCCATGAGCTATGTCGACAAAGTGTATAAAATAGAAAACATGTACAACGTGTGGAGGCACGTATTCCCACCAGTCCCAGATGAATGTAAGTGGCCGTCTGTATTGCTTGCACCATATAAGCTGTTACCGGATAGACAACTACGGCGCAAACTAAAATGTCGACCTTGCTCGACTAGAATACGCAACAATATGGATATCCGAGAAACGGCCAACCAACGGAAGTTATACGGATGGTGTAGGAACCCAGGCCATACATCTCACTCGTGTCCAAATCGGAATAGTTGATAGTCTTCTTATCATTTTTGTCTCTTGGTGGCTATGTAAATTCTATTTATTTCTTGATGAAAATGGTGAACTTTTGTAGAAGGACTAAGTTGCAAAACAAAATAAAAAATAAAAAAATTACATTAAAAAATCTTGGACTTTTATTTTATTAAAGATATAAAATTAAATTACAATAAAAAATAAACAAATTATTTTATTTTATTAAAGATATTAAAATTAAATTAAAAAATAAAACAACTTTTATTTTATTAAAGATAGTAAAATTAAATTACAAAAAAAAATTTTATTTTATTAAAGATATTAAAATTAAATTAAAATAAAAATAAATAAATTCTTTTATTTTATTAAAGATATTAAAATTAAATTATAAAAAATTAAAAAACAATTTTTATTTTATTAAATATATTAAAATTAATTTACAAAAAAACAAATTTTATTTTATTAAAGATATTAAAATTAAATTACAAAAAATAAAAACAACTTTTATTTTATTAAAGATATTAAAATTAAATTATAATAAAAATAAAAATAACTTTTATTTTATTAAAGATATTAAACTTAAATTACAATAAAAAATAAAAAATACTATTTAATCAATGTTGGTGCTTATTTAATCGAGGCCACATGGGAGTCTTTGGGCAGATTCTGTACCGGATTCCTCCTTCTTCTAGCTTCCATGGAGTTGTGGAACCTCAGCGGGATTCAGTTCCTCCAAAGAGAGTCTTGTTGTGGGTGTTGGGAGGATGACCCACCTTGATAAAATAATAACTGCGGAGGTGTTTGCATAAACCATGGCGGGGGTGTCTGAATCCCATAAAGTGAAGGAGACTGGTAAAAAGAAGAGCTCCCTGACGGTTCCTCGTGCGATCCCTTATGCGATGGCGGCCTCAAGATCGGCTGGCCAGTCAGAGTAGTCGGGAATAGACTCGAACCGGGCCATGCATTCCAACCTGCCGTGGGACTGGGAAAAGGAAACATGTAAGGGTTAGAATACATATAAGGACTAGGGTACGCACTTGGCATAATCTGAAAAGTCCATGATGTGGGTGTCGTAGGCTGAAGTGTTAGGCTCGGTGACTGTGTGGGAGCTGTTGATGGGCCCTGTGGTTCTGTCGGTGCTGTTGATGGTTCCGTCTCATCACCCCTTCTCCTTGGATTTAAAAGGCCTCGTGGGTCCCTTTGTTCATGAAGTTGTTGTCGCCTCTCCTCTTTCGACAATAAATACGGCTTGTCATGGATCCTAAACCATGGCATATATTCTGGCACGCAAGCTAACTCAGGAATGATGATCGGTTCCCGAGTAGGTATATTGTAACATCCTGAAATTGGGCCCAATAGGCCTTGAGAATGGGAACGTTTAAAATTTTTGAGATGCATGTAGCACTTAGAATGTTATGGTAAGGTATTAATGGGCTTGTGCATTGTGTGTAATGTTATGTTTAATATGTTAATTTGAGGTTTTGGGTCAAAATTTCGGCAGCCAAGGTGAGCTAAGGGGGGACAGCACAAGGCTATAATTTAGGGATTATTTTTGTTTAATTAATGAGGATAACAAGCTGATAAAATAAAGGGAGAGTTGGTGCAAATGTGGCCTCTTATGGATGAGTGTTTTGATAGGGATAAGGGATAGAAGGATAGAGGAGAAAAGATAGGAGTTATCTTCGAGTACGAGTTGGCGAAATTCCATCCCCTAGAGGGTGCTCAAATTCCTATAAATAGGGGTACCTCTTCAATTCCGGCATTTTGAACCCCATTCTCTTCTCTCATCTTCGTGCCAAAATTCTCGTTCTTTTGGTAATCTCTTTTCTTTTGATTTCTTCCGAAAGTCAAACCCTAAGTATTCTTTCTCTCTACTTTCTTTTCACTTTCCTTCTAAGTCAAACACTTCACTCGGTTTTTCTAAAAGCCGAAAATGCATCAGTTCATCTTTTTTGGGATTTTCATAAAAGCTGAAATCGCTAGATCTCATCTCCTGTGGTTGTCGAATCCTCTTTAATGGAGTCTGCTTGTGCCAGAATCTAAAAAAAATAATAGGTAAGTGTTGATTTCAGGATTTCAATGTTCTTTCGTCTTTTCAAAGTTCTTAGCTGAATGGCTATTAGAAACTAATCTCTTATTTCACACTTCTTTTCGGCATTCCGGGATTTGAAGAAGGAGGCCAATTGCATAGATCTCTAAGTTATAGAATCGTGTTACTTTCGAGATTTCAAGGTAAGAGGATTTGTTTATTTATAGATATAAAATCGGGTAGAATACTAACCATGGCCGAATATAAGAGAGGGCATATTTTCACAGTTTTTCAGCTTTTAAGCAAAGTTATAGATTGAGGATAATAGATCCGGATATCAAGGACATCGACTAAGAATATTGGATTTCGCGATATTAGGTGTGTAATACTTCCCCACCATTTAGATCTGATTATTAATATATATATATATATGTTCATAAGTTTTATATGTTACGTAAAAGCCGAAATCTCAAATTTAAACAACGGACCACCAGGTTAGTAAATAATCTGATTATATGCTACAAGTAAATTGTTGTACATGTTTGCATGGGTTGGGTGATGAAAGGAGGAAGTATATGTATATGTATATGTGTAGTGATTTTTACCATGATTTACTGTAGCGGCTAATGCCGTGATCTGTTATAAAGGCTTCAGCCAATATATGTTGATGAGTAGCATGACTGCCATCTTGGCATGTAGCGGTGTGGGTTGATTGTAGAAATCCCCAATGGTGTGTTGGTTGGTTCGGGGGCGTGTAGCGGATGGAAACCTAGGCAATTGGGTTGGGTTTTGCATATTATTTGTTTCCATATAAATGAAATTATTATTATGTTTTATGAGGCCCAAATCTAGGGGTGCATGAGGGTTGCACACTGAGTCTCGCGACTCACCCAGTTAAACTAACCTTTCAAGTGACAATTAATGCATCGGACTGGGCCGGAGTGGAGCGCAAGGTGGCCATGCAAAAACACATGTGGATCCGGCGAAAAGTTTTCCTTTATTAGTTTTTTTTAAGTATTCTATGTTATTGATTTGAACTACGTTGTAATAAGGCCATGGGCCACTAGTTTACCTTTTTGTTTTGTTATAGGCCTTTATTGTTTATTTTTATTTATTTTAAAAATAAGACATGTAATCCAGTTTTAGGCTTTTGATTATT
This sequence comes from Gossypium rotundifolium, assembly GCA_025506655.1. Lineage (NCBI taxonomy): Eukaryota > Viridiplantae > Streptophyta > Magnoliopsida > Malvales > Malvaceae > Gossypium > Gossypium rotundifolium. The sequence continues at coordinate 12,217,981 of CP106733.1, forward strand.
AGGCATATTTTATATAAATTATATTTGGGCTTTCCGTCAACACGATTAGTTTTACTAAAATTTTCTTAGTGACATACCAGATCTGATTGTAGTGTTTGGGCCGAGTTTAGAGTGTTACAAATTGGTATCAGAGCCCAGTTCAAAACTCAACTTTGGGTTTGGGGCTCAAAACATTTTCTACAAATGGTTTTTTTGAAACATGCATATTTAAAAATGGTACAGGGTTTGTTCTCGGCATGGCACCTGCGTCTCCGGCCCAAGTCCGCTAGGTAAGTATTCAGAACTCCTTGTGTGATATATATATGAATATGGGCTTGATGGGTTTTATGGGACGTAGGTTAGAGTAGTTAGAATTTGATGGACTATAGGCTTAGGTTAAACAACTTCTCAAAATTACATAAGACTTAAATTATCCAAACAAATCCTGTGAACTGATCACTGACTTAAGGTGTAGCAACAGGCACACGCATGTCTAGGAATGGATACGGTGAGAGCTTGGTATTTAAGTAGTCCTAGTGACTCACCTCCTCTTCACTGGAATCCTACCTAGTACATGGTGACTGTTCACCTTAAGCCATGTTAGGGTGTGGTAATGGCTATACGCATGTCTAGGAGTGGATACAGGGAGAGCTTAGTATTTAAGCAGTCCTAGTGACTCACCTCCTCTTCACTGGAATCCTACCTGGTGCGTAGTGACTGTTCACCCTAACCATGAGGACGTGTTGACAGGCCAAAACCTATAACTAAAACCCGAAAGGGACCAGCCACCTTGTTTTGTACAACCCTAAAGTAAACCTTGGTTTTGAAATCACTAAAGTACCTTTGATTCGTAAAAATTTCCCGATTTGAAAAATAACCAAAATACCCCTGATTTGCAAATTGACCAAATTACCCCTGACTTGTAAAATTACCAAAATACCCTCGGTATGAAAAATTATTGAAATACCCTCGATATGAAAAATTACCAAAATACCCCCGAATTGAAAATTACCAAAATACACTTATTTCGTAAAATCACCTTGAACCATATTTTGGAAAATTATGAAAATACCCCTGTAGGTTAAAATTACGAAAATACCACTGGGTAGTGAAATGACAGAAATACCCTTAGGTGATGGATGCTATTTGTATGTTGGTGTGTATGGATGTTGAATGTGCATGGTTCCTAGAATTAAGAAGACCAAACACAGAGATAGGTTTGAATTGAAAGAACTACTTTTAAAACTATTATTCATAAGACTGTTCGTGGTTAATCAGTGGAAGAAAACTAATAATACATAAAATTCTTAATCAGATAAACGCGAATCGGTAGTATTAGTACAAGGGGACGGAGATGCTCCAGAAGCGAATAATGGTGCATATCCTACCATAGTATACTAAGTGTTAATTTGCTTTGTAATTAGAGTGCGCAGCGAAAGCATATTGATGAGACTTAGGTAGTACGATTACTAGTTAGTCAAAAATTTCGAGGACAAAATTTCTTTAAGGAGGGTAGATTTGTAACATCCTGAAATTGGGACCAATAGACCTTGAGAATGGAAACGTTTGAAATTTTTGAGATGCGTGTAGCACTTAGAATGTTATGGTAAGGTATTAATGGGCTTGTGCATTGTGTGTAATGTTATGTTTAATATGTTAATTTGAGGTTCAGTTGGGCCCAAAGATTTGGGTCAAAATTTTGGCAGCCAAGGTAAGCTAAGGGGGGACGGCACGAGGCTATAATTTAGGGATTATTTTTTTTTAATTAATTAGGATAACAAGCTGATAAAATAAAGGGAGAGTTGGTCCAAATGTGGCCTCTTATGGTTGAGTGTTTTGATAGGGATAAGGGATAGAAGGATAGAGGAGAAAAGGTAGGAGTTATCTTTTGAGTATAGAGTTGGCCGAAATTCCATCCCCTGGAGGGGGTGCCTAAATTCCCTATAAATAGGGGGTACCTCTTCAATTCTGGCATTTTGAACCCCATTCTCTTCTCCCATCTTACGTGCTCAAATTCTCGCCTTCTTGGTAATCTCTTTTCTTTTGATTTCTTCCAAAGTCAAACCCCTAAGTATTCTTTCTCTCCACTTTCTTTTCACTTTCCTTCTAAGCCGAAACACTTCACTCAGTTTTTCTAAAAGCCAAAAATGCATCAGTTCATCTTTTTCGAGATTTTCATAAAAGGCAAAATCGCTAGATCTCATCTCCTGTAGTTGCCGAATCCTCTTTAATGGAGTATGCTTGTGCTGGAATCTAAAAGAAACAATAGGTAAGTGTTGATTTCAGGATTTCAATGCTCTTTCGGCTTTTCAAATTCCTCAGCCAAATGGCTATTAGAAACTAATCTCTTATTTCACCCTTCTTTTCGGCATTCCGGGATTCAAAGAAGGAGGCCAATCACATAGATCTCTAAGTTATAGAATCATGTTACTTTCGGGATTCAAGGTAAGAGGATTTGTTTATTTATATATATAAAATCGGGTAGAATACTGACCATGGCGAATATAGGAGAGGCATATTTTCACGCTTTTTCACTTTTAAGCAAAGTTATAGATTGAGGATAATAGATCCGGATATCAAGGACATCGACTAAGAATATTGGATTTATGATATCGTGTGTGTAATACTTCCCACCATCTAGATCGATTATTAATATATATATATGTTCATAAGTTTTATATGTTACGTAAAAGCCGAAATCTCGGATTTAAATAGCGGACCACCAAGTTAGTAAATAATCTGATTATATGCTACAAGTAAATTGTTGTACATGTTTGTATGGGTTGGGTGATGAAAGGAGGAAGTATATGTATATGTATATGTGTAGCGTTTTTACCGTGATTTACTGTAGCGGCTAATGCCGTGATCTGTTATAAGGGCTTCGGCCAATATATGTTGATGAGCAGCATGACTGCCATCTTGGCGTGTAGCGGTGTGGGTTGATTGTAGAAATCCCCAATGGTGTGTTGGTTGGTACGGGGGCGTGTAGCGGATGGAAACCTAGGCAATTGGGTTGGGTTTTGCATATTATTTGTTTCCATGTAAATGAAATTATTATTATGTTTTATGAGGCCCAAATCTAGTGGTGCATGAGGGTTGCACACTGAGTCTCGCGACTCACCCAGTTAAACTAACCTTTCAGGTGACAATTAGTGCATCGGACCGGGTCGGAGTGGAGTGCAAGGTGGCCATGCAAAAGCACATGTGGATCCGGCGAAAAGTTTTCCTTTATTAGTTTTTTTTTTAAGTATTCTATGTTATGGATTTGAACTACGTTGTAATAAGGCCATGGGCCTTTAGTTTACCTTTTTGTTTTGTTATGGGCCTTTATTGTTTATTTTTATTTATTTTAAAAATAAGACATATAATTTAGTTTTAGGCTTTTGATTATTAGGCATATTTTATATAAATTATATTTGGGCTTTCCGTCAACACGATTAGTTTTACTAAAATTTTCTTAGTGACATACCAGATCCGATTGTAGTGTTTGGGAAGGGTTTAGGTGTTACAAATTGGTATCAGAGCCCGGTTCAAAACTTGGCTTTGGGTTTTGGTCTCAAAACGTTTTCTAAAAATGGTTTTTTTTGAAACATGCATGTTTAAAAATAAAAAAAAAGTCAGAAAATGAGACATCGCAATTTAATAGGGAGATGAAGATAGAAATCGATAGGAAGAAAAATAAAGAAAATTAATAGTGGGAAACAATAATAAAAATAAAAAAAAGTCAGAAAATGAGAGAGGTTTTTGGGAAAAGATAAAAATCAAAAAGAAAATAAATTAAATAAAAATTAGCAAAAATCCTCATTCCGTATACTAACAATATATCCCACCAAAACCGACATAAGATTCTCATCCAACAACCTCAGAGTTCTATTTCCACCTAACCTCTATCAGACAACCGAAATAAAAATTAAAACTTACACTCGCCTAGAAATTCGAACACAAGACCTCCAACACACTAAATCCTTACCACTCGAACCAATAGGCTCATTCTGATATAAGTTAACAAGCAATATTATGTAAGCCCACCCAACAAGGACAAGGCTTGATTCAAAAATAACAATTTTTTTCCAAATGTAGGACAAGAACCCAAGACCTCATATACACACCTAGAACACTTAGCCACTGAAGCATATACCAATTTGTGTTAGATTTAAAAAAAAAGACTTAAATTATTAAAGGCGTTACAACTCTACCCCCTAAAAGAAATTTCAGCCTCGAAATTTACCTGATCATAACAGATGAGGATACTACTGCAGCATCGAGTCCTCAGGTTCCCACGTCGCTTCCTCAGTGCCATGATTCTGCCACAGAACCTTAACCAATGGTATGGACTTCCTACTCAGAACATTAATATCTCAATCCAAAATCTGAATAAGCTCCTCCGTAAACGTCAAGTCCAGACTAACCTTAATCTCCTCAACAGAGACAACGTGAAATGGATCAGACTGATACCGCCTCAACATGCAGACGTGAAAACATCATGGATAGGGTCTAACTGATAAGCGACAGGTCCCACACGCTTCAGAATCCGATACGATCCAATAAATCTAGGACTCAATTTCTCCTTACGACCGAACCTCAAAACCTTCTTCCATGGAGATACCTTAAATAATACGAAGTCACCCACTGCGTACTCGATATCCCTCCTTTTCAGATCTGCATAAGAATTCTGTCTATTAGAAGTCACCTTCAAATGATCCCGAATCAGATTAACCTTATCTTAAGTCTCAAACAAATGCTAGACCCAAAACCTGTCACTTACTCAATTCAGTCCAACATAGTGGAGTACGACACTTACAACCATACAAAGCCTCGTAAAGTGCTATCTGAATGCTACACTAGAAACTTTCATTGTAGGCGAACTCAGTTAATAGCAGAAAATACTCTCAACTACCTCAGAAATCAATTACACAGCTCCAAAGCATATCCTCCAATATCTGAATCACCCTCTCAGATTGACCATTAGTCTAAGGATGGAACGCAGTACTGAAGTCCAATCTCGAACCCAGAGCCTTATCCAATTTCTTCCAGAACTGAGAAGTGAAGCGAGGATCTCTATCAGAGATTATTGAAATCGAAACCTGTAACACCCCAAACCCGACCTAAACGTTACGACGGATCTGGCATGTCACATGAAAGGAATGTCTAAAAACTGTGCGTTCATTAAAAAGATCGTATTCTTTAAAATTTTTGTGAGAAATCAAGTTTAAGTAATTTAGAATAAGAAACGGTTCATTATCATTTTAGGAAAATCCCATATTGATCATTTAATAATAAGCAGTAACCAAATTGAAAGCTGAAACCAAATAAAATACCAAATGCCTTATTACAAAACAAAACCAAATTTAAAAGTAAATTAACCCAAAATAGTAATTGAAACAAAACCCAAAAACATAGTGCATGGCCACCTCGAGTCCACCCCGGCTCCACATCCGCGATCTATGCCTCATCTGCAAATGTAAGGGAAAGAGGTGAGTCATCGAGACTCAGTGTGTAAATCCCCATCCCGATAATAATAAGGCACTTACACATTTGATATGTTAATATGCAAATCATGCAAACCCAACCTAACCAACCGAACTCCTGTGTTTACCCCGTGTGGTCAAAACCACTGGTGGTCAAAACCACTGGTGACCGTAGTCACAAATCATATAGGTGTGGTCAAAACCACTAGTGATCGTAGTCACAAATCATATGGTGGGGCTAACCCACCGTGTGGTCAAAACCACTAATGACAATCCCAGTAATCAACATGTGGGCCAACCCACTATGGTACCAAACCACCGGGACGAGTCACAATAATCACAATAATCCATGTATGGTCAAAACCACTTGGTGGTCAAAACCACTAAGACTAGTCACAAATAATAAAGAAAGAGGGCCAACCCAATCGTGTAGTCAAAACCACAGTGACAGCCTAAATCATCCTTCCCTCCTCTCATCATACCTATTTTCATGCCATGTTCATCACCATAATAATTCGTGTATGCAGTATGACATGTATGCAAATTATATATCAAAGATAACATATGAAACGAATAACCATCATAATCAGAATAACAAATACGACATAATCAAACTAATCAACCTCTAAGGGTATAACCGTAATTTTACCTACCAAAGGCATTTTTGTAATTCCACCCTACAGGGGTAGCTCGATAATTCTACTCGTTATCAATCCATGTAAGCAACGCATCTCAACCATAATCAATCATACGATTAACACATACAACGCTAGTATTACCACGAGAGTACAACGATTATTTTATTGCTTAGGGGTATTTCGATAATTTTACAAACTAGGGGTATTTCAGTAATTTTACAACTCGAAGGTATTTCAGCAATTTTGCAACCCAGCGGTATTTCGATAAATTTACAAATTAGGGGTATTTTGGTAATTTAACAAATTAAGGGTATTTCAATAATTTTGTAAATCGAGGGTATTTTGGTAATTTCGTAAACCAGGGCTATCTTGGTAATTTCGTAAACCAGGGGTATTTTGGTAATTTTATAAACCAGGGCTATTTTGGTAATTTCATAAACTAGGGGTATTTTGGTAATTTCACACATGCAATGGCCTTTTCGAAGGCCTAATGTCGCCCAGAGCGACTCACCACCATTTCGGTCGCATCGACTATTAGGCCTAAAACTAGATTCTGTTTATTCTGCCCACACGCCGTGTGGCCCACCTAACATACATCTAGCCACGATATAAGTTCCACCTAATCTAGTTCACTATATACTATATCATCATGCAATTTATTCAATTGGGCCTATGGGCCCATTGGGCCCACTTTAGCACACGCGACCCAAGCAGCCCCAACCCACAAGAATACTACTGATGGCCTCAACTATCGCGTCGAAGCCCAACATGTGCGCTCGCACGCTCGTGTGGCTACTATTACCGTGATCAGCACTTTGGCATTTGCCGCTCTACAGCTAGAGTAAAGAGAGAGTTACACACCTGATAGGAATCTAGTGTTAAATCGCGCTGCGACCACTCCTGCGCCCAAACGCCCACTAAGGTATGTTAACTCTCCTCCTGAAATGCTCTTTATATAGCTAGCTCTTCACCTTCCTTCTTTGTATCTTTCCGATGGGGATCCTCTCACAAGAGAGTTTAAATTTAATCAAACTCTTGCCGCTCAATCGTAAAATAAATACTCTATTGCTTGTCATGAGATTCAACCTGTGCTCCTTGCAACATAATCCACGCCGCTAACCACTTGGCCACAAGCTCCTCTTGTGTCTTAACCATGCGCAACTAAATATAAATCTATAGCCAAATTCTAAAGTCCAAGTAAAAGAAAACCAAAATGCAAAAGCCAAGACTTGAACCTTGGACCTCCTTCCTTCCTTGTATGCGTCCCCTTGTCTCTTATGTGGCGTCACTTTGCCACTACACCACACACTCCGCTTGTGTCATTTTCTTCCACATTTTATTCTTAAGGCCTACCTGCCAACTTCTAGGATTTTTTTTTCACCTAAAACCAAAATTTCCCCAAAGCCAATATTTGATCCCGGGACTTCATAAAAGCCCCCTAACCTTCCAAAATCACTTATCTAAAAGGTCCAACTTGCACTTAAGCCGATCTCCTGTTCTCCAAAAATTTTAAACGCTACTACGCCTAAGGCCCATTGGGCTCAATTCTCCTAGGCCCAATTTTAGGATATTACAAATCTACCTCCTTAAAGAAATTTTGTCCTCAAAATTTCCAACTACTAACAAATACATATCCTAACCCACCACACTACGCCTCTGTTCAAGACTCTCTGATCTTAATAAAACTAATATACTTTCTAACTAAATCTTGAACCCCTTCACATAACCAACTATCTACCACCAAAGCAATGATATTTTCACACATACATACAATTCCTATATTCAAGCATCACATCCACACATCGCAGAATAAATACAATCGCTCGCATATACCGTAATATAGTAAAAGGAAACTTACTTGATTTGGTGCCGAGACTCGGGTGCCATACTTACGTAAAAGATATATATATTTTCTAAACCATCCTTTGAAAACATTTTTGAATCCAAACCCACAAATGAAGTTTTTGAACCTTGGCTCGATACCATAATTGTAACACCCCAAACCCGACCTAAACGTTATTTACTAGATCCGCATGTCACATGAAAGGAATGTCTAAAACTGTATGCTCGTTAAAAGATCGTATTCTTTATAGTTTTGTGAGAAATCAAGTTTAAGTAATTTTGAATAAGAAACGGTTTATTATCATTTTAGGAAAATCCCATATTGATCATTTAATAATAAGCAGTAACCAAATTGAAAGCTGAAACCAAATAAAATACCAAATGCCTTATTACATAACAAAACCAAATTTAAAAGTAAATTAACCCAAAATAGTAATTGAAACAAAACCCAAAAACATAGTGCATGGCCACCTCGAGTCCACCCCAGCTCCACATCCGCGATCTATGCCTCATCTGCAAATGTAAGGGAAAGAGGTGAGTCATCGAGACTCAGTGTGTAAATCCCCATCCCGATAATAATAAGGCACTTACACATTTGATTTGTCAATATGCAAATCATGCAAACCCAACCTAACCAACCAAACTCATGTGTTTACCCCGTGTGGTCAAAACCACTGGTGGTCAAAACCACTGGTGACCGTAGTCACAAATCATATAGGTGTGGTCAAAACCACTGGTGACCGTAGTCACAAATCATATGGTGGGGCCAACCCATCGTGTGGTCAAAACCATCGATGACAATCCCGTAATCAACATGTGGGCCAACCCACTCGTGGTACCAAACCACCGACGAGTCACAATAATCCATGTGGTCAAAACCACGTGACCGTAGTCACAATAATATCCGTGTGGTCAAAACCACGGTGGTCAAAACCACTAAGACTAGTCACAAATAATAAAGAAAGAGGGCCAACCCACCGGTGGTCAAAACCACAGTGACAGTCTAAATCATCCTTCCCTCCTCTCATCATACCCATTTTCATGCCATGTTCATCACCATAATAATTCGTATGCAATATGACATGTATGCAAATTATATATCAAAGATAACATATGAAATGAATTACCATCATAATCGTAATAACAAATACGACATAATCAAACTAATCAACCTCTAAGGTATAACCGTAATTTTACCTACCAAAGGCATTTTGTAATTCCACCTACGGGGTAGTTCTAATTCTACTCACATTAATCCATGTAAGCAACGATCTCAACCATAATCAATCATATGATTAACACATACAACGCTAGTACTACCACGAGAGTACAACGATTATTTTATTGCTTAGGGTATTTCAATAATTTTACAAACTAGGGTATTTTAAATTTTACAACTCAAGGTATTTCAAAGAATTTTGCAACCTGTGGTATTTTGTAAATTTACAAATCGAGGGTATTTTAGTAATTTAACAAATCGGGGGTATTTCAATAATTTTGTAAATCGATGGTATCTTGGTAATTTCATAAACCAGGGCTATCTTGGTAATTTCGTAAACCAGGGGTATTTTGGTAATTTTATAAACCAGGGCTATTTTGGTAATTTTATAAACCAGGGGTATTTTGGTAATTTCACACCTACAATGGCCTTTTCGAAGGCCTAATGTCGCCCAGAGCGACTCACCACCATTTCGGTCGTGATTTAGACTATTGGGCCTAAAACCGATTCGTTTATTCGGCCCACACGCCGTGTGGCCCACCTAACATACATCTAGCCACGTATATAAGTTCCACCTAATCTAGTTCACTATATACTATATCATCATGCAATTTATTCAATTGGGCCCACGGACCCATTGGGCCCACTTTAGCCCATCGAGACCCAAGCAGCCCCAACCCACAAGAATACTACTAATGGCCTCAACTATCGCGTCGAAGCCCAACACGTGCGCTCGCATGCTCGTGTGGCTACTATTGCCGTGATCGGCACTTTGGCATTTGCCGCTCTACAGCTAGAGTAAAGAGAGAGTTACACACCTGATAGGAATTTGGTGTTAAACCGCGCTGCGACCACTCCTGCGCCCAAACGCCCACCAAGGTATGTTAACTCTCCTCTGAAATGCTCTTTATATAGCTAGCTCTTCACCTTCCTTCTTTTTATCTTTCCGATATGGGATCCTCCGTCAAGAGAGTTTAAATTCAATCAAACTCTTGCCATCAATCCATAAAATAAATACTCTATTGCTTGTCATGAGATTCAAACCTGTGCTCCCTTGCAACATAATCCACGCCGCTAACCACTTGGCCACAAGCTCCTCTTGTGTCTTAACCATGCGCAACTAAATATAAATCTATAGCCAAATTCTAAAGTCCAAGTAAAAAGAAAACCAAAATGCAAAAGCCAAGACTTGAACCTTGGACCTCCTTCCTTCCTTGTGGCGTCACCCCCTTGTCTCTTATGTGGTGTCACTTTGCCACTACATCACACACTCCACTTGTGTCATTTTATTCCACATTTTATTCTTAAGGCCTACCTGCCAACTTCTAGGATTTTTTTTCACCTAAAACCAAAATTTCCCCAAAGCCAATATTTGATCCCGGGACTTCATAAAAGCCCCCTAACCTTCCAAAATCACTTATCTAAAAGGTCCAACTTGCACTTAAGCCGATCTTCTGTTCTCCAAAAATTTTAAACGCTACTACGCCTAAGGCCCATTGGGCTCAATTCTCCTAGGCCCAATTTTAGGATATTACAGAACCCCTATGCAGTTTCACAATCTCAGAGATATAAAGCTTCGCTAACTTTTGCAGAGAGTAGTCCATCCGAACCGAAATAAAATAGGCAGACTTGGTCAATCGATCCGCGATGACCCAAACAGAATCCCTCTTAGTGGGTGTCAAGGGCAACCCATTAGCGAAGTCCATCATCACTCGTTCTCATTTCCACAAGGGAATCATAATAAGTTGAAACAAACCTAAAGGTAACTGGTGCTCAGCTTTAACTTGCTAAAACGTTAGACAACAAGCAACAAAATCTATTACCTCACGTTTCAAACTCGGCCACTAGTATAGCTCATAGAAATCCGGTCATCTTATTACCACTAGGATGCATAACATAATGGCAACTATGTCCTTCCTTCAGAATCGACTGTCTCAAATCAGAATCGTTTGGTACACAAACCCAAACTCGAAAACATAAAATTCCATCCTTATTTAGTCCAAAATTAGAAGTATTTCCACTCTTAACTTGAAAAAATCGTAGAACTAGAGAACCATGCCCTAACTTCTTATCTCAAATCTGATCAATCCAAGTCGGCTTAACTTACAACTCGGCTAACAGACCCCTATCATCAAACAGACTAAGACGAGAGAATATCGCTCTCAAATCAATCATTGCTCTTCGAATGAGAGCATCGGCCATCACATTTACCTTACAAGGATGGCACTATATCGTGCAGTCATAATAATTAAACAACTCAAATCATCGATGCTGCCTAAGATTCAACTCCTTCTGAGTAAGGAGGTACTTGAGGCTCTTGTGATCGGTATAGATAATACACCTCTCACCATACAGATAGTGCCTCTAGACTTTTAACACAAACACCACCGTAGCTAACTCTAGATCATGTGTCGGATAATTCCCTCGTGTGACTTAAGCTGACGGGACGCATAAGCCATAACATTCCCATCTTGTATTGATAAACCATAATTTATACATATTTTAACCCCATGCTTGGCTTATTTTTAGATAAATTTTCATTAGATTTGATGAATTCGATACTCTTAATCCCTTAATTTCATGTTTTACACTCAGGAGAGCTTTGGGAGTCGAAAAGAATGAGAAACGGGCCAAAATGGGACAAAATAGGCCTACCTATGAAATTAACACGGCCTGGGCTATCAAATACGGCCGTGTGTTACGAGCTGGATCAAACATGACCTGAATCAACGTACACGGACAGACCACACAGCCGTGTGTGACAAGCAGAATCGAGCATGATCTAAGGAATTGAACACGGGCGTGTCACATGGGCGTGTCCCTGCCGTATCAAAGTTTAATTCTATTCCGAATAGGCCACTTGTGGGGCAAGAGAGGTGTTCCAAAGCCTATATAAACACCCTAGGGGGCAACCTAAAAGGGGACGCTGAATCGAAGGTAGAAAACACTTGAAGACAGCCGTCGAGTAGCTTGAAAGAAGGATCTCCATCAAGACTGAAGATCTAGAATCTGAATCTGAACCGAAGCAAGAACCTATGGTAAGTAAAGGTAAGGATAAGGTAAGCCACGAAACACAGAAATCGGTAAGTAAAAAGTAACACATAAACTGGTAAGTAAAAAGTATATACCTCGTGTGCCATATCCTAACGCGACAAAGAAAGACCGCACAAATGAATAATTCGGTAAATTTCTTAAACACTTGAAAAAGCTACATATTAACTTACCGTTTATTAAAGCTCTTTCGCAGATGCCCAACTCAGTTAAATTTTTAAAGGAACTTCTAGCAAACAAGTGAAAGGTAGATGACGCGTCGCATGTTGAGCTAAACGCATCTTTGCTCAACCATTTTACAGAATACACTACCCGATAAATTAAAAGATCTAAAAAGTTTTACTATTCCTTATTTAATTGGCAGTTTAGATATTAATAATGCTTTAGCTGATTTAGGGGCAAGTATTAACATCATGCCCTATAAAATGTTTAAGCAACTAGGTCTTGGGAAACCTAAACAAACTAGGATGAGTATTTAACTCGCAGATAAAACCATTAGATTTCCTAGGGGAATTGTTGAGAATGTGCTTGTAAAAATCAATAAATTTATTTTCCCAGTTGACTTTGTTGTTCTAGACATGGATTAAGACAATAATGCACCTTTAATCTTAGGGCGACCCTTTTTAGCAACTGCTAAAACTAGAATTGATGTTGGTACAGGTGAGCTCACACTTCGTGTAAGTAACGAAACGATCACTCTTCAGGCTCGTGACTCGTTTAGGACATCGAGTAATAAAGATGAGATCATAAATTCTATAAATAAGCCTTTGGTTCAACCCTCTTTTCAGGAAGCACCTCGAAAATACACCACGGAGCCACATCCTAATTCTCGTGCCACCAATGAAATAACCCATGAGGAGCTAAGGCTTCAGATCGATGAATTAGACGAGTGGAAGACACTTGCCAAGGAGAAATTAAGAAAACACGATGATCCAAAGCAACTTCATGACGAGCTTAAGGGTGGAACAAATCACTTAAAAGTTGGAAACCAGGTACGATTAGATAAAAAACACCCTCGAATCACCTCTTCAGACCTTAATACAAATGGAGAGATCCCTTTCACGGCACTAAATGTTTTCCCATATGGTAAGTCGAGGTAACTCATTCTAAATTTGGTACTTTTAAGATAAATAGTACTCGACTTAAACCTTACTTTGATATTAGAATTGATAGCAGAAGAGAGGAGTTTTAGCTCCTCGAACCACCATGAGTATGCGAATGAGAGGTAAGTCTAGCTTAAGACTTTAAACGAGCACTTTTCAGGAGGCAAACCGAGCACTAACCCCATTAATTTTCATATTTTCAATTGTTAGCACCTAACTAAAAACTAACTGAATTAATAAAACACAGGTTTCCCTACCACAAGGCCTTGCACACGGGCATGGCCATGTGGGCACTAGGAATACGCATATCGGTGTGGCAGAGACCATACGAACCAAGGATGACATTTTTCCCAAAAACACGGCTGTGATTAAATGCCACGGTCGTGCAATATGGCTGTGGTCGACACTGAGAAAGTAATACGGGTTTGCGACACACCCGTGTCCCCAGGCCGTGGTTGACATTGATTAAGCAACATGGGCGTGGAAACCTCTACATCGGCATAGGAGAAACAAATGAGACACCACACGGCTGTGCGATACGGTTGTGTGACCTAACACACCCATGGCACATGGGCATGGGCAGCAACCAGATGCCTCGATTTCTATTTAAACCCCCTTCTCATCATTTTCTTCCCCAATTCTTTTTCTCCAAACCCTAGCCTCCACACCCCTTTCTTTTCCCATTATTTTTCTCCTTTCATTTTCCTTTCCCCCTTTCCCTTATTCTCTCTTTACACCACCACCACACCACCCACCATCCTTGCCACCATAAACAATGACTAATACCAGAGGCAACACCAAGGCCACCATCCACGTGTCAAAAAAGTGAAAGGATCCTGGCGTGGTCTCCTTGTGCGCAACCACTCTACATAAGTTCATGCTGGCCGATTCATTCACTCGACAAGACAAGGACCTTTGAGTCCATTTATTTTTTCTTTTTCTTTTATTTTCATTTTTAAATTATTTTCCTTTATCTTTTTTATCTTTAATTTATATTAGTATATTTTGATTTCTTTTTATCTCTGGCTATTTTTATTAAGGAACAACCACACCACCACCGGAGTATCCACCTCCTCTGCCCGAATTTTCCAGATTTCTTTCCTTTGTCTCCATCCAAAATTTAAGAAGTTTCACCTCTCTCCCTCTCTTATGATTTTCTTCCTATATTGTCTTTATTTATCTTTGTATATTGAGGACAATGTACATCTTAAGTGTAGGGAGGTTATTGATTTCATTACCAAAAAATCCCTGAAAGTTGTCTTATTTTTAATTAAATGTTCTCATATCATTAATTAGAATGGAACTTCTACTGACTTATGATTTTTATTAATATGTTTTGGATTAAGTCATAGGTAATTATGCATTGATGATTTAAAATTTAAGACATTAGAGAATCAAGCATGATAAGTCTATTTTTAGAATTAAAAAAATTTGGTTAGGTTGTTTCCCTAAATTTAAATATTACTTTGAAGTTTGAACTTTGCAAAATTGACATCAAAAATCATAATTTTTGTGAGATTTTGAACCTTTAAAGCATATACTTTTCTTGCTCACTTTATTGATTATGAGTGTGTCAATATTGATCTGTTATTCTAGAACTTGCTTCGATTATGCATGTCGAGACCACACTTTTGATTTGATATACTGAGATGATAAAGGCACCTAGGATTTAACTCACTCACTCCAAAAAAGCCTACATTCATAATTAACCCCTAGTGAACCCCTTTGAATCCCAATAAACCATTTTTGATTTACCCTTAATATTAACCCAAAACTCACTCTTTTTGATTCATTAAGAATTTCCCCCTCTTGTTTAACCCTTTTTTGTCGAGATTTGTTTTGAACAGCTGCCTAACTATGTTCTCTATTTCAGTTGTTAAGTTCTTTCTTATTATTGTATGTTTTTATTTTTAAAAAAAGTTGGAAATTCATTCATTATTAGTTTTATGTTATTTGAGCTTAAGCAGTTAATTTCATATTTTGAGAAGAAGCTCGTGTTATTATGATAAGTTTTCAATTGATGTAATTATTTAGTTTTAGTTTATTTTTCTAGTTAGGTAAATTTTCAATTCAATCTCGATTTTAACCTCCTTTAATTCAGCCTTTATCCATACCTTTAACCCAAGCCCCATTACAACCCTTTTAAAGACCTTTTGATTTGTGTACCATCTCATTTTATAGTGGTGGAGATTTGATTTTTATGCAAGCCTATGGTAATAACTTTTCATGTTTGACTTTTGAGTGCTTTTTCTTGAACCTTAAACACTTTGAGTGATTTGAGTGAATCTTTTGTGAGGATGTCAAATCTTGTCGATTTATGATCAAAGGTAATTATTTAGATAAGGGGGAACACCTATGTTTTCGTGCTACAAAAATTGGTGACTTAGATTATTTGAATCTTTAGGACTCTTTAAGTTAAATTATCCATGTATGAATTATTTATAAATTATGATGAGACATTGTTGATGAGAATTATGATTTGATGAAGTCAATTTTAATTGTGAGTTGAGGATTTTGCTTGAGGACAAGCAAATGCTTAAGTATAGGGATATTTGATAAACCATAACTTATACATATTTTAACCCCATGCTTGGCTTATTTTTGAATAAATTTTCACTAGATTTGATGAATTCGATACTCCTAATCCCTTAATTTCATGTTTTACACTCAAGAGAGCTTAGGGAGTGGAAAAGAACGAGAAACGGGCAAAATGGGACAAAATGGGCCTACCTATGAAATTAACACGCTTGGGCTATCAAACACGGTCGTGTGTTACGAGCAAAATCAAAATGGCCTAGATCAACGTACACAGGCAGACCAGACAGTCGTGTGTGGTGAGCAGAATTGAGCACGGTCTAAGGAATCGAGCAAGGGTGTGTCACACGGGTGTGTCCCTGCCGTAACAAAGTTTAATTTTATTCAGAATAGGCCACTTTTGGGCCAAGAGAGGTGTTCAAAGCCTATATAAACACCCTAGGGGGAAACCTAAAAGCGGACGCTAAATAGAAGGTAGAAAATACTTGAAGGCAGCCGTCGAGAGCAGCTCGGAAGAAGGATCTCCATCAAGACTGAAGATCTCCCATATAGTTCTTTAGAAGTTTTTGGGTTTTCTTATGTTTTGTTGTTTTCTTTATTTTAAAATGTTTCCCCCCCATTAGTATGAACTAAATCCCTTAGATACCTAAGGGGATGAAACCTAAGACAGATCTTATTATTATTTGATTTATAAGATAAATACTTGTTCTTATTCTTAATTGTGAGTCCTTATTCTTGTTTTGATAATTCAGGTTATTGATTCAAGTCGAATGTGCTTATTCAGAGGAGAAAATATAACACCCCAAACTCGGCTAATGCGTTACGATCGGATCTGACATGTCACGTGAGGAAAACGTATAAAGTCCTTGTGATTTGTACTAAAATAAGTGTTATTTGGTTATGGTTAAGAAACCAAGTTTGGATGTAAATATTTGATAAAATACAACTATTTTTGAGAGGTTGATTGATGAATCAAAAATCGAGGTAGTGAACTTTAAAACCGTGACTTTTGAAATGTCGTTGATAATTTGAAAGAAAATCCAAGTTAAATTATTTATAAAAGTTTGTTATAAAATCCATTTATTAATCAATTTTGGAAAACCATTGGTTATGCTTTTAGAAAATCCCTATTAAAAAAATAATTCAAGAACCGTAATAAATACGTCAAACATAAAGCAAAAATAAAATGTTCTAGAGGCCTTATTACAACTTAAAAACCCAAAATAGTAAAAGTAATAAAGTAAACATAAATAGAAATTTAAAGTTTTAAACACCATTTCTGAAGTATGGCCTCAACCAAGTCATCCATGGCCCAAGTCCACATCACTAAGCACTACCTGCAAGGGTTAAGGAAAAGGAATGAGTTACTAGAACTCAGTGCATAATCCCCTTACCGTCATCCACTGGGTCTAAACCCGTAAAGCAATATCTTGGACCGAAGCCCATTTACATAACAATATATATATATGTGCAATGTATGCAACCCAACCCATCCATCCATCACACCCACGACCAGCCAATCACACCTGTGGGGATCAAGTCAACCCACCCCACCGCTCACACTAATTCGAAGGCAAGTTGCCATTAATAATAATTGTGGCTGAGCCACCAGAAATGCTGCAATCAAGATGCTTTTTATAATATTTGTGGCTGAGCCACCAGAGTCTTAAGCACATTAATGAACAAATTGTGGCAATGCCACTAGGCTACACTTCTCTTCATTCAATTTTTCCCAACCCATGCAATATGTAACATGCAACATACATAATAAAGCATAATATCCACATATATGAACAACAATTATTAATCCAGGAATTCATTTCGGTGAATCGGCCCATTATAGCACTTTTTAATTTGGCCCACTAAAGTATTCTAGCAATTCGGCCCATAGGGGCATTTTGGTAAATCGGTAATAGGGGCATTTTGGTAAATCGACCCATAGGGGCATTTTGGTAAATCGACCCATAGGGGCATTTTGGTAAATTGACCCATAGGGGCATTTTGGTAAATCGGCCCATAGGGGCATTTTGGTAAATTGGGCCATAAGGGCATTTTCGTAATTCGATAATTTTACCCATGGAGGGTAATTCGATAATTTTACCCACTAAGGGTAATTCGGTAATCTCGCAATCCAGGGGTATTTCGGTAATTTACCATCCAAGGTTATTTTGGTAATTTTGCAACCCCAGACTTAATTACTAATTGGGACATAAAAATTGAAACTGTCCATCCGCGTCATATTAACTAAATTGACTATAACTCGAGTTAGGAAACTCGAAATTTAGATCTGTAAATTTTCCTTGAAACTAGACTCATATATCTTCTTACTAAATTTTTCCAGAATTTTTGACTAAGCCATTTAGTATAGTTTATTCATTAAAATTTCCCCTATTTCACTAACCAACGGTTCTGACCTTTCTTAACCTAAATTCAAATATCTCATTGTACAGTTTTCATATGTTGCTTTCACTTATTTCTATTGAAAATAAACTCATTAAGGAATCTATACATATAAATTATAACTCATAATTCACTTTTTACAATTTTGATTGATTTTTCCAAGATAGAATAGGGAACCACGAAGTCATTCAAAACCGATCTCACTAAAATTAAAATATCACAGAATATAAAATTCCGTTTCCTACTTTGTTTCTTTCATATAAAAATAGGCACAATAAGCTTTAATTCTATATCTTATTCACTTCCTAATTCCCTTTTCTCCTATTTTTCGTGATTTTTCAAAAAAAACTGTTTCATTGCAAAATATGGTTACCACTACGAACATACGCACGCCCGAGTGGTCACAGATGCCGGTTTCTGGCTTTTTGGTCTTTTGACCGAATCACAGAACATTTCATGTAAACATTTAGAGAGGTGTGAGATTACACACCTGATTTGGATTTCTTAAAGAACCACTCTTCGTTGCCCCCACAATCATGATCCTTCCCTACTAGGTTCTAAAATCCAACCTTGCACTTTGGCTATTGCAACGAGTTCCTAAAAATAAATAAGTGATGTACCAAAGGGGTTAGCCTTCATCCAATATTCGGCCCTTCCATAAGAGCAAGAATTTGATATCATCACCACAAAATAGAATCACATGAGCAGTGAAAACATCGAAATAAAGAGTAACATCTTACCACCAATATTCGGCCTAATCACCCACTTACCAATCAACTTCCGAAACCAAGGCTAAGAGAATGATAAGTAGTAGCAAATAATGGCTTGAAAGTTTCGACAAAACAAAGGAGAAAGGTGCACAATTTTGGCTTTAGAGTTTTGGCAAGCGAGGGAAGAAATTGGGAAAAGAGAAAACTCAAAATGCTCCAAAGAAAAAACTTTACATGCCCCAAAACTTACAAAACTATATTGGCTCTCTTTCCCTCCTTACCAAACCGTGTATCCCTTTGCCAAAAGATGATGGTTGACCAATTTTCTTTCCAAAACACCTTCCAAAAAATTGGCCAACATGTTCCCTCCCTTACCTTTTTCCTTTCTTCCTTTCCTTATTCTCTCCTTGATCTCCTTCTTACTCTTCTCCCTTGTGTTCTTTCCTTCAATAAAAAGTCTTCCTTACCATCTTTAAAGCTTGGCTTACACTTCCCATAAACACTTGATTAGTACAAAAAATTAAATCCCAAAGGTTGCAATAGATGGGATTCAAACTCCAGCCCTTAAGCCCCTTCATGTGATGCCTCACCACCTTGCTACTAGCTCCTCTTGTGCTAGCAAGTTACCTACCAATTCCCTTATGCTAGACACCATTTGCCTTCTCCCTTTTAAGTGCTTCAACACTAAAATTTTGCTATAGCCTAACTTGAACTAGGAACTTCCTAAAAACCCCGTAACTTTCCAAAATCGCCTTCCTAAAAATTCTAACTTGAAATAATGTCGTTCTCTTATTCTCAAAAATTTTAAACACTCCTTACGCCCAAGGCCCATTGGGTCTAATTCTACTAGGCCCAAATCCAGGTCGTTACAGCAAAAGTCCTTGTTTAAGAGTAGATCAACACAATTAAGCGGAGTTGATTGCAACCCTAGAAATAAGGCGACAAAATCCTGGATTAGAGTCAAATCTATTAAGGGAATCCATAGATCAAGTTAATGCGACAATAGAGGTTTTAATTAGAAAGAAATTTCAATTAATCAACCTAGAGTTAGTTGTTTTTAGTCTTGAAAGAGATATTAACATAAATCAGGGATTTCTACGAATTAAGTCAAGTGAACAAATCATATGAATCAAAAGTAATAAGTGAAGTCTAGGTGGATTCTTCATTAGGTATTGCCTATCTCATATAAGTTGTCTAAAAGTATTTTCCTAATTCTTTCATTGTCGTGTTTAATTAGTTTTTAATTTAAAAGAAATCACTTCATTTCTTAGGCTAGATAATAAAAAGATAGTAATTACTAGTACTCTTGGTCCTTGTGGATACGATATTACAGATGTTACCATAACTATACTATTGAACGATAGGTGCACTTACCTTTATTATGATCGTAGTTTTAGACACATCATGTATCAATACACAACTCAAATCGACGTGCGACGCATCACTGTACACCATAAAATCCCTACCAAATTCAGGCTGTATCAGAACAGGAGCCTGAGTCAGAACAAACTTGAGCTTCTCGAAGCTCGATTGTTGTGCATCAGTCAAGACGATAGGAACATTCTTGGGTAGAAGCTTAGTCAAAGTAGCTACAATCAATAAGAACCCCTCAACAAACCATCGATAATAACCCACAAGACCTAGAAAACTGTGGATCTCAGATACGTTCTTAGACTATTTCCAATCAAGCACAGCTTCAATCTTTCTAGGATCACTTCAGCAGAAATCACATGCCCTAGAAAAGTTACCTCTCACAACCAAAACTCACATTTACTCAACTTAGAGTAGAGCTGTATCTCTCGAAGTATCTGAAGCACTACTCTAAGATGCTCATCATGCTCAACCTCAATCTTAGAGTAGACTAGAATATCGTCAATGAAGACTATGACAAACTGATCCAGATACGGCCGAAAAGCTCAGTTCATCAGATCCATAAATGTTGCTAGAGCATAACGAGTTCTAAATGTCATTTTAAGAATATCAGCTTCCTTAACTCTAAGCTGATGATACCCAGAACGGAGATCTATTTTTGAGAACACTGAAGCCTCTCAGAACTAATCAAACAAAGCGTCAATCCTTGAAAGTGGGTACTTATTATTCACAGTCAATTTATTCTACTTTCGGTAGTCGATGCACTTCCTCATGGTACCATCCTTTTTCTTTACAAAAGGAACTGGTACCCCCACGAAGACACACTAAGAGGGATGAAACCATGATCCAGAAGCTCTTAAAGTTGAACCTTAAGCTCTGTAAGCTCCTTCGGTGCCATACGATATGGAGCAATGGATACCGGAGCTGTACCCGATAGAAGCTCAAAACTGAACTCAACATCCCGATTCAAAGGTAAACCTGGTAACTCCTCAAGAAAAACATTCAAAATTCTCTCACTATTCTGATATCCCCGATAAGAGAATCCCTAAAAACTGAAACACTGACGTAGGACAAATACACCTCACACCCTTTACGAACCAATTACTCAGCCAGTAGAGCGGAGATTACATTAGACAGATAATCTTAACGCTCACCAATCACACCCACCTCATTATCATCCACGGTCCCCAGAATGACCCTCTTAGTTGCGCAGTCCAAACTAACTCGGTGCTCAACTAACCAGTCCATACCTAGAATTAAGTCAAACTCTCCAAATGGTAGCTCCATCAGATTAGCCAGAAACACAGTCCCTTGTAACTCCAACAGAACATTCTTATAAAGTCTATTTACCTAGACAGATTATCCCAACAAATTTAGTATAGTAATCTCACCAGAAGTACACTCAACAGAAATCCCCAAGTTCCCAGAAATAGTACTAACTGCATAGGAATGCGTAAAACCTATGTCTATTAAAATAGTATACGGAGTATCAAAAATTAAAAAACGTACCCGTGATCATGTCAAGAGCGTCTCTGTCCTCTCGACATTGAGAAGCATAAACCAATGCAAGCTGCCTCGCCTCAGTCTAATTAGCATCTTTATCCAGTGTTCTCTGTCCTCGGTCCATACCATTATCACCCCTAGCCGATCCACAGCCCCTAGGTGGTTGTTGTACTGCCATCTAAGGCTAAACAAAACTCGTTCCAGAAGCTTGCATCAGATTAGCACAATATGGGCACTCTCTAATCTGATGCTCCAAAGACCAAAACCGCAGACAAGCTCCTAATCCCCTCCAACACTCCCCCGGATGGCACCGACCGCAATCACTACAAGGCTGAATCCCAATAGGAGCAACAGGAACTCTTACTCTAACAATCCTATCAGGTCTGGCCCAATTCTTAGGCCTTTGAACAGAACTAGAGGGCACTGAATCCCACTTATTCTTACCTCTCTCATGATCTATGTTTTGGCGCTCCACACGTTTAACCTCTTCGGCGATCTTCGCCTTATCCACAAGAACTGCAAACTCTCACTCCCTCTCACAGCAATCAGAACCCTCAAACTGTACTCAAAACGGACACTTTTCTCATACTCGAATGCCATCATACCTCAAGTGTTGCGGCTCAATCTCAGAAACTCGGCCTCATACTCAACCACAAATTTATCACTTTGAATGAGATTCATGAACTCACACCTACGAGCATCAACATAACTCGCGCCCACATATTTTCCCTAAAAGGCTATTTTAAATGGTCCTAGTTCAGACGATCCGGTTGAGTGCCCTCCTCAACCGACAACCACCACTGATATGCTTCATTGCGAAGCAAAGAAACTGCACCCTTTAATTTTTCTCAGGAGTGCAGTCGATGTCGTTCATAATCCTCTCGGTGGCTTCCAACCAATACTCGGCCATAATAGAGGCGACTCTAGTGACGCTCCTAAACAACACAGTTCCATTAGACCTGAGTCATTCAATTACCGGCCTACAACCACCATATCCAGAATAGAGTCCAGAAACCCTTTCCAACACTCTCAACAAGGCTTGGGATAGTGCGTCGTCCCCAGCTAAATGGCTTTGAGACTCTGTCTCAGTAGCAGGTGAAACAGATGTCTCACTCGTATCCAAATCCAGTATTGTACCTAAAGAAGAAGACTCGGCTCGAGCCCCCTATGGCACCCGCCGCGCCCACGAATACCACGACCGAGCTCCATAAGCTCTCATCGTTTTTTTAGTTTTATCTACATTATAGAACTTTATGCATTAGTGCTAGTGTTTGTTAGCAGATATTTTATAAGTAAATTATCAGAAGTTCAGAAGTATTTTAGAGGTTTCAGTCTCTAACTAACTTAGTCTAGTTTTAGAAAGTACTAACTATCGTGTTGTCAAAAAGTTCTATCTAAGTTTAGAAATACTTACAGGATCAGCGTCGGAGACTTGATGTACCACTTACACGTTCAGGATAAAAAAAATTTGCTTGAAACCAGTTTTTTTTCAAATGAAATTTTGGAACCCAAAATTCATAGCCCGATTTTTACAACCTAGTTCTGATACTACTAAATGTAGCACCCTAAACCCGACCTAGACGTTATAGTAGAATCCGGGAGTGTTACGAAGAAGAGATTTGAAATTGATGATACTTCGATAAAATATCCATGTTTTGTAAAATGTATTCACTTATATATTTATTACTGAAACCATTACATGTTAGCCTTTAAGGTTAACCAAATCATTTCGCAGAGAAAGTTTAAAAAACTGTTCAAATTGAAACCACACTCGTGTTTTGAAAAATGACATTTGTTCAAGTAAAATCGATATTTTTTCGAATTATCACAGTTTAGAAATCATAACGCAACCAAACTAAAAATCTAAACCAAACAGTCTAAAAAGTTCAGAGAGTCCAAAAATTACAAAACTCTCACGAACACCGAAAATTTAAGTAAAAACCATGGAATAATAATAAATGAAAATAGTTTCTCGTCGAGTGGTCACTGTTGAGCCTCTGTCGCACCGACCCACCAATGTTTGTGGATTACCTGAACAGAATAGACAAATAGATATGAGTTTACGTAAACTCAATGTGTAACCCAACAGAGATAGACATGCAATATATGTAGAGTTTCATATACAGTCAAATGCAGATTGGAACCTAAGTCCATCACAGAAACAGATATCAGAATCAGATGAACAGAACAGATGAATAGAATCTTACCCCCATCCGCTACACACAATCTCTATCAATCCCATCACACCATGTAGGGTTAAGAACACCTTCTCATCCCTACACACCATATAGTGTCAATGCAACACATAATAGATAATATGCAGATAAGCTACCAGAATATAGGTATAGAATCGCCAAACATGTCACTTCCTCCATATATATATTTCTCACCCCAAACACAGATGCAGAATACAGATGCAGAAATATCAGAATTAACATGCTTAACATGCTTGTGTATAGATAAATACATACTTAAACAATACAGTCAGACATACATACTCGTATCCTACTTAGATCAGTTTATCAGAATATCAAATCACATGAAATAGGGTTTAGTTAGCCCTTACTGACCCTACGGTAGGCTCTAAGTCGATCGGAAAGACCCGAGCGACCCTAGGAAAATTTTTAGAATTCTGGGCCCACATGCCCGTGTGGCTTACCCATATAGGCCCACATGCTCGTGTAGCCTACATGCCCAAATTGCCCTTATCCGTGTGGCCCACACGGCCAGCCTAAAACCCACAGCCCTAACCTGGCCTAGCCCATATAGCCCATACGGCCACACTCACACTGTCACATGGCTATGTCTTACTCATGGTCACGCCTTTATTAGTCACACGGTCGTGTCTCACGTACGACCAACCACATGGTTGGCCACACGCCCATACAGCATCGACAGACTCCATTTTTGGCTTTCGTCAAAGCTCAATTTATTGTGTTAGGAATACACACATAATTTATTTTTACTGCAAAAATAATCTCGAGACAACTAGAACCTAAAAATCAACAAAACTAACTCCCAAAATCAGTTTTACATCCTCAATTAAATAGAAATAAGAAATTGACCACAGTGAAACCCAAGCTTTCATCACTTACCCAAGTTCCCGAATGATCTCTGATACTATGATTCCATAAGAGGAGAGCTCCAATCATCACGATTCATTGCTGCCAACAACCCAAAAATCAGAACTAAGGAAAATGACAACATTATTCTATAATGACTTTAAAAGAATTCTCCCTAACTTGAGCAAAAACCTTACTACTACCACTTACCTAAACGTACGAAAAACAGGGAACCGAAACACTGTAATTTAATAAGGAGATAAATATAGAAATTGATAAGAAGAAAAAGAAAGAAAATTGATAGTGGGAAACAATCATAAAAATTAAAAAGAAGGTTAGAAAAAGGAGAGGTTTTTGGGAAAGGATAAAAATTAAAAATAAAATAAAATAAATCAAAATTAACAAAAATCCTCACTCCCCCCACTACCCCACTAACAACATATCCCACCAAAATCGGCATAAGATTCTCATCCAACAACCTCAGAGTTCCAGTTCTACTGAACCTCTATCGTAACATCTCAAACCCGGTCTAGACATTATGGCCGAATCGGGTGTCACATTGAAGTATTTTTCGAAAACCATGTTTTCATTGTAAACCTTTCTTGAAATTTAAAACTTCTTGCCATTTAAAACTTGTACAAAACCTCAGTTTGGGTTTGTTCATTTTCAATCGTGGTTTATTAAAAAGTTATTCCCTTTTAAAACGTTATTATCTTTAAAACCTTATTTGTTGCAGAAGCTTAATTTAAAACAAATGATTTACGAAAACATGATATTTAAAAATTGAGTTACGAAAAGTCGTGTTTGAAAATGTTATTATTTTGGAAAATTGTGTTTTACTTCTAGCAGATATAAATCACAATCAATAAAGTCCTGAATTTAAAATCCAGAAATTATAGAGACCTTATTATAAACCGAACCAACAAGATCATTCTTAAGTAACTGAGCTAAACAGAATAAAACTTGCGCAGTTGTGTGGTCCTCTCCGAGTCCATTGCAGCTCCGAACCGTCTAACGCTGGAGATTACCTGAAAGGTTAAAAACGGGGTGAGTTTATGAAAACTCGGTGTGTAATCCCCTTATTAAAGAAACAACAAGATATCGTAAATGTAATCGGCCTAGGCTCGAGCCCTATAACAAGAATAATGACAAAGTGGGCCTTAACCCATTACAGTAACGGTGGCAATTGGGCCTTAGCCCCCATCAGCCTCACCTGGGCATTAGCCCATATCAAATGTCACATCTCACATCTATCTGGGCCTAAGCCCATCTCAATATCAGAATCAGTATATGCAATGCATAAATACCCATACCAACCCTGCTCTCCGTCTCCCGCCTAACCCTACACTCTTGTGGGGATTAAATTGACCCCCATCCCTACACTTCTTATGAGCACCGGTTGCGGCACTAATTAATATTGCAGCAGAGCTGCCAATCACATAATCGGATTAAAGCCATCAGTGGATCCACAGTCGTCTTGCGCGACCCGTGCGACGCTCACATATCAATCACTTCCTTCAATACAAGATCCCAACCCCATGCAGTATGTTGTGTATGCAATATGTCGTGCTCAGAATCAGTCATATCATTCACAGTCAAGGTCAATCAAATCATAATCATACAATCACCATCAAATCAGCCAAATTGTAGAACAAATCAGTCATTTACCCTCTAGGGGTATTACTGTCATTTTACCCTACGGAGGCATTATGGTTATTTTACCTTACAGTGGTATTACGATTATTTTACCCTATAGGGGCATTATGGTCATTTTACCCTACAAGGGCATTACGATCATTTTTCCCTATAGGGGTATTATGATTATTTTACTTATTTTGGGGTCTCGATGCAAATAACGACCTCTCTAAAGGTCTACAGTCACCTCGAGCGACACATAAAACCTAAATGGTCATAACGGTGAAAATGGGCCCAATGCCCATTATTCGGCCCACATGGGCCCACACGCTCGTGTGGCCCATTTAGCCTATATTCAATCACGGCTATGTGAACTACATAGATAGTCTAGTATTTGCCATTTATAGTAGATTTCATCCGTGTGGAGGCCCATGAGCCCTATTGGGCCCACACAGCCCATTTTAGCCAAACGAGGCCCAAGATCACGAGAATGCTCACAGTGGCCTCTACAATCTATCGCTCATGATTTGTGGGCTCGATTTACCACACAAGGGATCGCACGTTCATGAGGCCTCGAATGCTGAAGTTTTAGCTTTTTAGCTTTTCGACTTTTGCCGATTCATAGAGGAGATAGTGTGATTACACTTCTTTTTACGGAGTCATTCCAAGATCTATGAGCACCCAACCTTGTTTGAATGAGGGTGACCTTAATCCCTCAACGATCGCTGTTCAAAAATGATCACACGCCTTTGTAGCTTTCCTGGACATTTGAGAACGAAAGTGTGACTCCTCCAAACAGTTCACACGTCACCACTCCTTGAGCAAGACCCTAGAATCGCAATGAGTGCAGTACGTGAGGAATGAAATAAAAATAGGTTAATAGGGTTATTCAATTTTGGAAAAGAAAGGAAGAACATAGGTGCATTCGGCTTTAAAAGGAAAATAGATGATGGATTTTGAACACTTACCGATTGTCAGAGCCATTGCAGAATTGAAACAGAGAGGGACGGCACTTGGGTTTCAACCCAAGTAAGAAAAGAAACCAAAACAAGAAGGGAAGAGAGGGACATTCGGTCACCACCTACCATATGTCGAAAAAGAAGAAGAAGCACAAGGGAGAGGCAAAGGTGGGGTTCGGCTGAAACAAAATAAGCCAAAGAATGAAAAGGCAGTAGATCCAAACTTGAAAGGAACAGGGAGTTTTGGCAGGGGTTGATACAAGAGAAAGAAAGGAATGGTCAATTGCAAAAGAAAATATGCACTAATAGTAAGTTGAAATTTTGGCACTAGAGAGAAAAGGAAGAAAAGTCCAAAAACTAGTGACAAAACTTACCAAAATGAGGGAAAACCCCTCAGCCGAAATTCCTAAGGCCTTAGAGTCCCATTTCGACACCACTACTCCCACCAAATTCGAATTCCCCTCTTTCCTCCTAAAATCACTCCTGTTCACAAACCTCAACAACCGAAAATCTCCTTTTTTACTCCCCAAATTTGGCTAACAACAACCCCATTCAAATCTATTCAAACTTCTAGTGTTTCAGTCAAACACAACTTCCTCCCATGGCCAACAGTAAAAATAATCTCCATTTGTATAAACAGAGATTCAAACCTCAGACCACTAGTACACTCCACACGCCACTTTCCACCTTTACTAGTAGACTCCTTGTGTCATGATTTCACCCAAAATATTTATAAAGCCTTCAACCTAAGGCCAAGATTCACTTAAGAGCAAAAAGCAAAAATTTTGCTAAAGCCTAGATTTGAACCCAGGACTTTTCCAACACTCTCATACACACCCAAATCACTTAGCCATTGAAGTAGACAAGTAATTTGTGTCATGTTCTTGCACATATAAATATATGTGCAGTCTCCTAGCTAATCCTATGTTCAAGGCCCAGTCCTTCTAGGCCCAAATTCGGGCGTTACACTATCAAACAACCGAAACAAAAATTAACACTTATGCTCACACAGAGATTCGAACACAGGACCTCCAACACACTAACTCCTTACCACTTGAACCAGCAAGCTTATTCTGATATGAGTTAACAAATAATATTATATAAGCCCACCCAATAGGGACAGGGCTTGGATAAAAAATAACAAAATTTTTCCAAATGTGTCAAATTTCACAAAAACAGACTTAAATTATTCAGGGCATTACACTCTAAAAGAGCTAATATATCAATATCTAAAAAGCACAAAATTTATGGTAGTTAATGCATTTGTTTTAAAAGATATTCATTATATTTGATATCATATTGGGATAGTAAATGAAGAAAATTTTATATTTTGTTTGAGTCAAAAGAGGATTGGGTTATTTATTTAAATTTATTACTCTTGTTATAAATTTAATTGATCATGACTATCTTTGTGATCTTCTTTTATCATCATCCCCGTTAAGGGGTTGAAAGTGAAATATTTGACTGGGAAAGATCTACTTATGAGTAATAGAATATGGTAAACTATCTAAAGCTCATTATGGTTGGATGCACCTGAAGTTGCAAGTTTTTTAAAACTATGAGTATAACTCTACAATATTCAGAATAGGTTCTTAATTAAAATTACATGGAAAAATATTATTGATGAGAACCTTGCAAGAGAAAACTTAGTCAACTTTTCATGATTCAAATGTGCCCCTACGGTAGCAATATCATGAAAAAAATTTACTTATGATCAAAAAGAAAATTTAACCACAAAACTTAACCATTCCCTGAAGAGAATATAACAATATGTAATAAATTCGAATGACATAACCTTTAACGTGAATGTAATAAATTGGACTACAATAATAGTCATGGGGGATTGTCGTAATAAATTTTCTCACCACCAAAATTGGAAAAATGAAGAAAGCAAGAAAAGAACAAGAGTTTTGAAGCACTTTTTAAGAAGAGAGACAATTTATTTATAAAGGGTCATTGGTTATGTACCTATTGTATATTTGAAAAATAAGATCCACTCTCAAAGTTTGCTATTAATAGATTTTGATTGCATTCAAAGTCTACAACTGAAGTTTAATTTGCTTACTTCTTATCTTCAAGACTCAACGTAGAACAAAAAGAAAAAAAAAAAGTACGTCTTTAAATATTAAGTCAACTTGATAAATGATTTAAATATTTTGATATGGTCTTCTTTTTAATTTTTGATTACATGTGTTACATATTGTTTTAAGCATCCCATTTGTTCATGAAAATAAATTTTAACTGATTTATTTATGTCGCTATAGTAGGTTTTGTAATT
This sequence comes from Gossypium rotundifolium, assembly GCA_025506655.1. Lineage (NCBI taxonomy): Eukaryota > Viridiplantae > Streptophyta > Magnoliopsida > Malvales > Malvaceae > Gossypium > Gossypium rotundifolium. The sequence continues at coordinate 12,247,734 of CP106733.1, forward strand.
AAATAAGATATTTGATTAAAAATATCTAGTATGTAAATTTATGTTAACAAACCAATGAATTTTATGTTATTCAAATTTTACTTAGTTCAAAAAATTGTTAAAGGTAGTAGTTCATATGTTTTATATTATTCCATTTGTTAATTATTTAAAAAATGACATGAGCAATTGTAAATAAAAAGTTCTATGTGTTTGAATGGTTGAATTTTGGATTAAATTTCATGCATGTTTATGATAATGGTTATGAAAAAAAATTGCTAGTTTTTCATTATGTCATATTTTTATGTTTGAAATGTGACGTTTATTGATATATTCCGTATAGGCTTGTTCCTATATATGACCTAAACAGGTTTTCTTGGTAGTTAACTGATTATGCTTTGGTAGTCAATTGATTATGCAAAACTCTAGTTAAAATGGTTTTAAAAGTATTTTGAATCGAACTCGGGACTTCTCGCATCCGAAGCGAGAACCATAGCACTAGACCAAATGCCCTGCATTTGAAGAATTTGGCATATTTCCTGAAGTGAATATTGCATATAATTATTTGGAAATTATATTTATTGACTTAGTGGCATTATAGACTTCACATTAATTTAGATATTTCCAGTAGTAAATGTCACAATAGCACTTATATGTGGAAATAAAGTAAAAGGAATGACAGTAAAATTATCAATTTGTTGCAATTTAGTACAATTGAAAAGCATATTAAAGTAAACCAAAAGTTTACTGATACAAATGCATTTACTACTTGGCATGACCAATTAGACCATCCTGGATCATATACGATGCGAAAATTAATTGATAATTTATATGGACATTCATTAAAGAACCAGAAGATTCTTTAATTTACAGAATTCTCATTTGTTGTTTGTTCTCAATGAAAATTGATTGTTAGAAACTCACTAGCTAAAGTTAAAATTTAATGTCATGCATTTCTGAAATGAATATAGGCTCATCCATCCACCATGTGGATGATTTTGATATTATATGATTTTGGTAGATGCATCTACAAAATAATTGCGTATGTGTTATCAACTTGCAACCTGTCTTTTGCAAGATTGCTTGTTTAAATAATTAAATCCAAATCATGCAATTAAGACAATTTATCTTGTCAATACCGATGAGTTTATATCTCAATCTTTTATTGATTGAGTTTGAAAAACTTTTGTAAAAGATTGTTATTTATGCACATTATAGTCTAGAGAAATTATTGATTGAATGTCTCTGATTAATGTCTAAACCATTATTTATGAGAGTTAAACTTCCTATTTCAAAGTTAAACTTCTTATTTCAACGTGAGATCATGTTGATTTACGTGTTGTACGCATCAAGCCAATAAGTTATAAATACTCCTCATTACAATTGGTTTTTATCAAGAGTTAAATATTTCTCATCTTTGAATTTTTTTTATGGGCGTATATGTTCCAATTGTTCCACCACAACGCACAAAGATGAGTGAATCCTCAAAGAAAGTTGAGAATATATATTAATTACAAGTTTCTTTCTATTATTAGATGTTTTAAATGTATTGGAGATTCAATTATGATATGAAACTTATGATTACAATTTTGATTCGATAGTTTCCCCGACATTAGGGAGAGAAATAATAACTTGTAATGAGTCATTGGGAGAGTAATTTGAACTAGAAATTCAACAAAGATAACTCATTATAAGTAAACTGTTAGATTTATTTACAAACTTAATGAGAATAACCAATTGTTATATACCATCTAATATTTTAATTTGAATCAAAGTCCCAGTAGGATAATGAGTTAGAATAAATAATAGATTGATCGATTCAAAAGATAAAAATTCTTTTAGATGGTCATATAGTAGAGGCGAGTGCTCTAAAAGAGATCGAATGCATAACTAATAAGTAAAACTCCATGAGAGATTAAGGTACTTGAAACTAAATATTAAAATAATGAAAATAAGATATCTCGATAAGTTATGTAAATTTAAGAAAATGTGGAACCGGATAATAAAAGTGGTGGACAATGATTTTACATGCAATATTATTATTGAAATAATCAAATAAAAGGAAGATCTTGAATAAATATATTGAGAAATATAGATATGGAATAAATTGATCAAAATAGAAAGACGCAACTTAAGTACAATTAAATCCGTGGAGGTTTTGGACTAGTTGTCCAAATATCTAAAGATATAAAGCCAGCGAGGGTGCAAATAAGTAGTTTTGCAAAAGCGGAATAAAAATATGAAGTTTTTCGCTAAGTCCTGACATTAATTATAAAAAATATAATATTTTTTGTGGTGAATGCAATAACCTTTAGATGTATTATTTCGCAATTCATAAAAGATTTTAATTGTGTCTAATAGTTGTTGTTACAACTTTTTATGAACCACTATATAGTAAAGTTTATATTAAAATCCTTGAAGGATTTAGGATGCTAGAAGCATATTGACATTCTCGGAAATTGTTTATTTATATGAATTGAAATAATTTGAATATATGTGGTAAATAGTAGTAGAAGGAGGATTATAATATGATCCAAAATACCTATTTGTGTTTTTATAGAGGAATCATGATTAAAGTTTGCTATGATTATTGTTGAAACTCTTGAAGAGATCAAAATATATTTCCCCTCAAATTTTTCCTCACTCATTTCTTTCAAAAGAATGGTGATATAAATGCTTATCAAATACATTCAAATAGTCATTTGAAAAACTAGTATTCAAGATTGAATACGTAGATTATGAGAAAGTATGTGATGTTTTCATGAGGGGGAGTAAATACCCGTTGTACTCTTTTTCCCTTAACCGAGGTTTTGTCCTATTAGGTTTTTCTGGTAAGATTTTTAATGAGGCAACATATCATGTGCATCATAAATATGTGTACTATTATGCCTATAAATGGAAATTTTGAAGAAGCTTTATAAATATTCCAATTGATCAATAAAATATGCTCTCTTTTGCTTTCTCATTTTGATCAACAAAATAATATTATCGCCAAAGTTTTCTTTCAACGGCTTTAAATTTTTTAGAAAAATACTTTCTAAATTATCTTAGATCAAAATTTAAAAAATTATACACAGATTAAGTTACTGGTCCAATTTGAAAAATAAAATATATTAAATTAAACTTGAAATAAATTTTCAATAAACAACTTATGTAACACCCCAAATTTTGGGGTTAGAAGTTTTTTGATTTTGTGGTTAGGGTCAGAGAGAAGGGTGTGCTATTGTGTTTAGTCGCGCGTTTAAGTGTCAGAATGGGCCTGCTAGTCTGGTGGTTTGTTATGTGTTAATATACCTTAAGGTTCTGGGTTCGAGTCTCTGTGTGCGCATTTTGGAGAAGCATTTTATTTTGACTTGTTTTAAGTTAATATTTATAACTTTTTATTTTTATTTTTATTTTTACTTTTATTCTCTATTTTGGTTTTTGGACGTTTATCTTTTCTTCCTCTCTTGGTTTTCTTTTTCTATTTTTTTCGAAGTTCTTCTTGATTTTCTTTTTCAAAAAGGTTTGCTTGTGGATTTTGGAGAGTTGCTTCCTCGTCGTCAAGTCAGTGTCTGAACGCTTAGATCGCCAAACAGGTGTGGGATCCAAACCTCTTTCAATATACTTGCATTTTGTTGTTTTACTGTGGTATTCAACAATCTTTTCGTGTGTTTCGATAAATGGGCAATTGAGGCTCGTTTTGTCTGCAATCTCTTGAAATTTAGTGTGTTATGTTTGGAGATCAATTTATTAACCGAAAAGCTCAATTTTCAAGCTGGTTACGAGTGTTTTTGTGGTCACACGGGCGTGTGCCAGTTCACACGACTATGTGGAATTAGGAATTAGGGTTTCTAGGTAAAATTTGGTGCCACACGGTCGTGTGGCCGATTTAGGGAATTTTGTCGATCTTCATACGGTCATGTCTTCTGGGCACACGAGCATGTGTGTTTGGGGATTAGAGTTTGAGTGTTTTGGTGCCACACGGCCATGTGGCTAATTTGGGAATTTAGGGCCCACACAGGTGTGTATCTTGGACACACGGCCGTGTCTGGTGGGCACACGGGTGTGTGAGACCTTCACACGGTTATGTCTATCCTGTACTCTATCTTAATACAAATGGACAGTGACTTACACGGCCTACTCACATGGCCATGTCCCTGGTCCACACAGGTGTGTGCCTCAATCACAAGGCCGTGTGCCTCCCTTCACAAGGGCGTGTGCCTCCGTCGCACGGCCTTGTGCCCCTCTTCACACGGGCGTTTGACCCTCCACACAGCCTGGGCATTTCCACACGGTCGTGTGGTCCTAAGGCACTTTTTTTGGTTTTGTGTGTGTTTCTGATCTGAAAATATGTATGCGTGCTTCAACCCTTAGCTAAGCTTTAGTAAGGGTAGTTAAGACTCCGATTTGGGTTGCGGCTTATGTGTTATTTGTAATTGTTGTGTGAGATGTCTGACTCTGAACTCGGTTAACTGGGTGTGTGTGCATATCTATTCTGTCTGACTGTCTGTTAATGTGTCATTGTTCTGTGAGATATTGTGCATACATACACTTGTATAAAGTAAAGTTTTGGGTGGGATTGCAAAGAGAAGGGAGACTGATTCTGATCTGATCTGGCAGTTTTATTGCAACTTATTCGTACAACGATTTATCGCACTGTATTGCATGTGCGTCAGCTTTGTTGCTTACTTTATCGACACCGTAGTTTAAACCGTAATATGTCTCAGACAATGATTACCACATTGCATCAGATTGCACAAACGCCACTTCTGCCAGATATTATCTGAGTGGCTTAGTCCACATATATGGTGGTAGGGTTGAATGGGTCTTTCGAGGTCCTGTGTGGTGTGTTCTGGTTGGATAAGCTTAACCAGCCCTTATGGGGTGTGATCGGGGGACAGAGAGGTGTGTTGGCTGAATGGGTGGGTTTCAATACTTGACTGCATTCATGTGCATATGTTTGGGTGTAAGACTATTTGTCTGCATTCTGTTTGTTTGAACAACACTTATGTTGAGTATTCTGGGTGTACTTGGTGTGCTCTGACTGTTACATGTGTTGAGGTGTTGGTTCTATACTGTATCTGTTTCTGCATATATCTGTAAGTATATTATGCTACTGATTTGTCGTCTAGAGTTCTCTTCTGTAAGTATGTTGTTTTTCGTTTAAACACACACTGAGCTCGTGTAGCTCACCCCCTTAGTGTTTCCCCTTGCAGGTACGTTTCTGAAACTCTGACGCTGGACTCGGTATGCAGAGGTCTCGGACAGTCATGGTTACAAACAAAATAACAGTTCTACTTATTAACTTCCATTTTGTTATATTGTTTTGAACTGTAAGATTTTACTAAAATTGTGGTACAAGTTTTGATTTTGCTTTTTCACAAATTTCTCTTTGTTCATAAATTAAACTTAAATGTAATTTTTCGGGTTGAGATTTAGAAGATTAAATGTTTTTGGTTCTTAAAGAGAGAAGTATGAATGTAATGGAATTTGAGATAATTTGTTTTGTAAATTTTCCTACGATCACTTCGGTGATCAATGTAACATTCAAGATTTGGTCTAAACTTCTAGGCCGAGTTTAGGGTGTTACAACTTATGTATTCCTATATATATTATATTTATACAAATTTCAAAACATTAATAATTTAATTTATATAAAATTTTCTTTTTTTTTTTTTGCTTTTTCAAACATGTTCAAATTATTTTATTCATACCATGTTGTGTTATAATTGATTGTTGAAGGTTAATTTATGCTTTGCTTTATGAATTTTTCTTATTTGTAAAATTGTAGTTAATTGGAGCTTAATTTTTTTTTTAATTATTCAACATACTTTGAGACTTATACAATAACATTATTAAAATGTGATAGCATGATATTGTGAATTAATAATATGATATCATATTATTACATGTTGCAAGTATTCACTAAAATTAAATTTTCTTTTAAAATAAACGAATTTGAACAACCTAGACATTACTTTTTTTTCAAATCATTTTAACTTTTAAGTATGCTTCTTTAGCAATTTTATATAAATTAAAACAAGCTATTATACCTATACTTTATTTAAAATTTAAGATTTAATTATTATATTTTAAAAGTTTAAAATTCACTTTACCTACATTTTAAATTTAAAATACTATTTAAATCATTAGCATTATTTGTATTTTTATCTAAATTTATTAATTTAATATTTTTATTTTTATCAATCATACACGAAGATGTTTGGTAAACAAAGTTTTAAGCTTTTTTAACTGATTTTGGCATAAATGAATGATTGAATAGTCAAACCCTAATAATACTGTTTGGTAAATAAAAATTTGCAAAACTTACTAAACTAAAACCTCCAAAATAAAAAACACTAGAATAGTTAACTTTTTTCACAACTAATCGAAATAAAATATATTGAATAACATATCCAATGATGCTTGCTCAAAAATTACTCATTTTGACACAAACTCTCAAACCTAATAAAAGTCTGAAGATATCACTAACCTTCATTCTCTTATTTTCACTTTCACTTCCAAAATCTAAAATATATCTAAAAAAATATTCACCAATTAATTTTCATAATGAATATTTTAATTCCTTGATAATAATATTTTATTTCAATAATTTCACCCAATAAAGATTAAATACTATAAACAAACAAACACTTAATAATAAAATATATTATGTATTTATTTATCATTTTACAAATATTAACTTTTAACTATTAATTAAATTTTACTAAATATTTTTAAATATACAATTAATTAAACCGACCACTACAATCAGCCAATTAACGAAACAAAACCATCATATAAAAACTATTTAATAAACATGTCAAGAAAGTACTAACAAAGTTAATTATGTTGTGGGTTCATTTACACAAAATTAAATTTGGAATTCAACATACTTTGATACTTAAATATAAAAACTTCAAATTTTGTCTAAATAAATGAACCACAACGTGCTTTAACCTAAAATAACATTCCAAATAATTGAAATTATTATTTAGAAAAGCTAACCTCACAACTTGTATTCTTAAAAATAAAAATAAAAAAAGAAATGGTAAAGAGCAAAAGATATTTAGATTATTTGTACTGTTTTCTTTTAATAGAAAAATATAAAAGCAAAAGTAAAAGAAATGAAAAAAGTGATCAAAGGGTAAAGAAAAGGGTCTTAACAATTACATGGAAATTACAAACAGTCGAATTAAAGTAAAGTCTAAGCCCTAGAGTAAAATCATTACAGTACCCCCACCCCAAGTTAACTAAAAATTAAAAGGAAAAAAAAACAAAGCAGCTAAAACGTCAATTAGCTGATAACTAAACGACACCTAAAAAATTAAGGTTAAAAAAAAAATTAAAGCTAACGCAGGAGGTGGAGCAGTGACGGAATGAGCCATTTTCTCCATTCTCTTTCATTTAAGTTGGCTGCTTTACTGAAACACCACCGACGGTAACACTTTGGGAGGTCGACCGCGGCCTCGCTTCACGCCTGGAGGAGGTGGAGGAGCAGTGGCGGTACCAGTCTTAGCCTTCTTAGGTGGGCGCCCACGTGGCCTTCCGGTGCTGACGGATTTGGGCTTGGGGGAAGCCAATAAGTCCTTCGGCTTAGGCGGACGACCACGAGGTCTGGGAGGAGAGACGACAACGCCAGGTGGAAGAGGAACCTTGGGTTTAGGTGGACGCCCACGTCCACGCTTGGTTGGGGCATTGGGATCGTGTTTCGAGTAATTGTTGTTCAACATTACAATTTGACCCATTTGTTTCATCTGGTTGAGGTGGTGGGATAGGAGAGCGGAGTGAGACGCTGGGAGATCGGAGTGAGTGGAGTCGATGTGCTTGGCGATGGATGACATACTGGAACCCTCTTTCTCATTCAATGCCTCTATGGCTTCCAAAATCATCTATCCAGTAAAATCAGAAAAATAAAAAAGTTAACATCAAATGAAATGATCTGGAAAAGCCCAACAAAACAACGAAATGCAAACTACCTGAGGGTAGTCTGGAAGTGAAGAAGATTGTTGAGAAGGATTGAGGCCTTGAGTTCGACTAATTTCTTCGGTCGCCATTGAAATTTAGATCTTTTTCTTTTAGCTTTCGTATTATTTAAGAGAAAGCGAAGAAGAGAGTGAGAGGAAGACGAAGTAGTAAACTGTTAATTGTTGATTTTGTTGGGAAGGCTTTAGGATTTAAAAGGGAAAACTTCGCTGTGAGATGGAAGGAAAGGGAGAGGAACAATGGTAGGAGCTATAATCCGACGGCTAGGGATAGCTTATTGGGGGGTGTTTATCCAACGGTATCCATTTATTTCATGCGACACAACGAGGATTGATGACGTGGATTCGGATTAATGAAGTCCTTTTCTGCTTTGAATTCATCACATCAGTTACAATAATAAATTAAGGTTTTTTCTTTCTTGATGCGTCGAAGGTGTACCACTGGCTGCGCAAAAGTACTACAAAAAAGGGAAAGGAAGAGTAGGAGAGGAGAGCGGGGTTTCAGATTTACTATGACGAATCAGGAAAGGCCATGTAGAGGAGGTCACAAGGGAGAGTTTACAGCAAAGGGTGGGGGCCTGATGATAATCGAGTACAACTGAGCTGGACCAATACTTTTATTAAAACTATAGATAAATTCAACTCTGGGTTTGTTTCTTTTTTTCTTATCTCACTTTTAAAACTTTCAAAATCACGCTTCAACTATTTTAGTTTTTTTCTTCTTTTTTTCTGCTATATCTTGTTAAATGTTTTACAAGTTGGGGCGGTGATAGTATTAAAATTGGTACAATAATAAATTTAGTCCTCATATTTGACATATTATATCAATCCTTCTTTAGTTGTAAATTAACTATAATAACATCCAGACAATTTAAGTCATTGACAGTCTTGTGAAACGAGGAAAACCCAACTCTAATTAACAGTCTAAATTGTGCATATTATTTAAATTAGATCACTTAATCTCATGGTGTCACCCAATTACACACCAGTTGAACCACACCAATTTGTTCTTTAGTAAAATAAAAACGAAATTTAAGAATTGAGTTATTTTAACCAACCATGTATTGTTCAATCATCGAACACGGGGCCTTTCCAATACTAAAAGACGATCCTATTTTTACTTCTAATCTAAAGAAAAAGCGAATACCAAGGATGTAACGCCCTAAAATTTTAACATTTTGACTATTGAATTTCATTGTAATTAAATCTCTGTATCGGTGGTTTTGTGCTTTACTTATGTGATTAAGGTCAGGAGTTCAAGTTGTATCTTTATAAGTTTTATTATTTTATTTTAACGATAACATCTATCCTTGAATGACATAAATAAGTTTAATACAATGTAACCTTGTGATAAAAATGAGCTTGTTGGTTCAATTGTTAAACATTTACATTCTGTTTGGTCCTGTGTTTGAATCCTCGAGTCTACGATGGGTTAATATTTTTGCTAAACATTGGAAGGCTGGTTGGTGGTTAACTTCAATTATTTTGAACTAATTCTATCGTCTTTTTTTTTTTTTTTTGTTTCCTTTCTTATTCTTATTCTTTTTCTTTCTTTCTTTTCTTTTCTTTTCTTCTTCTTTTATATTTTTGCTTATTTCAATACTTGCTACTGCGTTAACTGGAGTTCTTTTGTTATTCATTGCGTTGTTTGTGCGATCGTTGTGTAAGTTTCATAGTTATCTCATTCAGTTTCTGCGAGTTTTCATATTGTTATCGTTTATTCTGTTGAAACGAGATTTTTTTTGTTTTACTTGAATCCTCTGTTTAAGTGTTCAATTGGTTACCTTTTTAGGCGAAGGACTTACGGAAGGCACTCTTCCGTCGCGTTAGTCTGGTTTTCTGCTGATACGTGCAAGGTAAGTGTTCGAATTTGAGTTGGGGTTGTGTCAAAACTTTCGACAAAATTTTGGCGATAGGTCGATCTTAGCGAGGATTTGAGAATAATAGTACAATTGATTATTGAATGGTCGTTTTAGGTTCTAGGATTCTTTTACGTTGTTTATACTCCAAAATTATTACAGGTGTGTACCGAAAACCCTTGTTTTTGTGAATTTTGGACGCTGAAAAATGTAGTTGTTGACACCACACGGTCGTGTGGTGGATCGTTTGGTTGGCCGTGTGTCCAAGTCTTGTATGGCCATATTAGTCAGGGTTCACACGAGCATGTGTCTAGGCTGGTTAACTCACTGTTTACGAATTAAGACCACACGGCTAGGGACACAAGCATGTGCCCAGGCTGCGTGAGTCACATGGGTAAGGACACGAGCGTGTGTCCAGGCCGTGTAACTATCTATTTGCGATTTAAACTCACAAGATCAGATGATACAGGCGAGGGTTAGGCCGTGTGAACCACATGAGCAAGGACACGGGCGGGTGTCCAGGTCATGTGACTCACTGTTTACGATTTAAAACCACATGAGCAGACGATATGCACATGTGTTTGGCCGTTTTGCATTTAAATAGGGTCCGAACCTTATTTTTGAGGTTGTGAGTATTGCCTAACTCGAGTACTAGCCTCCACAATTTATTTATGACCTAAATTTAATTATATGAGGACTGTCTGATACTATGATATTGAGATATAAAGTATATAAATTTAATTATATATTGTGATGACTATTAATGACACTAATCTGTATTAACTATTTATGAATTAAATCGAATGACTGAACACATGTTGTTGATATCTGTAATATGCATTTGCATAGGTTGTGATATATGTGAAGGAGGAAGAGATTTGCTCTGAATTAATGGCTAAGCCACTTATATATATATATATGGATATGTGAATCTGGTGCTTTGTCGCATTTTCGATCTAGCAGCTAGCCTGCATCTCTGTAAACATGTCAAACAGACAATCTATGGTGTGTAAGGTTGGCTGGGCATTGAACGCCTTCAATGGTGTGTTAGGATTACCGAAGATGGTGTGTAGCGAATGAGGAGTAGGAATAATTGCATATATATCTAATATGTTTTGTATTTGAAACTAAAATTGCTTCTGCGTATGCATCTAATCTATTCTATATCTGAACTAAAATTGCTTCTGTTATCTAACTGAATCTTGGGATTTAAGAATTATCTAAAAACATGCTTTATTTGAATGAATGTCTTTTATGCACTGGGTACAAAACTCATTTTATTGTTGACTAAATTTTAAGTTGTTCTCAAACTTAAACATGTCAAAGCTACGAGAGCTCGGTCAATCCGTTTATCTTTCCTTTTGACTTTACTATTATTAATTACAGCTTTCTACGATGTCATGAAGTTTGGAGATTAAATAGATAATTAATTGGTGTGATAATTATGATATCTTGAATGGGTTCATTTTGACTAAGTTTATAAATGTAGTTTTTCTAAAATCGTCAATGTAACCCTTTAGACTTGGTCTGGACGTATGGTTGGGTTTAGGGTATTACATTTAGTGATATCAGAGCCAATTTAGTCAACACTCGAACTATGTTTGGACTCATAATGTAAGATAAAGAGTAGTTAAAAGAAAATATGATATATGAGTTAATCTGAAAACTGAAACATTAGTAAATGACTGAGCCTCAGATGCCAAACTTGTAAGGATTTATGTTATGTTATAATGGTTAATTGAAACATTGTATTACATAAACTGCTATCTTGTTAAATGCCTAGATGTGAACTAGCAAGATTATTCTGTTGGAAGCCTGAACTAATCTGTACACTCTGACATTGTAGATTGATTGCTAAAATGAGTTTGCAGTAGTCGTGGACGTGAAACTTCTGGGTGTCGAGGATTTCGAGGAGAAGCTCGAGCGGAGTCATCCTCTATGGGTAGTATGCCCAACCTGGATACCAGCAAGATAGTTGGTACTTCCACTACTAAGAAGGGGTCCCAAACTTTGACGGCTGGGGATAACACACTGTTTCAGGCCATGATTCGGGCATTGGAGAGGGTTGTTGAGACCCATTTTGGATAGGGAGGTCAAGAGTTAGTTACTGAATGGCTCTGATTGAATTGGGCTAAATTGTTCAAGGTGTCATTTGAGTCGCTCCTACTGTTGTTAAGTATTGGCTCGAAGCTATCGAGTGTATCATGACTGACATTGATTGCACTCCTACTCAAAAATTGAGGGGTATTGTGTCCCTATGTTGGGATGAGGCTTATTAGTAGTGGCTAATTTAAAAATGTGCTCAGCCTGAAAGGTTAACTGGGATTATTTCAAGAATGCCTTCTAGAGCAAGTACGTGGGGGCGAGTTATGTGGAGGCTCACCAACGCGAGTTTATGAAGTTGTGGCTAAATATGAAGTTGTGTTCTGTGGATCGTAACGACCAAAATCATGGGCACCAAAAAGTGTATTATCAGCCTCCGCCTTAGTAAATCGAGTTAGTAAATAATTATTAGGAGTAATTATGAGTCTAATAGTGTGTTTAATTAGAAATGTATATAGAGAATTTAGCTTAATTTAAAGTAATTAGGAAAAAAGATCAAATTGAATAATGAGTAAAAGTCTAATTATAGATTAAAAGAAAGTAAAAGGATCAAAATGGCAAATATGCCATTTAGCATAAGCTGAGGCGGCAAAAGAGATAAAATCTAAGATTTTACTTAGATTTTATTATAAAATATATATATTAGTAATAAATTATATTAAATTGATTTAATATAATAATTATATATTATATTAATATAACATAAAGTAAATAGAAAAGGAACAAAACAAAGAAACAGAAGAAAAGAACAGAGAACATACGAAAAGGGAAAGGAAGGAAAGAAAAGGAAAAATTAGGGATTTGAAGCTTAAAGTTTAAATTGGTAAGTCAATCAAGTCCTATTTTCTTAATTTTGATGTTTTAGAAGCTTTAAAGTAAGATTTTGATGAAAATAAGCTGAAATTTTGAGAGTTTATGGGTTTTCAAGTATAGTTGATGTTGAAGAAAAAGATGAATTAGGGATTAAATTGAATAAAATTTAAGTTAGAATTAGTAAAAGGATTAAATTATAAAGTAAGCTATAAGTTTTGTATTATAGAAATTAATTTGGAAGAAATTAGAAATTAAAGTTTTAATATGAATATTAGATGGTCAAGTTGAATATGGAAGGAATTTAAGAAGAAACAAAGTATGAATTAAGTTAAGAAAATAAGTAAACTTAATTAGGATTAAAGTGTAAAATGAGTTATAAGAAAACAGTTTTGGGATAACAGCAGAAGAGTAACTTTGAAAAATCACCAAAATGGTAGAAATGGAATTAGATGTTGAGTGAGATATGAAATCAAAGCTTATTGAGTCTATTTTCATATGAAAGAAACAGAGAAAGCAAAGAAATTCTGTATTTTGAGATATTTAGATTTTAGTAAGACTGGTTCAGAGTGATTTCGAGATCCCTGTTCTGACTTGGAAAAATTATTAAAATTGTACAAAAATAATTTGGGGACATAATTTACATGGTTAGATTCCTTAATGAGTCTATTTTATAAAAAATAAACTAGGACATCATTTGAATTCTTTATAAAAAGATAATTAAATTTTAGCAAAGAGTGGTCTGAACTGTCCGACAACAGAATAGGGTGATTTTAAAGAATAAACTGTACTTATTGGATAAATCAAAATTCTGAAAATTTTATGGCAAGAATATATGTGAGTCTAGTTTCATAGAAAATTTACGGATCTTAATTTGGAAATCTGTAACTCAAGATATAGATAATTTAGTGACAATGACTCAGGTAGACAGTTTTGAAAGAACTTATAAGTAAATAATAGAATCGTGTATAAAGAATGTAGAATGAAGAGGAAGAGTAGAAATTGAATAAAATTCATTATTTATTGTAATTTAATGCTGTAATTAATAATGTAAATTATTATTTTTGTAGCTAACAAGGAAAAAGAGGCAAAGGCATCCAAGGGAAAAGAAAAGATCACTGAGGAGTAAACGTGTATTTCGGGTTTGTATTACTATAATTCAAATTCTTTATTTATTCATTAAATGTTAAATTAATTTATGTATATGGTAAGTAAATCATAAGGTAAGTGTTTTATTGAATTGAATGGAAATTGAGTTGAATGATGGATATGTATTGAAATTGAATTGTATGTGGATTGAAATGGAAAAGTGTATTTGATATTGAAATTGAATTTGTTATGAAAATGAAAATGAAATTGAGAACTAAAATACCCTATTAACTAGTCAGCCGAGTCGGATATAATTGGCATGCCATAGGATTTGGAAGTGTACGGATTTATTTGGCTTACGATCGTGCACTTTATGTGTCGATATCGTGCACTTTATGTGTCGTATTCGTGCACCTCGTGTGTCATATCGGGCACCTCGTGTCGCTTCGTGCACTTATGTGTCGATAACGATCGTGTACTATGTACTGCTTTTAGGCACAATGTGCCGTCTTGGTGTGTTTGGGTTGGAACTGTATCCGTTAAAGTCCGAAAGTCTCATAATAGGGTAAATAAGGAAAAGGTTAAATTGAATAAAATGAAATGGTTGAGCCATTGGAAGTAATGCGAAAATAGAACATGAACTGAAAATGTGATTGGAATATGAGTATAAGAATGGAAAGTATGAACCATTGGCTCAAGAAATGGATAGTGGCTCAAGATGATTGTGTATTATTTCAATTGTTGAATTGCTAAAATTGAATTGTATGAATATATTGAGAATGACAAACTTATGTTTGAATTGGTTTAGTAAAATTAAAGTGATATGATTTAATGATATGATTATTATGTTTATAATTTGAATTATGGTAATACCAATCGAGTTTATGTATACTCAACATTTGGTTGTTTCCGCGCGCAGTTAATAGGTGTTCAAAGTTCGATTCAAAGATCCAAGACGATCCCGACTCGCAACAAAACTCGGTGATGTATTCTCCTTTGATAAAAGTGGCATGTACATAGGTGTTGTTTTGGTCACTTTAAATTACTACATGACTTTTGTTGTAAAGAATGATATTTGGTATTTGATGTTATAAGTATAATTTAAATATGATTAAATATGAAATTGCATTGGTTGAATTGTTGGATTTTGGAATTGGTTGAATTGGTTATATTTGGAATGAATACGGTTTTAATTGCAGGGGGTTATATGTAAAAATAAGCGTAAATGTCATTTAAATTTAAATAAAATTTACGATAAAATCCGAGTATTCAAACAAGTCCCGTCCCATTTTTAATACATGGTTTAGGTTTTAAATGTCCTTCATTGGGATTTATTAAATAATTATACTATGAATGTTATTTTATTTGTGAATAATTCGTAAGTTATCCGATATTTCAGAATGCCTTGTAACCTGCTTCAAATGACGGTTTAGGGTTAGAGGGTGTTACATTTAGTAGTATCGAGCTATCGTGTTTAGCTTGATTCTCGCCAAATTGAGCTCTAAGTGAGTTTAGTAGTACATGCCACTTTTGAATTAAAAATTGAGTCGGAATTTTGGATGTCAACCTATTTATTTATTTTTGTTTTATAGATTAAAGATGTCCGATAAACACATTGATGATATAAATGAAGAAATGTTCATGGAGATGAAGAATCATATGATCTAGATGAAATGAGTCGCCTACACCTAGTGTAAATCCGATCAAATCACCTCCCAATGTAGAAAGAGAGAACATTAGGAGAGAGATGAAAAAGGTAGAAATGATTATGATGTAGTAAGGGTTTTAATCGATGCTCTTCAAATAATAATGAGTCTATACCTGCTACCACGCCTGTACTGCTCCTAGACGGCCCCGATAAAAGAGTTAAGGAAATACGGTGCTACGGAATTTATGGTTCTGACAGGGTTGATCCATCTGCAGCAGAGAATTGATGGAATCAACTAAACGGGTTCTCGCAACAATTAGAATGTACCCCGGAATGCTTAACTGTGTTGTTTCATTACTTGGTATGAAGCTTATCTGGTGGGAATCAGAATCCGACATTTGCCGTGCAGTAATGTAACGGGAATTATTTCAAAAGGAATTTCAAAAGAAGTATGTTGAGAGTTATATATTGAAGATAAAAAGCAGGAATTTCTAATGTTGAAGCAAGGTAATCTATCAGTAGTGGATTATGAAAGGGAATTTTCTCGATTGAGTCGATATGCTACTGAGTTCATTCCAACAGAAGCTGATAGCTGCAAAAGATTTTTACGGGATCGCGAGATGAAATCAAGATTCAATTAGTAAGTCTCGAATTCATCGAACTTGTCAATTGAGCGAGCAAAATGATAGAACAAGTATTAGCCCGGACAAAAGTCGAAATGGGTAAATTAGTTGGAAAGTTTGGGCACCACCGCCTAATCCATTACCGAAGAGATCCAGAGAATCAAGAAGTGGTTGGAGGCCAAGTTTCAGATCTGATAGAGGTGATAAAGGTCAGGGTAAACAGACTACTATTTCTCTCGGCAAGTAAAAGGTCCACCCCGAGATGCAAAAATTTTAGAATGTGGATATTGTGGAAGAAACATTTAGGTGAATGTTGGAAAGTGACTGAAGTCGCCTGCTATGGGTCTCAGAGAGCACTTCGTTAAAGATTGTCCGAAGAATAAAAACGTTACATCAAGAATATCCCAAAGATCGATGTTCACTGCTCAAGGTAGAGGTTCGCAGAGGTGGTTCCGTATCCGAGGTGGAGGTGTACGAAGAGGCGTGATATAGTTACAAAGCAATTGGAAGCTAGAGCACCACCAGGCCTACGTGGTTCGACTCGGGAAGAAGGTGATGCACATGATGTCGTGATGTATATTTTTATTGTATTCGAGCCTAGCTATGCTTTAATTGATCCGGTTCGTCACATTCATATATTAATTCAAAATTAGTTGAGTTGAGGAAGTTAGAATCAAATGTCTAGAGTTTATATAGAGGTGTCTAGCCCTTTGGGACAAACAAAGTTAGTAGATACACATGCCTAGAGATGCCGTTAATAATACATGATAAAATGTTTCTGTGGATTTGTTGATCATGCCTTTTGGCGATTTCGATATCATTTTGGGTATGGATTGGTTATCCGAGCATGAGGTAATTTTGGACCGCTATAAAAGAGGTTTAGTATTCAAGCAGAAAATGGGGATAGAATTGAAGTGAATGGCATCCGCACGGTTGGTTCGACACGTATCATTTCAAATGATGAAGGCTAATAAATTATTACAAGAGAGTTGTTCAAATATTTGGCATATGTTATTAATTCGATTGATTGAGAGCCAATGCACGAGATTAGGATCAGATGCGAGTTTCAGATGTATTTCGGAAGAACTACCGGTTTACCACCGATAGAGAGGTTGAATTTGCTATTGAGGTGTATCTGTGCACAGCACCAATTTCTCTACCTCCGTGATCGAATGTCGCCATCGAATTGAAAGAGTTGAAAGTACGGTTGCAAGATTTACTAGATCGAGGCTTCATCCGACCAAGTATTTCACCCCGGGAGCTCCGGTGTTGTTTGTTAAAAAGAAAGATGGTTCTATGGTTATGCATTGATTATCGACGTTGAATAAAGTAACGATCAAGAATCGATATCCATTGCCTCGTATAGATGACTTATTTGATCGACTTAAGAGAGCTTCAGATTTTCTAAAATTGATTTGAGATCCGGTATTATCACCGAAGGTGAAGGAAAGTGATGTGCCTAAGACCGCCTTAGTACATTTATGGCCATTATGAATTTTTGGTAATGCCGTTTGGATTGACCAATGCCTTAGTCGCTTTTATGGATCCGATGAATCGATTTTCCAAATTTATTTAGATCGGTTTGTGGTGGTATTTATTGATGATATATTGGTATACTCAAGACGAGGCGTAACATGATCAAGATCTTTGAAAAGTTTTATGATTCTCATGGAAAACAGCTTATATGGGAAATTAAATAAATGTGAATTCGTTGTCGGTGGTATTTTAGGACATGTAGTATCTGTGATGGAATTAGAGTTGATCCGAAGAAGATTGAAGCAATTGTTCAATGGAAGGCGCCAAAGAATGTATCGGAGGTGCAGCTTTTCTCGGTTTATGGATATTATCAAGATTTGTAAATGGATTCTCAAAGATAGCACTACCAATGACTAAACTGTTATGTAAGAATGTTCCTTTTGTTTGGGATGATCAAGGTCGGAAAAGTTTTGAGACTTTGAAGCAAATGTTGACAGAGGCACCCAGACATTAACATTACCAGAGTCGGAAAAGATTTTGTTGTGTATAGTGATGCTTCTTTGAGTGGTTTGGGTTGTGTATTGATGCAAGATGGGAAAGTCATTGCTTATGCATCTAGACAGTTGAAGCCACATGAACGTAATTACCCGACGACGACTTGGAATTAGCTACGAATTTTTGCTTTAAAGATTTGGAGGCATTATCTTTATGGCGAGAAATGCTATATCTACACGCACCATAAAAGTCTCAAATATCTTCCGTCACGTAAAGAGTTGAATTTAAGGCAAAGACGGTGGATCGAGCTTCTAAAAGATTATGATTGTGTTATAGACTATCATCCGTGAAAAGCAAATCGTAGTGATGCATTAAGTAGAAAAGTCATGATTGAGTTACGAGCAATGTTTGCTCGACTCGGTGTTAATGATGATGGAAGCTTGTTAGTGAGTTAAGGGTCAAGCCGATGATGTGGGATCTGGATCGTAATGTTTCGGATGGAAGATGACAAATTATTAAAGAAAAGAGAAATGGTTCAAAATGGTACTACGAGAATTTTAGTATTGATCAACATGGTTGTTTGAGATTTCAAAATCGGATTTGTGTTCCACTACTTCAATTAAAGAAGATGATTCTTTAAGAAGCACACGATGGCACCTTTGCATTGCATCCTGGTGGAACAAAAATGTATCGTAATTTACGAGCTTTATTGGTGGCTGTGGATGAAGAAAGATATAGTTGAATATGTCAAGAATGTTTGACTTGTCAACTAGTAAAGGCTTAACATCAAAATCGGCTGTGATTACTCCACCTATTAGTATTCCGAATGGAAATGGGATAGCGTTATTATGGATTTTGTTATGGGGTTGCCACCGTCGGTGAGCAAAAAGAATGCCATTTGGGTGATAGTTGATCGACTTACTAAGTCTCGCTCATTTTATAGCGATCAGATCGATTGGTCTTCTGAAGCTTGTTTGAAGTTTATATCCAGAAATTATGAGACCGCATGGTATTCCAAAGATCTATAATTTTCGATCGGATCCACGATTTACATCGAGATTTTGGAGGCGCTACATGATTCTTTGGGTACTGACTTAATTTCAAGATCGCATTTCATCCACAAACTGATGGACAATCGGAACGGGTAATTCAGATTTTAGAAGACATGCTTCGAGCTTGTATTATTGACTTTGAATCAGTTGGGAACGATACTTGCCGTTAATGAACTTGTTTATAATAATAGTTTCCAATTCAAGATTCGATGGCTCCATATGAAGCATTATACTATCAAGATGCCGATCACCGATGTTGGATGAGTTGAATGAGAAAAGATAGTTGGACCGTAATTAATTCAAGAGATGTAAGAAATAGTTAAAAAGATCGTAGACAAAGTTGAAAGTAGCTTTTGACGCACAAAAGTCTTATGCAGATCCGAAGCGACGGATATAGAGTATTCAGAGGTGATAAAGTGTTTCTAAAGGTATCGCTTGGAAGAAAGTTTTGAGATTTGGCCGTAAGGGAAAATTAAGTCCTCGTTACATTGGGTAGTATGAAGTAGTTGAAAGAATCGGACCGGTTGCCTATCGACTAGCTTTACCTCCTGAGTTACTGAGAAGATTCATGATGTTTTCATGTTTCCATGTTACGAAGGTATCGATCGGATCCATCTCATATTATTTCTATCAAGACATTGATATTAGACCGGATTTGTCATATGAAGAAGAACCGGTTCAAATACTAGCTCTGGAAGTGAAAGAATTAAGAAACAAACGAGTTCCTTTGGTAAAAGTATTGTGGAGAAGCCATAGTGTGGAAGAAGCAACTTGGGAAATGTAAGAAACTATGAGAGCACAAAGATCCTCACCTATTTTCGTAAATTTCGAGGACGAAATTTATTAAGGGGAGAAATGTAACGACCCAAAATCTGCAAGCACCAAAGTGTATTATCCGCCTCCGCCTTAGTAAATCGAGTTAGTAAATAATTATTAGGAGTAATTATGAGTCTAATAGTGTGTTTAATTAGAAATTTATATAGAGAATTTAGCTTAATTTAAAGTAATTAGGAAAAGGATCAAATTGAATAAGGAGTAAAAGTCTAATTATAGATTAAAAGAAAGTAAAAGGATCAAAATGGCAAATATGCTATTTAGCATAAGCTGAGGCGGCAAAAGAGATAAAAATCTAAGATTTTTACTTTGATTTTATTATAAAATATATATATTAGTAATAAATTATATTAAATTGATTTAATATAATAATTATATATTATATTATTATAACATAAAGTAAATAGAAAAGGAACAAAACAAAGAAATAGAAGAAAAGAACAGAGAACATACGAAAAGGGGAAAGGAAGGAAAGAAAAGGAAAAACTAGGATTTGAAGCTTAAAGTTTAAATTGGTAAGTCAATCAAGTCCTATTTTCTTAATTTTGATGTTTTAGAAGCTTTAAAGTAAGATTTTGATGAAAATAAGCTGAAATTTTGAGAGTTTATGGGTTTTCAAGTATAGTTGATGTTGAAGAAAAGATGAATTAGGGATTAAATTGAATGAAATTTAAGTTAGAATTAGTAAAAGGATTAAATTATAAAGTAAGCTATAAATTTTGTATTATAGAAATTAATTTGGAAGAAATTAGAAATTAAAGTTTTAATATGAATATTAGATGGTCAAGTTGAATATGGAAGGAATTTAAGAAGAAACAAAGTATGAATTAAGTTAAGAAAATAAGTAAACTTAATTAGGATTAAAGTGTAAAATGAGTTATAAGAAAACAGTTTTGGGATAACAGCAGAAGAGTAACTTTGAAAAATCACCAAAATGGTGGAAATGGAATTAGATGTTGAGTGAGATATGAAATCAAAGCTTATTGAGTCTATTTTCATATGAAAGAAACAGAGAAAGCAAAGAAATTCTTTATTTTGAGATATTTAGATTTTAGTAAGACTGGTTCAGAGTGATTTCGAGATCCCTGTTCTGACTTGGAAAAATTATTAAAATTGTACAAAAATAATTTGGGGACATAATTTACATGGTTAGATTCCTTAATGAGTCTATTTTATAAGAAATAAACTAGGACATCATTTGAATTCTTTATAAAAGATAATTAAATTTTAGCAAAGAGTGGTCGGAACTGTCCGACAACAGAATAGGGGTAATTTTAAAGAATAAACTGTACTTATTGGATAAATCAAAATTTGAAAATTTTATGGAAAGAATATATGTGAGTCTAGTTTCATAGAAAATTTATGGATCTTAATTTGGAAATCTGTAACTCAAGATATAGATAATTTAGTGACAATGACTCAGGTAGACAGTTTTGAAAGAACTTATAAGTAAATAATAGAATCGTGTATAAAGAATGTAGAATGAAGAGGAAGAGTAGAAATTGAATAAAATTCATTATTTATTGTAATTTAATGCTGTAATTAATAATGTAAATTATTATTTTTGTAGCTAACAAGGAAAAAGAGGCAAAGGCATCCAAGGAAAAGAAAAGATCAACGAGGAGTAAACGTGTATTTCGGGTTTGTATTACTATAATTCAAATTCTTTATTTATTCATTAAATGTTAAATTAATTTATGTATATGGTAAGTAAATCATAAGGTAAATGAATTGTATTTTGGAATTGGTTGAATAATTTGGAATGAATACGATTAGTGCGTGAGATTTAAGGAGGGATTGCAATACGATCTGTGGGTTTTGATAGCTCCTCAAAGGGAAAGCGTTTTTATGGTTCTAGTTGATAAAGCAAAGATCGTGGAAGAGGTAAAACATAATGAACGTGAGCGGCATGACCGCAAGAGGGATTAGATTAAGATTACAAGGGATTCAGGTCCATCTGGTTCTGAACAGCGCCTTATGAAACAAGCAAGATTTGATAGACCCTTGAGGCCTGAAACACTAGTTGTAGTGACCGAGATTCAGCTCTGTAGTGATTATCGAAAATGCCACCCAGACGAGTGCTGGAGGAAGTTATGAGTGTGCCTCCGTTGTGGGTCGATGGAGCATAAAGTTAGGGATTATCCCCGTCGACCAAATCAATTGCCAGTTGCGGGACAAACTCCTACTCCGGGTTCTTTTCAGCCTCCGAGAGTAGTTCAATAACCACCTAAGGTTCATGGTACTAGTAGAGGGGGTAATGGTTCGGGGAAAGGACAAAGAGCACCTGGTAGAGGTGCTGGTCAGATTGAGCCTCGACAGCCGGCACTGGTTTATGTGATGAGATGCTGTGAGGATAGTGATGATGCTGATGTCATAGTAGGTAGATTATTTAGTCATTCTATTTCGTACTATGCTCTCATTGATATTGGATCTACTCACTCGTATATAACTAGTGTTGTTTCTGCAAATTATGGTATAACTGCCGAAAATACTGCTAGAGAGTTTTCTGTGATTAATCCTTTGGGTCAGTCAGTTCGAAAATAATAATTAAGTAAATAAATGAAATTTAATTAAAATAAAAGCCAAATTGGCTATCATCTTCTTGAATTTTCTTTTCTATAGCTGAAACACCACAGCTAGGAATTAGAAAGCCTCGCCCAAGCTTAGGCCCTTCGATTTGGTGAGTAAACCTTGCCCGTTTTTAGTAACTTTTATGTTTTTAAGCTCATATTAGCTTAATCTAGCTAACCCGGGGAGTAATTTGTAAAATTTTTAAATGTTATAGATTATGCCATTGATAAGTTTGAGTTGTTCTTGAAGTTTTATGGTAGATTATTAAGCTTGGTTGTTATATAAGACTACTTTGTAAAGTAGCTTTTAGTAATTTTAATGTTGAAAGACTAAAATGTTAAAGTGATAAAATTAAAAGGACTTGATATGAAATAATAAAAAATATGGGCCGCAGTGGAGTGCTTTACAATTTGACTGAACTTAGTTTAAGTTAAAATTGGTTAAATTGAAAGTTTTGAGCTCAGGGACTAAATTGCATAAAAGAAAAATATTGGCTAAATTTTGCTGTTGGAATTAGTTAATTGAATGAAATTATTATTTTAGATCAAGAATGGGTTGGAAATCGAGGCATAGAGAAGTTATTGAATAGTCCATGTACCTTTGTCGTTGCTGCAGTTTAGTTTGGCAAGTTAGTTCGGCTAATTCTAATACGTTTAAAATATATCTTAAATGAAACTTATCTTTTGATTTCGATTAATGTATTGATATCGTGTAAATGAGAATTGAGATAATGATTTGATTAAACACCGATTACTGTTGATATCTCCTGAGCCGATCAACGTAGGATAAAGTACGATTGGCATACCAATAGGTTATGTTGCACATGGTATGAGATTGATCTGAGTAGTGGAGATGATTTCTGTATATTCTTTGTTCACTAGATATGTCGAATTCTAGAATTTGTTGCGGATTATCTTGTTATATAACAGTGTATTTTGATGTGTTGGTTGGTCTAGCTCATACGAGCATTTGGTTTGTTGGTTAGTCTGGCTCATTCAAGCATCTGGTGTGCTGGATATGTAACAGACCGAATTTGACCCTAATCGAAACGGTAGTTTCAGGACCATGAATCCTAGTCTGAGAAATATTTAAATATTATATTTTGTGTTTATTATATGTGAATTAATGTGTGTGAAAGTTTCGTAGAAAAATTTAATAGTTTGTGTGTTTAATTAAATAAAAGGACTTAATCGCGTAAAGTGTAAAAGTTACAAACTATAGTGTAAAGTGCTAGAATGATGATGGCTTTATAATATGAGGTATTAAAAGGGAAAATAGCCCATTTTTAAGTTAGTGGGTGGTTTATGACAAGATTAACCTTATATTATATTTTATTTTTATTATTAAATAAAGGTTAAAATGGTAAATCATTAAAATATTATTATATGTTAAAATGCATGAAATTAAAAGCCATTTTAGTTGTTTTTCTTCTTCCATTGCCATGAGTTAGCTAAGAAAAAGGGGTTAAAAGGCTTGAAACATTCGCCATCATCAAGCTCAATTAGGTATGAATTTTAGCTCTGCTTTTAATAATTTTTACGCTTTTGTGATCGTTGCTTCAGATATTATCCTACCCATGCTAAAATTTTTGAGATTAGTGTGTATGTGATATTCGCCATTGACATGTTCATGTGTTTTGATGTTTGATGATTTTAAATTAAAGATACGTTAAAGATTAGTAGGTTTTGTATTGAAAATTTTAGTGAATTTGAGTATTTTAATAAATTGCAAAATGAATTTTTGAGGGGACTAAAATGAAAATAAATGAAATAAATGGACTTGTATGGTCCTTGTGAACATTCGGCCCTAATGTACTATTGTGAAATTTTGTGTATTTTGTGTTTTGTGCAAATAGGACCAAATTGTAAAAATGTGAAACAGTAGGGGTAAAATGGTAATTTGACTGTTTATGTGTTTTGGGATTAAATTGAAATGAAATGTACTTGAATGAGCTGAATTTTAATGTGTTTAGATCAAGAACAAAGAAAAACGGATTTGGATCTGGAGAAAGGCGAAGATTATCGAATAGCCGATATACGTTGTCCGTCGACAGTCGAGGTAAGTCCTTAAGCAAATATAAGTCAAAGAATTATTTGTGAATATAATAAATGATGAAATTTGAATATTTTAATCATAAATATATCAAATGGCCGAATGTAGGGGTATAATATTGGATTGAGTTTTATTTGTTGAAAGTAATGTGTAATAGATATGCTCGGTTGTTATGTGAAAGTGATAAGCATTACATAGGTTGTTTGAGATGCTAGTGTTGAGAAATGTGCATTGAACGATTTATTATGTTGTTATTTCGGGCTTCGAGCCTAGCAGGCCTTGTGCCGGTGATTTAATTTGGGCTTATAGCCTAGCAGGCTTAATACCGGTGTTTATACTTCAGACCTTTGGTCTAGCAGGCTCAATATCGGTGTTTATACTTTGGACCTTTGGTCTAGCAGGCTTAATGTCAGTGGGTAATTCGGGCTTGAATGCCTAGCAGGCTAAATGCCGGTGATACGCTATAAACGAAGAATTTGAGAATGAAATGAGGTATGGCATATTAAATGATATGTGTTAGAAGCTTGGGTAAGAGTTGGCTTATTGTACTAGCAAGAAATGAAGTAGCTCAGTTCATTACCATTTTACTTAAGTATGGTGTGATGAAGTGAATGATTCATTAAGTATTTTATTTAGTGATGATGATCTTATCATTAACAAGTATGAACATTTAATTTGTGTGAGGTTGAGATATGTATATATAACACATGGAAGATTCGATTATAATGAAAAGATGAATGGAAAAAGTGTTGAAAGTATTTGTAATTGAGTTTGTTTGACTCAAAATATATGAATAAACATAATACTCAATGATTTGTTGGTATATGCGCTTATGATATCCATGTGCTAATATTTAAGTCAAAGTATTACTAGTATTCAAGCCAAGCATAATTTACATGTTGGAATGATTAAATTCAATGCCGTAAAGCATGGAGATTAATATGTTTAAATGTTCGCTTATTGCATTAATACTTGCTTGAGACTTACTAAGCTAGTAAGCTTACTTTGTGTGTTTTAATGTGCTGTTATATAGATTTTGGGTTAGCTACGGGCTCAGAGGATCTTCGGAGAAGTCAACCACACTATCAACTCTTTTGGTACTCATAAACCTAGTTTGATTCGAAAGGCATGTATAAGCTAGGCTATGTTGTTAATTAATGGTATTTAATCTTGTATATATATGTATAGCCTTGTGAAATGGCTATTACTTTTGACTAAACTTTACTTATGTGTTTGATAGATTGGTTTGTATAATTGTTCTTGGTTATGTTCTTCTTGTTATGTTTTAAGTTTAGCTTGAAAGCATATATTATGACATTTATATTGAGAAGTTTAGTTATAAGTCGATGATGAAAGTGAAAATATTTGTGCATGAATATTTGAGGTTGAGCATTGGAGCGTTTATTTGATATCCGAGCATGTGGTCAGAGAATTGATTATACTTATGCAATTTCGCTAGCTCATGTGTTTGGTAGGTTAATAGTATTTCTTTATGACCTTAGTATTCAATGTGGCTTTGATTAAATAAATTCAAAAAAGGGGGCTACGTTGTGTATTGTATGTATGTATATTCGACTGAGTCTATGTGCTATAGTCAAACGTAGTTAACATGCTCAAAGAACTAGTTGGGTGGGCTTATGTTCGAATATGGAAATGTGCACAACTATGATATATATATATATATATATATACATTTATATATGTAAATGGCTTGAGAGATTGTTTAAATTTTACCGAGTGCATGAAAATACCAAACTCGACTTGTGTTAAGTAATAAACATGAAATGTCATAAATGGGACCTTGCATATTCGGCCAAATGCTTAAGTATGTAAGTGATGTGCAATAAGTTGCATGTATTCGATTATGTGGAATTAGGTTAAAGCTATAAGAATTCGGTCTTAATAGGGTATAATTATGTGATGACATTTTGATCATGCTTATATGTTTATATATATATACTTATTGGACACTAGTGATTCAATGGTTCAAGTATTATTATAAATATTGAAAATAGGACAATTAAGGTTTATAGAATTATAGTATTACTATGTAATAGTAATGTGTACATTGAGTAACCAATCATGTTCATAAGTAACTATATTACTTATTTGCTGCTTTTAGTTAATTATTATTAGCATATCTTACACTTAAGTGATTATTTGTTTATGATCGTATCTCTTGTTAAGCATGTTGGATTAAGAATGATTGACTGAATAGGGGTTTTGGCTTTTTTGGTAATGCCCGTAACCCTAATCCAGCGACGGACTCGAGTTTGGGGCGTTACATTTGATTGGTATCAGAGCTTACGGTTTAGTCGATTCTAGGACTACCGTAGCGTGTGCGAGTCTAGCTATACATGCCTTTATTGTATATTTGATAGTGTGGTGACTTCTAACATTTCAAACTGTGTTTTCTATAGTAAATGGATCCTGATCCTGACAGAGCCGTAGCGGATGATGTAGAGAGTGTAGCGCCTGACCGCACACGCGGATCAACGCCAGTAGACTCTCGACCAGTTTCGGGTAGCCATGAGGGGGAGGCAAACAAGCCTTCTATCAGATGATGAACGAGTGGTTTACCCAATTTATTCAGACTAACCCGGCTGTACAACAACCTCCACCCCCTAATAATCCAACTCTGGTACCTTCAGCTCCTCCGATGATAGATCCGATGAGATCTAGTAGGCCTTTTGTTGATAAAATCAGAAAATATGGGGTCGAAGAATTCAAAGCTAATGACAATGATGATGCGGAACAGCCGGGATGTGGCTTGATAATACTATTCGGTACTTGATGAGCTATCTTGTACTCCGGATGAATGCCCTAAATGTGCTATATCTCTATTACGGACACCGATATCACCGGGGAATACATTAGTATCGTGGTTTTGAAAGAAAAGTGACATGGGATTTCTTCCAGATCGAAGTTTCAGAAGAAATATATTAGCCGAGGTTCATCGATCGTAAAAGGAAAGAATTTCGAACTAAAACAGTACGCATGATCAGAATCGAATATGAGCGAAAATTTGTCGATTGAGTGATATGCCCGAGAGTGTATATCCACCGGGCCATTATGTGTAAAAGATTTGAAGACGGCCGAATGAAGACATAAAGTTGCTTGTCAAGATTCTTGAAATTAAAGAGTTCGTAGTACTTGTCGAACGAGCTTGCAAAGCTGAAGAACTTGGAAAAGAGAAAAGAAAACTTGAGATGGAAGCTAGAGACACTCGTAAGAGATCATCGAGTAAGGCTTTCCAATCTATATCTAAAAAGTTCAAAGATGACTTCGGCCGACATAAGGCTACCTCAGACATGTCTAGACGGGATCGACCTCCAGTGAGTTCCCGAGCTACTTCGATGGCCAGTGTTGGTAATATCCAGCAGAATCGAGTTGAATGCAAACATTGTGGTAAATGGCATTCCCGGAGTTGTAGATTCTGTGATCGGTCTTGCTTTAAATGTGGATCGTCAAATCATTTTATCAAAGAGTGCCCGATGTTAGTCGAGCAAAATACGCCTAGAATATCAGACCGAGCAATGTTTCAGTGCGAGGCAGGCCACCTAGGCATTCGGGAAATGTTAGTGGCGCCAAAAGGAACTAAAGACACCGTAGTTAGATCGAGGCTCGTGCACCGCCTAAAGCATATGCTATTCGTGCTAGAGAGGATGCTTCTTCCCCAGATGTTATCACTGGTACTTTCACTCTTTATGACACCACTGTGATTGCATTAATTTATCCTGGTTCGACTCATTCATATGTGTGTGAAACTCTAGTATCCAAGAAGACTCTCACCGTTGAGTCTCATCGAGTATGTGATCCATGTGTCCAACCCTTGGGTCATTGTGTACTTGTTGATAAAGTGTAAAGGTTGCCCATTAATGATTCGAGATTCCTCGCTTCAAATTGATTTAATGTTGTTGCCTTTTGACGAGTTTGACATAATTTTGGGAATGGACTGGTTAACTTTGTATGATGCAATAGTGAATTGCAAAAGAAAGATTATTGATTTGAGATGTCAGAATGGTGAGATCATTTGGGTCGAATCTAATGATCTGAGTGGGTTGCCTACAGTAATATCCTCGATGTTAGCTCGAAAGCACGTGAGAAAAGGATGTGAAGCTTACCTGGCTTATGTGTTGGATAATAAAGTGTCTGAAAAGCAGATTGAATCTGTACCAGTTGTGTGTGAATACCCAAATGTGTTTCCTGAGGAATTACCGGGTTTACCACCAGTACGAGAGATTGAGTTTGGCATTGAATTAGTACCGGGGATGACTCCGATTTTGATAGCTCCGTATCGGATGGCACCTACTGAGTTGAAAGAGTTGAAAGCACAGTTGCAAGAGTTGATGATAGGGCTTTACACGAATCGAGCTTCTCTTTGAGGTGCACCATTCTATTTGTGAAAAAGAAAGATGGGACTATGCGAATGTGTATTGACTATAGGCAGCTAAATAAAGTGACAATAAAGAATAAATACCCATTGCCTCGAATTGATGACTTGTTTGACCAGTTGCAAGGGGTTTCAGTGTTTTCAAAGATAGATCTGAGATCAGGTTATTATCAGCTGCGAGTCAGAGATTCTAATGTGCCAAAGACTGCATTCCGAATGAGGTATGGACATTTTGAGTTTCTGGTTATGCCTTTTGGGCTTACTAATGCACCTGTTGTTTTTATGGATTTGATGAATCGGGTTTTCAGACAGTATTTGGATCGGTTTGTGGTAGTGTTTGTAGATGATATCCTGATCTGCTCTAAAGATGAAACCGAACATGCCGAGCATTTGAGATTGGTGCTACAAACTTTACGAGATCAACAATTGCATGCAAAGTTTAGTAAGTGTGAGTTCTGGATGAATGAAGTCAAATTTTTGGGACATGTTGTTTTAGCGTCAGGTATTCGGGTTGATCCGAACAAAATATCAGCTATACTTAATTGGAAGCCACCAAAGAATGTTTTAGAGATTCAAGCTTTACGGGACTTATGGATATTACGACGATTCATGAAAGGTTTTTCCATGATAGCTACACCCCTGACAAAGCTACTACAGAAAGATGTCAAGTTCGAGTGGACGGAAAAGTGTCAGAAAAGTTTTGATCAGTTGAAAGCTCTTTTAACTAAAGCTCCAAACAGAATTCAAATTGAATCGGGTAAAGAATTCGCCAGTACAAAGGATGCTTCTTTGAATAGTTTGGGTTACGCTTAATGAAAGAAGGCAAGGTAATAGCTTATGCTTGAGACGCTTAAAGCCTTCCGAAAGAAATTATCCGACTCATGATCTAGAGTTAGCAGCCATTATATTCGCATTGAAAATTTGGCGTCATTACTTATTCGGTGAGAAATGTCATGTGTATTCAGATCATAAAAGTCTGAAGTATTTGATGACTCAGAAAGACTTGAACTTGAGACAACACAGATGGCTAGAATTGTTGAAAGATTATGAATTGGTAATTGACTACCATCCGGGAAAAGCTACCGTTGTTGTAGATGCCTTAAGCTGAAAATCATTGTTTGCTCTTTGTGCGTTGAACGCACATATGGTTATGACTGGTGATGATTCTGAAACACCCCAAACCGGCCCATGAGCCTTGACCGATCTGGTATGTTCCCCGGTGTAAACCTTTTCAAATTCTTTTGTTACTTAGGAAAAACTTGTGTGTTTTGAAAGAAAGATTGTTTTGGGTTGGGCTTGAGTTGAAAACAAGTTTATTTCATTATTAAAATCCTTTACTTTAGGTGACAAAACGTTTAGGCTTTGTTTTAAAATAAATTTACAAAATCTTTTAATAAATAAAAGTTTGAAAGCTTAATAAATAAAAGCAAAGTAAAGTAGTTCTACTATGGCCTTATTACATTAAATAATTCCCAAAAAAAAATTCAAAGTACTTAATAAAATAAAAATCCAAATTGAATAAATTCTCATGCATGGCCACCTTTAAGCTCCTCGCCGACCTTGGTCTATTACCGATCGTCACCGAAAAAGGTTCCCACAACGGGTGAGTCAATGACTCAATGTGTACACAAACACTATGTCCAAATAGATTCAAGCATATTATCACATCACATACATAATCATATAGCAGATATAAAATAATGATGCAACCCAACCCAAACCTATATGCCATCCGCTACACATCACCCGCACCATCCTCGCACACCGTGGGGACTACTAAGTCAACCTCCATCTCGCTACACACCATCGGCGGCGCGCATTGCAATGACGTGCTCATCGCCTCTTATAAAATTCATGGTCTTAGGTCACCACATTCAGATATCGTAGTCTTAGGTCACCACATTCGATATCGTGGTCTTAGGTCACCACATTCGGATATCGTGGTCTTAGGTCACCACGCTCACTTCCCCTTTCTCATAATATTCCATATGCCCCATATCATACATATCATGCATATCATGCTTTAATTCACATTCTCATCACTTTTCACAACAAAGTAACATATATTCATAATCCTAGTAGGAGTAGGAAACGTACCTGAGTACTTTTGTACCATAGCATGGTATCTTAGCCATATTCACATTCTTATAAACATGCACATATTAATTATTGCCATAAATCTTATTAAAAAGTAGTGTGGGGTACACACCTGATTTACTTAGTGCTTTAATGAAGATCCCGAAAATCCCGATCTAAGCTTTAGATCCTTAACTACCTATATTCGGCCAACACATGGTTAATTTACTAAGACCCATTCGGCCATGAAACCAAATCCCAGAGGATTAGTATACTTAAATCCTTACCTTGTCACCGATTGATGTCTAATCAAATGTCGAAAACTTTGTATCCTTCTTTCTTGAAATCTAATTACTAGACTACTTGAATAGATTAGTTTTGCTTTTAAATATTAATGAAACACATCTATTTACTCAACATGGCCTTGGCAGAATGCTATAGATACTTACCTTGTGGATTTTAAATCCCAAACTCACCGAATAACTAGGGAACACGCTGCCTATGGTGTACCTTCGAAAAGAATTTCTCCTTCCTTGTAGTCAACACTTAGTAAATCCCGAAAGATCTCTTCAAAGTTTTGGCAACAAGATATTAATGGGTTAGTCCTAGATTTCGTCAAATCTTAAAAGAAAAGGATGAAACCGAATGAGATCTTACCTCATCAAGAATTGACAAAGCCTATGTCAATCTCCACCGAGATATTCGGCTTTGAACTTGATGAAAATTCACTAGAAGTACCCTATATATTCGGCTCTTGAAAGGAGTAATAAGGGTTATGGATTCGCTTCCACAAGGGTCACAAAAGAAAAGGGTATGGAGTATTAAGGGTAACTTAATGGTGAAAATAGGGAATGGAAAGTTCTAGCTAGAACAGATAAAAAGAAAAGAAGAAGAAGATGATAGCTTGGAGAGAAAAGAGTGCTTGAAAGAGAGGCAAAAGTATGAATGATATTCTATTATCCCTTTTCTAGCTTAAAAATTACTAAGCTTAGAGTCCCTTACTTGGCCATCACTCCTCCCTTATTTTCCTCTTTATCTCTTTATTTAAATTACCAATAATCCATCAATTATCTCTTAAAATAAATCCATTATTTATCCCTTATTTATCCACCATTTATCTCTTAAAAATAAAAGAATAAAAGCTCCTAAATTATAGCCTTGTGCCATCCCTTGTCGCTAATCTCTCACGCAAAATAAAACTCTTTATTTGCTTCCCATATGACTCGAACCTAGGCTCCTTCCCCTTGATTGTGGCGCCACTTCATCGGGCTTTAAGTGGTGCCTCCTAGCCACTTCTCCAAGCCCGTTCTTGTGTCAAATTTCTTCTATTAATTTTCTTAAGACCACCTTGCCTTAGTTTCCTCTTTTAAACTTAACATTTTCTAAAACATTTCCTTACATTTTCCAAGTTTCCAAAATGTTCACTTTCCTCTTTAAACTTAACATTTCCAATTTTCCAAAATGTTCACCATACATTCATAACACATAAGACATGCCATTTCAGATAATTAAATCAAAAATACATAGGCCCATTTTCGTGATATTACGCTTCTACCCTTAAAATAATTTCGTCCTCGAAATTGCCTCGCTAAAATAAATGAGGGTATTATCGTCAGATTGCCTATTCTGCTCCTACGAAGCTTCCTCCGATCCATGATTGCGCCACAACACTTTGACTAGGGAACCGACTTCCTCGTAATATTTTCACGCCTCGCTCCAAGATCCGAATCGGCCTTCCTCGTAGGATAAGTCCGCCTTAGCTCCACTTCTTCAACCGGTACCACATGAGATGGATCTCATCGGTAGCGACGTAGCATGGATACATGGAATACGCCGCATCTGCTCGCAACTCGTGGCAACTCTAGTCGGTATGCCATCGTCCAACTCGCTTCAACACTCGATAGGGTCCTATAAACCTTGACTTAACTTCCCTTTGTGACCGAATCTCATCACCTTCTTCCAAGGCGAAACCTTAAGGAATACCGGTCTCCCACATCAAATTCGATTTCCTTCCGCTTAAGATCTGCGCGACGACTTCGCCTATCGATGCTTCCTTCAACCGTACCTAATTATCTCAACCTTCTTCGCACTCGCTACTAATTTCGTCCCAAAACTTGACGTTCTCAAAATTACTTACTATTGAATAATCGAACATCTTAACTCATCACTACGCTTTATGTCACAAGACTCTAATCTTAATAGAGCCATCATACTTCCTAGGCACAATTTTTTTTTAAGTTCACGCTCCTCAAAACTCATTTCTAACATCGCGATTTAACTGATTAAAGAGTTTTATGCATTAGTACTTTGTTCCATCGCTTAACCGCGTAAGCTTTTATGAAAAGGAGTTTAATAGTGGTTCTTTCGATCAAACAAAGTCTCAGCTCAAGTTCACTATTCTAATTCGTAGATTCACATTCACATTCACATTCATCCATCTCAAAAGAGACACATTCATTCACGACATTCACTTCACTACTTTGGGCATTCCCGATCATCTCTGTGGGTAATTTCGCCATTTTTGCTATAAGGTATTTTGGTAATAAATCTGGGTCACTTGAAAATAATCTTTATAAATCAAAAGTATTTCAAAATTTACAAAACTCGAGGTTATCTTGAAAATTTGTTTTCCTAATCAATGTTTGCGTAAATTTCAAAAATCGGGTTATTTCGATAATTTTGTAGTTAGGGCATTTTCGTAAATTCTCCAAATCGTGTATCTTGATATTTGTAAAACAAAAGTTTTTGGTATTTTGTAAAGTAGAAACATTTTAGCAAAAGTCGAGGTATTTTGAAAATCTTAAAACTAAGGGTATTTTATTAATTTACAACATAGGGGCATTTTAGTAATTTTCCCAAATCAAAGTACCTTGAATTTTTCGTAAAATAGAGTTTTTGGACACTTTTGCAAAATAGAGAAATTTTACTAAAATCGAGGGTAATATGGTAATTTTAGAAACCAATGGCATTTTTTGTAATTTTACGACCTGGGGTATTTTAGTAATTTTGGCAAATCAAAATTTTTTTTTGAGAAATTTTCAAAATAGATTTTGTCGCAAATCGAAGGGTTAATTTAAGGATTTTAAAACTAAGGTTTTATAAAAATATGGCTAGTCCCTTTCGGTTTTAATCATTGGTTTAGCCGATGACTAAGTCCTCTTGGTTAGGGTGAACTACATTACGCACTGTGTAGGATTCGAGTAAAGAGGAGGTGAGTTGCTAGGACCGCTTAAATACCAAGCTCATATCGAATCCACTCCTAGACATGCGCACAACAAGCTACCACACCCTAGCTCATGACTTAATCACATGTTTGTCTAATGGTCCTTAAGTCTTGTGTACTTGTGTTTTTGAGTAGACTAGTCCTAGGGTTCAATGATCCTAGTTCACTAATCTACGCTGCCATAAAAGCCCATATATTTCACATATTAAATCACTTGTAAGTCAAGTACTTACCGGTGGATCATGGCCTGAGACTTAGGTGCCATGCCGTAAAACCTAAAATTTTTTTCGTAAAATTCCTTTTGGGCTAGATTTTGAAAATGTTTTGGGCCTTAAACCACAGTGTCGAGTGTTTAAAATTGGGCTCGATACCAAACCTAAACACCCCAAACTCGCCCATGAGCCTTGACCGGATCTGGTATGTTCACCTGTAAACTGCTTCAAATTCTTTTGTTACTTAGGAAAAACTTGTGTGTTTTGAAAGAAAGATTGTTTTGGGTTGGGCTTGAGTTGAAAACAAGTTTATTTCATTATTAAAATCCTTTACTTTAGGTGACAAAACGTTTAGGCTTTGCTTTAAAAAAATTTACTTAATCTTTTAATAAATAAAAGTTTGTAAGCTTAATAAATAAAAGCAAAGTAAAGTAGTTCTATTATGGCCTTATTACATCAAATAATTCCCAAAAAAAATAAATTCAAAGTACTTAATAAAATAAAATCCAAATTGAATAAATTCCTTGTGCATGGCCACCTTTAAGCTCCTCACGACTTGGCCCATTACCGATCGTCACCAAAAAGGTTCCCATAACGGGGTGAGTCAATGACTCAATGTGTACACAAACACTATGTCCAAATAGATTCAAGCATATTATCACATCACATACATAATCATATAGCGATATAAAATAATGATGCAACCCGAACCCAAACCTATATGCCATCCGCTACACATCACCCGCACCATCCTCGCACACCATGGGGACTACTAAGTCAACCCTCCATCCGCTACACACCATCGGCGTCATTGCAATGACGTGCTCATCGCCTCTTATAAAATTCGTGGTGCACATCGCCGTGGTCTTATAAAATTCGTGGTCTTAGGTCACCACATTCAGATATCGTGGTCTTAGGTCACCACGCTCACTTCCCCTTTCTCATAATATCCCATATGCCCCATATCATACATATCATGCATATCATGCTTTAATTCACATTCTCATCACTTTTCACATGTTAAAAGTAACATATATTCATAATCCTAGTAGGAGTAGGAAACGTACCTGAGTACTTTTGTACCATAGCATGGTATCTTAGCCATATTCACATTCTTATAAACATGCACATATTAATTATTGCCATAAATCTTATTAAAAAGTAGTGTGGGGGTACACACCTGATTTACTTAGTGCTTTAATGAAGATCCCGAAAATCCCAATCTAAGCTTTAGATCCTTAACTACCTATATTCGGCCAACACATGGTTAATTTACTAAGACCCATTCGGCCATGAAACCAAATCCCAATAGGATTAGTACACTTAAATCCTTACCTTGCTACCGATTGATGTCTAATCAAATGCCGAAAACTTTGTATCCTTCTTTCTTGAAATCGGCAATTACTAGACTACTTGAATAGATTAGTTTCGGCTTTTAAATATTAATGAAACACATCTATTTACTCAACATGGCCTTGGCCGAATGCTATAGATACTTACCTTGTGGATTTTAAATCCCAAAACTCATCGAATAACTAGGGAACACGCGCCTACGGTGTACCTTCGTGAAAAGAATTTCTCCTTCCTTGTAGTCGACACTTAGTAAATCCCAAAGATCTCTTCAAAGTTTCGCAACAAGATATTAATGGGGTTAGTCCTAGATTTCGCAAATCTTAAAAGAAAAGGATGAAACCGAATGAGATCTTACCTCATCAAGAATTCGACAAAGCCTATGTCAATCTCCACCGAGATATTCGCTTTGAACTTGATGAAAATTCACTAGAAGTACCCTATATATTCGGCTCTTGAAAGGAGTAATAAGGGTTATGGATTCGGCTTTCACAAGGGTCACAAAAGAAAAGGGTATGGAGTATTAAGGGTAACGGCAATGGTAAAAATAGGGAATGGAAAGTTTGGCTAGAAATGATAAAAGAAAAGAAGAAGAAGATGATAGCTTGGAGAGAAAAGAGTGCTTGAAAGAGAGGCAAAAGTATGAATGATATTCTATTATCCCTTTTCTAGCTTAATGAAATTACTAAGCTTAGAGTCCTTTACTTGGCCATCACTCCTCCCTTATTTTCCTCTTTATCTCTTTATTTAAATTACCAATAATCCATCAATTATCTCTTAAAATAAATCCATTATTTATCCCTTATTTATCCACTATTTATCTCTTAAAATAAAAGAATAAAAGCTCCTAAATTATAGCCTTGTGCCGTCCCTTGTCGCTAATCTCTGCAAAATAAAACTCTTTATTTGCTTCCCACGTGACTCGAACCTAGGCTCTTTCCCTTGATTGTGGCGTCACTTCATCGGGCTTTAAGTGGTGCCTCCTAGCCACTTCTCCAAGCCCATTCTTGTGTCAAATTTCTTCTATTAATTTTCTTAAGACTACCTTGCCTTAGTTTCCTCTTTTAAACTTAACATTTTCTAAAACATTTCCTTACATTTTCCAAGTTTCCAAAAATGTTCACTTTCCTCTTTTAAACTTAACATTTCCAAGTTTCCAAAAATGTTCACCATACATTCATAATGCATAAGACATGCCATTTCGTATAATTAAATAAAAAATGCATAGGCCCATTTTCAGGATATTACAGATTCGATCATAGTTGAGTTGAAGGCTAGACTGTTGTTTATTCAGCAAATTTGTGAGGCACAGAAAATTGACAAAGATATGATTGCTAAACGAGCTCAGTGTAAAAGTAATGCAGAGTCAGAATTTTGAATTGATGAAAATGATTGTTTGAACTTCAAAAGCCGAATATGTATTCCGAGGAATGTTGATTTGATTCAGATGATTTTGAACGAGGCTCATAATAGTCGATTGTCGATACACCTGGGTAGCACGAAAATATATAATGATTTGAGACAGTTTTACTGGTGGCCTGGCATGAAACGGGATATATCTGAATATGTTTCAAAGTGCTTAATTTGTCAGCAAGTAAAAGCCGAACATAAAGTGCCTTCTGGGTTACTTCAGCCAGTCATGATACCTGAATGGAAATGGGATAGAATTACTATGGATTTTGTATCCGGTTTGCCTATGACACCGAGCAAGAGAGATGTAGTCTGGGTTATAGTAGATAGACTGGCCAAATCAGCTCACTTTGTACCAGTTCGTACAGACTATTCACTTATTAAACTTGCTGAATTGTATGTATCACAGATTGTGAAATTACATGGTGTGCCGAGTTCTATTGTTTCAGACAGAGACCCGAGATTCACATCGCAGTTTTGGAAGAAGTTGCAAGATGCTTTAGGTACTAAACTCCACTTTCGTACAGCCTTCCATCCGCAGACAGACGGTCAGTCTGAACGAACCATTCAGATACTTGAGGACATGTTGAGATGTTGCGTTCTTGAGTTTGAAGGTACGTGGGAAAGATACTTACTATTGATTAAATTCGTTATAATAATAGTTTTCAATCTAGTATCAAAATGGCACCATACGAAGCTCTTTATGGCCGCAAGTGTCGTACTCTGTTGTATTGGACCGAGCTCAGTGAGAATAAGATACACGGGGTTGATTTGATTAAAGAGACTGAACAGAAAGTGGCTGTAATCAAAGATACTTTGAAAGCTGCCTCAGATCAACAAAAGTCTTATGCTGATTTGAAATGCAAAGACATTGAGTTTCAGGTCAGAGATCGGGTATTCTTGAAATTTTCTCCGTGGAAGAAGATACTCGATTTGGTCGAAAAGGCAAACTAAGTCCGAGATTCATCGGCCGCATAAGATCATTGAACATATTGGGCCCGTTGTTTATAGATTGAAGTTGCCTCCAATTAGAAAAGATACACAACGATTTCACGTTTCAATGCTTCAGAATATAGATCAGATCCGTCACATGTGATCGCTCCGTCTGAGATTGAAATCCGATCTGATATGACGTATGAAGAGGAACCGATCCGTATTTTAGCTTGGGAAATAAAAGAGTTGAGAAACAAGAAAATTCCATTAGTGAAAGTATTATGGAATTGACACGGAGTTGAAGAGGCTACGCGGGAGCCTAAAGATTCAATGAGGCAACAATATCCGACTTTGTTTAACGGTAAGATTTTCGGGGACGAAAATCCCTAAGGGGGGAGAGTCTGTAACAGACCAAATTTGACCCTAATCGGAACGGTGGTTTCGGGACCAAGAATCCGAGTCTAAGAAATATTTAAATATTATATTTCGTGTTTATTATATGTGAATTAATGTGTGAAAGTTTCATAGAAAAATTTAATCGCTTGTGTGTTTAATTAAATAAAAGGACTTAATCACAGAAAGTGTAAAAGTTACAAATTATAGTGTAAAGTGCTAGAATGATGATGGCTTTATAATATGAGGTATTAAAAGGAAAATAGCCCATTTTTAAGTTAGTGGGTGGTTTATGACAAGATTAACCTTATATTATATTTTGTTTTTATTATTAAATAAAGGTTAAAATGGTAAATCATTAAAATATTATTATATGTTAAAATGCATGAAATTAAAAGCCATTTTAGTTGTTTTTCTTCTTCCATTACCGTGAGTTAGCTAATAAAAAGGGGTTTAAAGGCTTGAAACATTTGGCCATCATCAAGCTCAATTAGGTATGAATTTTAGCTCGGTTTTTAATAATTTTTACGTTTTTGTGATCGTTGCTTCGTGTATTATCTAACCCATGCTAAAATTTTTGAGATTAGTGTGTATGTGATATTCGGCCATTGACATGTTCATGTGTTTTTGATGTTTGATGATTTTAAATTAAAGATATGTTAAAGATTAGTAGGTTTTGTATTGAAAATTTTAGTGAATTTGAGTATTTTGGGCTAAATTGCAAAAATGAATTTTTAAGGGGACTAAAATGAAAAATAAATGAAAGAAATGGACTTGTATGGTCCTTGTGAACATTCGGCCCTAATGTACTATTGTGAAATTTTTTGTATTTTGTGTTTTGTGTTTTGTGCAAATAGGACCAAATTGTAAAAAATGTGAAACAGTAGGGGTAAAATGGTAATTTGACTGTTTATGTGTTTTTGGATTAAATTGAAATGAAATGTACTTGAATGAGCTAAATTTTAATGTGTTTAGATCAAGAACAAAGAAAAACGGATTTGGATAAGGGAAAGGCGAAGATTATCAAATTGCCGGTATATGTTGTCCGTCGACAATCGAGGTAAGTCCTTAAGCAAATATAAGTCAAAGAATTATTTGTGAATGTAATAAATGATGAAATTTGAATATTTTAAGCATAAATATATCAAATGGCCGAATGTAGGGGTATAATATTAGATTGAATTTTATTTGTTGAAAGTAATGTGTAATAGATATGCTCGGTTGTTATGTGAAAGTGATAAGCATTACATAGGTTGTTTGAGATGCTATTGTTGAGAAATGTGCATTGAACGATTTATTATGTTGTTATTTCGA
The DNA here is from genome assembly GCA_025506655.1 of Gossypium rotundifolium. Taxonomy (NCBI): domain Eukaryota; kingdom Viridiplantae; phylum Streptophyta; class Magnoliopsida; order Malvales; family Malvaceae; genus Gossypium; species Gossypium rotundifolium. The sequence continues at coordinate 12,287,593 of CP106733.1, forward strand.
GCTTTGAGCCTAGCAGGCCTTGTACCGGTGACTTATTTCGGGCTTTGAGACTAGCAGGCCTTGTGCCGGTGGTTTAATTCGGGCTTACATCCTAGCAGGCTTAATGCCGGTGTTTATACTTCAGACCTTTAGTCTAGCAGGCTCAATGCCGGTGTTTATACTTTGGACCTTTGGTCTAGCAGGCTTAATGCCGGTGGGTAATTCGGGCATGAATGCCTAGAAGGCTAAATGCCTGGTGATACGCTATAAACGAAGAATTTGAGAATGAAATGAGGTATGGCATATTAAATGATATGTGTTAGAAGCTCGGGTAAGAGTTGGCTTATTGTATTAGTAAGAAATGAAGTAGCTCAGTTCATTACCATTTTACTTAAGTATGGTGTGATGAAGTGAATGATTCATTAAGTATTTTATTTAGTGATGATGATCTTATCATTAACAGGTATGAACATTTAATTTGTGTGAGGTTGAGATATGTATATATAACACATGGAAGATTCGATTATAATGAAAAGATTAATGGTAAAAGTGTTGAAAGTATTTGTAATTGAGTTTGTTTGACTCAAAATATATGAATAAACATAATACTCAATGATTTGTTGGTATATGTGTTTATGATATCCATGTGCTAATATTTAAGTCAAAGTATTACTAGTATTCGCTTAAGCATAATTTACATGTTGGAATGATTAAATTCAATGTCGAAAGCATGGATATTAATATGTTTAAATGTTCGTTTATTACATTAATACTTGCTTAAGACTTACTAAGCTAGTAAGCTTACTTTGTGTGTTTTAATGTGCTGTTATATAGATTTTGGGTCAGCTACGGGCTCAGAGGATCTTCGGAGAAGTCAACCACACTATCAAGTCTTTTGGTACTTATAAACCTAGTTTGATTCGAAAGGCATGTATAAGCTAGGCTATGTTGTTAATTAATGGTATTTAATCTTGTATATATATGTATAGCCTTGCAAAATGGCTAATACTTTTGTGTAAACTTTACTTATGTGTTTGATAGATTGGTTTGTATAATTGTTCTTGGTTATGTGCTTCTTGTTATGTTTTAAGTTTAGCTTGAAAGCATATATTATGACATTTATATTGAGAAGTTTAGTTATGATTCGATGATGATAGTGAAAATGTTTATGCATGAATATTTGAGGTTGAGCATTGGAGCGTTTATTTGAGATCCGAGTATGTGGTCAAAGAATTGATTATACTTATGCAATTCTGCTAGCTATATTAGCTCATGTGTTTGGTAGGTTAATAGTATTTCTTTATGACCTTAGTATTCAATGTGGCTTTGATTAAATAAATTCAAAAAAGGGGGCTACGTTGTGTATTGTATGTATGTATATTCGACTGAGTCTATGTGCTATAGTCAAACGTAGTTAACATGCTCAAAGAACTAGTTGGTTGGGCTTATGTTCGAATATGGAAATGTGCATAACTATGATATATATATACATTTATATATGTAAATGGCTTGAGAGATTGTTTAAATTTTACCGAGTGCATGAAACTACCAAACTCGACTTGTGTTAAGTAATAAACATGAAATGTCATAAATGGGACCTTGTATATTAGGCCAAATGCTTAAGTATGCAAGTGATGTGTAATAAGTTGCATGTATTAGATTATGTGAAATTAGGTTAAAGCTATAAGAATTCGGTCTTAATAGGGTGTAATTATGTGATTGTAACATCCCGAATTTGGGCCTAGTAGATTTGGGCCTATTGGGTTGTAACGCCCCAAAAATCCCAAAACTTTTAATTTCTGTGCATGGGAGTTAATATGTATGTCTAGCACTTAGAATAATAATATTAAGGTATTATCGGGATTAATTGAAGCCTGAGAGTTAGGGAAGACCATAGGAAAAATTTATGTTCTTACTTAGTGGACCCTAGTCTCAGGCATGAGGCCTCATAAGTAGATTAAGAAAAGAGAGGACACAAAAATGGGCTCAGGTTTGGGTTGAGGCCCTAATTAAGTTTTCTGTTTGGGCACTATAGGGTTAAAAGGGTAGCATCAGTGTTTAAAACATCAAAGTGGGCTGATAGCCCAATATTAAGTGACGCTGCAAGGGAGCTAAAGGGTGGCGTCACTAGCAGTTGAAAGAGGCCTAAGTTTGGCCGCAAGGAGCTTATGTCTTTGGGCCAATTTCGGCACTTAAAAGAGCAAGGAGGAATGGACGGCATTAAGGCTTATTTCTAGGAGGGATTTAATGATAATATTGTGCTGATAATAGAAGAAAGAGGTGGTGTTATCTAGAGACTTTTGAAGGTGTGAAGATATTTAGATAAAGGAGAAAAGTTAGGAGCTATCTGATGAGAGCAGAGTTGGCCGAAATTCCATCACCTAGAGGAGTAAAGAAATCAGTTTCTAATTGCCATAGGGGTGCCGAAATTTCTATAAATAAGGGGGATAGTTCATCAATTCCGACATTTGAACCCTACTCTTTTCTTCCTTCTTTGTGCTAAAATCAAGGTCATCTTAGTTGTTTTTCTTTTCTCATCTTTTCTCTTCCAAAATTCGAAAATCACCACCTCCCTCACCCTTTTCTTTTTCTTTGAAACCTCCTTCTAGCCGAATCTTTTGATCCCCATTGTTATTCTTCTCCCATTCACTAAAAGCCAAAACTACGTTCTTGTTTGTTCTTGTAGCCAAAATCTCTGAGCCTTTCCTTGATTTCTTTTTACTTTCTTTCTAAGCTAAAGCTGAAACACTTTACTCAGACCTTCTAAAAGCTGAAAAAGCATCAGTTCATCTTTTTCGGGATTTTCATAAAAGCCAAAATCCCTAGATCTCATCTCCTGTGTTTGCCGAAATTCTCTCTGAGGTGTCTGCTTGTGCCGAATCTTGAAGGAAACTCAGGGTAAGTGTTGATTCGTGAGGTTTCAGTCTTTTTCAGCTTTTTAGAGACTCTAGCCGAATGGCTATTTAGAAACTAATCTCTTGTTTCTCTCTTTTTTGCGACGTTCCAGGATTTGAAGAGGAGTCAATCGCTTATATCTCTAAGTCGGGGTTTAGTAACACTTGAATCGTGTTACTTTCAGGATTTCAAGGTAAGGAGATCTATTAGGAACGTGTAAATTCAGGTATTTATTAACCCTTGGCCGAATATAGGGGAGGCCAAATCTTCGTGTTTTTTCGATTTTTCTTGAACCAAGTTATAGACTGAGGATAGTAGATCCGGATAGCAGGGATATCGACTAAGAGTATAGTACTACGCGATATTAGGTGTGTAACTTTTCACACCATTTAGATTGTTTGTTAGTACATGTTTATAAATCTGCTATATTCTGATAAATGCCAAAATCCCGGCATACCGGTTGAAACCCGAGGAGGGTAAAGGCAAATCACTAGGTTAGTGATTTCTGTCATTCATAAGTGAATATTTCTGTTAAGATGATATGTTTTATATGTATGCTGATTTCTGCGATTGCACGGGGTTGGGTTTGATGAAAGGGGAAGTGTTCTGTTGTAGCGGCTTTTGCCTTGACCTATTGTAGTGGCTTATGCCATGATCTGTTGTAGTGGCTTATGCCATGGTCTGTTGTAGTGGCTTATGCCATGATCTGTTGTAGTGGCTTTTTGCCATGATCTGATGGTGTGTAGCGGTGTGGGTTGATTGTAGAAATCCCCAATGGCATGAATGGCTGGTACGGGTGGCGTGTAGCGGATGGAAACCTAGGATTTAGGTTGGGCTTGCATAATTATTGTTATATATATTAATCAATTACTCTGTTTTGTGGGGCTAAGGCCCAAATCTAATGGTGCATGAGGGTTGCACACTGAGTCTCGTGACTCAACCTATTATTTAATATTTTTTTCAGGTAGCACCTAGTGCATCGGACCGAGCTGGAGAGGAGCGCAAGGTGGCCATGCAAAAGAACATTTGGATTCAACAAAAGACCTTACTTATTTTATTTATTCTTATTATTTTTAATTAGTGGGTTCTAAATTTCATTGTAATAAGGCCACGGGCCACTAGCTTTATATGTTTTTTTGGTTTTATTTTGGGCTTTTATTATTATTAGACATTTAGATTTTACATCTTAATTAAGCTAAGGCATCATATAAAATTCATATCTTTTATAAGCTATCAAATCGTTAAGTTTTTCGGAATACATGTTTAAACTCGACAAATGTTTTCCTAAAATGCGACATGTTTTACTAAATCTTCTTAGTGACATGTCAGATCCGGTCGTGGTGTTTGGGCTGGGTTTGGGGTGTTACAGTGATGACATTTTGATATATGTTTATATATATATACTTATTGGACACTAATGATTCAATGGTTCAGGTATTATTATAAATATTGAAAATAGGACAATTAAGGTTTATAGAATTATAGTATTAGTATGTAATAGTAATGTGTACATTGAGTAACCAATCATGTTCATAAGTAACTATATTTCTTATTTGCTGCTTTTAATTTATTATTATTAGCATATCTTACACTTAAGTGATTATTTGTTTATGATTGTATCTCTTGTTAAGCATGTTGGATTAAGAATGATTGACTTAATAGGGGTTTTGGCTTTTCTGGTAATGCCCGTAACCCTAATTTGGTGACGGACTCGGGTTTGGGGCGTTACAGGATAGTTAATCGTGTACTCGCATCCACTTATCGTTCATTGGGTTGTGTTCTATTGATCTCTTAATGGTATTGAAATGTAAAAATTTATTAGTATTATTGTGTTGAGCATTACTCACCTATTGTGAACTGTGATTGAAAGGAACTATGTTCATTAATCTTTTTATGTGAATTATTATGTTTAATTTAGTAATCTTTATCGATTAAACGACGAACTTACTAAGCTTTATGAAAGCTTACTTGTGTTGTTTGTTTTATTTCTTATAGATACGTTTTGTGGAAATCGAGAGATTGAATCAACTCGAAGAATCACACTATCCAAGATCCTTGGTAGATTTTCAATACAAACTTTGGCTTATATAGCATGTAATAGGAAATTTGGAAATGTTTTGTATTAATCCATATGTGTTCATCCTATATAATTGGTATGCTTGTAAGGTTGCTGTGTTAAATGGTCATTTGGTATATGTTTGCATGATGCATGGTTGTGGTTGAATGAGTATAAGAAATGGTAAGTCTTGACATGGACTATGGTATAGTACTTGAGTGATTGCTAATCACTAGGACGTATACTTATGAATTGAAATTGTAACTTAATTAGTTTAATGTTGTGTATTTGAATTGTGGTGTCAATGGTGGCATATTGGTTGGCCACATAGGTTGATTGTTTTGACATGGTTTGAGTGCTCTTGATTGTGTTTTGAGGGCTGGAATGCATGTACTTTTAGTTTTCTTAGGCACCTAAGCATTTGGGAGTGAAAATAGCATGATTTTAGCTAATTTTTTATGCGCACGGACTGCTACACAGTTGTACACCACACACGAGCAACCCAAACGAGCATGTGCCCCTATTGTGTTAGGTGTAGGGTTCAGACGAGCTGACACACTACCTGCGACACAGTTGTGTGACCCAAGTCAGTAGCTAACACGGACTAACACATAGGCTAGGACACAGGCGTGTGAGCCAAGTCAGTGAACTTCACGACCTAAGTACACAGACGTGTGGAGTAGCCAAACGGGCATGCAGAATGGCCACACGATCATGTTTGAGTCGCAGGGTCTGGGCTCTGTCACATGGCTTGGACACAAGGCCATGTAACCCCTAATTTGAAAATTTTCACTTTTGCCAAAATCTTCTATTTTGTCTTGAATTGGCCCCCAATTATTCCTAAATTATTTTAAAGACCTCATAGGTTCGATTTAAGGTCCAAAAGTTTAGGTTCTACTCCGATCAGAATTATTTAAGAATTTCATTAACTAATTCAGCAACTTGATGTTATCTGTTATTGATTGTTCTGAATCGTCTGATATTATTCTGTAACCCTAGTCTAACAAAAGAAACGGGTTATGTGTAACACCCCAAACCCGGCCCATGAGTCCTGACCGGATCTGGTATGTCACTGGGTAAAACACTTTGGGCCAATTTGAAAGTTGGGTGAAAATTCGATTAAATTTGGCTAAGGTATTTAAAACGGGGTTTGAAAACTCAGTTGGGCCTTTTTATAAATACAGTTGGGCTTTATAAACCCCTTTTGAAAACATTGATCATGTATAATTTTAAAATCATCAAAGTGATAGTTGACTTAGTTTATTTTTGTTACCCGATGGTAACATCTAAAAAAAAACCCTTAGAAATTTATTAAGTTTGAAAAAATTATTTTAGCTTTTTACTTTATCAATTGAAAATTTCATTTGTAACATAACATAAGCAAAATAAATAAAATAACATCCACAAAATAAATAGCGGCCTTATTACAATCCCAAAATAAAAGACTTAGGAAAATAAATATGATTAACTAAAACAGAGATTTCAAATCCAATGATGGCATGGCCGCCGAGTCCTCTCCGGCTCCATCTCCGCGATCTACTCATCTCGCAAAATGTTAAGGGAAAGGGTGAGTCACCAAGACTCAGTGTAAATCCTCCCTAAAAATACAACTCATACACAATTTATTAATTAAACATGCACATGCAACCCAACCTAACCATCCATACTCCTTGACTACCCCGTGGTCAAAACCACGGTGGTCAAAACCATCGATGACTTAGAGTCACAAATCAAATGATGGGGCCAACCCATCGTGTCGTTAAAACCACCGATGACCATAGGTCACAAATAATCAAGTGTGGTCAAAACCATCGGTGGTACCAAACCACCGAGACTTAGTCGCAAATATTCAATCGCTGTGGTCAAAACCACCGATGACCATAGGTCACAAAAATCGATGGGGCCAACCCATCTTGTGGTCAAAACCAATCGACGACATCCATATTTCATCCCCTCCTCTCATCAATCCCACCATCACATGCTTTAGTAAAATTTTCATAAATCATATCATAGCATTTAATCATCATGTGATGGCATGCAAATCATATATCAAAAGTCACAAATTTAGGGACTTACCCTAATCCATGTTTAAGCCCACAAGCATATCATAGATCACTACCAAAATTTATACACAAGACAATAAATTTGCAAGTTTAATAATAAAGTGTGTAGGAGTTTACACACTGCTTTCTACCTAATTCCTAGATCCCAAGATCCGATCTACCACACTAGATTTTTGTCCCTTGAATGGATTTGATTTCCAATCAAATCCCAAAGCCTAAATTAGTCCCTAAATCCATGGCATACGTTAGTTTTGGCATTTAATCATAGACTTTTAATTGAAAAGCCTTTGGCCGAATGTGCTTACCAACTTTCCTTGGAAAATAATTCCCAAAGCTTCCCTACAATCGGTTTAGACATAATGTTATAACCATAGATCTTGATCCAACAAAAGTAACATTCGACGAGATCCACTTACCTCTTCTAATCGATTGAAGAAAAGAGCACCCTTTGCTTTGATGTTCTACCAAACTACACCAAATAGGAAGGAGTAGATTCGCTAAGGAAAACAAGAGAGATGCTGAATTTTGAGTAATTTTGGGCGTTTGTCTAAGGAAATTTTGGCAAAGAAGGTGGTAGGGTTTGGCTAATGGAGGAAGAAAAGATGAAGGAAAAGAAGTAGGGTTCAAGGGGTTTTCGCTTGTAAAAGAAGAAGAAAAGAAGTTGGAAAATTGAGCAATTGCTTAGGGAATTTCAAAGAACAAGTGAGAAAAGAAGAGAAAAATTGAAGAACTTTTGGCCCTTCTTTGTCAGTACAAAATAGATATGGACAAATTTCCAAGGTCTCCAATTTTCAAAGAACACTCCCTATTTTGATAATTTTCAGCCACTAATTTTCCAAGATAAAGCAAGGTTTTATCTTCTAATTAATCTCCTAATCCCTCAACAAATTAATAGTAAGTAAAACACTAAACCCCCATGTTGTCATCCACTCTTCCCATGAAGAGTTCAAATTTCAATCAATTTCCTTAAATCCTCTTGGCCACTAGCTTGAATTAATTCAAAGAGAATTTGAATTGAACCTGTGCTCACTTTTTCTCTTTGCCACCTTTTAGATTAATTAAATAATAATCTAATTAAAATCTAATTTAATCCTTATTGTCCCTTATTATCTCGCCAAATAAATAATAAAATAAAAGAAACCATGTGCTTGCCAAACTCTTCCAAATTAACAAAGAACCCATGTGCGCTGCTTACGCCAAATTTAAAGAAGAAAAAAAATAAAACACCAATGCAGCTTCTTGGTTCAAACCAAGACCTCACCGCCAGCAGCCTCACTTCCAACGCCTGTGCCACTTTTCCAAATTGACTTTCATGTCAAATACCCACAACGCTTAATTTTAAAGCCTTCTTACTAAAGCCCAAAGACCCCAAAATAAAATAAAAACGCAAACTCACGCTATGTTGGCTCGAACCAAGGACCTCAAGCAAAGCCTCCCTCTAACGCTTTGCCACTTTTCCCTCGACTTTCATGTCATGAGCCCTTACCTTTAATTATAAGACCTACTTCGCCTTTCTCTTCTAACGCAAAAGCCCAATAAAATGCTCCTCGCCCTTCAACCCGAGACCCGCTTCTAAACTCTCAAGTGGCACCCAAGCCACTCCTACTACCCGGACTTTGATGCCATGAACCTTCACGAATTAATTTTAAGGCTTACTATCAAGCCCATCACTTCCTTGAAAAAAAAAACGCAGAATGCTCCTCCCGCCACTCGAACTTGTGACCTGATTTCCTTTTTCACCTCCAACACGCATGAAACCACTTAGCCAACTAGATCCTTGTGTCGTTCCTACTAAAATTTTCTTAACCCCTATTCCCTAGCTTCCTCCTTTTAAGTACTTTAATTTAATAATTTTTTTCTTTTTTAAACCCAAATTGACCTAAATCGGGTTATTTCTAGACCCTAAATCATACCAAATACAATCATATTTATTTATTTCTTGAAGTCCACATGGAATTTATCTAAATTACAAATAACCCCTAATTCGTGGTGTTACGCTTCTACCCCTTAAAAATAATTTCATTCCTTGAAATTACTTACTAACTAATAACCGTGACATCTTTACTCACCAAGACTATGCTATCTTCACAAGACTCGATCTTAAAGAATTATCATGCTTCCTAGACACAATCTCTAAGTTCACAACCAAGGTTTCTGTGCACTTCCCTAGTAAAACAAGAAAACTTTACAATAATTAAAGCAATTAGGGGTATTCGAATTAAGGAACGCATCTGTTGTCACATCCGCACATCTTCTTCCTCGCGACGACCAATTGCATAAACCAACCTTGGTTGCCTCGCCTACACCTTCAAAGACCTACCACGCCTGCTACCATTTCCATTACCCCACCGCACCTCGACCCTCCGTGGTTGTTGGTTATCCTTCGTTTCGGTGTATGATCCTCGACCTTCCGTTCTCACTTAGCCTTCTTAGACAGCCTCTAACTCGATGCTCCATGACCCACATTCAAAGCATCCACGATTACCATTCCAACACTTCCTTGTGAAACTTGCCACACTTATCACATCGTATGCCATTGAGGATTAGCAAGCAAAAGAGCCTAGCAGCTTGATCCGACCCACCAAACTTTGACCTCTTTTGTCGATTACCGAGAACTCGATGGTTCCGAGCTCCTCTTATTCCAATTTTTATCCCGGTTCCGCCTAACAGACTGCCTTACTCCTCAAGAACTTTAGACTTCTCCACAAGGACGTAACTCTCGCTCTGTTGTGGAGCTATCATCATCCTCACCATCTCTAAGGCCATCTTCAACTGACACATACCATGCTCTGTACCCACAATACCACGAGCATATCTACTTAATCGGAGGAACTCGGCCTCAGATTTTGCCATCGACTTGTTTCCTTGAACCAGTTCAAGAAAGCCTTCCTCCGAGCGCCTACATACCGGTTCCAATATACTTCTTTTGGTAAGCTTCCCTAAAAATTCCCAAGTAAGGTTTTCGCCACTGCTCCATCCCTTACGGTGAGCCACCACCGATAGGACTCATCCCGGCGTAGAGATGATGCCTTTGAACTTCTCCTCGGGGTGAAATCCAAGTCACCCATAATCCTTTCCGTGGACTCTAACCAATATTCCACGCACTAGGTGCCACTCCTAAACTCCTCTCAATACTTCGCCTGCTAGTCTTGAGTCGTTCACCACGATTTATGGGTTCCTCGCACCAGGCCACCTCAACTACTGCTCCAACACCCGTAGTAATCACCGAGATACTACGTCATTACCACCGTATGGTCTTGAAACTCGCTTTTAGTGTCAGAGATCCGACATCTCATTTCCGGACCCATGACCGGACCTCGCGGTTCGATAGGGTCATCCTACCTCTACCACGGCCACGAGGCGACGCCCACGACCTCTTGAACTCATTCTAACGATCGCTTATCTGCTTAAGAATTTTATGTATCAAGACCTTAGTTTCACTTGGTTATCCGCGAAGAAATTTTATGATGGGAGTTTTAGAAGTGGTTCTTTCAGACTCAACCAAACACACGCCTTTTCATTCATTCATTCAAAGGAGTTGTTGATTTCATGGTGATTGTTTTTCCACTACCCGGGGTATTTTTCGTAATTTGTCCTACATGGGTATTTTCATAATTTTTCAAAATACGTGTTCTCGGATGATTTTGTCAAAAATTATTTTAAAACTCTTAATTTCCGGTATTAAAAAAATTTTAAAATTGGGGTCTTTCTGATTTTGAATCTGGGGCATTTTGGTAATTTTCCACAAATCGGGGTAAATTTGCAAAATTTGATAAATTAGGATATTTCAAAAGTTATAAAACCTTGAGCTTTTTTTGATAATTGTACCTTCCAAAATAGTGATGTTGCAAAATTTTGAAAGTTAGGGTATTTTGGTAATTTTGTAGGTTAGGGGCAATTTTGTAATTTTACAAAATCATAACGCTTTCGAATTTTACGATTTTTGGGAACTTTTTCATGTGATGAAATTTTGGATTAAAACCGTGGGTATTTTGGAAATTTCATAATTCAAGATGCTTTTGTAATTTACCCTAAGGGTATTTTAGTAATTTTTCCATAATTAGGGTATTTTCACAAAATAATTTCCAAAATTGGGTTCTAAGAGATTTCACAAAAGAAAGATGTTTTAAAAATTTCTCTTTGAAAATTTTCCATATGAAGGGTATTTTACAACCTGTGGGTATTTTGGTCATTTTTCAAACCTAGGGTATTTTGGTCTTTTTTTACTTAAGTTTTAATTATTCCCAAAAACAAAACGGCTAGTCCCTTTCGTGTTTTAATTATCGAGTTTAGCTCGTGAGTATGTCGTCTTGCTAGATGAACCGCTTACTACGCACTGTAGGATTCTAATGAGTAGGAGGTGAGTCACGAGGATCGCTTAAATACCGTGCCCCACCAAATCCAATCCTAGACATGCGATAACGATTGCCACATCTTTTGCTTAGTGACAACTCACGTGGTTGTTTAGGTAATTATTAAGTCTTATGCGTAGTTTGTTGGGGTATGCTAACCCTATGGTTCAAATAGCTTATTCTAATAGTCTACGCTCCCATTTTACCCTTCTACCCCACATCAAAAAATTCACAAAATTGATAGAGGTACTTACTGGCGGATAGGTGCCGGAGACTCGGTGCCATGTTGTTCAAGCCAAAACAGCTTTCAAAACATCATAATAAGGCTTACTAACAAAACCAAACATTTTGGGCCTTGGGCCCCCACACCGAAGTTTTGAACTCGCTCGATACCAATTTGTAACACCCCAAACCCGCCCATGAGTCCCGAACGGATCTGTATGTCACCTGGTAAAACATTTTGGGCCAATTTGAAAGTTGGGTGAAAATTGATTAAATTTGGCTAAGGTATTTAAAATGGGGTTTGAAAACTCATTGGGCCTTTTTATAAATACAATTGGGCTTTATAAACCCTTTTGAAAACATTGATCATGTATCATTTTAAAATCATCAAAGTGATAGTTGACTTAGTTTATTTTGTTACCCGATGGTAACATCTAAAAAAACCCGTAGAAATTTATTAAGTTTGAAAAAATTATTTTTAACCTAAGCATTTATCAATTGAAAATTTCATTTGTAACATAACATAAGCAAAATAAATAAAATAACATCCACAAAATAAATAGCGCCTTATTACAATCCCAAAATAAAAGACTTAGGAAAATAAATATGATTAACTAAAACAGAGATTTCAAATCCAATGATGGCATGGTCAGCCGAGTCCTCTCCTGGCCCATCTCCGCGATCTACTCATCTGCAAAATGTTAAGGAAAGGGGTGAGTCACCAAGACTCAAGTGTAAATCCCCTCCTAAAATACAACTCATACACAATTTATTAATTAAACATGCACATGCAACCCAACCTAACCATCCATACTCCTTGACTACCCCGTGTGGTCAAAACCACCGGTGGTCAAAACTCATCGATGACTTAGAGTCACAAATCAAATGATGGGGCCAACCCATCGTGTCGTCAAAACCACCGATGACCATAGGTCACAAATAATCAAGTGTGGTCAAAACCATCGGTGGTACCAAACCACCGACTTAGTCGCAAATATTCAAACGTTGTGGTCAAAACCACCGATGACCATAGGTCACAAAAATCTAATGGGCCAACCCATCTTATGGTCAAAACCATCGACGTACCCATATTTCATCCCTCCTCTAATCAATCCCACCATCACATGCTTTAGTAAAATTTTCATAAATCATATCATAGCATTTAATCATCATGTGATGGCATGCAAATCATATATCAAAAGTCACAAATTTAGGGACTTACCCTAATCCATGTTTAAGCCCACAAGCATATCATAGATCACTACCAAAATTTATACACAAGACAATAAATTTGCAAGTTTAATAATAAAGTGTGTAAGGAGTTTACACACTGCTTTCTACCGAATTCCTAGATCCCAAGATCCGATCTACCACACTAGATTTTTGTCCTTGAATGGATTTGATTTCCAATCAAACTCAAGCCTAAATTAGTCCCTAAATCCATGGCTTACGTTAGTTTCGCATTTAATCATAGACTTTTTAATTGAAAAGCCTTTGGCCAATGTGCTTACCAACTTTCCTTGGAAAATAATTCCAAAGCTTCCCTACAATCGGTTTAGACATAATGTTATAACCATAGATCTTGATCCAACAAAATGTAACATTCGACGAGATCCACTTACCTCTTCTAATCGATTGAAGAAAAAGAGCACCCTTTGTTTTGATGTTCGGCCAAAACTACACTAAATAGGGAGGAGTAGATTCGGCTAAGGAAAACAAGAGAGATGCTGGAATTTTGAGTAATTTTGGGTAGTTTGTCTAAGGAAATTTTGGCAGCAAGGTGGTAGGGGTTTGGCTAATGGAGGAAGAAAAAGATGAAGGAAAAGAAGTAGGGGTTCAAGGGGGTTTTCAGCTTGTAAAAGAAGAAGAAAAGAAGCTGGAAAATTGAGCAATTGCTTAGGGGAATTTTGGCAGCAACAAGTGAGAAAAAGAAGAGAAAAAATTGAAGAACTTTTGGCCCTTCTTTGCTGTACAAAATAGATATGGATAGCCCCCCCAAGGTCTCCAATTTTCAGCAAACACTCCCCCTATTTTGATAATTTTCAGCCACTAATTTTCCAAGATAAAGCAAGGTTTTATCTTCCAATTAATCTCCTAATCCCCTCAACAAATTAATAGTAAGTAAAACACTAAACCCCCCCATGCTTGCCATCCACTCTTCCCATGAAGAGTTCAAATTTCAATCAATTTCCTTAAATCCTCTTGGCCACTAGCTTGAATTAATTCAAAGAGAATTTGAATTGAACTGTGCTCACTTTTTTCTCTTTGCCACCTTTTTAGATTAATTAAATAATAATCTAATTAAAATCTAATTTAATCCTTATTGTCCCTTATTATCTCATCAAATAAATAATAAAATAAAAGAAACCATGTGCTTGCCAAACTCTTCCAAATTAACAAAGAACCCATATGCGGCTGCTTCACGCCAAATTAAAGAAGAAAAAAAATAAAAACACCAATGCGCTTGGGTTCAAACCAAGACCTCACCGCAACCCTCACTTCCAACGCCTGTGCCACTTTTCCAAATTGACTTTCATGTCAAATACCCACAACGCTTAATTTTAAAGCCTTCTTACTAAAGCCCAAAGACCCCAAAATAAAATAAAAACGAAATCAAGCTATGCTAGCTTGAACCAAGGACCTCAAGCAAGAGCCTCCCTCCAACGCTTTGCCACTTTTTCCCCTCGACTTTCATGTCATGAGCCCTTACCTTTTAATTATAAGACCTACTTCCTCGCCTTTCTCTTCTAACGCAAAGCCCAATAAAATGCTCCTCGTCCTTCAACCCGAGACCTCATCTTCTAAACTCTCAAGTGGCGCCCAAGCCACTCCTACTACCCGGACTTTGATGCCATGAACCTTCACGAATTAATTTTAAGGCCTTCCTACTTAAGCCCATCACTTCCTTGAAAAAACAAAACGCAATGCTCCTCCCGCCACTCGAACTTGTGACCTGCTTTCCCTTTTTCACCTCCAACACGCATGAAACCACTTAGCCAACTAGATCCTTGTGTCAGTTCCTACTAAAAATTTTCTTAACCCCTATTCCCTAGCTTCCTCCTTTAAGTACTTTAATTTAATAATTTTTTCTTTTTTTTAAACCCAAATTCGACCTAAATCAGGGTTATTTCTAGACCCTAAATCATGCTAAATACAATCATATTTATTTATTTCTTGAAGTCCACATGGAATTTATCTAAATTACAAATAACCCCTAATTCAGGGTGTTACATTATGGGTGTTACACATTCATTTAGAATTCTAAGTGTGATTACGCATTAAAACTTACAAGCAAAATAATTATGACGGAAATAACTTTAGGGACTAAATTGTTGGACATAAGGATGACCTAGAATGATGATATTATGATGTAAGTCATTTTGGCGACTAAATTGTAAAATTTGAAAACTGTAAGAACTAAAGTGAAAATTGCCCAACAATTAAGAAATTAGTTAAAATACATAAATGAAGTGTCATACAATCAAAATAGTAAGAAAGTGTAGAGAATAAGGATTTTTAGGATCAAATTGGATGAAAATTAAAGTTTAAGGACTAAATCATAAATTTTCAATTTTATCGAAAAAGGTTATAAATACAATCCTTGCATGAATAATTAATGTTTATAGATGAAAAGTGCAAATTATGGAAACTTTGTGATATTAAGTGCCTTGAATGGAATAAAGAAAATTGTCTAGATAAAAAGAAACTAAAGTTTAATTTTTCCACACAAAGGGTATTTTAGTCATTTCATGTGAAACTAAAAATATTATATCACGGGATATTAAATTTTTGGAAGTAATTTGGAGTCATTAGCCTGGATTTTTATATGAAGATTAAATGCGGACATGCATTTTAAAAAGGATTTGACTTTGTCCTTTGACTTTGTTAATTTTAAGTAAAATAAAAGGAAAAAATATGACAAAATGTGTCTCACTCATCCCAATTCAGCCATCCCTCTCTCTTTGGAAAAGGAAATTTTTTCTCTTTTCATTTTCCACGTCTTTTCCTTTAATTCATCCAAAAAATTCATCACCCACCTTGATTTCCCATTAAAAACTAGTAGCAAAACTTCATCCAAGCTTGATTCCTCCATCATTTTCATCATTTCAAGAATTAAGGTTTATGGGTTTATTGAAAAAGGGTCATGGGTAGAGAGAAAAAACTCCAAAAAGAAGTAAGAAAATGAATTTCCATTATGTCCAATTTTTTATATTTAAGTTTTAGCATAAGAAAATTTGTTGGAACATATTATTCTTAAGAAAACTAAGGATTCGAGCATAGTAGAGAGGGTCGTGTTGGTAAAAAGTTTGGATGCGACTTAGACTGCCTAACCTAAAACACATATATTAATTTGATAAAGTATTTATTGATATAAAGAACAAAAGGCTCGAATTTAAAAAATATTAATTTCTCGTTGTACAACAAATCTGTTTTCTAAATTAAAATTTCTCAACACTCGAAACATAACCTTGAAGGAGGAGGACTTATTTTCTCCCTCCACTCCGCAACCTACTTGCGATGCTAGATGGTCACACTTTGAATGTTTCTTTCATTATTTAGGCTAATGTAACACCCCTAACTCGTCTTTGTCACCAGATTAGGGTTACAGAGTATTACAACACATATCTTATCAATTACTAACATTTAACCTTTCAAAAATCAAATCAAATAACAAATAATCAAATTCAAATGTCATTCATAGCATAAATATGATTTTTGATCTTAAATCAGGCTTATAGAGCCTTAAAAATAATTTAGAAACAATTAGGGACTAATTTCAAATAAAATCAAAAGTTTTAGAAAAATTCAAAAATTTTGAAAACATGGGTCACAAAGTCGTATGGCCAATTGTGTGACAAACCATGTAACTTTCGAAATAATTTCACACGACCACATCGCAAGTCGTGTGCCCAACCGTGTAACAATCGAAATACCCTCACACTGTCGTGTCGTAAGCTGTGTGCTAGGCCGCATTCAGCTTCGATCTTGGAACACATGGCCATGTCGTAGGCCATGGCCCAAACCATGTGACACACCGACTAAAAATACACGGTCGTGTAAAGAGACTATGTCCAGTACACAACCATGTGGCAACCTGTGTCCCAGGCTGTTTCCCTTAATTGTGCCTTCAAATGTAAGTTTATTAAAACTGTAACACCCCAAACCCGACCTAGACATTATGGCTAGATCTGGAGATGTTACGTTAAAGAATTGTAAATCCGACTTTCGTTTATTTGAAAAACATCATGAACTTTTGTTACTTAAAAATTCGTTTATTAGAAACTTGTTTGTCATAATTCTTAAATTAAAAATGTTATTTGTTTACATTTCTTAACTAAATCAAATACCAAGCAGCGGAAATTCTTTGATCACTATATTTTTGAAAATCAAGTTTGTTTTCTCGAAAACAATTGCTTGTGAAAAAATAATCATTTTTGGTAAATTATTTTATCAACATCATGCAAAAATTCAGAATAAATTCCTGAACTGAGACAATCCCAAAATATCCAAACAATCCAACTTTTACAAAATACTTAAACCAATTTAAAATAGTTAAGAAACAAAATACTAATATAACTGAGTTCCCTTCGCACCGACCTGTCTAAGTCTGAGGATTACCTAAAATTTTAGATAAACCGAGAGTGAGTTTCAAAAATAGTGTGTAACTTACTAGAAAACAGAATCACAAATTTAATAGTTTCAAAAATAATGTGTAACTTACCAGAAAATAGAATCACAAATTTAATTTCAGATTAATAATATAGCAGGGCAGATACTGATGAATATCTCATACAAAATCAGAATCATATCAAATTTACATTCCTACCCCCATCCGCTACACACCATCTCCGACCATCCCAACACACCATGTAGAGTATTAAAGACCCATCCAACTTTACACACCACTTAGTGTCGATATGACACCTTTCAGATTATTTGCAGCTATACTGCCATTATAATGGGTGAGGTATCACCTCTCATAGAACACTTCCTCTACATAATGTACCCTATCCTAGAATTAAATATAGACAAAATAGAAATCATGCATAACATTTCATATGCAAATCAAGTATGTATTTAACGTCACACTTAATTTGAATTATCATATGACAGCTCAAATATACATACATATATCAAAATTCATAATCAAATGACCAAATTTCATGTTTTATGGTATATTTCATAACATACCGACCCCATGGAAGGCCCATAATCGATCGAGATGACGTGTACGACCTTCAAGAAAAATTTTAAATTTTGGGCCCACACGACCTAAATACCCTAGCCCGTGTGGCCCACACGGCTTGTCACACGACCCACACACGCCCGTGTGGTCCACACGACCCAAAATAACCTAGATTGTGTGTTACACATGGCCCAACACATGGTTTGTTACACGACCGTGCTATTACACATGGCCGTGTGGCATCGACAGTGCGCAATTTCGGCTTTCGTTGTTCACTATACTCTGGGTTTCTCGTTACACACCTGATTTGATTTTGAAATAATTCAAAGGATGAGAATCATAGTATCCTCGAGAACAACAACCCACAGTAATCACTCCGCCAGAGGAACACTTACTGCCTCGCAAATCTCCCCAAATCAACAATAAAACAAATTTGAACGATCAAGATCTCCAAGCGAAACTAATTAAACGGAAGGCCACAAGGAGAATCCCAAAATTAATCTTGAATTTTGTTCGTAGAGGAAGGAAAACAAAAACGAGGAGTGAAGGAGCAATAAAAACAAAAGAAGAGCCAAAAAGGAAGAAGAACGTGGGAAAAATGAAGTTCATTTTTAGGGTTAACAAAAAAAAAAAATAAAAGAAACTAAGATAATCCCAACAACTCTATCCCACAACCTGATAACTACCCAATATTTGATTTTCAATCTAATTCCACCCCATGCACCTTTGACTAGAAATAGCAAAAACTAAAACCTTTTTGCTCATGCCAAGATTTGAACCCAAGGCCTCAGTCACAAATTTGAGACTCTTAACCACTAAAGCAAATATTAACTTATAACAAAATCTAACAAATGAAATACTTGAATTTTTGAGATGTCACAAAAACATGCTTACTTGGACATCAAGTGGCTCATTTACCATTAATTAAACCTATTCGAAACACAATTAAATGAGCCCGAAGCATGTCAAAATCATCCAACCTAAATGCCTAACCAATGTGTCCTCATTGACACCATAATTCAATATCCAAAACAAATACATATTTACTCTACTCAATAGCATTCAAGTTCACACACCATACCTAAAGCATGCATCAAACTTGCCATGTTTCAATACCATACCATTATGAAACTTGAATCAAATAGCCAAATATAAGTTCACAAAGACATATTCATGTCATGCCATAGGCGCACACACAAACAAACTATTACCAAATTTAAACAGTTTTACATCAATCTCATACTAATACCATTAGAAATAAGTATTCAAAACATATATCAAAACACACCTATTACATGTTATATAACCCAAAGGAAAACATTCAAAATCTACCCATAGATATTTGGATAGTGTGATATTCATGTTGATCAGATCGTCTGATTTCACCAAATGTTCTCTACAAAGAAATAGGAAAATGACATGAGTAAGCTTCAATTGAGCTTAAAAATTTCAATGGTTGAAACGATAAAACTTACCATATAAACAGATCAATTATACATTAGCAATATTAATAATCAATAATCATGTCATTCACAATCATTCAATAGGTGAGTTTATATATATGTACGAGTTTCATAGTCCATTCAATCACACGATATCATTCGAAATCAAGTCACAATAATATCAAAAAAATCATACAAACATTCCATAATTCCATAACAAGTCATCTACCATTAGAAATTCGCCCGATGAACGATAAAACAGATATGGATAAGCGGTTAACCATCCATAACACATCAAAATGTTGAAACGAGCTAAACCAATCGAGAACACACCTGGGCACCAAATGCCTAGCTAACATCCCTCCGTAACACTCCTAGGCACCATATGCCAAGCCCGACGGCTTTACATCTACCCTCAATAACACACCAGAATCACTGTAATATATCACAGTAGTCCGCAGCAAATGTTGAACTCTGGTATATTCAGTGGACAGTAACAAGTCAAGAATCATCATCCCATTACAAGTCAATCCCATACAATGCACAATATAACCTATTGGAATGTCAATTGTATCCTATCCTATGTTCATCGGGTTTGATACAAGTAATCGCATAATATTTTACAAATCAATTACATTTCTCACCTTGAATTAACTTTATAATTATAACATTATAGAAATATATATATGAATGTTCAACAAATCATAACTCACAAGTCAATATAATATTACAATTTATTCTAATTTAAATCATTCGAACTTACCTAGGCTAAACTGTAGAGACAGTGCAGGTTCATGGACTACTCAACAACTTTCACTTTTCCTTGATTGTCTATGTAACGCCCTAAAATCTAAGAATTTATTTTTGTATGTTTGTAGCACAAATACCTATTTGCCTCAGTGGTTAAGTGATTTGGGTGTGTTTGGGAGTGTATGAGAAGTCCTGGGTTCAAGCTTGGGCTTGTGCAAAAAATTTTATTTTTAGGGAATAAACCCTTGCCTATAGTTAGTAGGCTTTTAAATTAGTGTGGGTAAAAGCAATACATAAAAAGCCTACTGGTCTAGGGGGTAAGTGGTGTGTTACCTATGCCAGTGAACTGAGGTTCGAATCTTGGTGGAGGCAAAGGAGTATTTATTTTGCTGCTGTGCCGTGGAGGTGTTGTAGTTTGACTGAAACACTGAAGTGGTTAAGGAGAATTCAAATTGAATGGTTGAGAGAAGATGTGGTCAGTTGGAGAGATTTGAGGAGGGATTTTAGGAGAAAATAAAGGGAAGTGAGGGGAGAGGTAGAAGTGGTGCCAAAATTAGACTCTGGGACACTCAAGAATTTGGCTAGAAGGGATACTCCTCATTTTCAGTTTTGGCTTGGAATGTGTGTGTCTCTCATTTTGCTTGAAGGCTGAATTTGTTAGGGGTCTTCGGGCATTCTTCTGATTCACTTTTTTGACAACCTTTCTCTTTGGCCGAATACACCTCTTTTTTTTTTTCATCTCCTCTTCTCTTCTTTCTCTGTGTTTGCCGAATATTGCCTCTTTCTTGTTTCTCTTCCCAATTGACACTGTGTTGGCCGAATATACCTTATTTGCCTCATTCGATTTCTCTTCTCTCTTCCCCTAAATCGTTTCCTTTTATTATTCCTCTCTAGTGGGTACCCAGGTTGTTTCACTCGCTATTTTGTCTTCGGGTTAGCGATTATTCTCTGAAAATCGATAAGAGCACTCGACTTCTTCTTATTTTTTCTTAATCTGTAGCAAGTCTCCTCCTTTCTTAAACGACAAGCTAAAAACTCTTTTGTTTCTTTCGGTTTTTAGAACTTCTTGAGGAGTGAAGGAGTTGCAAGTGGTATTGAAGCATTCGAAACCTTTCCCTCTTCACTCGATCAAGGGTAAGCTGTTGTAAGTATAACGATTGGGATAACTTATGCTTATTCGATTAAGTAACTGATTAAGTGAATAATTGAGGATTGTTGGTCAAGTGTAGGTTTCAAAGGCGTGGGTGGTTTTCTCAGCAAATAGAACCCAGGTGTGTAGCAGCACTCTATAAACGATATTGGTGAAATGACAAAGAGAGTGTGTAACACTGCCCAAATCGTAAATAGGCAAAAGCCGAAAAACATGATGTTTAACGCTACAGAGCGTGCGCTCGCTCGTGTGGTAAATAGAATGCATAAAATGTGGGCGTTAGACTGTTGAGGCCACCATGAGCGATTTCATGGTCTTTGGCCGTTTTGGGCCACGTTAGGCTAAAATCGACCGTGTGGGCCCAACAGGCTTGTAGGCCCTACACGGGTAAACCACACGAATGTGTGGAGAATATTAGGCCAAACTGTGTAATTTTCATGACTGAGACCAATTCTAGGCTATGTGGGCCACATGGGCCCGCATTATGGGCCTTGGGCCCATTTTCACTATTTGACTGTAAAGGTTGCACGGGTTGCCCGAGACGATTGTGGACCTATTGATGGGTTGGTAAGTTTACCTAGACCTCCAAACTGATATGAAATTACTGTTATGCCCCTATGATATAAAATGGTTGTATGCATTATGATTTTGTATGACTGTATATGAGCATGCCATGATATATTTGATGCATACATATGTGATATATTGCATGGGATGAGATTATTATTATTGGAGGAAGTGTACTGTACTGGAAGCTCTGTTGCAAATACTGTTTAGTGCCGCAACCGGTGCTAATTTTGGAGTGTAGAGATGGGTGGGTGATTTTATCCCCACATGAAGTGTTGGGCTAGACGGAGTGGAGTGTAGAGGCTGGTTAGGTAGGATTTCTGATTGCATGAATGAACTGTTACTGTCACTGAAATAGGCTAAGGCCCACATTGATACTGATACTGTAATGGGCTAAGCCCATATTGATACTGATATTGATACTGTAATTGGCTAAGGCCCAACTAAAATGGACTGTTATTGGTTTGGGCTTAGGCCTCATCTGTAATTGCATTGGCTATTTGCTTACACGGGGTTACACACTGAGTTTTCACAAACTCACCCCTCTGTCTATCTGTATAGGTAATCCCCAATCTTAGGTGGATCGGTGCTGCGAGGGATTCGGAGGTGGCCACACAACCGCACCTGCTTCTATATTTGATTTTTATTTGCGATAATTTAATTTGGGTATTTGTTTTGTAATAAGGCCTCTTTAAATTTTTAACATTTAATTTGGGATTTTAATTATTTCCATTCATACTAATAGTAGGAGGACGCAGATTTTCAAAAGATAAATGCTTTTCAAAACACCACGTTTTCATAAAATTCTATAGAAGCTTCTGCATCAATCATTATTTTAAAGTATAACAACATAATAACACAATCAACTTTCTGCTAGAAACAACTGGAGTTTTAAATTCCAATAAGATCATAAATGAGATTTAGTAATAGAATGGGTTTTCCAATGAAACTGTATTTTCGAAAAACACTTCACTTTGATATCTCTAGATCCGGCCATAACGTCTAGGCCGAGTTTGGGGTGTTACAGTCTACTTATTCTTTATCTATAAAATATTTTTTTTTCAATTTACTACTGTAACACTCCAAACACGGCCTAGACGTTATGGCCGTATCTGGCGATGTCACATAGAATGGGATTTGAAAATTGAGTTTATCAAGTTAAAACCGTTTCTGTTTATTATATTCTATTTATCTCTTATCAACCTCAAATTCATTTTCTCGTTAATTTGGTTCGTTTAAAAACAAGTTCTATAACGAAAGCTTTTTAAACAGTGATATTTAAAGAAAACTGTTCACATTTAGGAAAAAGGTTGCATTTAATGAAACTAGTTTTTCATTGCAGTTTTAAAGTTCATGAAAACATAAAATCCGGAACAAAGGCAAGCAGTCCAAAAATCCAAAAGTACATCAAAAATACCCCAGAAAGCAATTAGGAAATAAAACCATAAATGAAATTAAAACCGTTCACTCGATATGTGGTCACCGTTGAGTCCTCAGCCACACTGGTCCGTCTAAGTTTGGAGATTACCTATACAGATAAAATAGAAAGGGGTGAGTTTATGTAAACTCAATGTGTAATCCCCACAGAAGACATGCATACAGTCAAACAACAGTTATCAGTCAAATGCAGTATAGGGCCTAAGCCCATTACAGATTCAGTTTAGTTTAGGCCTTAGCCTATACAAATACAGTCTCAGATATAAATTAGGGCCTTAGCCCATATCGAGATCTGATGTGCATACGAATGTAAATCAAGATCCTACCCACCAGCCTCTACACACCATCTCTGACCATCCCTACACACCATGCGGGGTTTAAAAACCCACCCATCCCTACACACCAAATCGTACCAGATGCGACACATATCAGTAATATTGCAGTTAAGCTGCTAGATAATAGGCATGAAAGCCTTTTAGTACACTTCCTCCAATAATCAATCATCCCACCCCAATGCAGATGCAACTAGAAATGCTCAATGCAGACATGCTAAAATATAGTTATCAATCATACATACGAATCAGTAAACATGCATAAATTTAACATGCTCAATACATACATTATACATTCGGGTCAAACAATTTAGGGTCTAAGTAGCACTCACCGACCCTACAGTAGGTTCACAGTTGACTTACCCTAGGAAACATTTTAGCTAATGGGCCCACACGCCTATCTAGTTTGCTAGCGTGGGCCCATAAGCCCATGTGGCCCATACGCCCAGTTAATTTTAGCCCGTATGGCCGCTATCACATGGCCATGTCTTGTGCACGGCCTGGCCTTCGTCGATCACACAACCGTTTTTTGCACACAGCCTACCACACGGTCAACCACACGCCCGTGTGGCGTTGACAGTTTGCAATTTTGGCTTTTTTTTAAAATCCTATTTTCTGCATTTTCGGGCACACACTTGGTATCGATTCGCGACAAAAATGCTCCCGAGACCACCAAGACCTAAAATCATCCAAAAGACTCTGAATTAATTGCTTAAACCGATAAACTAAACCGATCCCAAATGAGTTATTCAGCCAAATGTGCAACCAAACCTTACCTTCGAACGAAACGACGATTTCACACTACAAAGGTGCCAGACAGCAGCCCTCAGCCCCTTGGTCCTCTCCTAAACACAAAACGAATTCTATGAACATATGATTGATTCAGTCAAAACAAGAATCGCTCCACCAAACATACCGATATCGCACGAAAAGCATCGAACTAATGAAACGCGAAAATTTGGCAATAAATAGAAAGAAAACAAATTCGACAACAAGGAACAGAAGGAGAAACGGCGGAGTGCAGGAGAATAGCAATTCATGATAGACTTTTTGGGGAATTTTGAGGAGAGAATAAATTTTGAAAAAAGAAAACAGTTTAGATTAGATAACATCAGAATCCCCCAATTTCCTCCCCACTATTCCACTACTCAGAATTCTACCTGCACTGAAACACTTGTGCAGATCCGAACAAAAATAAATACCCCTGCTTGCAAAGGAATTCAATCACAAAACCTCTAGCAAACTAACACTCAACTTAACCACCAGACTAGCAAGTCCATTCTAATATGATTCTACCTATAACTAAATATAAGCTCACTCCCCAAACACAAGGCTTAGCTCATAAAAATATCAAAATTTTGCCAAATGCAGGGCTTGAAATTAGGACCTCTCACACATACCCAGAACACTTAACCACTGAAGCAGATACACAATTGTGTCACATTTTCACAAAAGCCGAAATAAGAATTTTGGAGCGTTACAACTAACCTCAATTTCATATAATATTCACTTTAGTACAAATGATTTCCTATTTACAAATTTTTCCTAAACTTTTACATTTCTCTCAATTTTGTCCCTAAACCCAAAATTTCAAATTTATCAAAATTTCATAATTTATCATGCTAACCGTATTTTCATTTATACAACTACAGCCCATAATGATTCCAAATTCACAAGAATTCCCTATCAATTTTAATATTTTATCAATTGAGTCTTTAACTAAAAACTAACTAAAATTCCTTTACAAAATAATCCTAAACAACAATCAAGATCATACATCTTTCAGCCAACATAAAAAAAAACAATTAAAATTCATCAATGGAAAAATTCAAAATCTTTAACAATTTCGGAAACAGAGATACAAGTTAGTTGAACCTAATTACAATGATTTCAAAAGCGTAAAATTCATGAAAAACGGATGTTAAGAACACTTACATGCATAGTAAAATGGAAAACCAAAGCTTCTTTCCTGTCCCAACAATGGTATTCAGTTTTCAAGCCAAAATACCATAAAGATTATGACAATTTCTTTCATTTTCTTTTGTTTTAAATTAAAGTTAATTACAAAAATGCCATTACCGCATATTTTTAATCCATTTCCATTTACGGTCCACTAACTAATGAAATAATTTAAATACCCAATTGGCATTAAAACACTAATAGCAATTGACTTTTATACTTTTTATGGTTTAGTCATTTTTAATTAATTAATAATCTAAACATTAAAATTTTTGAACCGAATCTTCATATATCAAAATAACAACTCAGTAAATATTTAATAAAAACATTTACAGTCTCAATTTACTGTAAACGAGTTCTCAATACCTTATTTCAAAAACCACTTGACTTATGAAACAAACCACTATACTAAACTATTTGTTCAATAATTTAAAATTTATCTAATAAAAAATCAGTATAAAACTATAATTGACTAGTATGAATTAAATAATAATTAATATGGATTTACTTGTTGGATTTGTGGTCCCAAATCACTATTTTCGATATCACTAAAAAATGAATTGTTACATCTTAATTTAACAATGCTTCTCAAAAGTATTTTTGAAAAGAAAAAAAATACTTTTAAGGAGAAGCTAAAATTTTCGGATTCTCAAAAAAGAACTTTTGTGCCAATTTTTGGCTTAAAAGAAGTACTTTTTCTCTTAAAAAGTAACTTGTTTAGGAATGCTTTTGTGGCAAAAATATTTTTTTGCTCCAAAAATACTTCTTAAAAACAATACTAAACACACCATTAGAATTTCCTTAAAATGGTTTTTTTTTTTTTCATTTTAGTTTACTACATATGGTTGCTAGCTGGGTGCTTTATCTATATTTGGACTTTTTTTATTTTCTTATCAGATGCTTGATTTGTTTTCGTTGGATTTTACATCACTTTGTGTATATTATATGTTGTATTTTAGAGTGTGTGTGATAAATAATGTTAAAAAAAAAAGTAAATATTGGATTTGCAATTTGTTAAATTTTATAAATATTAAATTTATATTAAAAATTATTTGATAAATGAATAAATATAAGTATTAAATAGAATTATATTATTTAATAAAATTTAATTTTTAAAAGTTTATTTATTTTTAATTTTAATCTTAATCTTATTTGTCCATTTTATTAAATGTCCATTATGTTTCTCTCCCAAATTGCTTTGATTTTCAAATAGGACTTTACTCAAGATTTTGTGCTTTCATTTGTATTCATCCTTTTCTATATATAAAAAAGGGGGCTTTTTTTACAGTAATAATATAAAATAAAAAATTATATACCAAATTATTATGTTAGGCATATTATATATTAAAATGGTATACCAAAGTCAGTGGAGAGTGGTGCATAGCGGCACCATCCTTTTTTTCAAGAAATTATTTCTTTAATGTTTAAAAATAATAATAATTTTATATTAGTGGTGCCTTATTGGTAGGCAGCACCACAAAAAAAAAAAAAAATATGGGTTTCAGGTTTAGTATATGCCCATGTAGAAATACGGGAATGATATATAGGGGTGGTGCCACATTAGTAGGTGGCACCAGTGACCCCTATCGGATAGGCGGCACCAATGACCCCTATCTGATAGGCGGCACCAATGAAACAATTTGAGGGTGTAACACCCCTAACCCGAAATCGTCGCTAGAATAGGGTTAAGAGGCATTACTGAACAATCGAATCATTTTACATCCCATTTACGACACAAAGTCAATCATCATCATAACACATCAAGACATAATCAAATAGTCCCTTATTGAAGCCTACAAGACCTCTAACACATGCTAGAGAGGGGTCGGGATTAAACCGAACACTTACGAAAGTTTTAGAAATTTCAAACATTCAACAACTCTGTTGAGGCCACACGCCTGTGCCACCAGGCCGTGTGCCTCATACGGTCACCAGACACCCCCATGTGTCCAGGCCGTGCCAAAACAGAGCAAGCATTCTGACTTCTCCACACAGCCACCAAGCATGCCCGTGTGCCATGGCCGTGTGCTCTTAAGCTAGCTACTGACTTATGCCCATGGCTAGTTGACACGCCCGTGTCAAGGCCGTGTACTATTAGGCTAGATCCTATTATTCTCCTACGGCCATTAGGCACGCCCATGTGCCATAACCGTGTTGGCAAATAAGCCATATGCAAGGCCAATTTGCTACCCACACAAGGGTCAAACCTACAAGCACATTTAAGCATAATTCCACACACAATTTGGCAACCAATTTTATATCAAGTGATCGACATATCATCTCATACTATCTCATTTCTAATCAAGTCAACTTATAAACTAAAATGCACCACTTGAACACATTCAATACCAAACATGATTCCTCCTCAAATTCACTAGATCATACTAGCGTCAATCTATCACCAAGATTACCATTTATAAGACATATCAATTGCCATCAAAACATAGCAAAACTCACTTCACATACCAAATCCACACAAGCATATTTCAAACATTTATCTAGCCACCTTACATGGCTATTTACACATCTCATACATAATTTACATATCTAGCCTATACATGCCATAATTCAACTATGTACATCTTTCCAAAAGTACCAAAATAGATTGCCGATAGTGTGATTGAGATGCTGACGATCCCCGATCCGAGCTAGCTTTACTGACACTATAAAACAAAAAAACAATCACACAGTAAGCTTTTAAAAGCTTAGTAAGTTCGAAATACAATACAATTTTCTCATCAAACCAAGCCAATGTATATATTAAACCATCACATAGGTAATTTACATTTGATACACAAATTCAACCATAACAAGTACTCACATAGCATACCATTCATCTACTTTCAATATCATCAACCATATAGGTATCATACATACCTTTGCCAACACTTAGTTACTCACCAACCATGCTATTCAACTACTCGACTTTACATTTCGATCCACCTTTGCTATTCTCTTGCTTTGTTCGCACACATAGTGCCAATTCGTTAACAAAACGTAAATGTCATCGCACACTTAGTGCCAAATCATTAAACCGAGCATATATTGGTATCGCACACACAGTGTCAATTCAATAAACCGAAGCTTTTATCATCTCACACACACAGTGCCAATCATCTCTATCCCGCTTCTAATTTCACACACTTAGTGCCTCTAATTCAATTTCCACGCATAGCATTTCTAATCTCATAATTATATAGATATTCAATCAATTCACATCACATAGAACATAAGTTAACAACATGTATTATATCCGAACTTACCTCAGAGTCGAACTATCGAAACGGCCGATTAATCGAGCACTTTATCCTTACCTCGATCTCGATCTGAACCTCTCCTCTCTTGGTCTATACACATTCAAATTCAGTCCATTCAATCACCAAATCATTCATTTTAGTCCAAACACACATATTTAGGCCATTTTATAAAATAGCCCTCACATTTTCACATTTCGACACTTTAGTCCTTTACTATAAAATCATGAAATACACATAATTAGCTTGCACCCTTGCCTAACCAAATTCTCACTATATTCATACAAGTCCACACATTTCATTTATTTCACAATTTAGTTCTTCAATTACTCATTTTCTCATTTAAGCCTAAAATGCTCAATTTCACTAAAAATCCCAATACAAACTATGTTAACCCAACACCAAGTCATTATATTTCACTATCAACTACCACATAGCTCAAGTATTCATTAATGGCTCATCTCAACAACATCATCAATTCACAAAATTTCAACATGGGTTAGCTAGAGCACGAAGCAACGATTATGAAAACGTAAAAATTAACAAAAACCGATCTCAAACATACCTTCAATCAAGCTCAAATGTTAGCCGAATTTACCAAAACTTAAAACCTCTCTTCTTTCTTCAATATTCGGTGCAAAGATGGATAGAAAATGGCTTATTTTGATGCTTTGTTTTATTATAAATTAACTTAATAATCAAATGCCAATTTTGCCCTTTTATTAGTCATATAAGACAAATTTACATTATGGTTATCTAGTCATTTAACCATCCACTATCTTAAAATTTGATTAATAACAACATAAGGCTTCCACCTTAAAAAGCCAACAACAATTAAGTACTCATAAATCAGCACACAGCATTTTACACTTTATTCAATTAAGTTCTTTCTCTAATTTAGCACACAGTCGATAAAATTATCACACGAAAATTTCACATAGGCTAAATCACATACTATTCACACAAAAATAATATTAAATTATCATTCTGACCTCAAATTTTTGGTCTCGAAACCACTGTTCCAACTAAGGTCTAAATCGGGCTGTTATAGAGGGTCCTTTTAATGGTCCCCGACGAAGAAGAGAAGTAGTTTAACAAAAAAAAAAAGATAGTAGAAGAGAAGAAAGAAGAGAGGGAGAAGAAAGAAAGAAAGAAAGGAGAAGAAAAAAAAATGATAATGTATTTGCTTTTTTTAATAGAATGGATTATGATGATGATAAATTATTTTGTTAGTATTGTATAGTTTGTTTATTATTATTTTTATGTTGTTTTAATTTATTTTAAAGTTATTTTGTTAGTAACTATTATAGATTATTTGTTTAGTTTAATGTTTATTGTGATTTGTTAGGTTGTGAATATAAATTTTATTTATTTTAATTTATTTTGTTTGTAATTTTGAGATTAGGTTAATTGTTTGTTTAGTTTAATATTTATTGTGATTTGTTAGGTAATGAATGTAATTTTTATTAATTTTTATTTATTTTCTTAGTAATTTTTGTGATTAGATTAATTGATTATTTTAGTTTAATGTTTATTGTTATTTGTTAAGTTATGAATGTAATATTTTATTGTTTTTAATTTATTTTAAAGTTATTTTGTTAGTAACTATTATACATTAATTGTTAGCTAATGATGACATGAGAGGAAAATAGATAAATACTGAAATTCAAAAAAAAATATATTTTTGTCAAAGCTATTGGTAGAAATGGCAATAAATCAGATATTGCCTAATGAGATAACAACTTTAGCATAAAGAGAGAAAGTTAATAAGATGATGAGAGAATTGCAAGATTATAGAATAAAACCAGAAGAAGACATCGTTCAATACCTTATTACCATAAATCAAAAGATGCAAGAAGTGTTATGGAAGAGTTATGAACTGATTTGAAAGAATAAAGTGCAATATTTGAACCTTAGAGGGACATTAATAGAACGAGGGCATCAAATCATTTTAGATCAAATTTGGAATACATTGGTACCACAAACCTATTAGAATATAGTTATATATTTCGTGAAGTTTATAATCTCTTATGGAGCAAGGAAATAGCGAGAGAAAGTTTAGGTTCATGAAAGTTGACTCGAAAATAAAATGTCTTTGACAAACCATGGATGGATAAATTAGTTGTTCGAAAATTACCAAGACAATTTATAAATTCAATACCCGTTAGAAAGATTGAAAAGGAAGAAGATCCCGAGGAAATTTAAAAATTGGATTGCAGAAAATGAATTTAAAAAGAATTCAGAATTTAATATAAAGAATTTCTCGGAGGAAGATCCCGAATCAGAGATGGAAGAAAACCTAGAAATGAGTTTAAGTGGTTAAATGTAAAGCTAAAGTAAACGTTAGAGAGTAGAGAATGTGAAAAAAAAGAGTAAATATGGTTGTACATGTACGAAATGAGAACTGAAAAAGTTTGAGCTTATGAATGAAAAGTTTTGCATATTGACATAATTTTTGTCTTTTTTTTCATTAAATCTTTTATTTAAGTAGTTTTTTGCTGTTCGAAATTATTTTGAGAATTTTTATTTCTTTGTTAACAAATTTAGTATTAAAGATGGAGTATCAATTTTTCATATTTGTTTATTTCGATGAAGTAATTTTGACAACAACAATTGCATGTATATTTGAATGTCACCAACATATAGCAATGGGATTTAATAGAAATGTATCATTTGATGATATGAAGGAAATGATTAGTGCAAAAATTGTTAGACGTTGTGGGAGAAGGATCTCGAAACTTTTCTACAAGTTTCCAATTTTACAAATCTCATCAAATTCATCGAGATGGAACTTGTACACGATGAAGACGTGGAGACAGTATTGTTCTTTATTGTGGGAATCAGAGGGACCAAAATGCACCGATTCAGTTATTTGCTAAACTGGCTAGTGTGGAGCCAGCTAAATAACTCACTCCATTAGGTGAAGAATATGGAGCTCAATAGCCGTGTATAGTGGTTCTGATATTATATGTCGATAGTCAATCGACTGTACACGGGATCGACATCGATCTTAATACTACATCCGAAACTTATGTGGTTGGTGATGATGGATATAATAGTAGTGATCCTTCTAATCATGAGGTCGATAGTGATAGTGATCCCGATATGGACAAGGTCCCGAATGATATTGACGATGAAGACACGAATGATGAGGGAAATGTTAACGCGTCTTGAGTAGGAACTAGATTCGACATATTGTGATACACAATAATCCTAGGGCACACATGTCTCTTATATGCCCTGATGTAAAGCATGAAGCCGAGTTCTCGGAGCACCCTAAAATACTACATGCTCACCAGCTAGCCGGAGATTTCGATCTTATATATTGAGAAGTGTTGGAGGTCGACAGAAGGTTGCAATTGGTGAGTACGAGCCACATTTATTGCAAAGTCATAAATGTGAGAGATACAAAAATTTGTCAGGCCTCACATATGCATTTCAATACGTATGACAGAAGATAATCAGAAACTTGATTCCAAAACTATCTATACATGCATTATGCCAATGGTGAAGAACATACCGACCATTAAAGTTTCGGTACAGATTACTGAAATGTAGGCACGATTCTAGTATCAAGTATCATACCAAAAGACAAGGATAGCTAAACATATGAAAATTAAGCAATTCTATGAAGATTTCGATGCATCATACAACAAGCTACAGGGATAGATAGCCGCTATGTGGGAGTACGTGCCCGAGACTGTAATTGAGTTACAGTGCACAACCTTATTACAGCTCAGATAACAAACTACAACTGGAGAAAAGAATTTTCTGGCGTTTGATCTATGCGTGCGCACATTTACCCACTGTAAGTCGTTTTTGCAAGTAGAGGTGACCTAGCTATATGGTAAATATACACATATCCTATTTCTTGGGGTTGCTCAAAATGGGAACAAGAATGTGCTCCCGATAGCATTTGCCATTTCGGATAAGGAGAACATGGAATTATGAGAATTCTTTCTTATGAACCTGCATAGGTATATTATTAGTAACGATAATATTTGCATCATCTCTGATAGAGAGAAATAAATAATTGTTGCCTTTATGCGTTTCAGTGTACCATGGAGATCCGTTTACTGTATTCGGTATATCGCGGCTAACTTTCATTGAGATTATAAGAATGCAGACTAGCGGAAACAAGTTTTGAGAATGGGCAAAAGATGACCTTATCTTTTCAATATAAATTTTAATAATTTAGGGCGAGACTATAACTTATCTTTTCTTAATACAAACACAGCATACGAGCTAGAGTCACATATTTTTCGGCAAAGGATGACACAACTTGAGAGTGATATGGAGTGTGAAACGAACACACTTTTCTGACAGTGGTTGGGTACCTTGGAGCTGTGCCAATGAGCTCGAAGTTTTGATGAGGGCTTTCGTTATGGTCACATGACCACCAACTTAGTGAAGGGGGTTAACTCCAAGTTGATGAAAACATGACATCTTTTGATTTCATTTGTGTTCTGGGTTACGTTCTATAGGTTGACTTTCATTATGGTCATATAACCACCAACTTGGCCAAAGGGGTTAACTCCGTGTTGATAAGAACACGACATCTTTTGATTTTTATCTGTGTTCTTGGCTATGTTCTATAGGTTGGCTACCTTAATGCCAAGAACGAGATAGTAACAAGTCAACCAGATGAAGGTAGGACACGTGTTTGTCGAATATGTCAGGGATGCAATGGTTAAAAATCGTCGGGTGGCGAGGTCGATGAATGTAGAAGTGTAACACCCCAAACTCGGCCTAGACGTTATGGCCGAATCTGGCGATGTCACATGGAAAGTGTTTTAAAAACAAGTTGTCAAGTAAAAACCATTCCAGTTATTAACTTTTATTTAGTCCGAAAAAATGCAAATTCATCGTTAAGTTAAAAGGGTCCTTATTTAGTGAAAGTTTTGAAAAATATCTTATTTTAGAAAACTATATCTGATTCTGAAAACCTTTCGTTTTTAGTGAAAAATCAAGTTTTGTTGAGTTTGCAGTTTAAATATCCATAAATTATAAAACAGTTAAATTCCCAAATTAAAATCAAAAAGTCCAGTGTCCCAAAAGTTACAACCAAAATCATAAACTAAAAATCAAAACAAAAACCAGCGAAAGTATTTCAAAAGTTTTACGTGTGGCCACCATCGAGTCCTCTCGCTACACAGATCCATCTAGTGCTGGGGATTACCTTAACAGATTAAACAAAAAAGAGTGAGTTTCGCAACTCAATGGGTAATCCCCACAGACATTATACATATCAAACACTCATCAGAAGTCGGAAATAATAGTCTGGGGCAAAAGCCCATTACAGAATCAGTTCGGGCCTCAGCCCATTCAGATGCAAAATTAGATATAGATTAGGGCCTTAGCCCAATCGGATACAGAATCAGATATATACAAGGGCCTTAGCCCAATCGGATATAGAATACAGATCAGTATATCAAAATCTTACCCACCAGCCTCTACACACCATCTCCGTCCAGCCCTACACACCATGTAGGGATAAAATCAACCCACCCATCCCTACACACCATATTATACAGAAATTCAGCACATGAACAGAATCATGCAGCTGAGTTGCTAGATATCAAGCTTAAGAGCCTTTCAGAACACTTTCTCCAAATAACATCAACCCCACCTCGATGCAATGCAACATACCAATATGACATACAAACATGCAAATAACCTAACATACATTCAGTTTAGTATAGATATCATATAGTCAGATCACATAAATAGGGGTCTAAATAACGCTTACCGACCCTACAGTAGGTCCATAGTCAACTTGGACAAACCGTGCAACCTTATAGCACCTTACAAAAAATGGGCTCAAAAGCCCATGTGGTCTACCTATGTTGCCCACTCGGCCCAAATTGACCTTGGCCTTGTGGATCACACGGCTTGGGCCAAAATTCCACACGCCCGTGTGGTTCACCCATGTGGGCCTACACGCTCGTGTGGCCCACACGACCCAATTGGTCGAGCTCTGTCTTGCACACGGCCTCTCCCAGCCATCACATCCCGTGTCCTTCGCACAAGACCTGGCCTCGTTAATCACACGGCCATGTACAGCCATACGGCCTACCACACAGTGACCATACGCATGTGCGGCATCGATAGTTTCATTTTTTTACTTTTGCCGATTCTGATTTTTTGTGTTTTCGGGTACACACCTGCTACGCTTTTGATGCCAAAGCAACTCCAAGTAATCTCGAGCCTAAAATTAATTAGTATACACTCGATTAATCACTTTAACAGTCAAACAAAACCTGAATACAAAATAAAGTATTCATGTAACGAACGATTGAAACTTACCTTCGGTCGAAAAGTAGAAACACTGAAGCCTTAAAACATTAATGGCTGCTCTCCAGCCCCTTGATCAAATCCTAATAACCAAAAGAAAGTCCCCTTAAATCACTAATCCAGAAAATGTTAAGAGGAAGTAAGAACATAACTTACCAACACGCGCCCAACATTCTATTCGTTGCAAAGTAGAAAGGCGAGATAAGGAAATAAAAAGAAAAGGAAAGATTTGCCGATCGAACAAGATGAAAATGGCAGGGGAAAGATGATAGCAAAAATCACGTCAGAAGTTTGGAAGAGGGGGAAAAATCGAAGTTGAGAAAAAGAATAAAAAAAAAACCCATTGATCACCCCCTAATCCCTAAATTTGCTCCCCAAAACCATCCACCAACCCCCAGCCTCATCAGAATTCTGACTTTATTCAAACACTTCCAGTCAACCAAGGTAAAAATTAAATCCCCTTGCTTACCCAGAGAATCGAACACAAGACCTCTAGCACAACCAACAATCCACCTAACCACCAGACCAGTAGGCCCACTCTGATATAATTTTACCAATATTTAAACTTAAGCCTACTGACTAGAGACTGAGCTTTATTCATAAAAATACCAAAATTTACCCAAGTTGTGGCTTGAACTTGGGATCTCTCACACACACCCAGAACACATAACCATTGAAGTAGATAAACATTGTGTCAATGAATTACAGAAACATATTTAAAAACAGGGGCCGTTACAACTCTACCCCCTAAAAGAAAATTTCATCCACGAAATTTTACCTGATCAGAAAAGGTGAGGATACTGCTGACGCACTGAATCCTCTGGCTCCCAAGTGGCCTCCTCAGTGCTATGATTCCACCACAGCACTTTCAATAAGGGGATAGATTTCCTTCTTAGAACCTTAATGTCGTAATCTAAAATCTAAATCGACTCTTCCTCAAGCGTCA
Source organism: Gossypium rotundifolium (assembly GCA_025506655.1). NCBI lineage: Eukaryota > Viridiplantae > Streptophyta > Magnoliopsida > Malvales > Malvaceae > Gossypium > Gossypium rotundifolium. The sequence goes on from CP106733.1 coordinate 12,323,478, forward strand.
GATTCGCCTCACCTCTATCTCCTTAATAGGAACAACATGCATGGGATCAAAACGGTAGCGTTTCAACATTGAGATGTGGAACACATCATGAATGTGATCCAACTCCGGAGGAAGCTCCAACTGATATGTGACTGGCCCACTCGTTTTAGAATACGGTACGGCCCAATAAATCGATGGCTCAGCTTACCCTTGCGATCGAACCTCAAAACCTTCTTCTATGGCGAGACCTTGAGAAAAACTAAGTTCCCCACAGAAAACTCAATATCCTTTCTCTTCAGATCAACATAGGACTTCTACTTATCAAATGTCACTTTTAGTCGATCTCGAATCAATCTGACCTTATCTTCAGTTTCAGAAACCAATTCTGAACCCAGAACACGTCGCTCACCCAACTCAGTCTAATATAAGGGAGTGTGACACTTACGACCATACAGGGCCTCGTAAGGTGCCATCTGAATGCTAGACTGATAGCTATTGTTGTAGGCGAACTCTGCCAACGGAAAATACTCCTCCCAACTACCTCAAAATCTATAACACATCTCCTCAACATATTCTCCAGTACTTGAATCACCCTCTCCGACTGACCATCTGTCTTAGGATGGAAAGCAGTACTGAAGTCCAACCTTGAACCCAGAGCCTCATGCAATTTCTTTCAGAACTGAGACGTGAAGCGAGGATCCCTATCGGAGATGATCGAGACAGGAACCCCATACAGTCTCACTATTTTAGATATATATAGTTTAGCCAATTTCTAGAGAGAAAAGTCTATCATGACCGGAATGAAATGAGCAGACTTGGTCAATCGATCCATGATGACCCAGATAGAATCCTTCTTAGTTGGTGTTAAAGGCAACCCACTAACGAAGTCCATCGTTACTTGTTCCCATTTTCACATCGGTATCTTTACTAGCTGCAGCAACCCCAAAGGCAACTGATGCTTAGCCTTAACCTGCTGACAAGTCAAACAGTGAGCAACGAAGTCAGTAACCTCATGCTTCAACCCTGGCCACAAGTACAACTCTCAAAGATCTCGGTACATCTTGTTCCCACCAGGATGCATAGCATAGGGACTACTATGCACCTCCCTCAGAATCGACTATCGTAACTCCTAATCACTCGGTACATAAATCCTATCGCGAAAATAAAGTACTCATCACTGTTAATCCCAAAATTAGTAGCATCACCAGTCTCAACTTGACGGAAATGCAACTCAAAAAACTTATCCCCTCTCTGTTTACCTCGAATCTGATCAATCCATGTAGGCTTAACCTGAAGTTTCGCTAACAGACTCCCACCTTCGAATAAACTGAGTCGAGCGAACATCGCTCTCAGATCAGTTATAGCCCTACGGCTCAAAGCATTGCCACCACATTGGCCTTACCAGGATGGTACTTGATGGTGCAGTCATAATCCTTAAACAGTTCAACCTATCTACGCTGCCTAAGGTTTAACTCCTTCCGAGTGAGGAGATATTTGAAGCTTTTATGATCAGAGTAAATAGTACACTTCTCACCGTATAGGTAGTGCCTCCAAATCTTTAAAGCGAAGACTACAGTAGCCATTTCCAAATAATGAGTAGGATAGTTTACCTCATGCGTCTTAAGCTGACGTGACGCATAAGCTACAACCTTACTATCCTGCATCAGTACGCAACGCAAAACCCACATGTGACACATCACTGTATACAACGAAATCATTTCCAAATTTAGGCTATATCAGAACCGGAGCTTGAGTCAAAATAGATTTGAGCTTTTCGAAGCTCTCTTGTTTCTTATCAGTCCAGAAAAAAGGGAACTCCCTTACGCAGAAGCTTAGTTAACGATGCTGTGATCAAGGAGAACCCTTCTATGAAGCATCGATAATAACCCGCCAGACCTAGAAAGCTGTAAATTTTAGACACATTCTTCAGCTGTTTCCAAACCAACACAGCCTCAATCTTACGAGGACCAACAAAAATCCACTTCGCAAAAACTACATGTCGCAAAAAGGTTACTTTCTTTGAGCTAGAACTCACACTTACTAAATTTCACATGCAACTATTTCTCATGAAGAGTCTATAGTACCACTCTGATATGCTCATCGTGCTCATCCTCAGTTTTAGAATTCACTAGGTTATCATCGATGAATACCACCACAAATTGGTTCAAATAAGGCTAGAACACACGGTTCATCAAATTCATAAATGCTGCTGGTGCATTAGTTTCCTAAATACCGTCTTATGCATATCGGCCTCCTTAAATTTCAATTGATGATATCCTGAACGTAGATCATTCTTGGAAAACACAGACGCCCCTCTGAACTGGTCGAATAGATCATCTATTCTCGAAAGTGGGTACTTATTCTTGATTGTTAGGTTGTTCAACTATCGATAATCGATGCACATTCGCATTGTGCCATCATTTTTCTTAATAAACAGCACCGATGCTCCTCATGGAGACAGACTTGGATAGATGAACCCACGATCTAATAATTCTTAAATTTGAGCCTTAAGCTCTGTAGGCTCCTTCGGTGCCATTCGGTAGAGCGCGATAGACACCGGAGCTTTACCTAGAATGAGCTTAATCCCAAATTCTACTTCTCGGCTTAGAGGCAGACCCGGTAGTTCCTTAGGAAAATATTTGAAAAGTCTCTCACGGTTCTGATGTCCTTAACCGAAGAGTCCCCAGAGTAAAAAATACTGATGTAGGCCAAGAATGCCTCACACCCTTTCCTCACTAACTTTTCTACCACCAATGTAGAAATCACATTAGTCAGATAGTCTCTTCGTTCCCCAATCACAACTTCCTTGTTGTCCTCCTCGGCCCTCAAAACAACTCTTTTTGTTGCACAATCCAAACTTACCTAGTGTTTAACTAGCCAGTCCATTCCCAAAATCAAATCGAACTCCCCAAATGGAAGCTCCATCAGATTAGCCAGAAATACTGTCCCTTGAACCTCTAACGGGACGTCTCAAAACAATTTACTCACTCGAATAGACTATCCCAACGGACTCATAATAGTTACCTCACTAGAAGTACTCTCAACTAGAATCCCCAAGCTTTTAGACATAGTACTAGCTACGTAAGAGTGTGTAGAGCCTATGTTTATCAATGCCAAATAAGGTACATTATAAATTAAAAACGTACTCGTGATGACATCCAGAGCATCTCGATCCTCACGATGATGGGTAGGATAAACCAATGCGGGCTGCCTCGCCTCAGTCGGTCTAGCACCTCTGCCCAAACTCTCTATCCTCGACCCATGCCGTTACCACCCTAGGTTGCTGCTAAACTACTCTTGTTGGTTGCGTAGCACCAGTAACCGAACTTGCATCTGATTAGTTCTCAACGGACAATCCCGAACACGGTGCTCAGTTGACCCACATCTCAAACATGTCCCAGTCGTCCTCCAACAGTCGTCCGGATGGTGTCTACCATAGTGCTCATATGGTAAAAGCCCAGTAGGTGCAACAGGAGGCCCAACTTTCATTGGCCCATCAAACCTGGCCTTTTTCTTAAGCCTCATCACAGAACTCGAGGGCTCTTATTCCCTCTTATTCTTTCTCTCTCTCAATTTTGGCGCTCAGTGTGGTTCAACCGTGTGACCCAGAATCCCAAACGCTATTGTGGTTCATTTGTGTGGGCCCACAAGCTCGTGTGTCCCACACGACCCAATTGGTTGAGCCTGTGTCTTGCATACGGCCTCACCCAGCCATCACATAGCTGTATCCTTCACGCACGGTCTAGCCTTATCAATCATACAGACGTGTACTGCCACACGGCCTACCACGCGGGCGACCACGCGCCTATATGGCGTCGACAGTTTCATTTTTCAACTTTTGCTGATTCTCATTTTCTGTGTTTTCGGGTACACCCCTGATACGCTTGTGATGCCAAAGCAACTCCAACTAATCTCGAGGCTAAAATTAATTAGTATAAACTCGATTAATCACTTTAACAGTCAAACAAAACCCAAATACAAAATAGAGTATTCATGTAACAAATGATTAAAACTTACCCTCGGTCGAAAAGCTCAAACACCAAAACCTTAAAACGTTAATGGCTGCTATCCAGTCCCTTGATCAACTCCTAACAACCAAAAGAAAGTCCCTTTAAATCACTAATCCAGAAAACGTTAAGAGGAAGCATGAACATAACTTACCAACATGCGCCCAACGCTCTATTCATTGCGAAGTAGAAAGGCGAGATAAGGAAACAAAAAGAAAAGAAAAGATTTTCCGTTCGAACAAGATGAAAACGGCAGGGGAAAGATGATAGCAAAACTCACGTCAGAAGTTTGAAAGAGGGGGAAAAACCAAAATTGAGAAAAATAATAAAAATAAAAATAAAAACCTATTGATCACCCTCTAATCCCTAAATTTTCTCCCCAAAACCGTCCACTAACCCCTAGCCTCATCAAAATTCTGACTCCATTCAAACACTTCCAGTCAACCAAGGTAAAAATTAAATCCCCTTGCTTACCCAGAGAATCGAACACTCCACCCAACCACCAGACCAGCAGGCCCATTCTGATATAATTTTACCAACATTTAAACTTATGCCTACTGACTAGAGACTGAGCTTTTTTATTCATAAAAATACCAAAATTTACCCAAGTTGTGGCTTGAACTCGGGACCTCTCACACATACCCAGAACACATAACCATTGATGCAGATAGACATTGTGTCAATGAATTACAGAAACATATTTAAAATCTTGAGTGTTACAAATAGTATATTCATGATGTCTTGAAATGTTTCGAGTTACAGATACCATTGGTCGTTGACCCAGTATACCACCTAAGTCCTACGGAGTTGATTTTCGAAATAGACAGTGTGATTGTAGGAGGTTTTAGACACTTTATTATCCTTGTGTGCTTGTCATAACAGCTTGTGCTAAAGTCTCACTCAATGTTAAACAATTTATCGATGAAGTGTACACCCTCGAGCACATGTTGCGTGTCTAGGAGAATGAGTTCCTCGTCCTATCTAACCTGTCTACATGGTAGGTGCCTCCGATGACTTTCAAGCTTTTCCCAAACAAAGGGTTTGCGTAGGAATTCGAAAGGTCATTCACAATCTTCTAAAATCCATAATGAAATGGACATTAATGAGAAATTCGACGAGAAACTTTGTGGCGTATGTAGATTAGCTGGTCATAATCTGAGTAAATGCCCATACTGAAACTACCATATTGTACAATCATCGCGATCGGGTAGGAATTGAGCTAATGTACTCCGATGTATCTAATTTATATTACAAAGTTTGTTCCTCATTTTAGTGTTCTCCAATGTATCTAATTTATATTACAAAGTTTGTTCCAAGTTTTAATGTTGCAATGAATCTCAATTAAATAAATACAAAGATTTTCTAAAGTTTGTTGCAATTAATTTAATTTGAATTACAAAGTTTGTATTTTTTTATTTATATTTTTGTAGAAATAAATAAAAACTAAACTATTTAAATTGAAAAAACCTCTAAAATTGACGGTTTGATGGTGTGGTCCCAGGGTATATTTTTGTGGAGGTCAACATTCACGTTCTGGGTGTTTGTTACGATCAACGTTCCTTTCACCCACACATGGAGGTGTGCGAAATATGGAAGAAAAATCATATGCCTCAAACGTCATCGATGAACTTCAGACGGGAGAAGTGGAGTACTGCGATTGTAGTGGGCTGGAGATATCAAACTCTGAATGATATCTGTGGCCTGAAGAGCTTGGGAAATAGTTATCGCACCCCAAGTCTTAATGGTAAGAACTATCCCTAGAATGTAGCTCTGGCTCTAGTTCTGGCTCGGGTGTAGGAGGCGGATGTGAAATGGGATGGGAGGGTTTCCCAAGTCGTGTCATATGCGGAGTGACTATCATGGACCACCCACCAAATAAAGATGGTTTCCCCATCTCAGAGAACCACTGTATGTACTCTAACTAGGGTTGTAGATCCAAAGCACGATCTATCTGAGGTATCCGCCCCAGCCGATTTTTTCACACTGTAATATATTGTTCATGCACTACCGCCCAATTATTTCCATGTTCCCTCTCTTGTTAATCTCGTGGATGTGCCCCAACTGTACTGGCCATGTCAGGATATACTGTATGCAACCAAACTGCCGAAGTACTCAATCCTTGTGATACCACTCCACTATCTGAAAATTGATAATGGGTGCGTTAATGCACATTAGGTCTTAGTGGACGTGGGTAGACGAGGGAATAACCACCACAATTTTCAAGACAGAATAGGGCATCCAGATGAACTACACAATTAATAACATTTTTATATTAATGCGGATCGAGTAAGATAAAATAATAAAATCTCATGAATATTGGAAAAACTTACCCCCTCTCCAGCATTATTCTTAATCATTAGACTGTATATTGGAACCGTGCATGACCTCCCAATACCCGGATTAATACTCCATCTACAAAAACAAATTGTTAGAATAATATCATTTTGGAAAAAATGTCAAATAATTGTTATAATGAGTAAAAGTTCATCACCTATTCACGAGAGGAAATACATATGATTGGTGACTAATCGATGCCAAGAATGGCATCCGGTAAAGTGCCCAAGACTATAGCAATATGAGGCATCTGCCTATGTCCATGGCAGAAGGATTGATCATCTAAAAAAGTTTGCAATACAACATAGCTAACAATATGGAGCCCCAACTATACGAATGGAAGTTATGCAAATCAGATAATATGAGCAAGTACATCAAGTGGACCTTGTTATTGTTTGCATCTAACATGAGCACACCCTCTAAAATGTGTATAATGTAAGCTCGAATTGCGTAGATCACCTCCCATTTAGTGGCAGTACTCGGTAAATGCTCGAAATTGACCTTTAGCCATGAAAACCCCAAACCCGTAAATTTTCCCTCACTTAGCAAGAATCCAAGTAATTGCATTCCTTTCGATGGCGAGCCCGAGTTGTAGTGCAACATCCTGCAGAGTGATGGTGCACTCCCTACACGGAAAATGAAATGTGTGGGTCTCTAGGAGCCATCGCTTCACCAAAGTGGATATTAAGTCATATCTCAAATCAAAGGTTTGGATCAATGCCGTTGATGCTTACCCAAAAATAGCCTACACCATTCACATGACCCCTCAATGCGCGGTAGGAGCCCTGTAATTATTAAATTAGCAAAATAGATAATATAACCTAGTTTAATTCCGTAAATGATGTAACAAATAACAATTTTATTACTATCTCATTAATAATTTTTGATATGTGATCATCATTATTAATCAAAGAACTTATTTGTTGCAAATCGCAACTAAAAAAAAAGAATTCAATTAGTTTGTTGCAAAAAAAAAACACTATACGATAGGTAAATAATTTGGATTTGAGCATTTTATCTCAATAATAGGAAAAAATATTAAAATACAAAACCGAGACACCCTAACAATTTATTGACAATAACAATTTTCAATAATTAATTTCTAGAGAAGTCCATTTTCAATAATTATCAAAACACATTAATATCATACATATAGTAAATAATATGATAAATTTAGTAAATAATAATAGAATTACAAGAAAAAATCTCATAAATTCCAATATTTTACCAACATAAAAAGTTTCATTAGTTTACAATAATAATATAATTAAAATAAACATAAAGTATGTAAACATAAAAAGCATACTAATTAACAAAAATAAAATAGAAATGTAAATATTTAGCTTCTTTCAAACAACCTATAAAATTATATAAAACAAATTTAATCAACATTTCAATAAATCAAAAAATTGTCAAATAAATCAAAAACAAATAAAGTTACATTACACAAAATCACAATAAACACTAAACTAAACACAAACAATTTGTAACCTAATAATAACTTACTAACAAAATAACTTTAAAAAATTTACCTTCATAAAAAATCAAAATAAACACTAAACTAAACACAAAAAATCTATAACCTAATCATAAATTACTAACAAAATAACTTTAAAATAAATTTTAAAAAATTAAATTCTTAAAAATCACAATAAAACACTAAACTAAACACAAACAATTTATAATAATTACTAACAAAAAACTTTACAATAAATAAAAACAACATAAAAAAACTAATCCTTTCTATTTAAAAAATTACTAATCCCTTAAAATTTTAAAAACAATTACTAACAAACATACCATCTTTTTTTTCTTTCTTTCTTCTCCTTCCTTTCCTTTCCGTTCTTTTTTTTTTCTCTTTACGGGATTTTCTCTACAATGGGGACCATGGTTATAAGGTCCCTCATCTGCTTCTGCCTCTTTCTTCCCGTGCTTCGGCGGGACTTAACACTATATTTGCAGTGCACTGTGCGGCTAACGGAGGGGACGTGCCACTAGCACCAGTGTTGCCTGTCAAGGAGATGTGACTAGTGTCGATAGTGCGTATGGCACCACCTCCTTTTTTTATGGTACTGCCTACCAATAAGGTACCACTAATAAAAAATTATTGTTATTTTTTAAACATTAAACAAATAATTTTTTAGGAAAAAAAAGGTGGTGTTGCCTATACACCACCTTCCACTGCCTTTAATATATCATTTTGATATAATTTGATTGACATACTAATTTTTAGTATATACTGTAACACCCCAAACCCAGCCTAGAAGTTAGGCCCGAATCTGGCGTGCCACATTGAAGTGTCTTTCGAAAACCATGTTTTCATTGAAAACCCTTCTTAATTAAAAGCTTGAGTAAAATCCCAGTTACATCAGTTTATTTTTTTCTGAGGTTTATTAATAAGTTATTACCTTCAAAACCTTACTGTTGCGGAAGCTTAATTTTAAACAAATGATTTACGAAAATGTGATATTTACAAATTGAGTTGCGGAAACGTAGTGTTCTAAAAACAATTATCGTTTTGGGAAAACCGCATTCTACTTCTAGCAGATATAAATCGTAACAAACTGAAAATCCCAAATTAAAAACCAGAAATTAAAAGAGGCCTTATTACAGAAATTAAAACCCAAAATAGAATTTCAAACATATATAAAACCCAAAGCATAATAGCTGCAGTCGTGTGGTCACCTCCAATCCCTCGCAGCACTGATCCTCCTAACGCTGGGGATTACCTGCACAGTTAGAAACAAGGTGAGTTTACAAAAAATCAGTATGTAATCCCCTTACTAGAGTAACCGTCATTATACAGAAACAAAAACCAAAATTGTCAGGGCCAAAGCCCTTTAACAGTAACAGTACAGTCCAGTTCAGAGTATATGTGCACCAAAGCCCACTACAATATCATTTGGGTCACAGCCCATAATAGAGAAATTGGGCCCAACCCAAACCAATAACAGAACAAGTGGGCTTAGGCCCCAGTACAGTGACAGATCTCATAAACAGATATGCAATAGTATGATGATGCATCCCACCCCAATCCAGCCAACACACCACCCGTACCAGCCCTACACTCCTGTGGGGACTAAGTCGACCCACCCAGCCAACACACCAAGCTTAGCACCGGTTGCGGCACTAAGTTAACAGAATAGCTCAGCGACATAGACAGAACGGCTAAAAGCCATAAATATCGCAGCAACGCTGCCAGTTAACAGAACAGCTAAAAGACATAAACAGAATGGTTATAAACCATATCCAGGATGGCACAAAGTTATCAGTAATTGTAATAAGTTTGGCACATAGCCATCAGCTACGGTAATATAATAGACACACAGCCACGGGTAATTATGATCGACACAGAGTCATCAATATATATGTTAGGCACATAGCCACGGGTAAATACGATTGGCACAAAGCCATAGTAAAGATGGCACAAAGCCATATTTAGGTTGGCACAGAGCCACAATCAGATCACGCAGCTTTAAACTATCCATCAGTCCACAGTCGTCTCATGCGACCCGTTCGACCTTAACAGATCAATACTGGATCCATAGTTGTCTCATGCGACTCGTGCGACCCTATCAAAACTTCCTCCGTATCAATGTCCCAACCCCATGCAATATGTCGTGTATGTCATGCTCAATCATTACACGTGTATAGAAAATGGCCATGTTCAATAATAGTCATTTAGACGTATGTTAAAAGCATATAAGTCACGCGACCACAGTCAAGTCAGTTAAGACACAGTCATACGATCACAGTCAAATCGGTCAAATTCATAGTCTAAGTTAGTCATTTACCCACAAGGGCTAAATAGTCATTTTACCCTATAAGAGTATTTCAGTAATCCTAACCTTCGAGGGTATTTTGGTAATTCAACCCTACAAGGGTATTTTGGTAATTCTACCCTACAGGGGTATTTCGATAATTTTGCAAACTGGGGGTATTTCGGTAATTTTACAAATCGAGGGTATTTCGATAATTTTACAAATTAGGGTGTTTCGATAATTTTACAAATCTAGGGTATTTCAGTAATTTTACAAATCGATGGTATTTCAATAATTTTAGAAATCGAGGGTCTTTTGGTAATTTTACAAACTGGGATATTTCAGTAATTTCACAAATCAAGGGTATATTGGTAATTTTACAAATTAGGGGTATTTCGATAATTTTGTAAATTGGGGTATTTCGATAATTTTATAAATCGAGGGTATTTTAATAATTTTGCAAACTGAGGATATTTCGATAATTTTACAAATCGAGGGTATTTTAGTAATTTTACAAATAGAAGGTATTTTGGTAATTTCACAAGTCGAGGGTATTTTTGTAATTTTACAAATTAAGGGTATTTTGGTAATTTTATAAAATTGGGGTATTTCAGTAATTTCACAAATCGGGGTCTCAACGACCCAACAGAAGTCCACCGTCGCCTCGAGCGACTTAAGTAACCTAAACAGCCACAACGGTGTAAATGGGCCTCAGGCCTATTACTCGACCCAAGTTACCCCACACGCTCGTCTGGCCCAATTAGCCCAGAAATAGTCTTGGCTATACGAACAGCACAGTTCAAACTAATAAAAACTATATAACGTGCATTTTATCCGTGTGGGGCCCACCAGCCCAGTGGACCCACACGGCCCATCACCCAAAAATGACCCTAGCCTTGTGAACTACACTGCTCGGTCTAACATTTACCATAATATGCAAATTTAATCCGTATGAAGCCCACAAGCCCATTGGGCCCACACGGCCCATTTTGGCCCCAACGCTGCCCAAAACGACCTAAGCCCATGAGAACGCTCATGGTGGCCTCAATCATCTTACGCCCATATTCGTAGGCTCGGTCCATCACACGTGCGATCGCACGCTTATGTGGCATCATTCGCCGGTACTTCAGCTTTTTGGCATTTTGTCGATCTACGATCAGAAGGCATGTAGTTACACACACTCTATCGGCTTTCTCGCTAACTATCGAATACAGGGTACTGTTACACACCTTCGGCTTATCAGTTGACTATCAGGTACAGGGTAAAAAAACACACCTATTAACAAAGTCGAGTGAACCGCTCACGAGCCCAAAGCCTATCTTCAGACATATTTTTCATCAATCCCTTTCTTGTACAACCAGACCAACATCCAATAAATCCTTATGTTATCATACTTATTAAAGAACTCTAAATCCTTACCTTGATCGGTAGATAGAAGGCCACACCCCTACACTGCTGCCAAAGGTTAACCACTAGGCCTATGGAATTCCCGAATCGCAAAGTTACTTAAGAAAAAAGGAACAGTCGGCTACAACAATAAGGTGAAGAGAAAGGATTGCTATCCCAAAAGAATTGAGAGAGGGGGAGAAAGACTATTCAGCCAACACACCCAATTCCAAAAGCCAGAGAAAAATGAATGATCCATCAGTCAACAAAATTGAAAGAGTGGAGGGAGAAGGTGGAATATTCTGTCAAGGAGACCAAAAACAGATCAAAGAGAATCGATTCACAAACTTGTAGGAAGCCAAAAAGAAAATAGATTAAGGGGAAGAAGCAAAGTTCGATTTTGGCACATAAATTAAGTGTTTAAACGGCCAAGGAAGTAGCGTTTCAAGATAGGGAAGGAAAAACAGAGAAAACAAACAGCAAAAGAAGGAGGCAATAGAAGAATTCGGCACCAACAAGCACAAAAACCAAATGATAAAAGAAAAACACTCAAAACTGAAACTTGATGAATAACCCTCCACCAAAATTCTGAGAACCTCCTAAGCAAATTCGGCACAATACCACACCAACTCAAACTCCACTTTTTCCTCCATAAATCACTCCCTTAATCCCTCTACAAAATTTTCTCCTTGATTTACTCCAACTCTCCATTTAAATTCAATTCAAATTCTTATGACCAATTCAACCACAGAGTTCCAGTCTAGTTCTAACACCTCCCCAGCTCAAGCAGCAAAATAAACTTACAATTACGAACGCCAAGCCTTGAACCTCAGACTCCTTGCCCCACATGTAGTGCCACATTGCCGCTGCACCAACAAGCTCTTTGTGTCACATTTTACCTTCAATTAATTAAGAGGTCTAGAGGCCAAGGTCCAGGTTCCTTTAAAACAAAAACCAAAATAAAATGTAAGAGCCAAGACTTGAACCCAGGCTCCCTTGCAACCTTAATGACGCCAAAACCACTAGACCACATGCTTCCTCATTTTTTTAATATAATAATTTAAAAGGCCTACATCCAAGCATCCAAGGTTTTATCCACTTAAAATCAAAATTTTTGCTAAAGCCCAGGTTTGAACCCAGGACTTCTCTAATACTTCTCAGGACCCTTAACCACTAAAGCAAACATACTTTTGTGTTATTCACTTGCACAACTAAATTCCAATCCCTCCGAAATGCGAAGCCCATTTCTTCTAGGCCTAAAAGTTGGGGCGTTCCAATTCTACCCCCTTAAAGAAATTTAGTCCCCAAAATTTCCAACTATCAGAATAGTTTCCCATCCTAGCCTACCATACTACGCTCTCGCTGCGCACTCTGATCCTAATAATACAAGCACGCACCACACCATCTATCCATCGGAGCGGATGAATATCACATGCATATCATTTCTAGTGTACACACAGAATAAATACAAACTCTAACTATAAGTATAGTAATACAGTCTAATATCTATCTACTGCTTTTCAACGAAAACAAACAACATTTTCAGAAACTTATGGATTCGATGCCGGAGACTCGGTGTACCACACTTTTAGAAAAATGGTCAATCCAACATTTTAGAAATTCAATTTTAAAGACCCAATCCATAGCTGAGTTTTATAACTTGGCTCTGATACCACTAAATGTAAAACCCCAAACCCGGCCTAGAAGTTAGGCCCGAATCTGGCGTGCCACATTGAAGTGTCTTTCGAAAACCATATTTTCATTGAAAACCCTTCTTAATTAAAAGCTTGAGTAAAATCCCAGTTACGTTAGTTTATTTTTTTTGAGGTTTATTTAAAAGTTATTACCTTCAAAACCTTACTGTTGTGGAAGCTTAATTTAAAAAAAATAATTTACGAAAACATGATATTTACAAATTGAGTTGCGAAAACGTAGTATTTTTAAAACAGTTATCGTTTTGGGAAAACTACATTCTACTTCTAGCAGATATAAATTGTAATAAACTGAAAATCCCAAATTAAAATCTAAAAATTAAAAGAGGCCTTATTACAGAAATTAAAACCCAAAACAGAATTTAAAACATATATAAAACCCAAAGCATAACAGCTGCAGTCGTGTGGTCACCTCCGAGTCCCTCGCAGCACCGATCCTCCTAACGCTGGAGATTACTCCATAGCTTAGAAACGGGTAATTTTACAAAACTCGAGTGTAATCCCTTTACTAGAGTAACCACAAGATATCTGAAACAAAAAGCTAAATGCTTAGGCCAAAGCCCTTTAACAAGAATAAGATGCAGTCCGATTCAGATTATATATGGGCCAAAGCCCACTACAACATCATTTGGGTCATACCCATATATAGAATCAATTTGGCCCAAATTCAAACCAATAATAGAACAAGTGCGCTAAGCCCATGACGAGGATGATCTCATAAATGATATGCAACAATCTGAGGATGCATCCCACCCCGATCCAGCCAACACACCACCCGTACCAGCCCTACACTCTTGTGGGGATTAAGTCGACCCACCCAGCCAACACAACAAGCTTAGCATCGGGTGCGACACTAAGTCAACAGAACGACTCGGCACCATAGACAGAAAGGCTAAAAGCCATAAATATCGCAGCAAAGCTGCCAGTTAACAGAACGGCTAAAAGCCATAAACAGAATGGTTATAAACTATAATCAGGATGGCACAAAGCTACCGATAACTGTAATAAGTTTGGTACATAGCCATCAGCGACGGTAATATAATCGGCACACAGCTACGGGTAATTATGATCGACAAAGAGTCATCAATATATATGTTAGGCACATAGCCACGGGTAAATACAGTCAAGATGGCACAAAGCCATATTTAGGTTGGCACAGATTCATAATCAGATTACGCGGATTTAAGCCATCCTTCGATCCACAGTCGTCTCGTACGACCCGTGCGACCCTATCAGAACTTCCTCCATATCAATGTCCCAACCCCATGCAATATGTCGTGTATGTCATGCTCAATCATTACACGTGTATACAAAATGGCCATGTTCAATAATAGTCATTTAGACATATGTTAAAAGCATATAAGTCACACGACCACAGTCAAGTCAGTTAAAACACAGTCATACGATCACAGTCAAATCAGTCAAATTCATAGTCTAAGTCAGTCATTTACCAACAAGGGCTAAATACTCATTTTACCATATAAGGGTATTTCAGTAATCCTACCCTTTGGGGGTATTTCGGTAATTCTACCCTATAGGGGTATTTTGGTAGTTCTACCCTACAAGGGTATTTCGATAATTTTGCAAACTGGGGGTATTTCAGTAATTTCACAAATTGATGGTATTTCGATAATTTTACAAACTGGGGTATTTCGATAATTTTAAAAATCGAGGGTATTTCGATAATTTTACAAATCGAGGGTATTTCAGTAATTTTACAAATTAGGGTATTTTGGTAATTTTATAAATCGAGGGTATTTTGATAATTTCACAAATCGGGGGTATTTGGATAATTTTACAAATCGGGGGTATTTCGTTAATTTTGCAAACTGAGGGTATTTTGGTAATTTTATAAATCGAGGGTATGTCGGTAACTTCATAAATTGAGGGTATTTTTGTAATTTTACAAATCAACAGTATTTCAAAAATTTTACAAATCGGGGGTATTTTACACAAATCGGGTCATAGTGACCCAACAAAATCCACCGTCGCCTCGAGTGACTTAAGTAACCTAAATAGTCACAACGGTGTAAATGGGCCTAAGGCCCATTACTCAGCCCAAGTGGGCCTACATGCTCGTGTGGCCTAATTAGCCCAAAAATAGTCTCGGCTATACGAACATCACAATTCAAACCAATAGAAACCATATAACGTGCATTTTATCCGTGTGAGGCCCACCAGCCTAGTGGGCCCACATAGCCCATCGCCTATAAATGACCCTAGCCATGTGGACTACACGTCTCGGTCTAACATTTGCCACAATATGCAAATTTAATCCGTATGAAGCCCACAGGCCCACACAGCCCATTTCGACCCCAATGAAGCCCAAAATGACCTAAGCCCATGAGAACGCTTATGGTGGCCTCAACCATCTTACGCCCATATTTATGGGCTCGGTCCACCACACGTGCGATCGCACACTCGTGTGGCATCATTCGCCGGTACTTCAGCTTTTCGGTATTTTTTCGATCTACGATCAGAAGGAGTGTGGTTACACACACTCTATCGGCTTCCTCGCCAACTATCGAATACAGGGTATTGTTATACACCTCCGGCTTATCAGTCAACTATCAGGTACAGGGTAAAAATACACACCTATTAACGAAGCTGAGTGAACCGCTCACGAGCCCAAAGCCTACATTCAAACACATTTGACATCAATTCCCTTCTTGTACTACTAGACCAACATCCAATAAATCCTTACGTTATCATACTTATTAAAGAACTCTAAATCCTTACCTTGATCGATAGACAGAAGGCCACACCCCTACACTGCTGCCAAAGATTAACCATTAGGCCTATGGAATTCCCGAATCGCAAAGTTACTTAAGAAGAAAGGAATAGTCGACCACAACAATAAGGTGAAAAGAAATAATTGCTATCCCAAAAGAATTGAGAGAGGGGGAGAAAGACTATTCAGCAAACACACCCAATTCCAAAAGCCAGAGAAAAGGGATGATCCATCAGTCAACAAAATCGAAAGAGTGAAGGGAGAAGGTGGAATATTCGGTCAATGAGACCATAAACAGATCAAAGAGAATCTGTTCACAAACTTGTAGGAAGGCAAAAAGAAAAGAGATCAAGGGGAAGAAGGAAAGTTTGATTTTGGCACATAAATTAAGTGTCTAAACGACCAAGGAAGTAGCGTTTCAAGATAGGGAAGGAAAAATAGAGAAAACGAATAGCAGAATGAGGAGGAAATAGAAGAATTCGGCACCAACAAGCACAAAAACCAACTGACAAAAGAAAATGCACAAAACCGAAACTTGAGGAATAACCCTCCACCAAAATTCTCAGTACCTCCTAAGCAAGTTTGGCACAATACCACGCTGACTCAAACTCCACTTTTTCCTCCATAAATCACTCCCTTAATCCCTCCACGAAATTTTCTCCTTGATTTACTCCAACTCCCCATTCAAATTCTTATGACCAATTTAACCACAGAGTTCCAGTCCACACTACAGCAAAATAAACTTTTAATGGCGCTTTTAGTGTCGTTTTAAAGAAAAACGCCGCAAATATTATACATTAGAGGCGTTTTAAGGAAAAAGCCGCAAAAAATGAGCAATAGCCGCATTTATTTCCAAAACGCCACTAAAAAGGATATATAGCGGTGTTTATTCGTAAAACGCCGCTAAAGGTGTGAGCATTAGCGGCGCTTTTTTGAAAAATGCCGCTATAAGTTGACCATTAGCGGCGCTTTTTTGAAAAACGCTGCAAATAATTTTAAAGTTTTTTTGGATATATATGACTGATTGTTTTTAAATTTATATATTAAATAGTTTCTTATATAATCGTAAAAGAGATATATTAATTTTAAAATATTAAATTAATTATCATTATAGTTTAGGGTTTAGGGTTTAGCATATATAGTTTAGGGTGTAAGGTTTAGGAGTTATTATTTTAATGTTTAGGGATTATGGTTTATGATTTGCGGTTTAAGGTTTAAGGGGATGTGTTAGGGTTTTATGGGTTAAAAGTTAGGGTTAATAGGTTTAAGGGTAAATAGTTAAGGGTTTGGGGTTATTAGGTTAAAGGTTAACGGTTAGGGGTTAGGGTTTTATGTTTTATGATTTAGGGTTTATGGGATAGAGGATAGGGGTTTAGGGTTTAGATTAATTATTTTCTTTTAATTTATATATTAAATAATTTCTTATATAATTGTAAAAGAGATAACATTAATTTTAATATATTAAAATTTTGATTCTAGTTTAAATTATTTAAAAGATAAATAGACAAACTTTACATATATTAAATGGTTTAGGATTTAAGGTTTACTTGAGATTTGTTAAATGGTGAAATTTAAAAAAAATTCAAAAATAAAGAAAAAGTAAAAATCAAAAATAAAAAGTTTATAAAATTAAAAAATGAAATACATGTAAATTGTGCATTATGTTTAAAACTTAAAAGTTTTAGTCATTATTTCCGCTTAAAAATATCAGTTCAACTTTGTTTTTTAAAGTAATAATTTAATTTAAGTTATATAATTAACATAATTTTTATCTATATATTGCATACATAAAATTTATATTTATTCAATATAAAATATATTGATGTATTTATATTTTAAAAAATGTGTATGATTAAATTAAAATTAAAGTTTTAACTATACATTTAAACCACAATTAAAATTTCACATCTAGAATTACACATTAAACCAAAATTCATATATAATTACGAGATGTATTTATATCAAAATTTAGGTGTACACATATAATTAAATGCCATTTATATAAAAATCTAAACAACTAATACTGACCATACTTAAAAGAATAATGTTGTTGTAAAAAGAAAGAAAATGAAATTAAGTAAAAGAGTTGATAATGATAATTAAATTTTAAAATTTAATAATAAAAATTAAAATATTAAAAAATTAAATATTAAATATTAAATATTTTAATTAAAAAGTTCAATACTCAAAATATAATAAAAATAAAATTCAAAAAAAGATAATCTCAACCCAAAATTTGAAAGAAAAATTAAAAAATATAGGTTAAAAATAGGGAAAAAAATTAAAATTATGTAATAGTGGTGTTTTTGTAAAAAATGCCACAAAAATGAAAATATAGTGGTGTTTTTACAAAAAAAGCCTTAAAAAATAATCTATACTGGCGTTTTATTATAAAACGCCGCAATATCTTTTTTCTCTGCTAAAAACCTCTATTTTTATTTCCCCAAACCTAAATTTCGTAAGTCACCAAATTTTCCCTCTATCGATTTCCCAAAATCTCCTAACCAAAATCCCCTATACGGAGAGGAACCATTGTCCAGGATTCATGGCATTCAAGGTCAAGGATCTCGAGCTCTTGTGTTACCTCAAAGAAGGAATAATTCCTTTATCATCTCATGTGGTGATGATTATCTTGCGAAAGGGAATCGCTTTTAACGGAGAAATGCTTCGACTATTTGCCATCCAATGTTGGGATCGAAGATTCATATATGCTCTCTGTTGAGCAAACCTTGAATAATGATGCTGAACCACGGATCGATAGGAAACGCAAGGTGTCTAGCTTGGTAAAATCTATTATATACATTATCTATTTTCCTCCTTGATTGTAATTACAGATATCATCTGCTTCTTTTATCATTGTTTTTCCTTGTAGAGTGATGAAAATGTAATTGCAATGAATTTAAGGCACATGAGAATAGGATTCGTAGAGAACTTGAGATAGTTGCAGAAAGATTGTGATAGGTTTCTCTTACTGTTTCTTCTTCTTCTTTTTTTAAAAAATAATTCTTTGATTTTTCATTTCTTGATGGGTTGTGTTCTTTCGCTGTATATTTTGATACTTAGCACCTTTTAGCTGATAATAACCCTAATATTTCCATTTTAGATTCTTTAAGCGTGTTCCCCCCAAGTCGGTGCAATTGAAAAGACCATTTGACATTCAACCATGTGGATTGATTCAGAGGAGAATGTTGGGAATCATCTCATGGTATAACATACTTGCCGATTTTTCTTCTGCTATAAGATACACATCTAGTGATCTTAATGTCTTTGAGTTTGTTTCCTAAATGATTTAAGGTAAAATTACAAATATATCCACTTTTATTTCTAAAGGTAAAAGGACTAATAACACGGTATCCTTTATCAGGCATGGAGCATGTTTAAGAGATATTGAACCCTGCAACATCTGTCGGTGCAGAGCCATAGGTCTACTATTCAATATATGCGTTTTTTGTTTTTTTGTTCAATATATTTGATATTGTAAGTACTTTTGAACCTTAGTGGTTCTAAATTTCTGATAATAACCTGCTTATTGCCTTCTATTGCAGTCTAAATTGCTTCTGTTGCTATGATATATTTCTTCTGGTTATTACTTTCTAGGGTTTCTGTGCCAATAGAAAGTAGTTTATGATTCTTTTTTTTACTATTATCCTTAATTTTGCTTTTATTATTCTTTTAAATCATAAAGATGGACTGCTAAGCTTTCAATGAGAGACACTGGATACTTGGAGCAGGGATTGACCTTTATGCTTGATCCACTGTCTTATATATTTTTTATTTGTATACGTTGGGCAAAACATTATAATCTATTAATCAATTGTTGAATTTGTTAGTATGATATGCTTGTTATCGTGCAATCTTGGCTCCTATTAGTTGAAATTGAGTTATTGTAGAACATCTTTTGGAAAATTTACTTTCGGATATAAATTAGAGTTGATCCAATTCCTTTAGAAAATATGTTCCTTCTAATGACCAATTTTAATCGCTAAAGCAAAAATTGAGTAATTGATGTATGTACTAAGCAAATTGGAAGCTCTACGCTGATGAAGTCGTTGTGCTCTCTATTTTCAGGCATGCACTGAATGTGCAAATGTTCATTTACTAAACATGTTGAGTACAAGTTGTCAAAAGTAGAGGCTGATGATTTGTCAAAGAAGAAATGGAAGTATAGGTGGGAGGTGCCTGTTGTTGACATATCAAATTGCAAGTGGGTTGGAACAGGAGAGTGCTTTCTAAAGGTATATCTGCATTTTAATCTACATTTTAATCCACCTTTCATCCAGGTTTTGAATTGGCTTTGCTCATATTTCAGTTCAAATATAGCACTAATTGTGTCATCCTATGTTTGAAAGGAATTTAATATTACTTCTAATTGAGTTATATAAATTTGAATCCTATAAATGTTTAGAATTTGTATGATGATAATTAGGTTTGTTTGTTTTGGGGATACTTTGGGTGCATGTGAGTGATAAGGCCTTGCAATGATCCCTGAATCTCATATACAAAATGTCATTCTTTGAACTGATTAAAGAAGCCTTCTGCTAGGCTAGCTTGTGCTGAAGGTTTATTCCGGTAGCTTATGGGAGGAGAAGCAAAATGTTGTTGTAATATCCCGGATTAAGGCCTATGCATTTTTTATTTAATTATATGAAATGGCATGTCTTATGTGTTATGAATGTATTATGAACAAATACATGAACATTTTTTTTTTGGAAACTTGGAAATGTAAGAAATGATTTAGAAATGTTAAGTTTCAAAAAGAGGAAAGTGAACATTTTGGAAACTTGGAAATGTAAGAAATGATTTAGAAATGTTAAGTTTCAAAAAGAGGAAAGTGAACATTTTAGAATCTTGGAAATGTAAGGAAATGTCCCGGAAATGTAAGGAAATGTCTTGTCTTGGAAATGTAAGGAAATGCTTTAGAAAATATTAAGTCTTAAGAGGAAACTTGGAAATGTAAGGAAATGTAAGGAAATGCTTTAGAAAATATTAAGTCTTAAGAGGAAGCTTGGAAATGTAAGGAAATGTAAGGAAATGCTTTAGAAAATATTAAGTCTTAAGAGGAAGCTTGGAAATGTAAGGAAATGTAAGGAAATGTAAGGAACCTTGGAAATGTGACAAAATCGGGCTTGGAAAAATGGCCCGGAGACGCCACTTAGGGCTCTGGAAATGACGCCATATGCTAGGATAACTTAGGCCTAGTATGGCCACATGAAGCCCAAAATAATGGGTTAAAATTCGGCACTCCTAAGGTAAGGAGATGGACGGCATAGGGAGACTAAGGTAGGAGTTTAAGTTGCTAGGAAAATAAAGATATGAGAGTGATAGCCAAGAAAGGGGACTCTCTAGGCTTAGTAATTTCAAAAAAGGAGGAAAACTAAGGCCATTCAACATTCTTTCTTCTCTTTTTAAATCTCTGAATTCTCTCTACCATTATTCTTCTTTTTCTTTTCAATTCTCCACAAAGTCGAAAACAAAATCCCTAGTCTTGCTGAATTTCTAAGTTCTATATCTTCCTTTTCTTTCCTTGTAAACCGAAATACCTGCTTCCCATCATCAATTCTTTTCCTTTGCAAAACCAATCAAAAGTCAAGATAAGTTTCAAGCCTATAGTCAATCTCTCTAAGCCTCAAAGCCGAATCTACAAGGGTGTTTTAGTTTCCAAGGTGCACCATAGGCCGCATGTTCTTTAGTGATTCGGTAAGTTTCGGATTTCTTTTCCTCATGATTTCTTCCTCTCTTCTCATCAAGATCTAACCTGAATCAATTGTCTATGCCTAACAATCTCTCTTCTTTAGCCCTAGAAGCCGAATCCTGCTTTATAATAAGCCAGAAGTGCCGATTTTGGAAAAGTCAAGGTGAGTAATTAATGATAGGTGGCCGAATGGCCCTTTCCTATTCTTTTCTTTTTGACCGAATACCATATGGGCTAAGATAATTGAGAATTTCGGTTTGTTGAATAAGTGGAGGATTGCTGAATGTAGGTAAAAATTAGGTGACTTCGATTTTTAGGAGGAAGGCGATGTAAGTAGTCGAGGTTTAGGAATTTAGATTCATAAAGGTAAGTGAATCGACATTCGCCAAGGCCCTATTGTGGTATTTAGATCTAATTCTTATTTGTTTAAAAAGCGAAACTAACTAATTCAATGATTAAGGGTATAGCCGATTGCAATAAAGAAGCATCACAGCTTTGAGTTTAATTTTTAATCCAATCGACACCAAGGTAAGAATTTGATTACAACAATCCTACTAGGATTGGGATTTATAATTAATTGCTTTTTACTAACATGTTAGGTTGGTCGAATATAGGAATTAAAGATCTAAAGCGATAGAACGAGTTTTGGATTTCAAGAATTGATAAGTATATCGTGTGTACCCACACTATTTCTTAATAAGTTATGGCACTGTTTAATATGTATTATGTTATACGAATGTGGAAAATATGGCTAAGTACCATGCTATGGTACAAAGTACTCAGGTACATTTCCTACTCCTACTAGGACTATGAAAAATATCTGTTAAGGCACATATATGAAACTATAAGAATGTGAAATAAGAATTTGGCATGTTAATGCATGATATGTATGATATGGGGCATATGGGTTATATGAAAAGGGGAAGTGAATGTGGTGACCTAAGACCACGATATCTGAATGTGGTGACCTAAGACCACGATATCCGAATGTGGTGACCTAAGACCATGAATTTTATAAGAGGCGATGAGCACGTCGATTGCAATGATCGCCTTCGATGGTGTGTAGTGGATGGAGGGTTGACTTAGTGGTCCCCACGGTGTGCAGGATGGTACGGGTGATGTGTAGCGGATGGCATATAGGTTTGGGTTCGGGTTGTATCATTATTTTATATCTCGCTATATGATTATGTATGTGATGTGATAATATGCCCGGATCTATTTGGACATAGTGTTTGTGTACACATTGAGTCTGCTTGACTCACCTGTTGGGGAACATTTTTCAAGTGATGATCAAGAATGTGAACCGGTCGACGGGAGCTTAAAGATGGCCATGCATAGTAAGAAATTTTACGATTCAGACTTTTATTTTTAATTAAGTACTTCCAATTATTTGGATTTATTTGATGTAATAAGGCCATAGTGAACTATTTTATTTTATTTTACTTTTAAAGTATTATGTTACAAAATTTTTATGAATTAAAGACTAAATAAATTTATTTTAAATTAATTCCTAAGTGTTTTTGTCGCCCAACCTAAAGGGGTTTCCAATATAAAATAAACTTGTTTTTTTAACTCGAGCCCAACCCAAAAACAATCGCTCTTTCAAAAACCTAGATTTTCCAAAGTAACAAAAGAATTTGAAACGGTTTACACCAGGGAACATACCAGATTCGGTCAAGGCTCGTGGGCCGGGTTTGGGGTGTTTCAATTGTTCTATTTGTCTGCTTATAGTTAGGATGTTTTATCTACCTGAAGCAATGTTCTGGATCAAAGTTGATCTCTAACAGTAGAATATATATTTTTCCTTTTCTCAAGTGCATCTTAAAGCATGTTGTATCAATAAAGAATTTGATTTCCCTATTTTTTAATTATTTCAATTCTAATTTTTGCAGGATGATGACTTGAGTTCCAATTATGGTCACAAGCAAAAGTTGTATAAACATTTGGTTGGATGTCTACAAGACATCCTGAGGCAATGACTTCCATTCATCTAAGCAGAGATGGTTCTTCTCTCTTTGTGAGTGTGTGCTTCATTTGTCAGTCAATTGCCAATTGATTTCATAGCTGAGAGAATTTGTTGTTTTCTTGTTAATGCTATTCGTTGGATTTTTTTTTCATTAGCTTTTTTTCATAGCCTTCATTCTTGAACATGTGTTTACGATGAATAAGATCTTTTCTTGACTGCGAATGTCTTATTTGAAAATTGGTGTTGCAATAATGACTCTGCTTTGGAGTTTGAGTTTTCTGTAATCCTTGACACATATCATTATAGCATCTAGACATTTAAATCATATAGCTATTGCCGCTTTCTTGCATTCATTATTTTAAATTTTCTACCGTTGTTAATGCTATATTTTTTGAGTTGTGAAGCTTGAAATATTAGACGTTAGGCCCATCTAAGTTGATTCAAAAACTAAACTGTAAGCTATCAGCTAACAGCAATGGTTATCACATTATTAAAGATATTTAGAGAAAGCAAATGTCCCGAAAAGCTCACATTTTTTTGCAAGATGTAACTGATCCATGTACCATTCTCAAAGTTAAAAGAATAAGAATTACATGTTTGGAGATATTTTCTTGATTTTATTCTAAAATATCCTTACTGTCTTGTTCCATCTTAGGGTTAATCTCATGTACTTATACTTTCACATTCGCTCATTAAATTTAAATCTGAAAAAGGGTTTTTGTTTTGGTTGAGTTAAACCATTATTTGTTTTTGCCAGGCAATAGTTATCGGGATATATTGCATGGTGAGAAGAAACCTTTCTATCACAAAGGCCTTGAAGAAGACTAAGATATTATGGATGCCTATCTTATGCATTCTGTGCATACTTTTCTTGTCCTTTTGTGCTTTATTATTATTGCTTGCAAATTTGATTTTTGAGTAAGTTGTTCTTTTTGGTGATTAAACAATATATCATGCAGCTTAATCACATATTTAGAACAAGAGATCTTGTGAGAAAGAATAATGCAAAATTGACAAGCACCGATGAGTGGGAAGGAGGAGATACTTCCGGTGATAATTTTCTTGATCAAGGGTTCACTCGCCCCAAGGTATATTTGCTAGCATCTAATTGATGGAAGTATAATTTATTTAAGGGCTAATTGCACATTTGGCATCCTGTCTATAGTCAAACTCTCTATTTGATACCTAATTTTTTTTTAACAAAAAAATCTCAATTAGGTGAAATGTCAAAAACATACAATACAATTGTAAATCATGGTATTAGAATGTGCCATTTTTTAAACCCTTGATTTGTTTTGTTAATTCTGAAAATTTGAACTTTAACCAAATTGAGAGTTGACTATAGGTTGTACCAAATGTGTAATTAACCCTTTTTTTGAAGAGAACATTGGTTAATTTGTCAGCATTTGATTGTTGAGGTTTGGGAACATGCTTATCTATTTTTTAAACCGGTCTATATGTATAATAGAATGAAGTTACGGAAAAGTCAAACTCATTCCAAAGTTATCCCTCCGAGGTGACTACCATTCATCTTAAAACTTTTGCAATTTTGTTTTAATTATTATACTAGAAGAGATACTGTGGAGAAAGTTAAGTCATTTCAAAATTTTAGTGTCCTTTAGTGTCCCTGTATTGAGTGGATTGAAGTAATATGCATGCATTGTTCAGATAAGGATTCATGTATCCTTAGTGTGCAAAGCTACTTATTAAAGTTGAGGTGGCATTATTTTCTTTTTCTTATATCTGCTTTTATTGTTTGTTAAAGGTGGACTTGAGAGCGTATGTCGAGCGCATAAGTTCTGTTTTGATGCTGTTCTGGATGAGCATGTTAACAATGACGAGGTAGTACTCGGTTGAGCTATTTTGCTTTGTTGCCAGTCTAACTTGGTTTCTGAATAATGTTGAGTTTACTAGGACCAAAGTTCATCTTCTCTTTGTTTATTGTTTGTTAGAGCAAAAGTTTGAGTTCTTCTCTTATTTTCTTGTACAGGTTTATCGTGCTACTATTGAGCCAATTATTCCAATCATTTTCCAGGAAACAAAAGTATAATACGTATTGTTCGTGAATTTTGTTCATGAATTATATGTTTTGTTCATGAATTTCTATTTTAATACGTATTGTTCGTGAATTTTCATTTTAATACGTCTTCAAATTAAATTATATATTTTTAAATTGGATTTGTGGCGTTTCTATAATATTTATATTTTATTTTATTTTTCATGACATTTAGCGCCGTTTTTGACAAATGCGCCGCTAAAAGTATAATTTTTTAATTTTTTTTAATTTTTTATGATTTTTAGCAGTATTTTTTGGTAAAAGCATCGCTAAAAGTATAATATTTTAATTTTTCTTATTTTTATGACTTTTAACGGCGTTTTTATCTCATAAACACTGCTAAAGTTTGCGGCGTTTGTTTTGGACAAGCGCAAAATACTATTACTGGTGCTTATAAACGCCGCTAAAAGCCTAAAAAAACGCTGCTCAAATTTTGTTTTGCTGTAGTGCCAGTTCCAACACCCACCAGCTCAAGCAGCAAAATAAATATACAATTACGCATGCCGCCAAGCCTCGAACCTCAAACTCCTTGCCCTACATGTAGCGCCACCTTGCCAGTGCAACAACAGGCTCTTTGTGTCACATTTTACCTTCAATTAATTAAGAGGTCTAAAGGCCAAGGTCCAGGTTCCTTTAAATGAAAAACCAAAATAAATTGTAAGAGCCAAGACTTGAACCCAGGCTCCCTTGCAACCTTAATGATGCCACAACTACTAGACCACATGCTTCCTTGTGTCATTTTTTTAATATAATAATTTAAAAGGCCTACATCCAAGCATACAGGGTTTTATCCACTTAAAACCAAATTTTTTGCTAAAACCCAGGTTTGAACCCAGGACTTTTCCAATACTTCTCAGGACCCTTAACCACTAAAGCAGACATATTTTTGTATTATTCACTTGCACAGCTAAATTCCAATCCCTCCAATATGTGAAGCCCATTTCTTCTAGGCCCAAAAGTCGGGGCATTACATATAAATTTATATATAAATATTATTACTGTAAAATAACCAAAAGGGTGTCCCACAAAATTTTCCAAAGTTCACAAACGCTATAAGCAATGGCAACACAAAATTTTCTCAATCTTAGAACATTGCTCATAAGTTATAAAAAATATGAATTTCAATCTTAGAACACTGCTCATAAGTTATAAAAATGTCTTCATTTTTTTAGTGAAATAAAAAATCCTTAAAAAATTACAAAAACAACGACTGAGTGAATGTATCACTCATAATCTTATCTCTATCAATAAGGCTACAAGACCTCTCTGGAGGAGAGTCAAACATTTACATATTGGCTTTTTCAAACAAAGCTTGCTTAGCTAGACAATCTGCAACTTGATTTTCTTCCCTCGAAATGTACCGTAGAATCCATTAATTTTCCTAAGATAAAATATTATGAATACGCCTAATTAGAGCAGAATTAGAAGTTGTAGATGAACTTCCAAGGATGGCTTTGACTACTTCTGTAACACCCCAAACCCGGCCCAAATGTTATGGCCAAATTCGGTATGTTACAGATGAAAACATTTTGGAAAACCTTTGTCTAGCCGATTTTTTGTTCATAGTAAAAGATGTTGTCTTATTTTAAAAACAATTGAGTGTATAAAGAAAGCAATACTTAGTTCATTTAAAAATATATTAAGTCAAGTTGTTACCAATTTTGTCGTTGTACCCGATGGTACGAAAGAAAATCATTTACGTTTGAATTTAAGAAACTTGTGTAACCATTTTAAAGTTATTAAGCAATTTAAATAATTCATCCCAAACATGTAAAATAAAAATAATCTTAGGAGGCCTTATTACAACTTAAATAAATAAAACCAAAATAAAATAAAAATAATTCAAAGTTCATCTAGTCCACAATTTCACTGCATGGCCACCTCGAGTCCATCCGGCTCCACATCCGCGATCTACGAGTCACCTGAAAAATATTAAAGGAAAAGGTGAGTCACCAAGACTCAGTGTGTAACCCTTTTCCCGGTTTAATGCAACATCATACACAATTTATAACAAATTAACATGCACTAAATTATGCACCCAACCTAGCCATCCAAACACCTTTCTCTACCCCGTGTGGTACCAAACCACTTGGTGAAACCACCGTGATTTAAAGTCACAATATTCATCAATAATTGTGGTGCCAAACCACCGGTGGGGCCAACCCACGTGTGATTCCAAATCACGGCGTCGATCCCATAATATATTCCGTGGGGCCAACCCAACGTGGTGCTAAGCCACCGGGATGAGGCGCTATGAGGTGCCAAACCTCCTGAGGTGCCAAACCTCCGTGACCGTAGTCACGAAATGTGGTACCAAACCACCGTGTCCGCCGACACGAATATCACTTCCCCCTCCACTCATATATCCCACATCAATCCATGATATTTAACAGAAATCATGCCAACATGCTTATTTAGCAATGCCAACATGCTTATTTAGCAACATACACTGGATTTATCATTAACTATATATTTAAATCACATATACTAAATATGTCATGCTTCCCAAAAGAATCATAAAGAACTCATAACGACGAGGACTTACCTGAAGCCTTGCTTATACCTTTATGGTATTAAATCCGAAGCTACACAAATTCGATTTAGCATACACAAAATACTTAGCACATTAATTAGTTATAAAGTGTGTATCTACACACCTGATGCCAACGATAGCTCTAAATCCCGAAGAAACCAATCGGCCACACAAGATTCTCTTGCCCTATATTCAGCCATTACCTAAAGTTAGCACCAAGGCCATTCGGCCAAACTAAAATAATCTCAAGGGTTATCACTTCACCCTTACCTTACAAATGATTCGGTTTCCTACCAAATCTCGAGCCAAACGATGGTTCACCTCTAACAATCGGCCACTCCTTAAGACACAAAACAGTTAGCCTCACAAGCCTTCGGCTTATAATACTAAAAGATTAGACTATTAATAAATCCTTACCACCACTTACCAACCAATTAAAAGATGACGGCTTCACTAGATTGTTTCCAAATCCTCGAAGGCCCTTCCTCTCAAACCGATTGGAGAAGAAGAGAGTACCCTTTTCTTTGATGTTCGGCCAAAATTACGGCAAATAGGGAGGAGGGAATTCGGCTAAGAAAAACAAAAGAGATGCTAGAATTTTCCAAATAATTTTGGGCAATGGTATAAGGGAATTTCGGCAGCAAGGTAGTAGGGGTTCGGCTAATGGAGGAAGAAAAAAGAGAAGAAAAGATGTAGGGGAAATTAATGGTGGTTTCCGGCTAATTTGAAGAAAAAGATGCTGGAAAATTTTGAGCAATTGCCTAGGTGAAATTCGGCAAAGAGAAAGAAGAAAAGTTGCTGGGATTTTTGGGCACTTCTTGCTGTACAAAATCAATTTTGAACAGTCCCCCAAGGAGTCCCAATGCTGGCCAATTCCTCCCCCTCTATGCTGATAATTTCAGCTCTCAATTATCAAAGATTTAATCAAAGTTTATCTAACTTCTTATCTCCTAGCTACTCTCAACAATTTGAGTGAAAATAAAATTACAAAAGCTGCTCTCCTCCAGCCGAATACATGCAAAAATAAAGCTCATACATATCCCTTCAAGAGTCCACAAACATACCATCACCTACTCCCCTTTCACACGGCAAGAATAAAAAAAAAAAAAAATCTTTGCTTCATAGGTTCGAACCTGGAACCTCCAACCCTCTCCACGCCTCTTGGCGCCTCATGCCAATTCTCCCTTAAGACTTTCATGTCAAATACCCCTTTTATTTATTTTATAAGGCCTTCTTCTTGGCCCTCTTCCTTCTAACGCAAAAACCCAAATTCAAAATGCTCCTGCGTCCCTCGAACCCGAGACCTGCCTATTCTTAAACTTCTTAAGTGGCGCCCAAAGCCACTCCTACTACTGGATTTTCATGCCGTGAGCCTTCACCAATTAATTTTAAGGCCTTCCTTCTTAAGCCCATCACTATATATAAAAAACAAAATGCACAATGCTCCTCCATCACTCGAACTTGTGACCAGCTCTCTCCCTTCACCTCCAACACGCATGGAACCACTTAGCCAACTAGATCCTTGGGTCAAGTCCCTTCTAAAAATTTTCTTAACCCCTAATTCACCTAGCCTTCCTCCTTTAAGCACTTAAAAGAAATTTTAACCCTAAGTCGAGCCTAGCTCGGGTTTAATTCTAGACCTTAGAATCATGCCAAATAAATCATAATATTAATTTCTTCAAGCACATACACACATATGGGAACAAATAATTTAATTTCAAATGACCCACAATTTAGGGTGTTACAGCTTCTACCCCTTAAAAGAATTTTGGCCTCGAAATTACGGATTAGAAGAGATGGGGTATTCTTTGCATCACATCTTCGGTTCCCACGTGGCCTCCTCCGTACCATGATTACGCCATAGCACTTTCACCAAAGGTCTTGACTTCCTCGTAGAACCTTGACATCACGATCCAAGATTTATACTGGCTCCTCCTCGAAAGACATGTCTGGATTTACTTCAATTTCCTCAACCAGCATAGCGTGTGAGGGATCTGATCGATAGCGCCTCAGCATCGAGACATGAAAGACATCATGGATCTGGCTCAACTCTGCCAGCAACTCAAGCTGGTAAGCTACCGGTCCCACCTGCTTCACTACTGTATATGGCCCGATGAACCTTGGGCTTAGCTTCCCTTTTCGCCCAAATCTCAATACCTTTTTCCAAGGTGACACCTTCAGGAAAACTTTATCCCCTACTGCATACTCCATTTCCTTGCGCTTAAGAACAGCATAAGACTTCTGTCTATCTGACGCTTCCTTAAGACGAGCCCGAATCACCTTAACTTTATCTTCTATTTCTGTCACCAATTCTGGACCCAAAACTTGTCGTTCACCCAACTCCGTCCAACACGTAGGAGTACGGCATTTCTGTCCATACAGTGCTTCATATGGTGCCATCTGGATACTCGCTTGATAACTATTGTTATAAGCGAATTCTGCTAGCGGTAGGTACTCTTCCCAACTACCACTGAAATCCAGAACACAACCCCGTAGCATATCTTCTAAAATCTGTATGACCCTTTCCGACTGCCCGTCAGACTGTGGATAGAATACTGTATTGAAATCCAATCGTGTACCCAAAGCCTGATGCAATGCTTTCTAAAACCTTGACGTAAATCTGGGATCCCTATCTGAGATGATCGATACCGGCACACCATGCAACCTCACTATTTCTGACACATACAGCTTAGCTAGCTTCTGAAGTGAGTAATCCACCCTTACCGGTACGAAGTGAGCTGATTTAGTCAGATGGTCCACAATCACCCAAACCGCGTCCTTCTTGCTAGGCGTGAGGGGTAGCCCACTGACAAAATCCATCGTGATCCTCTCCCATTTCCACTGAGGGATCCTTATTGGTTGAAGTAAACCCGATGGCAATCGATGTTCAAATTTAACTTTGCTGACACGTTAGACACTTCCCCACAAATTCACCACCTCGCTTCAACCTGTGCCACCAAAACTATCTCCGTAAATCCCTATACATCTTGTTACCTCTTGGATGCATAGCGTATGGGCTACTATGTACATCCTGAAGAATCCTCTGCCTCAATTCCACATCTTTTGGCATACAAGCTTGCCCTTGGAAACATAATACTCCATCATCGGACAAGCTATACCCTTCTAAGCCACCACTTTGAACTTGTAATCTCCGTGCATTCAAACTTCCATCTACTAACTATTTTTCCTTGATCTCCTTGATCCAAGTTGGCTTAACTTGCAGCTCTGCCAAAAGACTTCCATCGTCGTATAGACTCAAATGAGCAAACATCGCCCTTAAGTCAGCCACAACCTTTCGGCTTAACGTGTCAGCCACTACGTTAGCTTTGCCCGGATGGTACTCAATTGAGCAGTCGTAGTCCTTCAACAGCTCAATCCACCGTCGCTGCCTCAAGTTCAAATCCTTATGAGGTAAAAGATACCTCAGACTTTTGTGATCCGTGTAGACAATCGACTTCTCCCCATACGAGTAATGCCTCCATATTTTCAAAACAAAGACTACTGCCGGTAACTCCAAGTCGTGAGTTGATAGTTAACCTCATGCGGTCTTAGCTGACGGGACGCATAGGCCACTACCTTCCCTTCCTGCATCAATACACATTCCAACCCCGTATGGATCGCATCACAGTAAATCGTAAATAACTTCCCTCCTCAGTCATACTAGAATCGAACAACTTCGCCGAATCTTCCTTAGCTTGTCAAAACTTTCTTCTTTGCTTCTCCGACCATACAAATGGAACTTCCTTTCTTAATAACTTAGTTAGTGGGCTGCGATTAAGGAGAACCCTTCCACAAATCTTCGATAGTACTCGCGGACCGAAAACTTCAATTTACGCCTTGACTTAGGCGGTTTCCACTCCAACACCGCTTCAACCTTGCGAGGGTCCACTCTAATCCCTTCCGCTGACACCACGTGACCTAAGAAAGCCACCTCCCTTAGCCAAAATTCACACTTACTGAATTTGGTATATAACTGCTTCTCCCTCAATACTTGTAGAATTATACGTAAGTGCATGTCATGCTCCTCCTCCGTCTTTGAATAAACCAATATGTCGTCTATAAACACCACGATAAATTGATCCAAGTACTGCTGAAACACCCTATTCATTAAGTCCATGAATGCTGCAAGTGCGTTGGTCAACCCAAATGGCATCACCAAAAACTCGTAATGCCCATACCGAGTACGGAATGTCGTCTTATGAACATCCACCTCCTTTACCTTAAGTTGATGTTAACCCGACCTAAGGTCTATCTTTGAGAAAATTGATGCACCCTTCAGTTGATAAGTCATCAATCCGGGGCAACGGATACTTGTTTTTGATCGTTAACTTAATCAATTGACGATAGTCGATACACATCCGCATTGACCCATCCTTCTTCTTGACAAATAGCATAGGTGCTCCCAACGGAGATATACTTGGTCGGATAAACCCTCGGTCTAAAAGTTCTTGAATTTG
This sequence comes from Gossypium rotundifolium, assembly GCA_025506655.1. Lineage (NCBI taxonomy): Eukaryota > Viridiplantae > Streptophyta > Magnoliopsida > Malvales > Malvaceae > Gossypium > Gossypium rotundifolium. The sequence continues at coordinate 12,356,092 of CP106733.1, forward strand.
AGCCTTCAGCTCCACCAATTCCTTTGGTGCCATTCGGTAGGGTGCTATAGACACAAGTGCCATTCCGGGCAATAAGTCTATGCCAAACTCAACTTTTCGATCTGGAGGTAGACCCGAAAGTTCTTCTGGAAACACATTAGCGAATTCCCCTACTATTCGAACCTTCTCAACTACTGACTCCTTAGCCTCCAAGGCACATATTCGAACCAAAAATGCCTTACACCCTTTTCTGACCATTTTCTCCGCCTTCAATACAGACACCACGTTGGATAGGTAATCTCTTCTATTACCTATCATGACCACTTCATTACCCTCAGCCATCTTTAGAACCATACGCTTAGCAGCGCAATCCAACTTCGCCGATGCTTAACCAACCAGTCCATGCCAAGAATTAGATCGAACTCCCCAAACGGTAGTTCCATTAGATCAGCCACAAACACTACCCCTTGGAGTTCTAGGGGTACATCTCTATATAGCTTGTTTACAACTACAGAGTTACCTAGAGGGCTAATTACTGTCATCTCTCTAGAAGTAGTCTCAAAGTCTATGTTCAGAGTCTTTACCACACTACTAGCAACGTATGAATGCGTTGAACCCACATCAATTAATACAACATATGGAAGACCAAAATTAGAACGCATCAGCTTATGACGTTCGGTCGTCCACCCTCCTCTCGACGCCTCGCTGCGTAGACCAAACCAGGTTACCTTGCTTTAGTGTTGCCTGCCCCTCTTCCCGGGTTCCTGCGACCTCGGTTAGAATCATTGCCTCCTCTACCATTACCACGACCCCTCTGTGGTGGTCCTACATTTCTAGTCGGAGCACGATTTTGTCCCTCCGGCTGATTCTTAGCCAACTTCCGAGGACAATCCCTTATACGGTGGTCCAAAGATCCACATTCAAAGCATCCCCTCTCACCGGTCCAACATCCTCCCTAATGTGATTTCCCACAGTGATTGCACTGAGCTGGTCTCTGGTTAGTAGCCATATGCCTTCCTACCTGATTCGGCCCACTCTGTCGAGCCCTTTTTTGTGCATTATTACCCGATCCGGATGACCAAATCCTCTTTTCTGCCTGTTCCTATCGTAGTTCTGCCTTACGGACTCCTTGACTCCTTCAGCTACTTTAGCCTTTTCCACCAAGACAGAAAACTCATGCTCCTACTGTGGAGCAATCAGCAGCCTCAAATCATCCCTAAGTCCGTCTTCAAAGCGGACACATCATTCATGCTCCGTTGATACAATTCCCCGAGCATAGCGGCTCAGCCTCAAGAATTTCGCTTCATACTCTGACACAGTCTTATTTCCTTGTACCAACCCTAGAAAGGCTTTCCTCTGAGCATCAATGTAACTGGTGCCCATATACTTCTTCTGATAAGCAATTTTGAAATATTCCTAAATAAGGTCATCTGCCGTAGCACCATCTCGAACCGTGAGCCACCACTGATATGACTCATCCTTTAAAAGTGACACCGCTCCTTTCAGCTTCTCCTTATTCGTCAGATCAAGATCATTCATGATCCTCTCAGTCGATTCTAACCAGTATTCTGCCGCACTGGGTGCCACTCCCGATACACCCCGGAATACCTCAACCCCGTTGGATCGAAGTCGCTCGGGTACAGACTTTCGAGCTCCCATACCACCACTTACCCCAGCCACCATCTCAAGAACTCACAACACAGCTTTCGATACTGCCTCACCTCCCGTCTAATCCTGGTCCTCAGCTCTAAAAATTGAGGGTGGTGGTGGCGTGGTACCTCATTCTCCGATCCCTAACCCGACCTCACGGGTTCTAACACAGTTATCCTGCCCCTACCGCGTCCACGACGGCCACGTCCTCTAGAGCTCATTCTAACTATTGCGCTTTAATCTGATGAAGAAATTTTTATGGATTAGTATTTTACTTTGTTATTCGCGAAGGAATTTTATGATAGGAGTTTTAAGAGTGGTTCTTTCATAATCAAACAAGCACACAGTCTTTCATTCATTCAAAGAGACGTTGTAGTTTTGTTGTGATTGTTTTTCCACTACCTAGGGGTATTTTCTTAATTTGTCCTACAGGGGTATTTTTGTAATTTTCAAAAGTAAAAATTTTCGGATGATTTAGTCAAAAAGTATTTCGTAACTCTTAAATTCTCGGGTATTTTAAAAAATTTTAAGAAAAGAGGTATTTGAATTTTTTTCTAAGTTTATGACATTTTTGCAATTTAAGGTTTTTGAGCACTTCCTATGTGATGAAATTTTTGACTAAAATCATGGGTATTTTGAGAATATCATAAATCGAGGGTGTTTTTGTGATTTTACCCCTAAGGGTATTTTAGTAATTTTTCACATTCGGGGCATTTTCTCAAAATGACTTTCAAAATTTGGGTTCTAAGTGATTCTATAAAAGAAGGATATTTTTAAAATTCCTATTTGAAAATTTTTCATATGGAGGGTATTTTGGCAGTTTACAAGCTAGGGGTATTTTGGTCATTTTTCAAACTGAGGGGTATTTTGGTCTTTTTTTTTTAAACAAGGTTTTAATTACTTCTAAAACAAAACGGCTAGTCCCTTTCGGGTTTTAGTTATCGAGTTTAGCTTTGTGAGTGTGTTGTCTCATAGGATGAGCTGATTACTACGCACTGTGTAGGATTCGAGTGAGTAGGAGGTGAGTCACGAGGATCGCCTAAATACCAAGCCCCAGAATCCAATCCTAGACATGCGTATAACGATTGCCACATCCTTTGCTCAGTGACAACTCACAGGGATTGTTTAGAGAATTATTAAATCTTATGCAATTTGTGTTGGGGTATGCTAGCCCTAGGGTTCAATAGTTTCTACTTTAGTAGCCTGCGTTCCCATCTTACCCTTTCTACCCTCATCAAAAGAATTCACAGAAATTGATAGAAGTACTGGCGGATAGGTGCGGAGACTCGGTGCCATGCTGTTCAAGCCAAAACAATTTCTCAAACATTATAATAAGGCCTACTATCCAAAAACCAAACATTTTGGGCCTTGGGCCCCCCCACAGCCGAGTTTTGAATCGGGCTCTGATACCAATTTTGTAACATCCCAAACCTGGCCCAAATGTTATGGCCAAATTTGGTATGTTACAGATGAAAACATTTTGGAAAACCTTTGTCTAGCCGATTTTTTGTTCATAGTAAAAGATGTTGTCTTATTTTAAAAACAATTGAGGTGTATAAAGAAAGCAATACTTAGTTCATTTAAAAATATATTAAGTCAAGTTGTTACCAATTTTGTCGTTGTGCAGGTAGTACGAAAGAAAATCATTTACGTTTGAATGTAAGAAACTTGTGTAACCATTTTAAAGTTATTAAGCAATTTAAATAATTCATCCCAAACATATAAAATAAAAATAATCTTAGGAGGCCTTATTACAACTTAAATAAATAAAACCAAAATAAAATAAAAATAATTCAAAGTTCATCTAGTCCATAATTTCACTGCATGGCCACCTCGAGTCCATCCGGCTCCACATCCGCGATCTACGAGTCACCTGAAAAATATTAAAGGAAAGGTGAGTCACCAAGACTCGATGTGTAACCCTTTTCGGTTTAATGCAACATCATACACAATTTATAACAAATTAACATGCACTAAATTATGCACCCAACCAAGCCATCCAAACACCTTTCTCTACCCCGTGGTACCAAATCACCGGTGGTGCTAAACCACTGGTGACTTAAAGTCACAATATTCATCAATAATTGTGGTGCCAAACCACGGTAGGGCCAACCCACGTATGATACCAAATTACTAGCGTCGATCCCATAATATAATCCATGGGGCCAACCCACCGTGGTGCTAAGCCACCGGGGAGACGCAATGAGGTGCCAAACCTCGTGACCGAGGTGTGGTACCAAACCTCCGTGTCCGTAGTCACGAAATATCACTTCCAAACCACTCATATATCCCACATCAATCCATGATATTTAATGTAAATCATGCCAACATGCTTATTTAGCAACATACATTTGGATTTATCATTAACTATATATTTAAATCACATATACCAAATATGTCATGCTTCCCAAAAGCATCATAAAGAACTCATAACGACGAGGACTTACCCGAAGCCTTGCTTATACCTTTATGGTATTAAATTCGAAGCTACACAAATCCGATTTAGCATACATAAAATACCTAGCACATTAATTAGTTATAAAGTGTGTATCTACACACCTGATGCCAACGATAGCTCTAAATCCCGAAGAAACCAATCGGCCACACAAGATTCCCTTGCCTTATACTCGGCCATTACCTAAAGTTAGCACCAAGGCCATTCGGCCAAACTAAAATAATCTCAAGGGGTTATCACTTCACCCTTACCTTACAAATGATTCGGTTTCCTACCAAATCTCGAGCCAAACGATGGTTCACCTCTGACAATCGGCCACTCCTTAAGACACAAAACAGTTAGCCTCACAAGCCTTCGGCTTATAATACTAAAAGATTAGACTATTAATAAATCCTTACCACCACTTACCAACCAATTAAAAGATGACGGCTTCACTAGATTGTTTCCAAATCCTCGAAGGCCCTTCCTCTCAAACCGATTGGAGAAGAAGAGAGTACCCTTTTCTTTGATGTTCGGCCAAAATTACGGCAAATAGGGAGGAGGGAATTCGGCTAAGAAAAACAAAAGAGATGCTGGAATTTTTGAATAATTTTGGGCAATGGTATAAGGGAATTTCGGCAGCAAGGTAGTAGGGGTTCGGCTAATGGAAGAAGAAAAAATAGAAGAAAAGATGTAGGGGAAATTAATGGTGGTTTCCGGCTAATTTGAAGAAAAAGATGCTGGAAAATTTTGAGCAATTGCCTAGGGGAAATTCGGCAGAGAGAAAGAAGAAAAGTTGCTGGGATTTTTGGGCACTTCTTGCTGTACAAAATCAATTTTGAACAGCCCCCCAAGGAGTCCCAATGCTGGCCAATTCCTCCCCCTCTATGCTGATAATTTCAGCTCTCAATTATCAAAGATTTAATCAAAGTTTATCTAACTTCTTATCTCCTAGCTACTCTCAACAATTTGAGTGAAAATAAAATTGCAAAACCGCTCTCCTCCAAAGAATACATGCAAAAATAAAGCTCATTCATATCCCTTCAAGAGTCCACAAACATACCATCACCTACTCCCCCTTTCATGCTGGCAGCAATAAAAAAAATAAAAAAAAAAATCTTTGCTTCATAGGTTCGATCACGAACCTCCAAATTCTCCAAACCTCTTCACGCCTCATGCCAATTCTCCTTAAGGCTTTCATGTCAAATACCCTTTTATTTATTTTATAAGGCCTTCTTCTTGGCCCTCTTCCTTCTAGCGCAAAAAGCCCAAAATCAAAATGCTCCCTGCGTCCCTCGAACCCGAGACCTGCCTCTTCTTAAACTTCTTAAGTGGCGCCCCAAGCCACTCCTACTACCTGGACTTTCATGCCAGGAGCCTTCACCAATTAATTTTAAGGCCTTCCTTCTTAAGCCCATCACTATATATAAAAAAACAAAAAGAACAATGCTCCTCCTGTCACTCAAACTTGTGACCAGCGCTCTCCCCTTCACCTCCAACACGCATGGAACCACTTAGCCAACTAGATCCTTGTGTCAAGTCCCTTCTAAAAATTTTCTTAACCCCTAATCCACCTAGCCTTCCGCCTTTAAGCATTTAAAAAGAAATTTTTAACCCTAAGTCAGGCCTAGCTCGGGTTTAATTCTAGACCTTAGAATCATGCCAAATAAATCATAATATTAATTTCTTCAAGCACATACACACACATGGGAACAAATAATTTAATTTCAAATAGCCCCTAATTTAGGGTGTTACAACTTCCAAGCAATCAGAAAGGATGATAACATGATCATAGCCTCGTCATTGAACAAGTTTGAACCCATCAAGAATAGTAACACCCCAAACCTGGCCCATGAGCCCTGACCGGATCTGGTATGTCACCAGGTAAAAACGTTTTGAAAGATTTTGATGTGTGGTGAAAATCTGAAGAAAATATGTTAAAGTTATAAAACAGTGTTTGATAAAACTCAGGAGGGATTGATTTTTTTTTTCAACCTTGGTTGCGTTGAAAACCTTTGAAAACATTTGATCATTCAAAATTTCAAAATAATGGTTGACTTGGTGAATTTTGCAACCCGATGGTAACATCTTTGAAAACCCGTAGAAGTTATTAAATTTGAAAATGTTACTTTTAACTGATTCACCTAACATTTATAATTTCATTTGTAATATAGTATAAGTAAAATAAAACAACTATATAAACATCCAAATAATAATTAGCGGCCTTATTACAACCCAAAATAAGAATTTAGTAAATAAACAAACTTAAACTGTATTAAATGAATCCAAATCCAAGGAACAAGCATGGCTGCCTCGAGTCCTCTCCGGCTCCATCTCCACGATCTACTCATCTGCAAAATAATATGGAAAGGGGTGAGTCACCAAGACTCAGTGTGTAAATCCCCCACCCGAAAATGCAACTCATACACAAATTATTAATAGACATGCAAACATGCAACCCAACTAACCATCCGTACTCCTTTAACTACCCCGTGGTCAAAACCACCGGTGGTCAAAACCACCGTGACTAGAGTCACAAATCAAGTGATGGGGCCAACCCATCGTGTGGTCAAAACCACTGATGACCGTAGGTCACAATTTATCAATATGTGGTCAAAACCACTGGTGGTACCAAACCACTGGGACTTAGTCACAATTTAACAACTATGTGGTCAAAACCACTGGTGACCGAAGTCATAATAAATCTGATGGGGCCAACCCATCTTGTGGTCAAAACCACTGGTGACAGTCCATAGAGATCATCCCCCTCCTCTCATCAATCCCACCATCATCATGCTTACATAACAAATATCATAATCCCATATATCATGCATTTATGTATAGCATAGCATTCAACAGCATATGATGGCATACTCAAACATACATCATAGATCAAGTAATAGGGGACTTACCCGGAATCCATGCTTATTTCCACAAGCAAATCACTACCACAATGATTAAAAACCAACATAATCGCAATGTTAATTAATAAAGTGTGTAAAGAGTTTTACACACCTGTTACTAACGCGAATCCTAGATCCCGAAGTTTCGATCTACTGTGCCCTATCCCTTCACCCTAATTCGGCCAATCATCAAAGTTAGTATCAAAAAGCCTTATTCGGCTAAATTAATAACCCCGAAGGACTAATCGCACCCATAATCAAAATATGACCCTAGCCCGAATCTTATTATTACTTACCAAAGTAAAATTGAAATCTCGGAAAGCCACTCCTATCCTCTGAAACTGTCGAAATCCCTATATGTCACTTGTTAAAATCGGCTATAAGCAAATCTATGGAAAGTGGCCTATGGTCGAATACCATATAGGCTTACCTTGCAGAATTGAAACCACGAAAGGCTCCCTCAATGCACCTTGCCGTTAGCTACAACAAAGAAATACCACCTTGTGATCCTATGAACATTCGGCCATCCCAAAAGAGAAGAAACAAACCGATTCCCTTAAAGAAGAACTACTTACAACTTATGCCGCTTGGAGAAACTACAAGAGAAAAGTCGACAGCCCCTAAGAGATTCGGCTAACACAAGATGGAAGGGTTGAAATTTTGAGTAGAAGAGGGGGTAGGTTCGGCCAAGTAGAAGAAAAAAAAGCTAGGAATTTTGAAGAATTTTGGCAATGTGTCTAGGGAGAATTCGGCTAGCAACAATTGGAAAGAAAGAAAAGAAATAATTTTGATGAATTTTTGGCACCTTCCTAATGTGATAAAACCGATTGTAGATGGCCCCAAGGAGTCCTATATTCGGCCATCTCCCCTCTATTTGTGATAATTTTTAACTTTTAATTATCACCCAAAAAATAACATTTATCTTCCATTTTATCTCCTATCCACCTCTTCAAAATAAAAGAAAAAACAAAACTAATAACACTACTCTTCCAGCCGAAAATAAGTGCAAAAATTTAAGCTTATCCTTATCACATTAAGAGTCCAAAATCAGGCCATCAGCTCCCTCTCCCATTCAAGCCAGTTTGCAAAAAAAAAAAAATACCAACTGCTGCTCCCTTGGTTTGAACATGGGACCTAAAGGAGCAAACAGTCGCAGCCCCTTACAACGCCCCAAGCCACTCTTCCAAATCGACTTTCATGCCCCAAAACCTCGCCATTTATTTTTAAGGCCTACCTAGCCCATCACCCTATACATAGCAAAAAGAAAATAAAACTCCCAATCGTAAACTTGGCAGCTCGAACCCAAGACCTGCGCCCATCGTCACCTCCAAGCTCTTAAGTGGCGCATGAAAGCCACTTTGCTACTGACTTATTTCGTGACATAAACCCCTTACAATCCCTTTTAAACGCTCCTTCCTTAACTCCCTTTTGCCTTAACGCTAAAGGCAAAAATAAAACATTCTTGTGCTTCCACCAGGACTCGAACGTGAGTCCTCCCTCCTACACACCCTTGCACCTTGGCGCCTCAAGCCACTATGCCAATTTATTCCTTGTGTCATGCTTCTCCAAAATTTCTCTTAACCCCTATCTCACCTTGCTTCCTCCTCTAAAGCACTAAAAAGAAATTTCAACCCTAAGTCAGACCTAGCCCGGGGTTATGACTAGACCCTAAAACATATCAAGTGATCATAGTATTCATTTCCTCAAGCACACACATGGGAAAAAGAATAAAATAATTAAATTACAAACAACCCCAAATTTAGGGATGTTACAGTTCTACCCCCCTTAAAAATAATTTTGGCCTCAAAATTACCTGAATCAGAAGAGTTGGGGGTATTGCTGCCGCATCACATCCTCGGGTTCCCATGTGGCCTCCTCCGTACCATGGTTTCGCCATAGCACTTTTACCAAAGGCACTGACTTCCTCCTCAGAACCTTGACATCTCGATCCAAGATTTGTACTGGCTCCTCCTCGAAAGACAAGTCCGGGTTCACTTCAATTTTCGCAACCGGCACTACGTGTGAGGGATCTGATCGATAGCGCCTCAGCATCGAAACATGGAAGACATCATGGATCTGGCTCAATTCTGCTGGCAACTCAAGCTGGTAAGCTACCGGTCCCACACGTTTCAACACCGTGTACGATCCGATGAATCTAGGGCTTAGCTTGCCCTTCCGGCCAAACCTCAGCACCTTCTTCCAAGGTGATACCTTCAAGAAGACCTTATCACCCACTGCATATTCAACCTCTCTGCGCTTAAGATCGGCGTAGGATTTCTGCCTGTCCGACACCTCCTTAAGACGAGCCCAAATTACTCTAACCTTATCCTCCGTCTCTGCCACTAACTCTGGACCCAACATCTGTCGCTCTCCTAGTTCCGTCCAACATGTAGGAGTACGGCATTTCCGACCATACAGTGCCTCATACGGTGCCATCTAAATACTCACTTGATAACTATTGTTATAAGCGAACTCTGCCAAAGGTAGGTACTCCTCCCAACTACCACGGAAGTCCAAAACACAGCCCCTTAACATATCTTCCAACACTTGGATAACCCTCTCAGATTGTCCATCAGACTGCGGGTGAAAAGCCGTGCTGAAATTCAACTTCGTGCCTAACCCCTGATGTAAAGCCTTCCAGAATCTCAACGTGAATTGGGGATCTCGATCTGAGATAATGGACACCGGTACTCCATACAACCGCACTATCTCTGCTATATACAGCTTGGCTAACCTTGAAAGCGAGTAGTCAACCCTTACCGATATAAAATGGGCCGACTTGGTCAACCGGTCCACTATCACCAAACTGCATCTTTCCTACTGGGCGTAAGGGGAAGCCCACTTACGAAACCCATAGTAATTTCCTCCCACTTCCACTGTGGGATCTTTACCTATTTATAACCTACGATGGCAATTGATGCTCACCTTAACTTGCGGCATGTCGACACTTGCCCACTAACTCGGTTACTTCCGCTTAAGACCCGCCACCAAAATCGCTCCCTTAAATCTCGATACATCTTGTTTGCTTTTTGGGTGCATAGCGTACGGACTGCTATGAGCTTCTTTAAGGATTCACTGCCTCAAATCATCATCCTTAGGCATCCATACTCTCCCCTGAAAATACAACACTCCATCACTACCCAAGCTGAACCCTTCGGCCTCACCATTCTGTACTTGAAACCTCCGAGTACTCAAAGCTTCGTCGGTCACTTGCCTTCCTTTGACCTCATCAATCCACGATGGCTTCACTTGCAACTCTGCCAAAAGGCTCCCATCCTCATAAAGACTTAGGTAAGCAAACATTGCTCGCAAATCCGCTACCACCTTTCGGCTCAATGCATCAACTACCACATTAGCCTTACCTGGATGGTATTCGATTGAGCAGTCGTAGTCTTTCAGCAACTCAATCCACCTCCGCTGCCTCAGATTTAAATCTTTCTGAGTCAAGAGGTACTTCAGACTCTTGTGATCTGTGTACACTACCGACTTCTCCCCATACAGATAGTGCCTCCAGATTTTCAAGGCAAAAACCACAGCAGCCAATTCCAAATCATGTGTCAGATAGTTACTTTCGTGAGGCCTCAACTGTCGTGATGCATAAGCAACCACCTTCCTTTCTTGCATCAACACACACCCTAAACTAGTATGCGATGCATCGCAATATACAGTGAATTCCTTTCCTGCCTCAGGCTGAATTAAGACCGGTGCTTCTTCAAGATCCTCTTTAGCTTATCAAAACTCTCTTGATGCTTCTCAGACCACACAAACAAAACTCCTTTCCTCAGCAGCTTAGTCAATGGTGCTGCGATTAAGGAGAAATTTTCCATGAATCTCCTATAATATCCTGCCAACCCCAGAAAACTCCCAATTTCCATAACCGACTTTGGTGGTTTCCACTCTAATACTGCCTCAATCTTACGGGGATCCACCCTTATTCCCTCGGCTAAAACAACATGCCCCAGAAAAGTTACCTCCTTAAGCCAAAACTCACATTTGCTGAATTTGGCGTACAACTGTTTCTCCCTTAAAACTTGTAGAACCACATGAAGATGTGCGTCATGCTCCTTCTCAAACTTTGAGTACACCAAAATGTCATCTATGAATACCACGATGAACCGATCCAGATAGGGTTGGAAAACCCAGTTCATCATGTCCATAAATGCGGCTGGGGCATTCGTTAACCCAAAAGGCATTACCAGTAACTCGCAGTGCCCATACCGAGTACGGAATACCGTCTTATGGACATCAGCCTCCTTCACCTTCAGCTGATGGTACCCTGACCTAAGGTCAATCTTAGAGAACACCGATGCTCCCTTGAGTTGATCGAACAAATCATCGATCCTGGGCAAAGGATACCGATTCTTTATTGTCAATTTGTTCAGTTGTCGATAGTCTATACACATCCTCATCGTTCCATCCTTCTTCTTGACAAAAAGCACTGGAGCTCCCCAAGGTGATACACTTGGTCGGATGAACCCTCTATCCAACAATTCCTGGATCTGCGCCTTCAACTCTACCAATTCTTTCAGCGCCATCCGATACGGAGCTATAGATACTGGCGCGGTTCTGGGTAACAAGTCTATACCAAATTCAACCTCACGGTCCGGTGGTAGACCGAAAGTTCCTCTGGAAACACATCAACATAATCCCTTACGGTCCGGACATCCCTTACAACTACACCCTTAGCTTCCAAAGCACGTACATGCACTACATATGCTTCACAACCCTTCCTAACCATCTTTTCTGCCTTCAATGCGAAACTAGATTAGATAGGTAATCTCTCCTTTACCTATCATCACCACCTCATCACCTTCCACGGTCTTTATTACCATGCGCTTAGTCACAATCCGAGCTAGCTCGATACTTTACTAGCCAATCCATCCAGGATTAAATCGAACTCCGAAACGATAGTTCTATCAAGTCACCAAGAACACGACCCTTGGAGTTCTAGGGGTACGTTCCTATAGAGTCTACTTACTTCTACAGAGAGACCTAAAGGGCTTAATACAGTCATCTTCCTAGAAGTAAGCTCAGAGTCTAAGTGCAGAGTTTCCACTACGCTACTAGCAATGTATGAGTGGGTTGAGCCAATGTCAATTAAGGTACTATAGGGTACTCCAAAGATCAAAAACATATCGGTTATGACGTCCGGTGCGTCGCCCTCCTCCTGACGCCTTGCGGCATAGACCAAACCAGGTTGCCTAGCCTCAGTACCACCGGTACCTCCCCTCGGTGCCCCACGACCTCTGCCCACACCATTACCTCCTCTTCCTGCACCACGACCTCTCGGTGGCTGTTGGTTATCCCTCCTATTTGGTGCACGATCCCGACCTTCCGATCTCAACCTAGCTGTCTTTTTCAGACAATCTCTAACTCGATGCTCCATGGACCCACATTCGAAGCATCCCCGATTACCATTCCAACATTCCCCCGTGTGAGACTTCCCACACCGAGCACACCGTGGCGGCCATTGAGGATTAGCAGCAGTAGCAGGCCTAGCAGCTTATCTGACCCACCATATCTCGTCCTCTTCTGCTGATTACCAGAAAACTTTGAAGATCCGGAGCTCCTCTTATTCCAATTCCTATCTTGATTCCGCCTAACTGACTGTCTTACCCCTTCAGCAACCTTAGACTTCTCCACTAGGACAGCAGACTCTCGTTCCTGTTGTGGAGCTATCATCATCCTCAGCTCATCTCTCAACCCATCTTCGAATCTGACACAGCGTTCATGCTCGGTACTCATAATACCACGAGCATACCTGCTCAACCGAAAAATTTGGCCTCACACTCCGCCACTGTCTTATTACCCTGAACCAAGTTCAAGAAAACCTTCCGCTGCGCATCCACGTAGCTAGTTCCTATGTACTTCTTTTGGTAGGCAGCTTTAAAGAACTCTCACGTGAGATCTTCCGCCATCGCTCCATCCCTTACGGTGAGCCACCACTGATATGACTCATCTCGAAGCAGAGAGATTATACCCTTCAACTTCTCCTCAGCATAAAATCCAGGTCACCCATGATCCGCTCAGTTGATTCCAACCAATACTCCGCCGACTGGGTGCCACTCCGAAACTCCTCTAAACACCTCTCCCGTTAGCGAGTCGTTCAACCATAGATTTACGGGCTCCTGCACCTACCTGCCTCCGTAACCCGTTCCAACACTCGTAGTACAGCTTGGGATACTACATCATTACCACCCGTCTGATCCTGGAACACAGTTTCCACCGCCGACAGATCCGGCATCTCATTTTCAGACCCATGACCCAACCTTGCTGGCTCCGACAAGGTCATCCTGCCTCTACCGCGGCCACGCAGCGGACGTCCACGACCTCTTGTACTCATTATTCTCGTTTGTGTTTATCTGATTAAGAATTTTATGCATTAGTACTTGTTTCACTGGTTATTCACGAAGAAATTTTATGAAGAGAGCTTAATAGGGATTCTTTCGATCATTCAAAGTTCAAGTTTTCTATCCTAATTCACAGAAAAACACATCCATTCCTTAGTATCTCCCATACACATTCACTCAACGGATAATCCTGTCCGTTCCTATCCCAGGGGTATTTTCGTCAATTGTCCTACAGGGGTATTTTTGTAATTTTTCAAAAATAAAAGTTCTCGGATAATTTGTCAAAAAGTATTTTGGAACTCTTAAATTCCCGGGGTATTATAAAAAAATTTGAAACTCAGGGGTGTTTCGGTGATTTTGAAGCTCGGGGGTATTTTGGTAATAAACCAGGATAACTTTGGTAATAAACTTTGAGGGTTCTTTTTGAGAATTTGTTTTCCCAGTTGATGGTGTTGCAAAATTTTTGAAAATCAGGGTCATTCTGGTAATTTTGTAGGTTAGGGGCAATTTCATAATTTTATCACTAGGGTATTTTAGTAATTATTTTTTTTCTTGTAATCAGGGCATTTTCATAAAAAGATTTCCAAAATTTGATTCTAATTGATTTCATAAAAGAAGGATATTTTGAAAATTTTCTATTTGGAAATTTTCCATACGGAGGGTATTTTGGTAGTTTACAAGCCAGGGGTATTTTGGTCATTTTTCAAATCGAGGGGTATTTTGGTCATATTTTTTTTAAAACAAGGTTTTAATTACTTCAAAAGCAAAATGGCTAGTCCCTTTCGGGTTTTAGTTATCAAGTTTAGCCTGTGAGCATGTCGTCTCAACTAGGATGAACCGTCACTACGCACCAGATAGGATTCAAGTGTGTAGGAGGTGAGTCACTAGAACTGCTTAAATACCAGGCTCCCACCGAATCCAATCCTAGACATGCGTACAACGATTGCCACATCCCTTGCTCAGTGACAACTCACAGGGTTGTTTAGGGAATTATTAAATCTTATGCATTGTTTGTTGGGGTACGCTAACCCTAGGGTTCAACAATTCCTTACTCTAATATTCTACGTTCCCAATTTACCCTTCTACCCCTATCACATATTCACAAAAAAAATAGATAGAATTACTTATCTGGGTGGATTGGTGCCGGAGACTCGGTGCCATGCTGTTCAAACCATAAACAGTTTCCCAATACATTCCAATAATGCCTACTAACAAAAACAAAACATTTTGGGCCTTGGGCCCCCCCACAGCTGAGTTTTGGACCGGGCTCTGATACCAAAAATGTAACACCCCAAACTCGGCCTATGAGCCCTGACCAGATCTGGTATGTCACAGGATAAAAACGTTTTGAAAGATTTTGATGTGTGGTGAAAATCTGAAGAAAATATGTTAAAGTTATAAAACAGTGTTTGATAAAACTCAGGAGGGATTGATTTTTTTTTTCAACCTTGGTTGTGTTGAAAACCTTTGAAAATATTTGATCATTCAAAATTTAAAGAACTTTCAAAACCATGGTTGACTTGGTGAATTTTGCTACCCGATGGTAACATCTTTGAAAACCCGTAGAAGTTATTAAATTTGAAAATGTTACCTTTAACTGATTCACTTAACATTTATAATTTCATTTGTAATATAGTATAAGTAAAATAAAACAACTATATAAACATCCAAATAATAATTAGCGGCCTTATTACAACCCAAAATAAGAATTTAGTAAATAAACAAACTTAAACTATATTAAATGAATCCAAATCCAAGGAACAAGCATGGCTGCCTCGAGTCCTCTCCGGCTCCATCTCCGCGATCTACTCATCTGCAAAATATTATGGGAAGGGGTGAGTCACCAAGACTCAGTGTGTAAATCCCCCACCCGAAAATGCAACTCATACACAAATTATTAATAGACATGCAAAACATGCAACCCAACTAACCATCCGTACTCCTTTAACTACCCCGTGTGGTCAAAACCACTGGTGGTCAAAACCACTAGTGACTAGAGTCACAAATCAAGTGATGGGGCCAACCCATCGTGTGGTCAAAACCACTGATGACCGTAGGTCACAATTTATCAATATGTGGTCAAAACCACTGGTGGTACCAAACCACTGGGACTTAGTCACAATTTAACAACTGTGTGGTCAAAACCACTGGTGACCGAAGTCACAATAAATCTGATGGGGCCAACCCATCTTGTGGTCAAAACCACTGGTGACAGTCCATAGAGATCATCCCCCTCCTCTCATCAATCCCACCATCATCATGCTTACATAACAAATATCATAATCCCATATATCATGCATTTATGTATAGCATAGCATTCAACAGCATATGATGGCATACTCAAACATACATCATAGATCACGTAATAGGGGACTTACCCGGAATCCATGCTTATGTCCACAAGCAAATCACTACCACAATGATTAAAAACCAACATAATCGCAATGTTAATTAATAAAGTGTGTAAAGAGTTTTACACACCTGTTACTAATGCGAATCCTAGATCCCGAAGTTTCGATCTACTGTGCCCTATCCCTTGACCCTATATTCGGCCAATCATCAAAGTTAGTATCAAAAAGCCTTATTCGGATAAATTAATAATCCCGAAGGACTAATCGCACCCATAATCAAAATATGACCCTAGGCTAAATCTTATTATTACTTACCAAAGCAAAATCGAAATCCCGGAAAGCCACTCCTATCCTCTGAAACTGTCGAAATCCCTATATGTCACTTGTTAAAATCGGCTATAAGCAAATCTATGGAAAGTGGCCTATGGCCGAATACCATATAGGCTTACCTTGCAAAATTGAAACCACGAAAGGCTCCCTCAATGCACCTTGCCGTTAGCTACAACAAAGAAATACCACCTTGTGATCCTATGAACATTCGGCCATCCCAAAAGAGAAGAAACAAACCGATTGCCTTAAAGAAGAACTACTTACCACTTATGCTGCTTGGAGAAACTACAAGAGAAAAGTCGACAGCCCCTAAGAGATTCGCTAACACTAGATGGAAGGGTTGAAATTTTGAGTAGAAGAGGGGGTAGGTTAGGCCAAGTAGAAGAAAAAGAAGCTAGGAATTTTGAAGAATTTTGGCAATGTGTCTAGGGAGAATTCGGCCAGCAACAATTGGAGAGAAAGAAAAGAAATAATTTTGATGAATTTTTGGCACCTCCCTAATGTGATAAAACCGATTGTAGATGGCCCCAAGGAGTCCTATATTCGGCCATCTCCCCTCTATTTGTGATAATTTTTAACTTTTAATTATCACCCAAAAAATAACATTTATCTTCCATTTTATCTCCTATCCACCTCTTCAAAATAAAAGAAAAAACAAAACTAATAACACTACTCTTCCAGCTGAAAATAAGTGCAAAAATTTAAGCTTATCCTTATCACATTAAGAGTCCAAAATCAGGCCATCAGCTCCCTCTCCCATTCACGCCAGTTTGCAAAAAAAAAAAAATACCAACGCTGCTCCCTTGGTTCGAACATGGGACCTAAAGGAGCAAACGCTGCAGCCCCTTACAACGCCCCAAGCCACTCTTCCAAATCGAATTTCATGCCCCAAAACCTCGCCATTTATTTTTAAGGCCTACCTAGCCCATCACCCTATACATAACGCAAAAGAAAATAAAACTCCCAATGCGCAAACTTGGCAGCTCGAACCCAAGACCTGCGCCCATCGTCACCTCCAAGCTCTTAAGTGGCGCATGAAAGCCACTTTGCTACTGACTTATTTCGTGACATAAACCCCTTACAATCCCTTTTAAACGCTCCTTCCTTAACTCCCTTTTGCCTTAACGCCAAAGGCAAAAATAAAACATTCTTGCGCTTCCACCAGGACTCGAACGTGAGTCCTCCCTCCTGCACTCCCTTGCACCTTGGCGCCTCAAGCCACTATGCCAATTTATTCCTTGTGTCATGCTTCTCCCGAAATTTCTCTTAACCCCTATCTCACCTTGCTTCCTCCTCTAAAGCACTAAAAAGAAATTTCAACCCTAAGTCAGACCTAGCCCGGGGTTATGACTAGACCCTAAAACATATCAAGTGATCATAGTATTCATTTCCTCAAGCACACACATGGGAAAAAGAATAAAATAATTAAATTACAAACAACCCCTAATTCAGGATGTTACAAGAATGCCCCAAAGTTTCGCATCAAAATTGAACATTTACCATGACAACCAGTGATCCAATTTCCTTCTTTATCACGAACAATGCCCTCAGCTGCAGCAAGTCCAAAATCTAGTTGTACGATTCCGTCAGTGTTGAGGTATACTCGTTCCTCAGTGATGTATGCTTCAGAGAAGTGACCGAGGTAAACGAAAGGAACTTCTTGAGAAGAGGAGAATATTTGAATCACCCAACTAAAGGATCCTTGAACAATTTCTTTTGAGCTCCAAGGTTTGCATTGAAAAATGTATAAGTTACGATTTTTCCAAATACACCAAATAAGTAGACCAAAAAGATAGGCCCAACTGGCTTCCCCTCGTGAATCAACCTATTAACCTGCAAATTAAGAAGAATCTAGTCCTGAGAAGGAATTGAGAAAAAATTAGAGAGATCTTTACTTGGGTTAGCCTGAGACCAAACATCCCAAGCAGTAAGACAATAACGTAGAACATGTAGCAGGTCCTCCAAGTAATACCCACAAATAAGAAAAGAGGAATCATCTGAGAGACCCTTCCTAACTCTTTCAACATTACTTAGAATTCTACCCTGTAAGAACGTCCAAATAAATACACAAACCCGTTGAGAACCAAGACACTTCCAAACAGTCTTCTATTTCTCACCTCTCCGATTCCAATCTCCCTCTTTAAGAACCTTATAAGCAGAATTAACAGAGAATGCACCAGACGAATTGTGACTCCAAGAAATTATATCGAGACCTTCAAAATGATGAGGAGGAGGGATACCCTTAATAGCCTGAATTACATCTTTCGATAAATAAAGCCGAAAAAGATCAAGGTTCCACAATCCATCCTCTGTAGTCATCTCATGCAAATGGCACTCAAGATTCAGATTTATATTAGGAGAAATGTATCGAAGTAGAGCTCTGATGTAAGGAATCAAATTATCATTCCAACACTGAATTTTGTGGCCATCTCCAATGGACCAGTGCAGGTTTTCACGAAATAACATCCAAAATTTGGAGAAAGATTTCAAAGAAAAGAGCTCATATTCCTATCAATGCAGACTGGTAACTCATCTTTCATTTGATACTTCGACCTAATCACCCAAACCCATAAAGCTTCCTTATCCAACACCAATTTGAAACCCAGCTTCATTAAAAAGGAAATATTCTGATCATGGAGCTTCCTCAGACCTAAACCCCCACACGTTTTAGGTTGACAAATGGAATCCCAGCCAACCAAATACAACTTTTTTTTCCTTTCGGAAGGCCCCCAGATAAATTGTTTAACCAAACTTTCAATCTCATCATGAATTTTCCTAGGTATCATCATGGATTGCATAAAGTAACTAGGGATAGATAAGAGGACTGATTGTGCCAGAGTGACACGGCCAGCTAACTATAGCTTTTTGGCTTCCCGAATTTGAAGCTTACCATGCACTTTCTCCACCACGAACTGAAAAGTACTACTAGCAACGCATTGGTGAAAAAGAGGAACTCTAAGATAATGACCAAGATTATGAACACGTTGAAAACCAAACATAGTGCTGATCGTATTCGCCATGATTTCATCCACTCCTTTAGAAAAGAAAATTTTGTTCTTCCTAACGTTAATTTTATGCCCAGACAACGTATAAAAATCATCCAAGATGGTTTTTAAAACTCCACCATGCCTTGAATCAGCTTTACTGAAGATAACCAAATCATCTTCAAAATATAAATGAGAGATAGCAGACCCATTTCTAGAAAGTCAAATAGGCCTCCATTTACCTTTCAAAATAGAAGACTAAATCAAATGACCAAGCCCCTCCATGCAAAGCATAAAAAGGCTGGGGGGAAAGCGGACACCCTTGCCGAATTCCTCTAACAAGTCTGAATTTAGATAATGGAGCTCCATTCCACATAACCTGCATAGTAGAATTGAGATAGATGACATAATAACATTATTAAGATAATTGGGGATACCTGCAGCTCGAAGAAAGGTGTCAATAAACTCCCAACTAACTCTGTCATAGGTATTCTCCAAGTCAATTTTAATTACCATCCATTTCTGAATCTTCTGACTTCGCATGGTATGAATCACCTCTTGAGCTAAGATGATGTGTAACACCCCTAACCTGAAATCATCGTTGATTTAGGGTTAAGAGGCATTACCAAAAAATTAGAAACTTTTACGGACATTTCATATTTTAATTTGACAAATCACATCAAAGCGTCCCTTAAATAGGTCTTTGAAACCTTTATCATGCTTTAGAATAGGGCCGGGACTAAATCAAACACAAACAAAAAATCTAGAAAATTTAAATTTATTTCTAAGTTACAGAGGTCACACGCCCGTGTGGGTAGGCTGTGTGCCTCCCACGGCCTTAGACACGCCAGTGTGTCTAAGTCGTGTCAAAACAGGGCATACATACTGACTTGTCCACACGGCCTGAGACACACCCATGTGCCTCACCCGTGGTCAACACTGACTTGCACCACACGACCAGTCACACGCCCGTGTGTCTTGCCCGTCGTCGAGTCTGACTTGTTTTGCATTGCAACCTCGAAGGACACGGTCGAGCCACACGCCCGTGTGCTCAACCGTGTGGGGCAAATATAGGCCATTTGCAAGGTCAAAATGCCACCACACTTTGGGCAATCCCTACAAGCATCATATCAATTCAATTCATGCCAAAATAACCAAATTTTCAAAGCATTCAAAGGCATCTCAAACATAACAACTTATACAACAATTAGCTCAACTAAAAAACAACCATTTCTAATCAAGTTTCATCCACAATCTTACCATTACAATATAATATCTTTCCATCAATATGATACCAACTTTGCTTCATAAACATACCAAAATTTTGATCATCTTATTAGCCAATATACCATACCAAAATATGCAGCATATATCATGACCACTCATTCATGTCACCAACATTTATCTAGCCATATGACATGGCTATTTACATATCATAAACATAATCTATTCCAACTAGACTATACATGCCATACTTAATATATACATGCACATAAGGTACCAAAATGTGATTTCAGTAGTGTGATGACAATCCTCGACGATTCCCAAGCCCTAAGTAGCTTTGACGATCTATAAAACTGAGCAAACACACACAAAGTAAGCTTTCCAAAAGCTTAGTAAGCCATATACAAATAAACTTAACATAAAATGAATATAATCACATTGACACAATGACATTAATATTTCTAATTTGCAATTTCATAACATGATCTTAGCTCATTTGTTTAGCCATAGATTGCCAATATATCACATCTCAAAGCATCACTTATGCTCATAGCACATTCAAACATATTTCACATATTAATTCATCAAGTCCATAGACATATTCTCCTTAGTTAAGTTCATATATACACTTACCTTTTATACACATACATAGTGTATCTTTCAAATGTACCTGACTCGTTTATACATTTCATGTAGTCTTTCATTTCTCGAGTTTGCTCGTTGAACCGATAGAAATCAAATCAGAAGCTCAGAATAATCAGAGTGGTTGTACAATGCCAACGTCCCAGACGTGGTCTTACATGTAACCAGATATTGATGCCACTGTCCCAAACAGGGTCTTACAAGTAAACTCAAATCGATGCCAATGTCCCAAACGTGGTTACACGATATCAGATATCGAAAACTTATGTCATGACATATGTAATCCTATCTATTCCTAGGTTCGTACGGGACTTTTTTAGATGTTGACACCATGTCGAGACTATCTCAATTTCATGTACTCATCATTTCATATACATTCATCATCATAAATTTTCATATGAACATACATATATCAATGTAAATACATTTATTTTTATATCGACTTATCTCGGATTCGGATAAACAGAAACGAACTCGGCTACTCAATTACTTTTGATTTCCCACGATCTAAGTCAATGTTCTTCGGTTCTTGATCTATACATATTCAAATTTAACTTATTTATTCACTAATTCATTCAATTCAATCCAAAAACACATATTTAGGGAAATTTACAAATTAGCCCTCATATTTTCACATTTTGACATTTTAGTCCCTATTTCAAAAAATTACAAAATACACCAAATTTGCATACACTCATGCTTAGCCGAATATCACCCATGCTCATTTAAGTCCATATATTTAATTTATTTCATAATTTAGTCCTTTAAAATATTATTTTCTTAATTAAGTCAAAATTACTCAAATTCATCAAAAATTCAAAGACAAACTATGTTAATCTATCACATATCTTTCATAATTCATCTTCAAACTTCAAAAAACTTATGATTTCATCAATGGCACATTTCAAAATCATCATCAACTCACAAATTTGAAGCATGGGTTTTGAAGAACACGAAGCAATGATTACAAAAACGCAGAAATTATCAAAATCGAAACAAAACATACCTTGAATCAAGCTCAAAGCTAGCCGAAACCTAGCTTGATCTTTTTTCTTTTCTTTTCTTATGTTATTCGGCCAAAGATGATAAGAAAATGGAAATTTTTCAAGCTTTGTTTTATTATATTATCATTAATTATCATTTTATCATTTTACAAAATTATCCTTTTAATTAACATAATAATCTTTTATACATTAAGGCCATTTTTGTCCATCATCCACCACTTACTTATATAATGGCCAAATTACTTCATAAGGACTTCATAGATAACAAGCCATATCAAATTAGAAGTTGATCAATTAGAAGGCCACTTTTACTTTTTATACGATTCAGTCCTTTTCTTTAATTAAACACATAAATGACCAAATTAAATCACAAAAATTTCACACATGCTTAAACACATATCATAGGCACGAAAAATAATATTAAAATATTTTTTGACTCGGATATGTGGTCCTGAAACCACTATTCTGACTAGGGTCTAAACCAGACTGTTACAATTCTCCCCCTTAAGGATTTTTGTCTCCAAAAATCTTACCGTTAAACAGGTTGATTTTTTGTCTCATTGAATCTTCAGGCTCCCACGTAGCCTCTTCAACTCCGTGTCGATGCCATAATACTTTTACTAACGAGATTTCTTATTTCGCAATTATTTCACTTCACAAGCTAAGATACGGATCAATTCCTCCTCACAAGTCATATCGGATCGAATTTCTATCTCAGACGGAGTAATCACATGTTATGGATCAGATCGGTATCGTCTAAGCATTGACACGTGAAATACATTATGAATCTTTTCTAGTTCTGGTGGCAACAAAAACTTAGAAGCAACTGGTCCAATTCGTTTGATGATCTCATACGGTCCGATGAATCTCGGACACAACTTGCCTTTAGTTCTAAATCTAAGTACTTTCTTCCACGGAGATACTTTAAAAAATAATTTACAATCGATTTCGAATTCAATGTCTTTTCTGTTCAAGTCTGCATAGGACTTCTGGCGATCAGACACTGCTTTCAGATTATCACGGATTATTTTCACTTTCTGTTCAGTGTCTTTTCTCAAATCGACCCCGTGTATCTTACTTTCACTGAGCTCAGTCCAATACAGAGGTGTCCGACATTTACGTCCGTACAAAGCTTTATAAGGTGCCATTTTGATGCTCGACTGAAAACTATTATTATAAGCAAATTCAATCAATGGAAAATATTGTTCCCACGTACCATTAAACTCAAGAATGCAACATCTCAACATATCCTTGAGAATCTGAATGATTCGCTCGGATTGACCATCAGCCTGAAGGTGAAAAGCCGTACTGAAATACAATTTAGTACCCAAAGCTTCTTGCAATTTCGTTCAGAAACATGATGTAAATCTCGGATCTCTATCAGACACAATAGACAACGAAACTACATGCACTCTCACTGATGGAGCTCGAAACTAACTATTATTTCGACAAAGGCAAGCGCACCTATCAAACAGTAGTATAGTTATGGCGAGTCCAGAATATCGTATCCTCAAGGAATAAAATTACTAGTAATAACTATCTTTTTATTATTTAGCCTAATAATTAAGGGGATTTATTTTATCTAATATTAACTAACTAATTTCACTAACTAAATGACTATGAACGTGACAGAGAGTGAACTAGGAAAATACTTTTGGACAACTTATATGAGATAGGCAATATATAAGGAAGAATCCATCTAGACTTCACTTATTACTTTTGATTCATATGATTTATTCACTTGACTTAATCCGTAAAAATCCCTGAATTATGTTAATATCTCTTTCAAGACTAAAAACAACTGACTCTAGGTTGATTAATTGAAATCTCTTTCTAATTAAAACCCCTACTGTCACATTAACTCTATCTATGGATTCCCTTATTAGATTTGACTCTAATCTAGAATATTTTCGTCGCCCTATTTTTAGGGTTGCAATCAACTCTGCTTAATTGTATTGATCTTCTCTTAAACAGGGACTTTTTCTCCACTGAATAAGCATATTTGACTTGAATTGATAACCTGAATTATCAAAACAAGAATAAAAACTCACTATTAAGAATAAGAACAAGTATTTATCTTATAAATAAAATAATAATAAGATTCATCTTAGGTTTCATCCCTTCGGGTATTTGAGAGGTTTAGTTCATACTAATAGAAGGAAACAACATAAAATAGGTAAAACCACAAAACATAATGAAAACCCAAAAACTTCTAAAGAACTTGATGGGAGATCTTCAGTCTTGATGGAGATCCTTCTCCTAAGTTGTTCCCGACGGCTGTCTTGGAGAATTTTTCGCCTCCTATTCGGTTTCTATTCCACGTCTCCTTTTAGGTTACCCCCTAGGGTGTTTATATAGGCTTTAAAACACCTTTCTTGGCCCACAAGTACCCTATTCTGAATAGAATTCATCTTTGCTACGGCAGGGACACGCCCGTGTGACATGCCGTGGTGGACTCCTTTGGCCGTGGTCGATTCTGCTCGCCACACATGGCCGTGTGATCTGTCCATGGTCAATGGTCCAGGCCGTGTGATTTCTGATGTAGGCCCATTTTGTCCCTTTTGGCCCGTTTCTCGTTCTTTTCGACCCCTTAAGCTCTCTAAAGTATAGAACATGAAATTAAGGGATTAGGAGCATCGAATTCATCAAATTAAATAGGAAATCATCCAAAAATAAGCCAAGCATGGGGTTAAAATATGTGTAAACTATGGTTTATCACTCACAATATCAGAAATATAAAGCTTAGCTAACTTATCAAGTGAGTAATCAGATCGTACCAGAATAAAATGGGTAGATTTCGTCAATCGATCAACTACAACCCAAATTACATCTTTCTTTCTCGGAGTCGATGGCAATCCAGAAACAAAGCCCATCGTCACTCTATCCCATTTCCACTCGGGAATCAGAATCGGCTGAAGTAACACAGAAGGTACTTGATGCTCGACTTTTACTTGTTGACAGAATAAACATTTCAAAACAAAGTCAGATATGTCTTGTTTCATACCAGACCACTAATAGTGTTGTTTCAAATCATGATACATCTTTGTACTACTCGGATGAACAGATAACCGACTGCTATGAGCTTCGTTCAAAATCATCTGAATCAACTCTAAATTTCTCGATGGTTTCTGAACCCCAAACAACGATTAGTATCAACTCAAAACTCATATTCAACATTTGATTCACATTGAGCTCGATTTGCTAACAAATCATTATCAACTTTATGAGCATCACAAATTTGTTATAAGAAAAGCGGTTTCACTTTCAATTCCACCAAAACTGAACCATCATCAGACAAGTCCAAATAAGCATTCATAGCACACAACATAAATAGTGATTTCTGACTCAGTGCATCGGCAACAACATTTACTTTACCCAAATGATAATCTATCACAAGCTCGTAATCATTCAACAGCTCTAACCATCTTCTCTGTCGTAGATTCAAATCTTTCGGAGTCATCAGGTACTTCAAACTTTTATGATCTGAAAACACTTGGCATTTCTCACCGAAAAGATAATGACACCAAATCTTTAATGAAAAAACAATCGCAGCTAGCTCAAGATCGTCTGTCAGATAGTTCTTTTCATGCGGCTTCAATTGTCTCAAGGCGTAAGCTATAACGTTGCCTTCTTGCATCAAAACACATCACAGACCATTCAATGAAGCCTCACTATAAATCACGAATTCTTTACCCGATTCTGGTTTTACCAAAACTAGAGCTTCCTTCAATAGATGTAACACCCCCAACCTGTATCTTTCGCTAGAACAGGGTTACGAGGCATTACCAAGGAGTACAGAACACTTACAGATAATTTGAAATCATTATCGTTCAAATATCGAGACTAATTATTCACGTTCCTTTAATGGACCTTCGAGGTTCAAATCATGCATTAAGATCAAGTCGAGACTAAACCAGATCCTCAGGAAAAAATTTTCAATACAATGCAAAAAACATTCATACACCCATTCAATGCATTACGACTCTAACATGCACAAACTCAACATTCAAGTTAGTCCAATAATTTCCTTATATCAATAATATATACCATGATTGATGAGATCATCAATACCTTGATTTCCATTCCCTTATTATTTTTCCATTTTTATCCCTTTAAATTTCTCAAAATTTTGATGGATTTTCAGAGGTACACTTTAGCGTACAAATTCGTGTCCGTCAATTCATATTCATGTGCGCACATTTTCATTTCAGAGAGCACACTCCCGCGAACCTCATCCTTACAACGGGATTACCAATCCAGGCTAAATCCCCTGTAACAACAATTACTCGAATGAGCTTAGATCTGAATTACCTGTCCAGGCTAACTTCGGACCCTAATTGGATTACGTCCGGAAAATCTATTTTCACATATTCTTGGGAGGGCTATATCAGGATAGGATCACTCGTCCTGCTAGATCCTTTTTACCGTCAATTCCTTTTCGAGATCCATCGAATTTTCCTTTCATTCAATCAGATTTCTTCCTCTTTTTGTCAAATATATCAATGTTTCATCAATTTTCATACAATGAACATCTAAATCATATTCACATCAATAAATATATATTTCAAGCATTTAATAATATAATTCAAGTTACATGAACTTACAAATTCAATTTTTATATCATAACGATAATCACAATTTCATAGTAAATATTGAAATAAAACATTATATCATTTCTAATTTAAGATTTATCGATTATAATCGGGCATGTGATCAATTTATACACAATTCATTCATATATTTTTCCTCCTCCTCCTTTCCATCCACATCTTTAGTATAAATACACACTTGTAAGTAACATTATCTATAATTTTCACTATTTACTTATATGGATATTCAAGCTGTCCATCCGTGTCACAATCACTAAATTATTTTTATCTTGAGCTACAGAACTCCAAATTAAGATCTTCTAATTTTCCCTGAAACTATACTAACATATCTTCTTACTATAAAATTTTAAGAATTTTTGGTTTATCCAATAAGTACAGTTTATTCTTTAAAGTCACCCCTATTCTGCTGTTTGACAGTTCCGACCCTTCTTCACTAAAAATTAATTATCTCCTCATACGGGATTCGGATGATGTTCCCGTTTGTTTCTATAGAAATTTAAGCATATAAACTATAAACCATAATTATTTTTATACAATTTTTATTGATTTTCCAAAGTCGGAACAGGGAAACCCAAAATCATTCTGACCTTGTCTCACGAAACCTATTTTATCTCGTGATTTACAATTCCATTGCTTACACCATTTCTTCTATAAGAAACTAGACTCAATAAGCTTTAATTCCATATTTTATTCATCTTCTAATTCGATTTATAAAATTTTTGGTGATTTTTCAAAGTTAGACTACTGCTACTGTCCAAAACTGTTTTAGTGCAAAGTGTTGATTTCTATTTTGCCCCAAATCTCACAGTTCATATAATTCAGTCCTTATCCAATTAACTCCTCAATTGAGATAATTTTTCTCAATTAATGCTTTATTCTATCATTTTAAACTACTTAATAACCCTTTAAAATAAAAATTTAGCATTAAACCTTAATTCCAAACTCTTTTACAATTAGGTCCTAAAACCAATTTCCATTAATTTTACTTGATAAAATCATCATATATCAAAATTAAAGCTTCAGTTCTATATTTATTCATTATATTCTTCCAGCACTCATCCATAGAAACTTTAAAAATTAGCCACAGAATCAAAAACTAATGACATAGTAAGTTGGACCAAATTGTAAAAGTTTAAAAACATAGAAATTTCAAGGAGAAAGAAATAATTAAACTTACATGAAGCCAGAGTATGAAAACCAGCTTGAACCCTCTTCCATGGCTATTTTTCAGCTGATAAAAATGAAGAGAAGTGAAAGAATTTTAGATATTCCAATTTCGTCCCATTTTTATTTAGCTAATTTTGGTAATTTTCTAATTTTGCCCTTATTTCACCCATTTCCTGATTTTTCTCAACTATTTCCACCCAAAATATCTCATTTGGGCTTATTTGCACTTTATATCCTTCCTAATTTGACAATTGAGCTATTTATTCCTTCTATCAACTTTTACACATTTTTCAGTTTAGTCCTTTTTATTTAATTAACCACCCGAACGTAAAAAATTTCTAATGAAATTTTAATACTACCTTATTGACACTCCGTAAATATTCATAAAAATATTTATAGCTCGGTGTATAACATCGAGATCTCGATACCTCTTTTTCTCAATTTCTTGACCAAATAAATATTTATAAAACACAATTTACTATTTCAAAAATATTTTAAAAGCTACATTTGGCTCATAAATATTAAATAATATAATCTACGAGTTCATTTCTTAGATTTGGTAGTCTCGAACCACTATTTCTGACATCGCTAAAATTTGAGCTATTACAATAGAGTTTTCAACTGATCAGCGTTTTTCTAACATTTATCGGACCATTCAAATCTCACATCTTTCTGAAGCAATATAGTCAACGGAGTAGCTATTATCGAGAATCCTTTTACAAACCGATGATAATAACCAGTTAGTCCCAAAAAACTACGGACTTTAGACACATTCTTCAGAGGTTTTCATTCCAGAATAGCAGAAATCTTACTCGGAACAACTCATATTCCAGAGGCTAATATAATATGTCCCAGAAAACCAACTTCTCGCAACTAGAATTCACATTTACTAAACTTTGCATACAATTGCTTATCTCGCAGTGTTTGCAAAGCAATTCTCAGATGCTCAGCATGCTCAATCTCATCACGTGAATAAATCAAGATGTCGTCAATGAATACAACAACAAATCGATCTAACTACGGTCTGAAAATTCTGTTCATCGGATCCATAAAAAAAGCAGGAGCATTTGTTAGTCTAAAAGGCATTACTAAAAAATCATAATGCCCGTACCTCATTCTAAAAGTAGTTTTCGGAATATCTGAATCTTTTACTCTCAACTGGTAGTCTCCTGATCTCAGATCTATCTTTGAAAACATGGTAGCTCCTTTCAACTGATCAAACAAATCATCAAATCTAGGCGGGGATATTTATTCTTTATAGTCACCTTGTTCAGCTGATGATAATCAATGCACATTCTCATCGTGCCATCTTTCATTTTCACAAACAGAACAAGAGCTCCCCAAGGTGAGAAACTCGGTCTTGCAAATCCTCTTCCGGTCATGTAACAGCCCGAATACAACCCTAATCAGAACGGTGGTTTCGGACCACGAATCCGGGTTAGAAAAATATTTTAATATATTATTTGATATCTATGTTATGTGTTTGAGCATGTGCTAAAATATCGTAGATTAATTTGTTTGTTTGGGTGATTAATTTAAGTGAAAGGACTAAATTGAGTAAGTGGGAAAAATAGCCATTATGGAATTAAGTGGCTAAACTATGGTGTTTTGTTAATGAGGAGGATTAATGTTGCAAATATCCCTTTTTGCTATTATAGTGGATGGTAACATGCTACTTATTATATTTATATGTTATTTTATTATGCTAAAATTTATAGTGGAGATTAGATAAAATATTAAAAGCATATTAGTGGCTTTGTTATTATCATCACCTTTTTCCTCTTGCCGAAACTACCAAAGGAGAAAAGAAAATTTTGGCTTGAAAATTTCGGTCATATTGAGCTTGATTAAGGTAACCATTTACTCGATTTTTGATAATTCTTGCATTTTTTAGCTTGTTGTTTTGAGCTTTATCTAGCCCATGTGATAATTTGTGTAACACCCCAAACCCGGCCTAAACGTTACGACTGGATCTGGCATGTCACATGAAAGGAATGTCTAAAAACTGTGCATTCGTTAAAAAGCTCGTATTCTTTATAGTTGTTGTGAGAAATCGAGTTTAAGTAATTTTGAATAAGAAACGGTTTATTATCATTTTAGGAAAATCCCATATTGATCATTTAATAATAAGAAGTAACCAAATTGAAAGCTGAAACCAAATAAAATACCCAATACCTTATTACATAACAAAACCAAATTTAAAAGTAAATTAACCCAAAATAGTAATTGAAATAAAACCCGAAAACATAGTGCATGGCCACCTCGAGTCCACCCCGGCTCTACATCCGCGATCTATGCCTCATCCGCAAATGTAAGGAAAGGGTCATCCATCGAGACTCGATGTGTAAATCCCCATCCCGATAATAATAAGGCACTTACACATTTGATATGTCAATATGCAAAATCATGCAAACCCAACCTAACTCGTGTCACCCCGTGTGGTCAAAACCACGTGGTCAAAACCACTGGTGACCATAGTCACAAATCATATAACGTGGTCAAAACCACCGTGACCGTAGTCACAAATCATATGGTGGGGCCAACCCACCGTGTTGTCAAAACCACTGATGACAATCCCGTAATCAACATGTGGGGCCAACCCACTGTGGTACCAAACCACTGGGACGAGTCACAATAATCCATGTGTGGTCAAAACCACTAGTGACCGTAGTCACAAATAATATCCGTGTGGTCAAAACCACTGGTGGTCAAAACCACTGAGACTAGTCACAAATAATAAGGAAAGCGGGGCCAACCCACTGTGTGGTCAAAACCACTAGTGACAGTCTAAATCATCCTTCCTCTCATTAATCCAATTACCAACATGCTCATATCATGCTTAGCATATTATCGTAAATCATGCGTATAAGTCATGGCATAGCATATTACCCATCATGTCATCCATAACAGATTTTAAATCACAATGACTTACCCAGAATCCATGCTCATGTCCAAGCAAATCACTACCACAAAGATTAAATCGTAACATAATAGCAATGCTAACTAATAAAGTGTGTAAGAGTTTTACACACCTGTTTACTCGTGAGACTAGCAAATCCCGAACTATACTAGCGAAACCCCGAGAGGTTGTTTCCTCCTACAATCGGCCAACACACATACTTTTAGATCTAATAGCCATTCGGCTATACTAATAATCCCGAAGGATTAATTGTACCCGAAATATGGCCTTAGGCTGAAACTTACTATCACTTACCAAAGCGAGTTTAAATCCCGGAAGCCTTTGTTTGCCTTGGCTGATTAGCCCCTAGATCCATGGCACACAATCGGTTATACTTTAGATACCAAAAATGGCCTTTGGCCGAATATGCCTAACCACTTACCACTCTTACCGGAATCTCGAAGTTGCCACTTGTCTTGTCAAGCTCCCTTGAAGAATCAAATCCCGAAATGCTCCCTGGGTGTTGGCTACACACAAAAGTTACATGTTAATATGGCCTATACACATTCGGCCAATCCCTACCAAAGCCTCTACACATGCTTTTGGCACACCAAAGGAAGGGAAAAGAAACCGAATGCTAAAGAGAAACACTTACCAACCTATGAAATCGACAGCACTTTCCTTAGGGGGATTCGGCTTATGCCCTATATGGTAAGGGATATTCGGCTAGCAACAAATGGAAGATGAAATTTTGAGTAGAAAGGGGTGGTAGGTTCGGCCAAGTAGAAGCAAAAGAAGAAAGGAATTTTGAAGAATTTTGGGCAATGTGGCTAGAGAGAATTCGGCCAGCAACAAATTGGAGAGGAAAAGAAAAGCAATTTAGATGAATTTCGGCACCTCCCTAATGTGATAAAACCGATTGTGGATGGCCCTAAGGAGTCCTACATTCGGCCATCTCCCCTTTTGTGATAATTCTTTGCCTTTCAATTATCACCCAAAACAAGATTTATCTCCTATCCCCTCCTTTATCACCTCTTCAAATAAAAATAAAATATAAAAATAACAACAATACTTACTCTTCCAGCCGAATTTAAGAGCAAAAATTAAGCTTATCCTTATCAAATTAAGAGTCCCATATGCAGGCCATTAGCTCACTCCCTTCACGCCAAAGATGCTTAAAAAACACTTATTATCGCCCATGCTACTCGAACATGGGACCTCACTGCCGCAGCCCCTTACAACGTCCCAAGCCACTTTACCACATCGACTTTCATGTCCATAATCCCCACCATTTTATTTTTAAGGCCTTCCTAGCCCATCACCTTAAACATAACGCAAAAAATAAAACTCCAAGCGCCACTCCAGCAGCTCGAACCCAAGACATGCACCAGGCGTCACTTCCAACCCTTAAGTGGCGCCCAACGCCACTTCTACCAACCAGCTCCTTGTGTCATGCTTCTCCCAAAATTTTCTCTTAACCCCTATCTCACCTAGCTCCCTCCTCTTAAGCACTAAAAAGAAATTTCAGCCCTAAGTTAGACCTAGCCCGGGGTTATGACTAGACCCTAGAACATGTCAACTAATCATAGTATTCATTTCTTTTCAAGCAAGCACATGAAAATAATTAAATTGCAACAACCCCTAATTCAGGATGTTACAGTTCTACCCCCTTAAAAATAATTTCTACCTCGAAATTACAGGATCAAGAGTTGGGGTATTGTCGCCACATCACATCCTCGGGTTCCCATGTGGCCTCCTCCGTACCATGGTTTCGCCATAGCACTTTTACCAAAGGTAATCGACTTCCTCCTCAAAACCTTGACATCTCGATCCAAAATCATCTGGCTCCTCCTCGAAAGACAAGTCCGAGTTCACTTCAATTTCATAACCAAGCACTATGTGTGATGGATCTGACCGATAGCGCCTCGGCATCGAAACATGGAAGACGTCATGGATTTGACTCAATTCTGCCAACAACTCAAGCTGGTAAGCTACCGGTCCCACACGTTTCAACACCGTGTACGGTCCGATAAATCTAGGGCTTAGCTTGCCCTTCTGGCCAAACCTCAGCACTTTCTTCCAAGGTGATACCTTCAGGAAGACTTTATCACCCATCTGATATTCCACCTCTCTGCTTAAGATCGGCGAGGATTTACGCTTTGTCCGACGCCTCCTTAAGACGAGCCCAATTACTCTAACCTTATCCTCCGTCTCGCCACTAACTCCGGACCCAACATCCGACGTTCACTCATCATCCAACATGTAGGAGTACGCATTTTCGACCATACAATACTTCATACGGTGCCATCTAAATACTAACTTGATAACTATTGTTATAAGCGAATTACATAAAGGTAGGTACTCCTCCCAACTACCACGGAAGTCCAAAACATAGCCCTTAACATATCTTCCAAAGACTTGAATTACCCTCTCAAATTGTCCATCGATCATGGATGAAAAGCCGTCTTGAAATTCAACTTCATGCCTAACTCGATGTAAAGCCTTCTAGAATCTCGGCGTGAACCGGGATCCCGATGCGAGATAATGGACACCGTTACTCCATGCAACCGCACTATCTACTCGCTATATCTGACTTGGCTAACCTTTGAAGCGAGTAGTCAACCCTTACCGGTATAAAATGGGCCAACTTAGTTAACCTGGTCTACTATCACCCATATCGAGTCTTTCTTCTTTGGGCGTAAAGGAAGCCCACTTTCAAAATCCATAGTAATCTCCTCCCACTTCCATCAGACGATCTTTATCGGTATATGAATAACGATGGCAATTGATGCTCACCCTTAACTTGCGGCATGTCGACACTTGCCCACTAACTCGATTACTTCCGCTTAAGACACGCCACCAAAATCGCTCCCTTAAATCCGATACATCTTGTCGCTTCCGGGTGCATAGCGTCGGACTACTATGAGCTTCTTTAAGGATTCACCGCCTCAAATCATCATCCTTAGGCATGCATACTCTCCCCTGAAAATACAACACTCCATCACTACCCAAGCTGAACCCTTCAGCCTCACCGTTCTGTACTTGCAACCTCCGAGTACTCAGAACTTCGTCGATCATCTACCTTTCTTTGACCTCATCAATCCAAGACGGCTTTACTTGCAATTCTGCCAGGAGACTCCCATCCTCATAGAGACTTAGGTGAGCAAACATTGCTCGTAAATCTGCTACTACCTTACGGCTCAAAGCATCAGCTACCACGTTAGCCTTACCCGGATGGTATTCGATTGAGCAGTCGTAGTCCTTCAGCAATTCAATCCACCTCTGCTACCTCAGATTTAAATCTTTCTGAGTCAAAAGGTACTTCAGACTCTTGTGATCTGTGTACACTACCGACTTCTCCCCATACAGATAGTGCCGCCAAATCTTCAAGGCAAAAACCACAGCAGCCAATTCCAAATCATGTGTCGGATAGTTAGCTTTGTGACGCCTCAACTGCTGTGATGCATTAGCAACCACCTTCCTTCTTGCATCAAGACACACCCTAAACCAAGATGTCACGATGCATCACAAGACACATGAATTCCTTTCACGCCTCAAGTCAGATCAAGACCGGTGCTTCACAAAATCTTCTTGACTTATCAAAACTCTCTTCTCGCTTCTCGCACCACACAAATGGAACTCCTTTCCTCGTGACTTAGTCAGCGGTCTTTGCTATTAAGGAGAAATTTTCCACGAATCTCCTATAATATCCTGCCAACCCCAGAAAACTTTGAATTTCCATAATTGACTTTGGTGGTTTCCATTCCAATACTACCTCAATCTTACGGGGATCCACCCTGATTCCCTCGGCTAAAACAACATGCCCTAGAAAAGTTACCTCCTTAAGCCAAAACTCACACTTGCTGAATTTGGCGTACAACTGTTTCTCCCTTAGAACTTGTAGAACCATATGAAGATGTGCGTCATGCTCCTCTTCTGACTTCGAGTACACTAAAATGTCATTTATGAACACCACGATGAACCGATCTAGATAGGGTTAGAAAACCCGTTTATCATGTCCATAAACGCGGCTGGTGCATTCGTCAAACCAAAAGGCATTACCAGAAACTCGTAGTGCCCATACCGAGTACGAAATGCCGTCTTGTGGATATCAGCCTCCTTCACCTTAAGCTGATGGTACCCTGACCTAAGATCAATCTTAGAGAACACCGATGCACCCTTGAGTTGATCGAACAAATTATCAATCCTAGGCAAAGGGTACCTGTTCTTTATTGTCAGCTTGTTCAGCTGTCGATAGTCTATGCACATCCTCATTGTCCCATCCATCTTCTTGAGAAAAAGCACTGGAGCTCCCAAAGGCGATACACTTGTCGGATGAACCCTCTATCCAACAATTCTTGGATCTGAGCCTTCAGCTCTACCAATTCTTTCAGCGCCATCCGATACGGAGCTATAGATATTGGCGTGATTCCGGGTAACAAATCTATACCAAATTCGACCTCACGATCCGGAGGTAGACCCAGGAGTTCCTCTGGAAACACATCAGCATAATCCCTTACGGTCCAGACATCTCTCATAGCTGCACCCTTAGCTTCCAAAGCACAGACATGCACTACATATGCTTCACAACCTTTCCTAACCATCTTTTCCGCCTTCAACGCAGAAACCAGATTAGATGGGTAATCTCTCCTTTTACCTATCATCACCACCTCATCACCTTCCATGGTCTTTAATACCATGCGCTTAGCTGCACAATCTGATCTTAATAAAACTAATATCTTTTAACTAGATTTTAAAACTCCTACATATACGCAAAAACACCTAACATCACATCCAAACCAAACACACAGAATAGATACCCGAAATACAGCATATAACAAAGAAAAGTATCAGGAAACTTACAGTGCGGATTGGTGTCGAAGAATTGGGTGCCATACTTCTAAGAAAGAGATATATATATTTTTCTAAACCATATTTCAACCAAAATTTGAAAAACATTTTTGAACCCATTCCACAACAACTATAAAGAATATGAGCTTTTTAACGAACGCACAGTTTTTAGACATTCCTTTCATGTGACATGCCAGATCCAGTCGTAACGTTTAGGCCGGGTTTGGGGTGTTACAATTTGAAATTTGGTTGTGTTTTTCATGAGATACCATGGATGGAAAATTTGATGTTTGTGTAGTTGATGATAGAATATGATACATGAATGCTAGATTAACAAGATTCTCTTTAAAAATATTGATGAAATTTAGCATAAGGATTTATTTATAAAAATAAAAATTTTGAAAGGGCTAAATGGCAAAAAGAATGGAAGAAATGAGTTGATATAGGGACTAGGAGTATTCGGCCCTCAATAGGTATGCTTAGATTCTTGATATTTTGTGTTTTGGGCTATATGGATTAATTTGTAAACAATGTAAATATTGGGGGTAAAAATCATAATTTGTATAATCATGTATTTTGGATTAATGTATTTGAATGAATTTAAATTGGAATTCTTTAGATCAAGAACAAAAGGAAACCGGATTGGATCGGGGAAAAGTAAAATTAAACGAATAGCCAGAAAGCGTAATTCGTCACCTTTCGAGGTAAGTTTTTAAACAATTGAGCTAATCCGAATGTCTTCTATATACGTAATTATGTAATGAAATTAAATATAAGAAATGGCACATGGCCTAATGTGATAGTGAATTTTTGGGTACAATAGCTTGATATGATAATTCTTGGAATTGGGATATGATTTCATGAGATGAATTTTAAATATAAATATTACAATTGGATTGAGAAACATTGAATTATGACATGAATATATCTAATGGTAATTAAATTACATGCTTTTAGTTTGGCCGAATATGATATTCTATTTGGGGTATGAGATATTGAATTGTGTTTACATGTATACGATTATGCACATGGTGATGGATTGAATTTTGGTTATTTATATAGATATATATATTTAAAACGACTTACAGGTTGATGAAAGGTACTATGTGTACAAGCCTATAACTGGGCACTATGTGTGCGAGATTGGACACATGGCACTAAGTGTGCGGAAATATAAAGTAACGGCACTAAGTGTGCGATACGTTACTAGAGATGGCACTGAGTGTGCGATTCAATAAGTACCGAGCACTAAGTGTGCGATATCGGGCAAGATGCACTAAGTATGCGAATAAGATGTCTGAGCACTAAGTGTCCGAAACCGGCGGAGAAGCACTAAGTGTGCGATCGACTTCAATATGGAAAGGTCAAAATTTGTAAGTTGGTTCTATGAAGTTTCATTATTCAAATCTTATATATATACATGTAAAGTGCAACTTGAATGGAATGTTATATTCGTTTTTTTTAATTTTAATTTTAAATGTTTGAGTTAGTATGGAATATATTTACTAGAGTAATGAAATGTTGCTTAGCTCATATGGAAGATTCGATTATGTGGGATAGAAAAGTATGATTTGGTGTTAATGGCTTGTATTTTAGTAGATGAAATTGAATGATGATAGAAATATATTACATATCAAAGTTAAATGAGTGCAATAATAGGTGATCTATGATGTATTTTATATTGATTAATATTGATATTATATGACAAATTGTTTAAAACTTACTAAGCTATATTAGCTTACTTGGGTGTTATTGTTTTATTCTTTGGATTTTTAAGGTGGAAGCTCGAGCTCAGAGATCATCTTGAAGTCAATCACATTATCATCAAATTTTGGTATCTTTTGTATTTGAATCTAAGTTCTATGGCATGTATAGGCTAAACTACTCTTTTTTAATAAATTGTCTATATTATATAAAAGGCCATGCGAATATGGCTTTCTTTTTACTAGTTTGGGATATTTAACTATACTTGAAATGCTGCTTATGTGTGTGTATATTCAACTATGTTATGAGTTCATTTTGATAGAAGCATATATGAGAAATCTTGCATGGCATGTGTTTCATTTAATGCAAATGAATAATTGTTGAATGACTTATAGATTTAGTTTGGAAGTTTTCTTATATTAAACTATGTGTGGAAATCGGTTCATTGATAATCTAGGGCATACATTCAACTATTACATTTGTTTGGTTGAGAACTTAAAATATTCTTGGCTATGCACATGAGTGTTCGGTCATGAGGGAATAATTGGTTAATTTACGAATGTAATATCTAATTAAGATATGTTTAATCATAGGTTTATGTATATGAGATGATCATTGCTGATTACAGTATTTACTATTAGATATTGTATTGTTTTGAGATTTAAGTTATGGTATATTTTAATGTGTGAATAATAGATAGTAAATGTTATTTTCTATTGAAATATTGAAATGGAAAGCTTACATGTTCAAAGGTGTAATATATGTTTGATAAGATGTATGCTTGGTTGATACATTGATTTTATTTAAACAATGAATGTTTAAATACCATGCAAATACCTATGCGACTATTGTTTAAAAATGATCATGTGAAGCGTAATATGCTCGTGGATGTTTTGAAACTAGATGAGATATTCATAAGTACTTGTGATATTATGAAATGATATGAGAATTAGCACATGATAGTTCAAATGAATTGCATTGACTTGGTGTCTGGTCAGTGATGCCTGTAACCCTACTCCGGAAACGGATACGGGTTAGGGGTGTTACATGTCAACTCTTGCAACTGTGACTTTAACTCTTTCAATTCTGTCGATGTCATTCTATACGGAGCTATCGGAATAGGTGTTTTTCCTAGTAATAAATCAATACCAAATTCTACTTCACGTATCGGAGGTAATCCTAGTAATTCTTCTGGAAATACATCAGGGAATTCACAAACCACTGGCACTAATTCAATTTTCTTTTCAGTCACTTTCGAATCAATCACATAAGCAAAATAAGTTTCATAACGCTTTTTCACATAAGTCTGAGCTTTTAACACTGATATCATAGCCGATAATCCATTCAAATCATTAGATTTAATCTGAACTATTTCATCATTCTGACATCTCAAATCAATAGTCTTTCTTTTGCAATTCACAACAGCATAATGCAACGTCAACCAGTCCATACCCAAAATTATATCAAACTCATCAAATAGTAATAGCATCAGATCAGCCGGAAAACAACCATCTCTAAACATCAACAGACAGTTCTTGCATACTTTACCAACCAGGACACGTTTACCTAAGGGGTTTGATACTCTAATTACAAATTCAATAGACTCTACGGGCAAAGTCTTACTAGATACAAAGTTTATGCATATATACAAATGAGTAGAACCTGGGTCTATCAATGCAATCACAGAAGTATCATAAAGAGTAAATGTACCCGTTATAACATCCAGAGATGAAGCTTCCTCATGAACTCAGATGGCATATGCTCTGGCAGGCGCTCTAGCTTTAGATCTCGCAACAGCGTCTTTAATAGTCATTTTACTACCACTGGCATTCTTGCATTTCGGAAGGTCTACCTCTCACTAAAACATTATCAGATCTCGAGTTCTGAACAATCTCTTGCTCAAAAGACTCTGGACAATCACGGATGAAATGATCTAATGATCCACATCTGAAACAAGCTCGATCATTCAATCTACAACTACCTAGATGTCTTTTACCACAATGCCTACATTTAGGTCGCTCAGATCGGACATTTCCCACACTAGCTATCAATGTAGCTGAAACTTTAGAATTCGACTGTGATCTAGCTCGATCTCTCGATTCGAGTGTCCCACATTAGTTCTGGAACGGCTATGCTCATCTCTGAATTTCTTTGAAGTAGACTGAAATGATTTGCTCGAGAATCTCTTTCTCGCATCTATGACTTCAAACTCAGCTTTTCTTTTGTCTTTCCCGAGTGCCTCAGCTTTGCAGGCTCAATCAACAAGCACAACGAACTCTTTTATTTCTAGAATCCCAACAAGCAAACGTATGTCTTCATTTAGGCCATCTTCAAACCATTTACACATTATTGCCTTGGTTGCTACACATTCCCGAGCATACTGGCTTAATCTCACGAACTCTCGTTCATACTCAGTGACAGACATGCAACCCTATTTCAACTCCAGAAATTCCATTTGTTTTTATCAATGAATCTCTGACTAATATATTTCTTTCAGAACTCATACTAAAAGAAATCCCATGTGACCCGTTCTTTCGGAACAACGGAAATCAAGGTCTTCCATCATTGATAAGTTGTGTCTCGTAGCAAAGAAACAACACATTTTATGCATTCTTCAGGACTCAGTGACATTTCATCAAATACTCGGCTAGTGTTCTCTAACCAAAACTCAACTTTCTCGGTATCGTCATCACTAGTGGCCCTGAACTCTTCAGCCTCATACTTGTAGATCTTATCAATAGGAGGCTTGTTCAACAGATTCAAGTTAATAACAGGAGGCACAACTGAAGTCTGAGGGGGAATAGGTGGGGGCGAAGGCTGTGAAACAGTTGGATTAATACTTACATACTGAGTGAACCACTCGTTCATCATTTGGAAGAAAGCTTATTTAGCTTCTCCCTCTTGACCGCTAGTAGCCGATCTCGAATCAGATAACGCTGTCCCTTGATCGAGAGCAGGCATATTACTTTCAACATCATCAGCTACGGCTATTTTGGGATCCATTACTTTACGAATAACACATTTTACACGTCAGGATTCATCACACTATTACATTTCATATATATATAGCATGTATAGCTAAACTCCCAAATGCTACGTTAGCCCGAGAATCGACTAAACCATAGCTCTGATACCAACCAAATGTAACACCCCGAACCCGTAATCGTTATTGATTTAGGGTTAAGAGGTATTACCGGACAATCAAAAACTTTTAATGACATTTTATATTTTAATTTGACAAATCACATCAAAGCGTCCCTTAAATAGGTCTTTGAGACCTTTAACATGCTTTAGAATAGGGCCGGGACTAAACCGAACACAAATAAAAAATCTCAAAAATTTAAAAATTATTCTAAGTTACAGAGGTCACACGCCCGTGTGGCAGGCCGTGTGCCTCCCAATGCCTCAGACACGTCCGTGTGTCTAAGCCGTGTCAAAATAGGGCATACATACCGACTTATCCACACGGCCTGAGACACGCCCGTGTGCCTTACCCGTGGTCAACACAGACTTGCACCACACGGCCAGTCACATGCCCGTGTGTTTTGCCTGTGGTCGAGTCTGACTTGTTTTGCATTGCAACCTCGAAAGACACAGTCGAGCCACACGCCCGTGTGCTCAATCGTGTGGGCAAATATAGGCCATTTGCAAGGCCAAAATGCCACTCACACTTTGGGCAATCCCTACAAGCATCATATCAATTCAATTCATGCCAAAATAACCAACTTTTCAAAGCATTCAAATGCATCTCAAACACAAAAACTTATACAATAATTAGCTCAACTAAATAACAACCATTTCTAATCAAGTTTCATCCACAATCTTACCATTACAATATAATATCTTTCCATCAATATGATACCAACTTTGCTTCATAAACATACCAAAATTTTGATCATCTTACTAGCCAACATACCAAACCAAAATATGCACCATATATCATGACCACTCATTCATATCACCAATATTTATCTAGCCATATCATATGGCTATTTACATATTATAAACATAATTTATTCCAACTAGACTATACATGCCATACTTGATATATACATTCACATAAGGCACCAAAATGTGATTTGAGTAGTGTGATGACAATCCTCGACGATTCCCGAGCCCTCAGTAACTTTGACGATCTATAAAATAGAGCAAACACACACAAAGTAAGCTTTACAAAAGCTTAGTAAGCCATATACAAATAAACTTAACATAAAATGAATATAATCACATTGACACAATGACATTAATATTTCTCATTTGCAATTTCATAACATAACCTTAGCTCATTTGTTTAGCCATAGATTGCCAATATATCACATCTCAAAGCATCACTTATGCTCATAGCACATTCAAACATATTTCACATATTAATTTATCAAGTCTATACACATATTCTCCTGAGGTAAGTTTATATATACACTTACCTTTTATACAATACATAGTGTATCTTTCAAACGTACCTGACTTGTTTATACATTTAACGTAGTCTTTCATTTCTCGAATTTGCCCGTTGAACCGTTCGAAATCAAATAGGAAGCTCAAAATACTCAGCATGGTCGTATAATGCCAACGTCCCAAATGTGGTCTTACATGTAACCAGATATTAATACCACTGTCCCAAATAGGGTCTTACACAAATCAATACGATGCCAATGTCCCAAACATGGTCTTACACGTAAATATCAAATCGATGCCAACATACCAAACGTGGTCTTACATGATATTAGATATCGAAAACTTATGTCATGACATATGTAATCCTATTTATTCCTAGGTTCGGACAAGACTTTTTCGGATGTTGACACCATGTCGATACTATCTCAGATTTCATGTACTCATCATCTCATATACATTCATCATCATAAATTTTCATATGAACATACATATATCAATGTAAATACATTTATTTATATATCAACTTACCTCGGATTCGGATAAACAGAAACGAACTCAGCTACTCAATTACTTTTGATTTCCTACGATCTAAGTTTGTGTTCTTCGGTTCTTGATCTATACATATTCGAATTTAAATTATTTATTCACAAATTCATTCAATTCAATCCAAAAACACATATTTAGGGTAATTTACAAATTAGCCCTCATATTTTTATATTTTGACATTTTAGTCCCTATTTCACAAAATCATAAAATAAACCAAATATGCATACACTCATGCTTAGCTGAATATCACCCATGCTCATTTAAGTCCATATATTTCATTTATTTCACAATTTAGTCCCTCAAAATATTATTTTCTCAATTAAGTCCAAATTACTCAAATTCATCAAAAATTCAAAGACAAACTATGTTAATTTATCACATATCTTTCATAATTCATCTTCAAACATCACAAAACTTATGATTTCATCAATGGCACATTTCAAAATCATCATCAAATCACATGAAGCATGGGTTTTGAAGAACATGGAGCAATGATTATAAAACGTAGAAATTATCAAAAACTGAAACAAAACATACATTGAATCAAGCTCAAAGCTAGTGGAAACCTAGCTTGATCTTTTTCTTTTCTTTTCTTATGTTATTCGACCAAAGATGATAAGAAAATGGCCATTTTTCATGCTTTGTTTTATTATATTATCTTTAATTATCATTTTTCAAAATTAGCCTTTTAATTAACATAATAATCTTTTATACGATTTAGTCCTTTTCTTTAATTAAACACATAAATGACCAAATTAAATCACAAAACTTTCACACGTGCTTAATCACATATCATAGGCATAGAAAATAATATTAAAATATTTTTTGACTCGGATTTGTGGTCCCAAAACTACTATTCTGACTAGGGTCTAAACCGGACTGTTACATGATGTTTTCATTAATATTCTGCCCAGCAATGAAGCCAGCCTGCTCCTGCTTAATAATTTTAGGGAAGATATGCTTAAAATGATTCGCAATTACCTTCATCGTTAACTTGTAAAGAACTGAACAAAGGCTAAAAGGCTGGAATTGGCCAAAAGCATCTGAATTGAACCTTCAGAATAAGAACAA
Source organism: Gossypium rotundifolium (assembly GCA_025506655.1). Classification (NCBI taxonomy): domain Eukaryota; kingdom Viridiplantae; phylum Streptophyta; class Magnoliopsida; order Malvales; family Malvaceae; genus Gossypium; species Gossypium rotundifolium. Next base: position 12,399,186 of record CP106733.1, read on the forward strand.
TCAAAGTGTTATTCAAATTAGGATCAATAGGATTTCCATCAAAAACCTTCTGGACCCAGTCACAAACCGCTCCCCCTAAAGTGTCCCACTACTTCTGGAACAAAAGGGCCTGAAAACCATCACTGTTTCAAGCTTTAAGAGGTACCATATCAAACAGAGCCTCCTTAATCTCCATATTCAACGCCGATTTCCCCAAAAAACTAATATCAACTGGATCAAGTTAGGGAAATCCACCAGGAGGCAAACTGCCCAAAGGAGCAAGAATTTCTCTATACAGTCTTTGAAAAAACTTATTTGCCTCACCTTCGATATCCTTAGGGTCATAAATCCAATTACCATCAACATTGCAAATAGCGGTAATGCAATTATTTTTCCTCCTTTGCAGAGTACGAGTATGAAAAACTTTGTATTCCGGTCTCCTAATTTCAACCAGTCGCACTTTATTTTTTGCTTCCAACGAAGCTCTTCGTGATGAAGAACACTTTCAAATTCTTGACGTAAAGACAAATCCACTTGATTTAAATAATGAGAACCAGATAAATCCATTTTCCTCTAGATGTTGGCAATTCTTTTAAAAAGATCTCTCTTGCGAGTAGTAATGTTGCCATAAACATGTTTATTCCAGTCCTTGAGGTCTTGAGTAAGGTTTCTAATGGACTCAGACATATTACAAGAGAATTCTCATTTTTCTTTCAGAAAACCATCAAAATCAGGACGTTCAGCCCAACCAGCCAAAAATCTAAAAGGCCTTCCCCTGGGAAGTGAAGTACTCAGATTCAGAACCAAAAGGAGGGGACGATGATCCAACTTAATCTTTGGAAGGTGTGCAACCATGCAATTAGGAAAATTGCGTAACCAGGCTTTATTATCTAGAGCACAATCTAACCTCTCAAACAGATATCCCCTATGCCAAGTGAAGGGAGGCCCCCTAAAACCTAAATCATGTAGTTTAGCAGAAGCTACAAAATCACTAAAATGTGGACACCCCCTGCCCCTTGGAAGGCGTCCGAATTTCTCAAAAGAGGAGAGAATTGCGTTAAAATCTCCAATAGCAATCCAAGGGTTCTAACCAAGTGGAATAAAATTCCTCAACTCATTCCAAAGAAGTTAGCGCTTTTGTCTGTTTAGGCTTCCATAAACAAAAGCGATGAAAATAGGATGTGACAAAGACAAATGCCAAACCCGAGACAAAATGAATTACTGATGGCTACAGACCACTTCGAGACAAACAGAATCCCTCCATCCTAGCCAAATACCCCTTGAGAATTCGATTGCTTCCGCTCGATGGGAATAATGGAATCCTAACTTAGCAATAATGCTATCAGCCTTGGTTCCACTGACTCTCGGTTCAAGCAAACTAACAATATCCCGTTTATGCTCCATATTATATTCCCGAAAAATTCTAGGCAATTCAACATTTGCACAACCCTGACAATTCCATGAAAAGTTAGTAATATTCATTAAAAAAATAGAGGACCATACCTAGCTTTCAAGGCCGAAGTTACATTCTGAATCTGATCCTGCACCATCAACCTTGGCATTAGAATTCTCGCAAAGAATTTGAGGAGATAAAAGTTCCATTGTTGCCACCATAGACTCAGCTAAAGGAACTCGCGTGTTCCCAGAAGGTATAAAATGATTCCCTCGACCTCGTAGAGCGAAATAGGTCTTAGTATTTCGACTACCACTATCTCTACCACAGTTTCTTCGGTCTTTGGGGCCATTTGACTTCGAAACCGAGGCTGAATCCAAAATTCCACAGACCTCGGATCCGAATTATCCTGTTGAATAGAGAAATTATTTTTATTAAAACTAACTGCTGAGTGCTTACCTGGATCAAGAGTGTTATCTGATATAAGAACAATAAAACCCTTGGATTCATCAAATACAGGATTGTAATGCGCTTTTATTTTTTTTAAAACTTCGTCTTCGTTATTCTCCTGTACTTTAGAATCTAATTTGCCTTGATTAATTGCGTTATCCATAGAAATGTTTTTTGATAAAGTTACTTGTTTCGGTCCTTCAAATTCAGAAATGTTCAAATTAGAATTGGATAAATTTCCAATAAACCCCCCATTATTTTCCATAGCTTCACCCAACCCCATAAGCCTTTTCCCTAAATTCTTATCCAAAGAAACTTTGGATTTTTGGCACAATTTTCCCTTCCATTATTGCCTTTGTCCTTCAAAATGGGCCCCTTAGAAAGACCCCAACCCCTGTAATTTTTTTGGCATGTAACCACAAAGGAATTTCCAACGTCTTTATTGTCCCTAGGATTTAGGCTCCTTGACTTGTCTGCCGATTCATCAATCAAAGAAATCCCTAAAAATCCTTCAGTCGGTTGCCCCAATTTCAAACCTAAATCCTTCCCCTCTATTAGCGCCGAGAATCTGGAACCGAATGGATGTTTGTCTTGTTTCGTCGAGACTCCCACTGTGGAATCACACTTCCCCCGTCGTGAAGACTTCCTTTCCACCAACATCCATGGCCCAAAATTCGAGCCCTTTTCTCTGCTACCTGAAATAGATTTATCCTGTCCAAGCAACCCACCGAAGAAGATCCCACCATGACCGTCGAATCACAAAAGGTTTATCTATCGTGTTAGCCAAACCCGCAAGGTTTTGGTTTGACACAATCGAATTACACATTTCTTTTACATGTCCATACTTGCCACAAGCGAAGCACACGGTCGGAAGGGCATCATATTCGACACGTTGAGCAACTCCATCAACAAAAACCTGCTAAATCAGGATCTATCCAGATTAATGTAGACGGCTAATCTAGTAAACTGACCCCTGGTTTGATTATCGGTCTGAACATCCAGCTTAACCACCTTACCAATGAGACCCCCGATGGCTTCGATGATCTTCCGTTTATAGAGATAACCGGGAGATCCGGCAATCATATCCATGCTAGCACCACACTCAGGTAAGGTTGTAAGAGGCTAAAATGTTTAGTCCACAGTTGAAAGGTCAGGTTCTGGCCATAAACTATTCAGGGGCCTTGTGACACAACTCTGTTATAATTATCAGGAGCCTGAAATTTCACCAAAAAAAAAACCATTAGCAATATCCATTATCCGAATAGGATTCACAGGTTTCCAAAGGAAAAGAATGCGATTATGGAGGGCGTTGTAGCTGATGTTACGCCCTAGGAGTTTGATGATGATCGTCAATTCCATTTCTTTGAAAAGGATATCCTTAACACGATCTGAAAAATCGATAGCAGGAATCTCATCAATGATGGACGTATTAACGTCTCATTCGAGTAACTCAAAATAATTCTCATTCCCCGCAGAAAGCACATCTCAACCAGATTTAGAGACTACATCGTATCTCCCCAACAATTTATCTTTCCACGACATATTAGATTGTGGTTTGGGATCCACAGCCATAATAGTATCTTCATCAATAGTGCTCTTTTTAAACCTTACTTTTTTGGTATTTCAATCATCATCAGGGTGGGTGTCACCCTCCCTATCGTTGCCAGAATTTTGCAAAGTTGAGAGCATATTTTAGAATATAAACTTTCAATTTTTCAAAATGAATTCTTTTAAAATGTCTTCATGTTTTAAATAGGAGAGTGCAACTTGAAAATAAAATTTGATTTAGGAGAGTTAACATCAAAATTTTCTTGAAAAAGGGAGAAATTATTAACTTTAATTTTAAATTCTTTTATATAATAAAATAAATCCAAAGTTCCATTAATCAAATTTTTATATCATTCTAAAATTATTTTTCAAGCAGATTTTAAAATTTTTAAAAATTTACATAAAATTTAATTTCTTTTTAAAAATTAGCTCTTACAATTTAATTTAATGTAGCGTGATATAATATTATAAAATAATACTAAATAAAATTAGATATGGAAAAATAATACACAAAAACAAGAGGTAAAAGTATGAAAATTATTGCACTATAAGTTAAATTTCATTTTACCTTACTTTAAAAAAACAATTTGACCTAATCTACCAAATATTAAAATTAGCATAATTAATAAAAATAATCAAATGATAACATTATATGTCATGTATATACAAGAACTAATTATTAATTTTAATAGTAACTATAAAGAATTTTTAAACAAAATAATTAAAATATCTTCAATTAAAATAAAAAATATAATATAATTCAAAACATTTACGAAGAAAATAATTAACAATTAGATTTAAAAAAAGAAACCAACCAATTATGGGGAAAAACAAAGAAATTGAAAAAGACGCGGGGGAAGAAAAAAAGACAAGTCACATCAAACCTGCCATAATTCCCACAACAAATTAAAGTTTAAAGCCATCACCAGTTGAAACAGTAATAGGTTTACAAATTTAAGGGTTTGCGGGTCGCATGTAAATCACACCATTAAAATATCATACTGTAATTCATTAAAAAAAATCCTTAACAATTACATGGAAATTACAAAGGGTCGAACGCAAGTAAAATCTAAACCCTACACTAAATTCATTACAGTACTCCACCCAAAGTTAACTAAAAGAAAAAAACGAAAAAGTTAAAACGTCAATTAGCAGATAACTAAACGACACCTAAAAAATTAAGGTTAAAAAATTATTAAACCTAACGCGGCAGAGGCAGGAGTAGTGACGGAATGAGTCATTTTCTCCATTCTCTTTGATTTATCAACTTGGCGACTTTACTGAAAACCCACCGACGGCGACACTTTGGGAGGTCGACCGCGGCCTCGTTTCACGCCGGGAGGAGGTGGAGAAGCGGTGGCGGTACCAGTCTTAGCCTTCTTAGGGGGGCGTCCACGTGGCCTTCCGGTGCTGACGGGTTTGGGCTTGGGGGGAGCCAATAAGTCCTTAGGCTTAGGCGGACGACCACGAGGTCTTGGAGGAGAGACGACGACGCCAGGTGGAAGAGGAACCTTGGGTTTAGGTGGACGTCCACGTCCACGCTTGGGTGGGGCATTGGGGTCGGGTTTCGAGTAATTGTTGTTCAACATAACAATTTGACCCATTTGTTTCATCTGGTTGAGGTGGTGGGATAGGAGAGTGGAGTGAGAGGCTGGGAGATCGGAGTGAGTGGAGTCTATGTGCTTGGCGATGGATGACATACTGGAACCCTCTGTCTCATTCAATGCCTCTATGGCTTCCAAAATCATCTATCCGGTAAAATCAGAAAAATAAAAAAGTTAACATCAAATGAAATGATCTGGAAAAGCCCAACAAAACAACGAAATGCAAACTACCTGAGGGTAGTCCGGAAGTGAAGAAGATTGTTGTGAAGGATTGAGGCCTTGAGTTCGACTAATTTCTTCGGTCGCCATTGAAATTTAGAGCTTTTTCTTTTAGCTTTCGTATTATATAAGAGAAAGCGAAGAAGAGAGTGAGAGGAAGACGAAGTAGTGATCTGTTAATTGTTGATTTTGTTGGGAAGGCTTTAGGATTTAAAAGGGAAAACTTGGCTGTGAGATGGGAGGAAAGGGAGAAGAACAATGGTAGGAGCTATAATCAACGGCTAGGGATAGCTTATTGGGGGGGTTTATCCAACGGTATTCATTTATTTCATGCGACACAACAAGGATTGATGACGTGGATTCGGATTAATAAATTCCTTTTCTGCTGTGAATTCATCACGTCAGTTACAATAATAAATTAAGTTTTTTTCCTTTTTGATGCGTCGAAGGTGTACCACGGGCTGCGCAAAAGTAACACAAAAAAGGAAAGGGAAGGGTAGGAGAGGAGCGCGGGGTTTCAGATTTACTATGACGAATCAGAAAAGGCCATGTACAGGAGATCACAAGGGAGAATTTACAGCAATGGATGGGGTGCCTGATGATAATTGAGTACAACTGAGCTGGACCGATACCTTTATTAAAACTATAGTTAAATTGCACTCTAGGTCTGTTTTTTTGTTTTTTGTCATCACACTTTCAAAACTTTCAAAATCACCCTTCAACTATTTGAGTTTTTTTTTTCTGGTTTTTTTTCTGCTAAGTCTTGTTAAATGTTTTACAAGTGGGTGTGGTGACAGTACTCAAGTGGTATAATAATAAATTTAGTCCTCATATTTTACATATTGTATCAATTCTTCTTTAGTTGTAAATTAACTACAGGAACATCTCGACAATTTAATTCCTTGACGGTCTTGTGAATATGAAGAACTCAACTCTAATTAATGATCTCAACTGTGCATACCAAAAGTCCGGAATAATTTAGCATTGTTTCTCAAAAGTACTTTTGGGGTCAAAAACACTTTTGGAGCCATAAGAAATAATAAACAAATAACTTTTTGGAGTAAGAAGTGTTTTTGAAAAGCGCTTTTATGCCTAAAAGCAAAAGTAATTTTTTTCTAGCTTCTGCTTTTTGTCAAAAAAACTTTTAAGAACAAAGAACAATTTTAACCCTTATAAAGCATTTTATATAATATTTATATTGGTTATGTAATTACTTTTTATTGAAATTTATTTTAACTATATAATATTATATATTTAAATTTGTATTGGTTATATTTTAATATTTAAAATATAGTTTATATATTCAAATTAAATTCTATAAATAATTAATATTAACTTGCTTAAAATATTTAAAATTTATATTTTATATATTAAAATATTAACAACAAATTATAATAAATTATTTTTTATATTCTTACTAAAATATCATAATATTAACTAATTTAAACATTATTTAAATGCATATTTGTTACTTTATAATACCTTGTTTGAAATGGACATTTTATTTCTCAAAATTCCTTTTTGACGGTAATACTAAACACTTAAATCTTAAACTAAACTTTTCAAAAGTACTTCTCAAAATCACTTTTCCACGTGACTTTTTAAAAGTACTCCTCAAAAGTAATGCTAAACTAGCCATTAAAGCCCTAAGTAAGCTCTTATTAGAGAGTATTCCCACATATTCATTTAGAATTCTAAGTGTGATTACACTTTAAAACCTACAAGCAAGACTATCATCTTTACTTTATTTGTCTCTTGGAGTTGTTTTCCTTTGTGAGTGTATAAAGGTGAGGTTTATTTATCTGGACAAGTTTTTGTTTTGAGTGTTTGTGCTCTTAGATATGGTGCGCACACGTAGTATTGAAGAGGAGAATAATAAACCTACAACGAAACATATATATTGTATGTGTTCCAAGCCCGCATGAACATGTTGTTTCCAATGCCCAAACATATTCTATTTTCATGGATTTGTCAAGAAATACATTTGAACAAAAGTCATAGCAAGATACACACACATAAATGACTCATCACAGAACAAAGAGAACGAACTAGCAAATTCATGCATTGTGATGAGAAAGATCACCAAAACTCTAAGTGTCTACTATTTACGTGTCCAACACCTACTTGCATCCTTTGTAGTGAGAAAGGTCACCAAGTCATTACATGTCCAACATTTTCATTCAACTCCTTACCTTTTTAAATCGAGGATTGTAAGTATGACACTAAGCTTATTGAGAAGTTTTCTCCTAGAGTTACAATTAAAGATAAAGATATGTTTAAGAAGCTTCTAATGATGTTATTTGTGAAGAAATTCTATGTGATCATACGCCCACTACACCAAAACAGACTTTTAGCGGCGTTTTTAGTGGCGTTTTAAATAAAAACGCCGCAAATATTACACATTAGCGGCGTTTGAAGGAAAACGTCGTAAAAAATGAGCAAAAGCGGCGTTTATTTCCAAAACGCCGCTAAAAATGATAAATAGCGGCGTTTTTTCCACAAACGCCGCTAAAGGTCTGAGCATTAGCGGCGCTTTTTCCACAAACGCCGCTAAAGGTCTGAGCATTAGCGGTGCTTTTGGAAAAACGCCGCTAAAGGTCTGAGAATTAGCAGCGCTTTTGTAAAAACGCCGCTAAAGGTCTGAGCATTAGCGGCGCTTTTGTAAAAACGCCGCTAAAAGTTTTTCATATTTTTTTCTTATTCTTGCTTTGAATTATATTTTATTTTGATAAATTCACTTATAAGCATTGAGAAAGTTTCATTTTAGTTACTTAATTATGAAAAGTTACAAATTGCTAACTAAACAAATTTAGAAGTTTTCATTTAAGTTACAAATTAAGCTATTAAAATTGATTTAGGGTTTAATATTTAGTATGTTAATTTTATGGTTTAGGGTTTGTTATTTTGGTGTATGGGTTTAGTTTTTTAAAGTTTGTTATTTGGGTTTATTGTATAGTGTTTAATATCTTAGTGTTTACCGATTATTAAGGTTTAAGTGTTAGTGGTCAGGGGTTAAGGTTTAAGGTTAGGAGTTCAGGGCAAAATGGTTGATTGGCTAGGGTTTTGAGTTTAGGGTTTATAGTTTATAGTTTTAAGGTTAGGGGTTTGGGGAAAAATGGTTAAGGTGTTAGGTTTTGAGTTTAGGGTTTAGGGTTTAAGTTTAGGATTTTAAGATTTAGGATTTAGGGTGTTAGTTATATGACCCAAAATCCCGAAACTGAAATCCCTCATGAGGGATTTATGGTTAATGTGTTAGCTATTAAAATATATGTTTTTTGTGCAGTTTATGGTTAAATTAAAATTAAAGTTTGAACTACACATTTAAACCATAATTAGAATTTCACATCTAGAATTACACATTAAACCAAAATTCATGTATAATTCTAAGATGTATCTATATCAAAATTAGGTGTATACATATAATTAAATGCCATTTATATAAAAATCTAAACAACTAATGTAGACTATACTTAAAAGAATAATCTCATTGTAAAAGAAAGAAAAACGAAATTAAGTAAAAGAGTTGATAATGGTAATTAAACTTTTAAAATTTCATAATAAAAATTAAAAATTAAAACTTAAAACTTAAATATTTAATATTTAATATTTTTGTTAAAATTTCAATACTTAAAATATAATAAAAAATTCAAAAAAATGGTAATCTCAACACAAAAATTTTGAAAAATAAAAATAAAAATATAGGTTAAAATAAAAAAATTAAAATTACATAATAGTGGCGTTTTATAAAAAAAAAACGCCACAAAAAATTGAACTATAGTGGCGTTTTATTAAAAACGCCGCAAAATTTCATACATAAAATGGTGCCTTTTTTCCCTGCTAAAAAACTAAATTCACTATGCCTATAACCCCAAATTTTTCCCCAAACTCTAAATTTCTTAAGTCCCCAATATTCCTCTATCGCTTTCCCAATCAGTTTCCCAAACTTACAATCAGTTTCCCCCACCGATCTTCATCCCGAATTTTTCCCCCAATCTCTAAATTTCTTAAGTCCCCAAAATTCCCCAAATTTCGTGGTGGCAGAGGCGGCGTTCTTGTTGAAACCAGAGGCGGCGTTCGTGGTGGAAGAGATAGTAAGTTTCCCCCTTCTTTATCCCCTTATTAGCTTTATGTGTTTCTAGGGTTTTCTAGGGCTTTCGTCTTCTTTATCCCCTTCAATTTAATTCTAACAAAATTTTGCTGATTTTTTTTCTTTGCATTTTTTCTTTTCAAACAGAAATGAAGGTTTGTTTATTCTTTTCATTTTGCTGTTTTTTTTCTTTTTTTTCTCTGTTCAACATTGCAAATCCGACTACTGGTTGCCAAAAATACGTTGGAGTGTGTAACACCCTAAAAATCTGAGTGTTTATATATTGCATGAATTGGTGTTTAGATTTTAAAGGAAAATTCCTTACTTTCATTTTAGTGCTTATTGAAGTCCTAAAGAGGAGTATAGCATAATTTGGATAAGGAATAAATTTAAGAATTGAGAATTTATTGAAGAGAAGCAAATGTCATTAAGACTTAAGTTAAATTAAGTGTTAATGAGTGTCATAAGTTGAGTACATGGCATGGTGGTGTTGGCGCATGAGTTATAGCATGAGGGGAGAGGTTCGAATCCCTTGTTTAGCATCTAGATGAATTTTTATTTTTAATTTTCTGCACATGTATAGCAAGTGTCGGCCAAGAGCATATATGGTAAGTGTTGACCATGTTATTTTTGGTTAGTGTATCAAAGGATTAAGGAAATAGATAACTTATGGCATGGAATCAAAAACTTAAGGAAAGATAGGGGGAACATAAGGCACATATCAAGAGAAAATTTTGGAAACAATATCATGGCCAATTGACCATGTTTTGGACGGCAACTTGGTATAGGGAGGGAGCCGAATTTTTGTGTTAGTTTGGCTAAGAATTGCATTTTTTTCTCTTTAGTCATTCCTTGCACCTTGTGCAGAATTTTTGTTTTCTCTTCTCAACTTTTCATCTTGGCCGAATTGTGCATTTGGTAAAGCTCAAGTTTTGTGATCATTTGGTCATTTTTTTATTATTTCTTTAGCCATTGCTTTGTGTCTTTTCTTTGAGTGCCGAAATCAACTATACCAAAAGAACCATCCTTTCTCTTTCTTTTACCATGGTCGAATGTACTAGCTCCTAAAATCCATCTTTTCTTCTCTTCTCTTTGAAATCAAACAACATCATCACCATCTCTTTTTTCATATTTTAATTCTTTTCAATCAAAGTTTCTCCATCAAACTCTCTCATGGCGAATGCTAGAGTGCCCTTAGTCAATCTTTATTTCTTTTCTTTGATCATACATAGCCAAATCTTCATCCAACACAAACACCTTTCTCAACCCTTTCTTTTCAATCGTGGAAATAGGTAAAGGATTCTTTTTCATTTTCGATTAATCACTACAGCAAAACAGACTTTTAGCGGCGTTTTTTTGGACATTTAGCGGCGTTTATAAGCGCCACAAAAAGTATTTGCGGCGCTTTTCCAAACGCCACAAAAACGCCGCTAATACTACTACGGAAATTTTTATGGCGTTTATGCACAAAAACGCCATTAAAGATCTCGATCTTTAGCGGCGTTTGTTATAAAAGCGCCGCTAAAGTCGAGTCATTAGCGGCGCTTTCCCAAAAAACGCCGCTAAAAGTCAGGGCCTTTAGCGGCGCTTACTAAAAACGCCGCTAAAGTAGGGCCTTTAGCGCGCTTTCTAAAAACGCCGCTAAAAGTCAGATTTTTAGCGGCTTTCCCAAAACGCCGCTAAAAGTCGGAGGCCTTTAGCGCGCTTTTCCTAAAAACGCCGCAAAAATTTCTTGAGATTTTGCGCTTTTCACAAACGCCGCTAATTTGTACAGATTTAAAAAATAAAATTTTTCAATATTATACCCTCCCGCACTAAAACCAACCAATAACGGATATAATTTCAACGCAAAACAACAAATTTAACATAAAAATCACACAATTACATTAATTCTAAATGATACTTGAAATTTAATAAATTAAATGAATGATAACGAAAATATTGTTTAAATGTAATAATGTCAAAACTTCTTACAACGAAAACTAAATGTCTAAGATGGCGGTTTCATGCATTCTTTGAAACATCTGCATCATATCTTTGAAGTCGGTCTTTGGAGCTCTTCGTATTTTCTGCTTTGCTCGCTAGCATCGATCTTTGCCTCTGCCTCCCCTCGCAGCTGCATTGCCTCTCTCTTCTTCTTCTTTGCCTCCCTTGCTTGTGCTGCCTCAGCATTCGCTCTAAGTCGCTGTCGGAGTTCTTCATATTTTCTTTGAACATCGACAATTTGCTCCTCTCGCTCAACCGTGCTCTCTTGCATCCGAGCTATCTGGTTTTGTAGCCTTTGAACTTGAAGACGAGATTGCCCCGGAAGGCATGTATCTTGGGAGGCGGATCAAAATATTGGGTCGGGTAACTCCAGATCCTTTAATTCAACCCGACCATACCTTTCAAGACCAAAAACATCGGTGATAATTCTATTAATAATACAAGAAAGATTAACAGAACTATCGGTTGAAGCAATCAGTACTTTTCAGACCCAAAACATCGTAATAATTACATTATCAATCTCCTCAAGATTAACAGAACTATCAATGGCGCGTAGCTTCATACTCCGCCTTTTTCTCCTTTAGTTTATCCTAATAAATCAATGAAAGAGTTAGAAACGAAATATATAAATAAGAAAGAATGCAACATAATTTAACATTATAAATTTAAAACTATAAACGATGAATTAAACTATTATAATTAAACGGTAGAAATATTTATAAAAATAAAATATTATTAAGTAAATATACCAAAATTTCTGCAGACTTGGATGTCATCGAGATCCATCCTTCTTTCTATAAGTAATGTCAAAAGTCAACGCGTCCAACTTTTGACCAGTCAAATTTCCTACATTTTAGCGTAAAAATATAATTTAATACTATAAAGTAATTAATATTTGATGTAATTAATAAATTATATTACCTCGGCGTCACCACACAAGCAAAACTTCTAGAACTCCGTGTAATGCGTGAATTTTTGTTTCGTCTGCTTATCCCAACTCGCTCACGGTCCCTACATAATGCAATTTGAATTATATATATAGTAAATACTATAAACCAAATAATTTATACGATTTTAGATTTACGTAATACCTCTCCTTTTGTGAATTCCAAAATCTAACTTGATCTTCCCATTGGTACCTCAACATTCCGGTGGAACATTTCTTAATTTTTCGTCGAGGCTTATCTCTTTCTTGAAATATTGTTTTTGAGGGTGCTTTTATTGTCTCTCCATTTTTACCCAATGTCTTCTTAACATAGTCATCAGAGACCTCTAAATTAAATCTACCTCAAGAAAAAAAGTATAAAAATTAATATAAATGAAAATTAAATAAAAGTATTATAAATTACAATCACGTTTTATTACCTTAATATTCTCGAGGGCACGATTTTGTTGGCATCGGGCATGTGATGCCATGATTCGTAGTTAATAGGCAACATATTCAAGTAGGATTAGTATTGAATTTCATAAACAACCTTAAAGGAATTAGATATTCGAATCCAAAACCATTTTTAATTTCAACGAAACATTGGCACGTGTTATGAATTGATTAACTTTAGCAACTCATCGTAAACGAAAATTTAAACCAATCAAAACGCTTAAACAAAGATATACGTTACCTCTAAGAAATGTTTAGAGAACACGAAATGTCGAAATGGTGCGCCAACTTCTTGAGATCAAATACCGATTCAAACAAATTTCAAATATACTAGAAAAATAAAATAGGAAGGATGATTTAGTAAACAATATAATCATTTATCGTTGCGAGATAAAATTCTAAACCAGTCAAGCATATTGAGTAAACTTCAAGGAAAATAAGTACACGAATATCATTTTATTCAAAATAAGTCTCAACTATATAATTCAAAAGGAATCATTTTATTCAAGTTCGTGGTTAAACAAAATATCGGGGATCTTGAATATATCGAGCCAATTTCAATTGTCCCAAATAACATGATAGAAAATGCAGGACCATTAACATTAGTAATAATAGAACCGAGATCCAAAGGCAATTTTGTTGTGCACTAAAACAAAGTTAGACAATGGATTGTTACTACAAGTTGTCCGGTAATTCATGGTGTTATAATGCCAAAAAGAAGAGCAAGTAGCAAGTAGCAAGTAGAGCTGTATCACTCAACTCAAGAATGTTGTTATAATGCCAAATAATGACCAAATACAGACACAGGAGTACAACTTGTAAGATTGAGTTGTATGTGGAAAATCAACATCTACATCCGAGATTCCCAAAACCATAGTAAAGAGAATTGTCGAAAGCAATGTAGGTTATATCCTAGAAACTAAGAGGACCAATAAAAAGTGAAACTATCGGAGAAAATTGCGCTTCAAGAAAACTTTTTACTTTGACAAATCAATTAAATAAGAATGAGACAAGCATCATTGTCGACCATATAGCAACTCTTTTAAAGCTTGTTTTCCTTCTCTTTGGCATCTATGTTATAACAATACTCCATATACTCCAATAAACTTTCTTTTTCTCATACCATACGAAAAGATGAGGAAAGGATGTTTTATCGTTGTTTAATTTTGTTATATACTACTCCAAACTTGTTAATAATCCAATTCTTTGAAAGACAATATTTTGTTGTTTTTCAGTTCTCTAGCTTGCATATGTCTACATCACACGTACAAAGGGAAAGATGAAATCTCCCATTTGCCACATCAAGCATCATCAAGCAAAAATACACAAAGAAAAAAAAGAAATCGATCAGAAAAAATGAAACGCAAAAAAAAGTCATAGCTTCTTTAAAAGTTCAAAATTTAACATCCAATTAAACAAACACAGCAGCAGCATCAATCAAAATACACAGTTAACATAAAAAAAACAAAACAAAATTTCAATTAATCGTTACCTTGACTTTTTCTTTCCCCTCTGCGAAATCCGATCAAACATACAGATTAGGGTTTTGAATTTGCCAAAATGGATAATTTTTTTTAAAATATCTCTAATATACGCTGAAGAAGAAAACAAGGATTACGAAAAGAAATGAAACGTAACCTAATATTGCAAATTGAAATCAAATATGATCGTGAATTACGACTTACCAGTGATGCAAAGAGTGTCGAAGGAGATGGGACACGGAAGCTCAACGGAGATGCGGCAAAGGAGATGAGACAGAGGAAGCGGATGGTCGACCAAGTTTTTAGGAATTAGGGACTTAGTGTTTTCAATTAGAGGCAAAAACAACAAGGACTTAGGGTTTTCGGGGTTGGATTGGGGATAAAGCGATACTAAGGAAAAAAGCGCGTTTTGCTCAATAATAAATACATTTTGCGGCGTTTGCAACCTAAGCGCCACTAATGTCTCGAGTTTTAGCGTTTATTCACTAGCGCCACTAAAATTTTTTCAATTTTGTCAAACGACGTCGTCAATAAGGGGCTCGGAATGGATAAAACAAAACGACATCGTATAACTTTACACTTTGCGGCGCTTTACAAAACGCCGCTAATTATCGATCTCTAGTGGCGTTTTCAAAAACGCCGCTAATGCCACAAGCACATCTAAAGCGACACCGCTTTTGGCTAAAGTGGTGCGTTTTTGCGGCGTTTTGTAAAAACGCCACTAATGTTTTAATTATTTCTTAAGTTCCATAAATTATAAAATAATATCTATAATTACATTGAAATTTTTATTTTGATTTAATCATACACATTATTTTAAATTATAAAATACATCAATTTAGTTTTTATACGAGTAAATATAAATTTTATGCATGCAATAATAAAAATGATGTTAATAATATCTATAATTATGTTTATATTTTACAAGATTTGGATCAAATTAAAGTTCATGTATACTTTTAGGATTTAACACGTTTTGATGTGTATAAACCCTAAACTAACCCTAAACTATAAACTATAAACCCTAATTAACCCAAAACCTAATTAACCCTTAAACCCTAAACCCTAAATCATACATGCACCCTTAAACCCTAAACTATAAACTATAAACTATAAACCAATATGCATAGTATCCTAAACCCTAAAACCCTAAACTTTAAACACTTAAACCATAAAACAATAACCCTAAAGGTTAACAGTGCCCCAAACCATATTCCCATAACCCTTAACCTATTCCCTTAAACCCCAACACTTAAACAAGAATCCATAAAGTACATTATCCAAAACCCATGATCTATAAACCTTTAAATAAATAATAAAACATAAACCCTAAACGAGAAAACACTAAACCTTAAACTAAAAACTCTAAACCCTAAACTTAATTTAGATACCTATACATAAACCCTAAACTATAAAACATAATCCATTAACCCAAAATAATGAACATTATATCATAAACCCTAAAACTATAAACTATAGACAATATTAAACCTTAATTAAGTCCTAAATCATTAACCCTAAAATAAAATAATCTTTTTAGGCGTTTATAAAAACGCCACTAAAGTTAAAAATTTAACTTTTAGCGGCGTTTTCCCAAAAGCGACGCTAATGTTGAGACTTTTAGCGGCGTTTTCCCAAAAGCGCCGCTAATATTCGAACTTTAGCGGCGTTTTACAAAAGCGCCGCTAATATTCAGATTTTAGCGGCGTTTTCCAAAAGCGCGCTAATGTTCAATTTTAGCGGCGTTTTCTTAAAAGCGCCGCTAATGATCGAACTTTAACGGCGTTTTACCAAAACCGCGCTAATGTTCGACATTTAGCGGCATTTTACAAATCAACGCAATATGTCCTTTTTAGCGGCGTTTACTAATAAACGCCGCTATTGATCTTTTTTGCGGCGTTTTCCTTAAAACGCCGCTAATCTATAATATTTGCGGCGTTTTATTTAAAACGCCACTAAAAACGCCGCTAAAGGTATGTTTTGGTGTAGTGAATTAATAGTATTATGGCGAATATTGATGGTATTATGAAGGACCATTTGGATCGAAATAAGCGTTCGTTCTAATAACGTTTCATTCGTTATTATATAGTGCAATAACGAAGATCGAACTCAAGTGATCGGAGAATCGTAGAAACGTTGGAATCGATTTATTGTGGTAAGGAAATCACATCCTTTTAAAGCCTCTAGTACTATTTTGATATTATTTTAGATTTAACTAATATCCCTTTGGATCTTGAAGACTTTCAAAATAGGAAGAAAAGGCGGTGGTTAGTCACGTTAAGAGGCGGATCTGTAAATCCCCATTTAAGCGAAGAGCGATTTCGACGGTCAGGATTTTCCACGGTTACGGACCATCTTCCGAAGGAGTCAATTATTCAAGTGGTACGAACTTAGAGCCATTATCGTTGGTGGATTCTTGGCGACTAACGAATCAATAAACGAGGAGAAGCGAAAATCAAGTGATTCAAAATCAAGAGGTAAGATTTTGGAGCTATTATCGATTAAGAATATTTATCTGAAATAGTATTCTAACGGATCAAAATATGTTTTAGGTGCCGAGGAGCGAGAAGGATTAGTACTCTCGGTATCGAGGTGTGTAACTTCACACTTTTTCTCGGGTTGGATATCAATTTTGGTATTGAAGTAAAATCGTAAAAACGACTAGATCGGTAAAAAAAATGTAATAACTGATATTTTGACGAAAATACGTGAAAACGACTAAAATCGTGAAAATTACGAAAATGCCCTCGAGAAATTACTTGTTATTACGAAAATTGTATGTTTCATGAAAATGGGCCGTAAAATACTCTAGTTCGATAAATTGGGCCAAAATACTCTAGTTCGATAAATTGGGCCAAAATACTCTAGTTCGATAAATTGGGCCAAAATACTCTAGTTTGATAAAGTGGGTCAAAATACTCTAGTTTGATAAATGGGCCAAAGCCCACTAAACTGCTAAATGGGCAAATTGCTAAATTATTTTTTTTTGGGCCAAATGAATTGTTTAATGATAAACCCACCATGTTATGGATTAAATAAAAAATTTATTATATGACTATATTTTGTTATATACGCATAATTGCATGGGGTGGGGTATATGAAGAGAAGAATGGCCAGTTGCCAAAAATCTAGTTCGGTGGCCTTGCCACAAAATTATGGCTTTTTGCCTCTAGTTCTGTGGTTACGCCACAAAAGTTATAAATGGCTATTTGCCTCTAGTTGGTGGCTCGCCACAAAAATAAATATGGCTTATTGCCTCTAGTTCGGTGGCTTTGCCACAATTATAAAAAGGCTTAATGCCTACGATTGGTGTGTTGGCGGGGTGGGTTGACTTGATCCCACAGGTGTGATGGTTGGTACAGGGGTGTTAGCGGATGGATATTAGGTTTGGTTTGGGAAATTCATTTTACATGCATTTTAAATTATTTTATTTTATGATATATTGTTGAATTTCAGAATTGGGCTCAAGCCCGACATAATATCTTGATGATCCGCCCAATAATGGTGGTAAGTGAGTTGCACACAAAGTTCTAAGTAACTCACCCTTTTAATTTTCCATCTCGGGTAATGGAAATTGACGTGGACTTGGGCGAGGATGACTTCGTGGAGGCCATCTTGCAAAACATGGGTTATTTAAACTCGAACTTTTAATAAGTATTTTTACTATTTTGGGTTATTGTAATAAGGGCCTCTATAAATAATTTATGGATTTTATGTGTGTTTGGTTTTAAACTATACTTTGGACTTTTAAATATGGGCTATGATTATATGATGTTTTATTAAAATAAATTTGGGTTTTCAAGTATGTGAAATTCTTTTATAAATATTTTATTATTATTAACTCCTTAATAAATTACCTAAAGGTTTTGATAATACAATGATTTTCAACTAATGTTTTCTAATATTTATCAAATTCAAATACTCTTCTAATTTTAAATCCTGTAAATAATATTGTAGCTTTCAACTTATTGAAGATTTAAAAATAGCTCGATTCATGTAACAAACCAAATCTAGTCTCAATGCATAGACCGGGTTTGGGGTGTTACAGAGTGTGTTTTTTGTTCACTTTGTTTCATAGTTGTGACTTATTTCGGGATCTAATTTTCAGAGAAAGTGAAGGTTCATTTCAGTATGGTAACTATTACCGAGAAGCTGATGATCTACGCGCTGTAATTCAACACTTTTCAGGGAAAAATCGTGAAGTAAGTGCAATTCTTGGGCATAGTAAAGGTGAGTATCCTAGTGTTTCCTACTTGGGCATAGTAAAGGTATCTTATATCGGTTTCCCAAAATCAGTCTACTCCGATTCGCTCTACTTTCGCCAAACAAATGCAAGATTTGTAGATTCATTTCTCTTGTCTCTCCGCCTCCGAATCAATGGTGTGCCCCTCTCTCTTTCTCTTCTTTTTTTTTTTTTGGTTGTTTTCTATATCTTAACTATAATCTAAGGTTTTAGTGTCAATATAGATCTTGATTTCGGGTTCTGAATCCCTCGCTTTCAGGTTTGTATACTTTGTTTTTACAGATTTTAATTACAGCTTTTGGTTCTTTAGTGCACAAGAATTTCTCTTTACATAATCAAGTCATTGACTTGCGGGTACATTTCCCTATAGAGCTGATCCTATTTTATAATTATGTTGTTTAATTAACTGGAACTATTTTATTTTAGCTATCATTTATCAGCAGGTCGTTGAAGAATTGGAACTGGTATTATTTTAGCTACCACTTTCAATTGGAGCAAAAATGTTTAAAGAAGTTCTAAAGTTTGGCCCTATAGTGGAATGATGATCCCTTCCTCTCCTTTTCTGCTATGGAAACTGAACATTATTATTTTCCCCCAACTTTTTAACTGGTAGTACTGCTAGGGTTTAATTAGCATTTTTTTTCAAGAAAATAGCTCTCTCTAGGCCTTCCTGGGAAGCTTTTATATAGTTGTGATGTAACCAAAGTCTTTGTTGTCCTTCACTAGAATAAAGGCAGAAAACATGGTTCTCTTTTATAATGCTATTGGCAGGTGCTGGGGAAAAGTGATTTGGTCCTGGTGTATAGGCCTTTAGACTTCGTATTGTCTGTGTGGTTAATTGTGTTGATATGAATTGATTCGATAGGCATGATCTTTGCTTAGATACAGCGTAACATCCTAAATTTTTGGGCCTATGCTTTTAATGGGTGAATATGTGGAATGAGTTAATTTAAGTGTTAGGGGCCCAAATTTTAAGTTTTAAGGAGCCCAAATCTTCTAATTTAAGTTAGTTAAATTTGGCATTAGGGATTAGGGAAGTGGACGGTACAAGGCTATTTTTTGGGAATTTTATTATATTTATTCTATGTGGATAATAAGCAGAAAAAGGCTATTATTTCGGGATTTAGTCTTTAAGGATAATAAGCAGATAAAGACTATTTTTGAGGAGATAATAGATTAAGATAAGGGAAAAGGGATAGGAGCTATCATGTGTGGCAGTGTTGGCTGAAAATCAATCTCTGCTAAAGGGAGAAATCGATTTTCTATATAAAGAGGGGGTGTGCCGAAATTTTGGAAGCCTTTCTTTTATTTTATTTTCTCATCTTCTTCCTCTTAAAAGCGAAAACCATCATTTTTTCACCCTTTCTTCCTCTAAAATTTCTGGTTGGTCAATCTTTTAACCTCTATTGTTATTTTCTTCTAATCCTAAAAGCCAAATCACATCTCTATTATTCTATTCTTCTCCTTAATATTCATTGGCCAAATCTCTCTTAGCCATCTCTTCAATTCTTAAATCTTCTAAAATCAAAATTCTTAGATCTCACCTCCGAAGTTGCGAATTTTCTTCAAGAAATCCGCTTGTGTCGAATCAAGAAAACAATAGGTATGTGTCGATTTTGAGTTTCCAATATTTCTCCTTTTCAAAGTCCCTAGCCGAATGGCTATTTAGTGACTAATCAAAAGTTTTTCTTTTTTTTGGCATTTCAGGATCTGAAGAGGAGTCCAACGCTTAGATCTCTAAGTCAAAGATCAGTAACACTCAAGTAATGTTATTTTCGGGATTTCAAGGTAAGGAGATTGGTTTATCTATAAATATATGAAATCGGGTAGAACACTAACCATGGCCGAATATACACTACACCAAAAGCATTTTTAGCGGCGTTTTAGTGGCGTTTTAAGAAAAAACATAAATATTATACATTAGTGGCGTTTGAAGGAAAACGCCGAAAAAAAGAGCAATAAGGCGTTTATTAGCAAAACCCGGCTAAAAGGACATATTATGGCGTTTATTTATAAAACGCTAAAGTCGAGCTTTAAGCGGCGCTTTTGGGAAACGCCGCTAAAATCGAGCTTTAGCGCTTCGAAAACGCCGCTAAAAGTTCGAGCTTTAGCGGCGCTTCGAAAACGCTAAAAGTTCTGAGCTTTAAGCGCGCTTTTGGAAAAACGCTAAAATCTGAGCTTTAAGCGGCGCTTTTGGGAAAACGCCGCTAAAAGTCTGAGCTTTAGCGGCGCTTTTTCACAAACGCCGCTAAAAGTTTTTCATATTTTTTCCTTTTTCTCGCTTTGAATTATATTTTATTTTGATACATTCACTTATAAGCTATGAGAAAGTTTCATTTTAGTTACTTAATTATGAAAAGTTACAAATTGTTAACTAAACAATATAGAAGTTTTCATTTAAGTTATAAATTAGGCTATTAAAATTGATTTAGGGTTTAATGTTTAGTATATTAATTTCATGGTTTAGGGTTTGTTATTTTGGTGTATGGGTTTAGTGTTTTAAAGTTTGTTGTTTGGGTTTATTGTATAGTGTTTAATATGTTAGTGTTCTTGATATTAAGGTTTAAGTGTTAGTAGTTAAGGGTTAAGGTTTAGGGTTAGGGTTAGGGGTTTAGAATGAAATGGTTAATGGATTAGGGTTTTAGGGTTAGGGTTTATAGTTTATGGTTTATGGGTTTAGGGTTAGGGGTTTGAGGAGAAATGGTTAATGTGTTAGGTTTTTAAGTTAGGGTTTATGATTTTAGTTTAGGATTTTAGGGTTTAGGGTTTAGGGTTTAGGGTGTTATCTATATGACTGAAATCGAAATCCTCATGAGGATTTATGGCTAATGTGTTAGATATTAAAATATATGTTTTGTACTACACTAACATTGGCTACATGAATTCCCAAAAGTTGGTCTCGAATTATGGTTTAGGGTTTGTAGTTTAGAGTAATTTAGGGTTCGAGTTTTATGGTCTAGTATTTAAGGTTTGGGGTTTTGAGTTTGGGGTTTAAGGCTAGCTATTTGTGGGTTAGTGCTTAAGGTCTAAGGTTTATTGTTTAGGGATTGATATTGGATTTTTAGAATATAAATCAAAATAAGATAAATGTAAATTATTATTTATTGGAATATTGGGTTTTATTGTTTTTAGAATATAAATCAAAATAAGCATAATTTATTGGGTTTTACACGCAATATAACTATACACGCAATTTATAATTTAATTTTCTAAATATGTAGTATCAAAATAATATTTAATTAAATATTAAATATTAATTTTAAATATTTTAAATTTATTTTTTATAAACTTTCCACCGCCTTTAATTGTACATTTGTTTTATAAATATTTTATATTTATCTTTTCCATAAATATATGATAACAAAATTAGAATTAAAATTAAGAAAATTTTGAAAGGAAAAACTTAGAAAAATTTAGGTTAAAATTAGAATTAAAATTAAAATGGAAAAATGGAAAAAAATTAAAATTGAGAATAGTGGCGTTTTCATAAAACCGCCGCAAATATGTTCTCAGAGGTTGAAAACGCAATTGCTTTTATCGAAATTTTTAGAATATAAATCAAAATAAGATAAATGTAAATTATTATTTTAAAAATATATATCAAAATGGGTTAAATCCCAAAAGCATACATGAACAATGGTTTAGTGTGCAATTGTATATATGAACTTTAATTTGATCTAGATCTTGTAAAATATTAACACAATTATTGATATAATTAACATCATTTTTATTTATATATTGCATACATAAAATTTATATTTATTCAATCTAAAATATATTGATGTATTTTAAAATTTTAAAATTTAATAATAAAAAATTAAAATATTTAATATTAATATTATAGTTAAAATTTTTAATACTCAAAATATAATAAAAATTCAAAAAATTATAATCTCAAGACAAATTTAAAAAAAACTAAAAAATATAGACAAAAATAAAAAAGAAAATATAAAAAAAAAGATTTAGTGGCGTTTTTAAAAAAAGCATAAAATAAAGATATAGTGGCATTTTTATTAAAAACGCATAAAAATTCATACACGGTCTTATATTTTCTCTGCTCAACCCTATAACCCGATTTTTTCCCAAACCCTAATTTTTCAAGTCCCAAAATTTTCCTATATCGATTTCCCAAAATCCCCAAACTAAAATCCCTAAATCGGTTTTCCTCACCTTCCAATCCAATTTTTCTCGTCACCACTATGCGTCATTGGTTACATTGGTTTAGGGTTTACAAAATGGCGCATGCTCAAGTTCGTGGACAAAGTGGGGGCATTAACAATGGATCCGGTGGAGCCAAATGTTCATGTTAGCACTCAAGGTAATGGCAATCCAAGGCACCTCCTACTCTCTTCTCTCATCGGTTTCAAGGTTCCCTTTGTTCTCCCACTTCTTCTCATCACTTGTCAATGATGGGTCTTTCAAGTCCAAGGCTCAACGAAAACCTCTCACTCTCGAGACTTAGCATGACATCAAACGCCAATGACCCACAAGATGTAAACCTCCTTCCCCCTCCCCTCTTTCATACATTAGTGATGATTCAAACCATTAATTTGTGTGAAATATGATGTTGGGTTTTGCGGGATTATCTTATTGATGCTCTTGTTTCATTGGTGATGGCTTTTCGTTTAGCGAGGTACTTTCATATTTCAACTATTTTCCCTTTAAAACGTAATGCATTATTCGTCAACTTAATGATTGAATTGAAACGTGTTTGTTGTTGACAGAAAATATTCGATGGACCTAACCCATCGATGAATGGTTTAAGCAAGGAAATTTGTGAGTAATGCATGCCTATTGCCCGGATTTTAGTTACTAGAGGACCTAAATTATTCCTTGGCTTTCTTTATTTTACTTCAATTTCTCTTGGTAGGTTAAAGCTTATCCATTGGGTGGCATCGGTGAGAAAGCTAAAGATCCAATTTTGGACTAATCATGGGAGCGGCTCTCAAGCTTGGTGATGTTTTCGTGTAATTAACTTTTTCATTTTTATTAGGATTATATTAGATTGTTACATCTAAATGTTCATGTTCAAATGGACCTTATAAGCGTAAATCGATATAGTTAGCAAGACATTATCATTTCTATCTGCGATAATTAACACAAATCGAGCTTCACCTATTATTTATCTAGTCATATTTCTTGGATTATGTTAGAAAGCTATGCGTGGTGCGGGTTGTAGATTCCATGGTTGTGGAGAGGGCTCGTGAGGAGTCACAAGCCATATCATATTTTCCATTGTTAAGCGAAATGCTCTTTACGATCAATGTAAGAACTTCCATATCTATCAACAAACTTAACCTCGTTGAATGAATTTTATCGATTTTGGGTTGTTTTCTTAGTAATGCAAGATGAAAGGGACAGTTTGTTCATTGAAGTATTGCAACATACCTATGGAAAGCCCTCTAATGATGGTAATTAAACAATCCATATATATATTTGATAACCTTAAATACCATAGTTGTAAAATTTATGTTGATTGTATAGGTGTTGATGATACTATTTATACGATGTCGGAGATGAAATCACCGTCTATTTCATGTCGTGAAGCTTCTACAACACATTCTGATAAGACTTCTAATGATGCAAGGAGTGCAAAAGTTAACAAGCCTCCTTCAAAACCAGGTTTTGCTTTGTTTTTAAACATGTTTTTCATGTTGCACAAATATTGTTTGCATTGACCAACCTATACAAGCTTACAATTAATCATATATATATATATATATCGAGTGCTTTAATTGAATTTTTCTTTGAAATTCTTTTCCGGTTTATGTTCTTTAAACGAAATGAAGCCATTAACCCCATGTTTAAACCGTAATTTGCAAAGAAAACCCGTGCAAGACCGATGAAAGGTGGAATGATTCAACAAAGAGGAGCATCTCGTGGAAAGAACAAGTTTTTATGGCAAAATGGTTTGGTTTTGGATCAAAATGAATTGAAAATGGAAATTGTCTTCATCTTTTGGCTGAATTTCCAATCATCCAAACTTATTCTTCTTCTTAGGTATTATTCTTTGGTGGCTTTACATTTTGAGTGGTAGACACTACACCAAAAGACTTTTAGTGGCGTTTTTAGTGGCGTTTAAAGAAAAACACCGTAATTTTATACATTAGCGGCGTTTGAATGAAAACGCCGCCAAAAATGAGCAATAATGCGCTTATTTACCAAACGCCGCTAAAAGTCTGATCATTAGCGGCGCTTTCCCAAAACGCCAAGAAAGTCTGACCTTTAAGCGCTTTCCCAAAACGCCATTAAAGTCTGATCATTAGCGCGCTTTCCCAAAACGTCGCTAAAGTTTGTAATTAGCGCTTTCCCAAAATGCCGCTAAAAGTCAGTCATTAGCGGCGCTTTCCCAAAACGTCGCTAAAAGTCTGATCATTAATGGCGCTTTACCAAAACGCCATGAAAGTCTGACCTTTAGCGGCGCTTTACCAAAACGCCAAAATTCAGTTTTAGCGCGCTTTCCCAAAACGCCGCTAAAAGTCAGTCATTAGCGCGCTTTCCCAAAACGCCGCTAAAATCTGATCATTAAGCGGCGCTTTACCAAAACGCTAAAAAATCTGACCTTTAAGCGGCGCTTTCCCAAAACGCCGCTAAAAGTTGATCATTAGCGGCGCTTTACCAAAACGCCGCTAAAGTCTGTTTTAGCGCGCTTTCCCAAAACGCCGCTAAAATCTGACTTTTAGCTTTCCCAAAACGCCGTTAAAAGTCATTCATTAGCGTGACTTTTTCAAAAACGTCGCTAAAAGTAATTTTAAAGTTTTTTGGATATATATGACTTATTGTTTTAAATTTATATATTAACTAATTTTTATATAATTGTAAAAGAGATAACATTAATTTTAATACATTAAAATTATGATTCTAGTTTTAAATTATTTAAGAGAAAAATATTTGTTAAAAATGAAAAATATTAAATAATTTCTTATATAATCGTAAAAGAGATAGTATTAATTTTAAAATATTGAATATTAATTTCATGATTATTTAGGGGTTATGGTTTAACATATATAGTTTAAGGTGTAAGGTTTAGGAGTTCTTGTTTTAATGTTTAGGGATTATAGTTTATGATTTGCGGTTTAAGGATGTCCTAGGGTTTAGAGTTTATGGTTTATGGTTTAGGGTTTAGGGTTTAGGGTTTATGGTTTAGGGTTTAGGGTTTATGGTTTAGGGTTTAAGATTTAGGGTTTAGGGTTTAAGGTTTAGGATTTTAAGGATTTAGGGTTTATTAGGGTAAGTTTAGTGTTTAATTTTTTGCCTTAGTGTTAAAGGTTTAGCATTTAGTGTTTAGTGCTTAGGTCATAAGGTTTAGGGGTTAATGTTTATAGTTTAGTATTTTAGTTGTTTAGAGTTTATAAAGGTTTATAGTTTAGGGTTTAGATTTTAGGGTTACGTGTTTAAGGTTTTATAGGTTTTAGGGTTTAGGGCCGACTTAGGGTTTGGATGTAAACAAACTAGTGTTGATAAAGGTTTAGGGGTTAATGTTTATAGTTTAGGATTTTAGTTGTTTAGAGTTTATAAAGGTTTATAGTTTAGGGTTTAGATTTTCAAAACTCATGCAATACTCTTTCATCCTCTTGATCTATTATTATTTATTTAATTTTTATATTGATTAATTAATATAAAATTTATTTGTAATTTACTTTTTAAAATATTAAAAATTATATATTAAATCGATCTATTATTATTTGTAATGTAGAAAATTTAGAACCAATAACATTTAAAATAAATGTTAAAATGAAAAAATAAAATACTATTATTTACAATATATTTTAATTTTTTTGAGTATATGAGTAATTGTATTTTAATTTATATATTAAATAACTTTAAATTTTAAAATTTCAAAATTTATCTAATTTGGTGCTAATGTGGTCAATTATCATTTTGTTCTTTTTACCGCTTTCATTATTTTTGGTCAAAAATAATAACTAAAGCATCGCAATATTTGTATCCCATGGCTTAAATAGAATTAAAAAAACCCTTCAACTATACTCCGTTTAAAATTGCTCCAAAAATTTCCAGTTTTTTCTTCCTAAACCTAAGCGAGTATTTTCTATTGCTTTCTTTCTCCGTCATCGCTTCATCCTCGGCGTTCATCGTCACGCTCTCTTCTATTGACGAGATACTAAAGCTAAACTCTCAATTTACCCTTCTTTTTATTCTTTATTGGCGAAACCCTCCAAAAAAGAAAAGAAAAGAAAGTTAGGTTTTTTATTTTGTGGAAGGATAAAATGGCGGTCATGCAAGGCGACGATGGTTAGTTCATTGGAGGGTTCTTGGCGATGCTTAACGAGCCACCCTCGGTTAAAATATCATGCTCTTTCTAATTTGATTAGCTTCGTTGACCAATTCGCCCGAGATCTCCACCATTGTTCCTATCATGTAAGTCTTGAGTTTTTCTCATGGTATTTTCTTTGTTTAGCTACGGTTTAGGCTTTGGTTGTTTTGATCTGATTGTTAGGTGGGAAAATTGAATGAAAAGAAGTGAAGATAGTTCTTTTTGATGTTTTGATTTAGTTACTCTAGAAAAGACCGAAATTTAGTTTGAATTTAGTAAGTTAAGTGGGTAAAATTCAATTTTGATTGAGCTTGGGTTGGTTTACTTGTTCGCTTCGATTTGGCATGTTTAATTTTTTGGTTTAGTGAAAAGGTGAAATTTGGATTCAACTAAATTGTGGCCTTTTGGGCATTTAGTAATCCATTGCTTTAGTCAAGCTATATGTTCTGCACAAGTAAGTTCAAATTAGGAAGAATTGAATGCAACTATTTTGCAATGTGGGTAATAGTTTGATCACTTAGGACATTGAACTTTTGAGTGAATACAAACAATGGGGACAATGATATTTGAAAATTTCCATTGGATTATGAGTCATTTGTTCACTTTATTTGGAAAATTCCATTCATAGTTTTGTAGAAGTTATGTAGCTTTGATTCGCAATGGGAGTGTTTATGGTTCAAAATAGTGCACTTCATGAGTTTTGGATGTGAATATCGATCATATTCCGTACTTTTTCGTGAGAAAGCTTGTATGAAGATAGTTCAGAGGCTAAAAGACCAGATAGCTCAAATGCAAGCTAGCACGGTTGAGCAAATTTCTCAACTTAGAGCCGAGGCAAGAATGAGGAGGCCGAGGCAAAGAAGAGGAGGCAGAGCAAATTTCTACTTAAAGCGGCAGCAAGAAGGGAGGCGAGAGCAGGAAGTATGAAGAACTTCAGCTACAGCTTCAGGCTATGATGAAGATGTTGCAACAGTCGCAGACGCCGCCATCTTAGACATTTATGTTCTTATTGTAAGATGATTTTAACATTGTTACATTTAACATTTTTGTAAGGATATTTTGTACGATATCATATATTTTTATTTATTTTAAAATAACATTTAGAATTAATGTAGTTGGTGCAATTTTTTATGCTACATTTGTTATTTGGGTTGAAATTATATATTATATTTGTTGTCATTGGTTGGTTTTAGTGCAGGAGGCGTATGATATTGGATAAATTGAATATTTTAAATATGTACAAGTTAGCGGCGTTTGTGGGCAAAAAAGCGCGCTAAAAGTCAAACTCATAGGCGTTTGTGAAATAAGCGCGGTAAAAATCATCGTTTTAGCGGCGTTTTAGAAAAAAGCGCCGCTAAAATCATGTTTTAGCGGCGTTTTAGAAAAAGCTTAAAAAGTCATGTTTTAGCGGCGTTTGTGTGGAGAGCGCCATAAAAGTCATATTTTTAGCGTTTTTTTTAAACGCCGCTAAAAGTCATGGTTTCTAGCGGCGTTTTCTCAGAAAACGCCGCTAAATTTCATGATGCCACATTTAGCGGCGTTTTTGTATGCGTTTTCAGCAGCAAGAAGATTTATTAGTGGCGCTTAAAAACGCCGCTAAAAGTCTGCTTTGTTGTAGTGAGAGTACCATAAATTAAGAATGTATTAAGGAAAATATGACATGTGTTATCTGATTTTTTAAAAATATTTTTTTAAAAATATGTATTAGTATGATTTTAAAAAGAATTATATTAATTAGTATGATTATGAAAAATGGTATTTAAATTAAGTTTACTTAAACATTATCTTTCATTTAATTCCATGACTAGTAAGCTTGAAATTATTTATCAATTATAATTTTATAAATTAAATTCCATTTTTAACATCTATAAAAACAATATGTAATTCATAGAAGAAAAACGGTTGCTTCATTGTCATTCCCGAGTTTAGAAATTGGCATGTGCATGCAATTTGAATGTAATCTATAAGAGTTAAGGGTTCCATTTGGTTTGCTAACTTGTCCTCTTTGTTGAGTCCAAAGTTCATCTTTTTGGATTTTAGGCTTATGTTCAAACCTTTCTAGCATTTCATTGTTATACTACTTGATAAGTTGGATCCGCGTTTCTTTCTGCAGGAGCTCAACAACTTAAAGCCTCATTATATTCAATTTGCAAAATACAAATGAAAGTCGTTGTTGCCCAAGTGAATCAAGCGAGATGTGAGGTCGCACCTTTTCACGTTAAATTTTGTTGCTTATATATATGTACATATGCAAATCATAAACACGGATATTCTTGTTTTCTACTTCTAATTTTCTTGCTTTGTTTCCTAAAGCTATCGATATGGATAATTCTTTGTTCTCTGAACGTTTTTTATATATTAAAGGAAAAAATATAGATTGATGTGACATAAAATGTGGCATTTCGGTACCAAACAAATTAGAGATACAATAGTAATGCAAAATTTTAATTTTTTTAATTTGTTGATATGAAGAAAAATATATTTTTTTATTTTTCATGACAAAATTAGCAGGCGTTTAAAAAAAACGCCGCTAAAAAGTCGTTACCTTTAGCGGCGTTTACAAAAAAGCGCTAAAGCTATGACCTTTAGCGGCGTTTGTAAAAAAAAGCGCCGCTAAAAGCCATACTTTTAGCGGCGTTTAAAGTTACGCTAAAAGTCATGACCTTTAGCGGCATTTGTAAAAAAAGCGCATATAAGTCATGACCTTTAGCGGCGTTTTTAAAAAAGCCGCTAAAAGTCATGCTTTTAGCGGCGTTTAAAAAAAGCGCCACTAAAAGTCATGATCTTTAGCGGCGTTTTTTCATAATAAACCGCTAAATTTTATACGCCTCTTTTATGGCGTTTTTTATAGGCTTCTAAAAGCGCCAAAATACTATTAGTGGCGCTTAAAACGCCGCTAAAGGCCTAAAAACGCCGCTAAAAGTCCAAATTGTCAGTAGTGATAGGAGAGGCCCTATTTTCACATCTTTCCGACTTTTTGAGCAAAGTTGTAGATCGGGATAACAAGGATATCGACTAAGAATATTGGATTTCGCGATATCAGGTGTGTAACACTTTCCCACCATCTAGATCTGTTTGATTAATATATGATTATAAGTCTTATATGTTTTGATAAATGCTGAAATTCGGGCATAATAGAGGAAACCCAAAGAGGGTAAAAACAAATCATAGGTTAGTGAATGTTCTGATTAAACGATATAAGTATATTGATTTTATATGATTGCATGGGTTGGGTTTGATGAAAGGAGGAAGTTATATGTTGTAGCGGTTTTTACCGTGATCTGTTGTAGCGGTTTTTATCGTGATCTGTTGTAGCGGCTTTTTCCGTGATCTGTTGTAGTGGCTACTACCATGATCGATGATGAGCAGGACGACCGCCATCAAGGCATGTAGCGGTGTGGGTTGATTGTAGAAATCCCCAATGGTGTGAATGGTTTGATGCGGGCGTGTAGCGGATGGAAACCTAGGATTTGGGTTGGGCTTGCATATTATTTTTATTATGCATATTAATTCTGATTATTTTAGTTGTATGGGGCTAAGGCCCAAATCTAATGGTGCATGAGGGTTGCACATTGAGTCTCGCGACTCAACCAATTAATTAACATTTCAGGTAGCATTTAGTGCATCGGACTGGGCTGGAGAGGAGCGCAAGGTGGCCATGCAAAAGAACATTTGGATCCAGCAAAAAGACTCTAGTTATTATTTTATATTCTTATTTAATGGATTTTAAATCTCGTTGTAATAAGGCCATGGGCCACCAATTTATATTTTGTTTTATTACGGGCTTTTATTACTTTTAGTTATTTAAATTTTTATTTTAATTGAACTAATACATTTATTTAAATTTGGGTTTTAATTCATAAATGCATATTTTATTTAAAATTATAAATTATAAATTTTTCTCGAATAAAATGTTAAACTTTACCAAAATATTTTTCTGAAAATGCGACATGTTTTACAAAATTTCCTTAGCGACATACCAGATCCGGTTGTAGTGTTTGGGCCGAGTTTGGGGTGTTACATACAGTGTTCACATTGATAGCTCATGGATTTACAAATCTAGAATTATTGGCATTGAGTTGGTAGGTTTTAAACTGAAAATCCAAATTGTATTAAAGTATGAAAATCTGAAGTGATCACTTAACTTAATGATTTGGTGTCAACTGATATTCGTTTGTGTTATAAAGATCTAATACACTTTATTGAAGATACAGCAGCATCCAGAAGTCTGGTTGTTTCCATGAAATACAAAAATATTAACATGGGATGAATTCTTAGTGGTTTAGAAGCATGCTGATGGACAGATCTCTGTTACATTTTCACTTTATGCGTATTTGTAGGTTGAGCTTTGTGGTTGATCCTAGCTAGGAAATTTAGTTTTCTTGAGTTTTAGAGGCCAGTCCTGGAAAGACTTTTTCGTCTGATTTATTCTCATGTCTAATTTTAAAGGTTAATTTTGATTTGCAACCAATTTACCCTGCATGCTGTAAAAACCGTTGCCATATTCAGCATTCTACTTTTGATTCAGGTTTCATCCTGCTTGTATAGAAATGACATCAGAGGATGCTAAAAGACTTGACCACTTCTTTTGTGAAACTTGTTCTTCTGAAGGTAAGAAAAAGTTGCGGAATTCTCATGTTGCTTCCAGACCCTCGGATACAAAGGTCTTCCCGATTCCTCGCCCTTTCATTCATTTTCGGTATTCTTTATTAGTTATTCACCACACAGTCTGTATCTGTAAGTACTTATCTGGCTGCCTACTTGTATGATTTAAGTTCCTATTTAAAATGTGCTAATGGTATCACCGAATTCTTCAGCTGGTATGTATTATCAACTACAAACATCACCATTGATTCATTATGTTTCAGGTGGATACAAAACGACGCCGGAGGTGACAAAAAGTACATAAAAGGTAGCATTTTAGTCAAGATACCCAACTCGACTTGTTTTCTCACTGTTAACCATGGAGTAGGCTTGAAGCAAACACGGAGACTAATATACATACCATACAAATCTATAAGCCTTGTAAGATCATAATCCTTGAGTTGACAGTAACTGGTTTGAAAACTTGACTCCTGCTTATATTGTTTGAAGGGCCAGTCAGTGGAAGTTAACAATGTTGTGTATGTATGTATGTATGCATGTATTTTGGAGACGTAGGGTTTCCTTTCTTTCTTCTAGTTTATGTATTAGGGTTGTGGATGACCAAAACATGTTCTTTAACAAGTTGGTCTTTTTTTTGTTTTTGGTCTTATGATTCAGTTTATATTTATATGTTTATCATTTTTTTTTTTTGTACTTTAAAGAGTTTTCAGTAACTGATTCTTACTGCTGTTAACTTGCATGAGAAGTTAATGCCTCAATGATTTATTTGTTGAGACTATGTTTTGATTATTACTTTTTGCTTCTGAAAAAGTTGCCATGAAACAAACTATGTCAAATAGATATAAAATAATGCACATTCAAACATATTTGTCTGGTAGGCCCACTAGCTGAAGTGAGTTGATCCATACTTGAGACTAAGGTGAGCATATGTGTTTTTGAACTTGTATTGTATAAAAAAGGAACATATTTTTCTCATATAACAGAAAAATGCTCCATAGTTTGTAGTCACAAATTTGGTTTCTTATCATGCAAAAATATTAGTATGTGTTTTTGTATGGAAATGCAATTTTAGCTTCATTTCTTTGAACTAAAGGAAAACAGTAATGACAAAATGAAGCCTCTGCTTGCAAATACCTTTTCGAACATATAAAATCTAGGTTTAGTGTACTTTATAATAATTAGGTGAATGTCCATCTGCTCATACTATAGGACCCACCTACGACTCATTGTTAACCAGTTAATATGAGAAAACTTGCTAAACAAAAATTGTTTCTTGATTGCAGGACCAAATTTTAATTATGAATATTAGATTACAAGCTTGCAATACGTCAGACACTTTTGATACCATTTCCATATTGCAAGAGAGTGATCATCTTGGACTTATGTTGCTGATTCAGGTAACCATGCCAACTCCGAAGGAATAGGTCCCAAATTAATTAGTTTCTGTTTCAAGCTTTGGTGGGATGCTTATATTTGCAATGATGCTTGGGCTTGTTTCTGATGCAATTTCTGATGCAAAACCACACTCTAATTCTTGGGTGGAGTGATAAATTGGTAAACTTGATTTGATCTGAACTGAATTGAACCGAGCCTAACTTTTCAGGAATTCAACACATTCAATTAGATGAACAATAGGCTGTTGATTGCACTTGGGAACTGATTGATTCATCTCTTATCTTCAATGTGCCAAAAAAATGCACCATCATCATATTGGCGGTTGCTTGCTGGGACCAGTAGCTGTAACGTGTACATTTATATAGGAAACATTTAACACCAGTAAAGAGGCAAAGAGAGACTGGAAGCAGCACATAGGTAATAGTTTTTTTGCAGTGGAAATTAAGTACTTTTTTAGTTTTATTTTCTCACACTTTATGGGGCTGAGGTAATTCATACACAAGATGCCCTTGTATATGTATATAACCTTAGATATGATTACTTTAGTAATTTAGGTTTTTATACCATCAATTTGAAGCTAAAATATTGTGTATTTTTTCCAATTGTATATATAATATCTGTATTTAAAATGTCACATGTATTTTTTTCAATGTATATAATATATTTTTCTTGATTAAAGAAAGATTAGTCTAATGTATAGTAAAAATAAATTAATTTAAAAATAATTAAAAGAATAAAATGATATTTTAAAAGTAATTAAAAAGGTAAAAATAATAGACAATGAAACAACAATAATTAAATAAACTAAATAAAGCATAAATTAAGATAATTAAGTGAGATATCTTTTGTTTGTTAGATATAATAGTGATCACTATTATTTGATATTGTTTTGCATCCCTCCTCATGTTATTTCAAAGACAATGTTTGAGATAGATTTTGAACTATTAATGGGCTAAACTTAGCCATTAGGCTTTAGAATAAATTAGCATTTTAGGGTTTGGCAAATTGGTTGGTTAGGTTTAATTGTATAAATAACTTTTATAACAACATTTCAATCGGTCTTCAATAGAATTTTTATTGATGGTATCCCCAAGTTTCATGATGTTTTCAAACATTGGTGGCTATTGTTAATACCAAGTTTCCGAAGTTGGGGATTTATTGTTGAGAAGGATTGTTTTACAATTTGAAAAGAGCATATAAACGAAATGACAAGGTTAGGAATTGCCTTTTTTCACTCATTCTATTGCTTTATTTATGATTTGCTAAAGGTTACCCTCTTTTTGTTTGGTTGGATGCATTCTTGACTATTTCTTTTGTCGGTCACAACCTTAATTATTAGCTCTTTATTAAATTTATAGCTCATCTTGTAAACCGACAAGTCACTCATGAGATTATTGCTTTGGAACTTCTCACTATTTTGTTTGGTGAACCCTCACGATGATAGTGTTGAGGTGGTTGTTGGTTTTGTTACCTAGTGTGGTTCATTACTTTAGGATCTTTCACCCAAAGGTCTCCATGTGAGTGTATCTGTTTGAGTCATGATGTATTGTTCAACCAAGAGTTTTACTTTTCCGCATTATGATTGATACTAGTTTAGATCCCATAATTTTATGATGATGCAAGCATGCTAAGAGGTTGAAGTATATAAGCAGTCCACGTTCTATAGTCGGGGCTATAGTCAAAAGTGTAATTTATTCTTAGTTCCATAAAACTCAATTCTTAATCATTGTACATTTTATTAATAAAACCTAAATACTAATGTAGACAGAGCATACGTTCTTAATAGAAGAATCTTTTTCTTTGTTTTTAGTTCGTGATCCATCTATAGATTTGTATTGTCATATTAAAGAGTCTAGGTCGAGAGTTCGACGGTTTTCCATTAACACTATTATCAATTTTACGAGCAAAGATTAAATTACTCGGTTCGATAGTATATGAATAAATTGCATATTTGCTATGGTACAACGATTGCCTAGATACTTTAGCATCTTTGGGCGCATTTTCTTGCATTTGGTAATCTTGCATGTAATGCTTGGCAATTCATTGTCCCCGGACGATGCCTCTTTATCTTGCTTCACTTCTAAAACTTTCGAGATGAATTTCATTTAGTTGATAACCTGAAGTGTGGTTTTAATTCGGTCAATTATATGATATCGGTTTAGAGAAAGTCAATGTTTTTATTTGAAAAATATTATATCCACAATGGTTGAAACTATATTTGTGTCTCTCATTCTTTATGTTTATGAAGTTTTTACTTGAAAGCTTTTGAAAGTGAATAATAGAAAATTTGTTTAGTGTTCATATCATTTTTTAGTGATATGAAGTAGATAAAGAAAGTTTTGATTGTTTCTTTTCCTCTGCTTTCTCTCTCTTCCCTTTGGTGATTCGGTCTAGTGATATCTTACTATCTTTTATGTCTCTTATTTGTGTCCCTTTTCAGTTAGTGTTGGCTATTGTTTACAGGAGTATTTGAGCGCTTTCGAGGTATTCTTCATTAGGGAGATAGATAAACATGTTCGGTTTCGATAGAGGCTTATTTTCTATAAGGAAAGCCAAGTTTCAAGTGTCTTTTTTCCTAACTAACTTTTTCAAAGTCCTGTGAAGCTTGAAGGTCGATACCATTGTATCTAACGAAAGGAACAACTTATAATTCATTTTCCATTTATACATTTGCGAGGATACCACATTGTTCGTCGAACTAGACCTTGTTGAGGAAGATGACCAATTAACTCATGAGATATCTCTCCAAGATGAGATCGACCCAAAATAACCATTGGTATGTTTCAAGATGCCTTGACTACATTTTTGTTAGTTATATTTTATTGATGAACTCTACATGTTTGGTTAATTCCTTCCGGCATGCATCATGAATGCATTTATTTGTCCTCCTTGTAGACATTTTTAAACCAGATCCTCAATCCTTGGAGAATGAAAAGTGATATGAAGAGTTGAAGAAATCCATCCTTGGTGAGGGTTCGAGGATGAAAAGGGTTCGAATCTGAGTTCAAGTGATGAGGAGGAGGATGAATGTGATGAGAAAGATGAAGAGCAGATGAAAATAAAGGATGAGACAGAGACAAATCTTGTAAATCTTCGTAGGACAATTTGCATATCAATTTAAGCATTTGCCATTACCAAGCTCCTGCATATCAATTTGCAAAATTGGGTGTGTTGAATTGAGACTGTAGCATTAGAAAACAAATTCATCCTGCATATATTTTACTTCTATTTTTAAAATTCTTGTTGAATATTGTTTGCTATCGATTTCTTTTTTTTTTTGTTTAAATGTTATGGGCTGAAAAATGTTTAATTTTTATTTTTTTCCCTTAAATTTTTATAATATTTTAATATTTATAATATTTTAATTTTATTCTTTTTTATAATATTTTTATTTTATTTTATTTTCATAACTTTTAGCGGCTTTTTTGTGAAAAGCGTCGCTAAAAGTCATGTTCTTTAGCGGCATTTTTAGGAAAAGCGCCGCTAAAGGTCATGTTCTTTAGCGGCGTTTTTAGAAAAAGCGCCGCTAAAGGTCGTATTTTTAGCAGTGTTTCTAGAAAAAGCGCCGCTAAAGGTCATGTTCTTTAGCGGCTTTTGTGGGAAAAGTGCCGCTAAAGGTCATGACCTTTAGCGACGTTTGTGGTAAAAGCGCCGCTAAAAGTCATGACCTTTAGCGGCGTTTGTGGGAAAAGCGCCGCTAAAAGTCATGATCTTTAGCGGCGTTTTTTCTCATAAACGCCGCTAAAGTTTGCGGTGTTTGTTTTAGCGGCGTTTTTTACGGCGCTTTTGAAAGCGCCGCAAATACTATTAGTGGCGCTTATAAACGCCGCTAAAAGCCTAAAAAAATGCCTAAAAGTCTGTTTTGGTGTAGTGGCCTATTGTTGAGATCTCCTCTAGTGACAAAGAAATTTTTTATGATGAATTCAACAACCAAGTAGGTATTGTCAATAAGAAAAGTTCACATGCGACTATGCTTATGGACGAGTTTGCTACTTTGAATCCTACCACAAGTTTGTACCTAACATATGCTACATTTTGAATCTAATTTCTACCTTATTAATGACACACACGATTCAAGGATGAATCTTTTTAAGGAAAGGAGAATGGTATAAGTACGGGGACCCTAATTTTAGCCCAAGAACATGTTGGTTTAACCTTTTACAAGGCCCATTTGATAAGTCCAATAGATTACAAAAATTGAAGCCCAAATTTGGATGCGATACATGCATGGATGGGGTAAATTTTAACTTAAATTCATAGAAGTTGTTTTTCAATCTCAAAAGACCAGTCGACTTGAATTGAGGCATTTCTAGGTTGAGATTTTTGGTAACGATTGAAGTTTTATCTATTAGCTTTGAAACGCACTTTAAATTGCTTGATTTTGATTGTGAGTTTGGGAGTTCAAGTTATGACTGTTTTAGTGAAGATTGGGCGATTAGAATTTCTTGACGAGATTATTACGGGAAATTATGAGTTTCGAGCTTTATTTTGAGTTTAAATCATATTGAGTTTGATTTTAAGGTTTAATTTTGATTATATATTAGCCCAATATTATATTTATTAAAATATAATTAATTTTTTATTTCGAATTTTAGGATATTTTTAAGTATTTTAAGTTATTTAGAAGTTTTATATTTCTTAGTCAATAAAAAAGTTTAGTTCCACCAAAACTATTTGATTCAATACAATTTTTTAAGTTGGTTTCTTCAAGGGTTCGACCTTAAAGGGTAGATTAGAGTCATTGATGGTGTTTGTTGGAGTTCTTCTTGAAAGGGTTTCATAAGACATATCTTTATATATTTTCTTTTCTTGTTAATCTCAGTTTTTCTAGTTCTAATGTATTCTTGTTCGTTTTTTCAAATTAAGAAACAGTCAAGAACTTGGATTGATTGTATTGCCCTCAAAATTGCATATTTTGATGAGATCTTTCTTTATTCTCAAAATTGATTACTTTTCTTATGCTTGCGCTTTATTTTCTCATGTTCTTGCACGGTTTCTAATATGTTTAGTTCTTCTTTTCCAAATTCTGGTTTGGTCTTCGCGTGCTCAATAACTTAATTCGATAATGTTACGCTGCCCTTATCACAGACAATTAACCCTTGTCAATTAAACAACCTTAAGAACAACTCTTACAATTTAATTCCTTGATAACCTTGCAAAATGAGAAGAACTTGACTTTAATTAATGATCTCAACAACACGGATCATTTAAATTAAATCGCTTAATCCCATAGTATCACCCAACTACACACTCAATCAGACCATACAAATTTATTTTTCGGTAAAATATCAATAATGTATTGTTTAAACATCGAACAAAAATCCTTCTTAAAGCAATGCCAAAAACAATAATAAGGGACGATCCTATCTTGATTGTAATATAAAAAAAAGAGCCTGACTTTAATTAATGATTTCAACAACACGGATAATTTAAATTAAATCACTTAATCTCATGGTATCACCCAACTACACACCCAATCAAACCATACAAATTTATTTTTCGGTAAAATATCAATAGTGTATTATTTAAAACATCGAACAAAAATCTTTCTTAAAGCAATGCAAAAAATTATGATAAGAGACGATCCTATCTTAATTGTAATATGAAAGAAAAGAGCAAATATCGAGATAATAAAAGTTTAAAATGTGGTTCCGTTCTCACAATTTAACACCAAAATAATGAAAGAAAATTTTATTCTAAAGAAAAAAGTAAAAAAGAAACTAAAACAACGATAATGGGTGCATAGAGTAATGTGCGTATATCTGTGATCTAAAAGATAAAAAGGTGTGCGGTCATCGCCCAAAACAAATAAAAAGATATAACCCTGAAAATAAGGGTAAAGTATCAGAAAATATTATTTTTTTATAAAATTTACGGAATATAATTAATTTTTTAATTATTTATTAGAAATGGTTATTTTTTTCGAAAATACGTTTACATCAGCGCGTTTTTAGGGAATGCAGAAGGAAAACGCGTCCTCAAGGGAGCATTTTCTGCCACATCAATACAAATCGCGTCCTTGAGGGCGCGCTTTACTGATGTGGCAAAAACGTTTCTTCAAAGACGCGTTTTAACCCATATTTTTTTTCAAAAAATAATTATTCTCAAATTAAATTTTCAAAAAATATCATTTTTAAATATTATAAAAATAGACCAAATTTTTTAAAAATTTACAAGAATAAACCTTTATAAAGGCTCAAAGTGACAATACTATTTTTTTAAGGTGTCATCAATTAATATGAAAATATAACTTACAAAGGAAATCTTTATATAGACCCAAAGTCTCATTTCCCTTGTTTTCTTGAGCAATGTGGGATATGAGATATGTGTATATATAGACTCATGAACAGTTTTGCAGCTTATTCTTAAACAATGTAGGATTCTTTCCTCTTTTAACTAACAACATGAGATGAAAGGCTATACTATATTTGATTTTTTTTACTTAGAGTTTAATTTTTTTACAAAAGTTAACATTTGTTACATTATAAATAAAACTTTTAAACTTTATAAGTAAAAAATATAAAATATAAAATGAGTATGGTAAAATATTAAAATAAATATTTAAAAATTACTAATAGTTGAGTGATCATTTTGTAAGTTTTTATAATTCGATAGCTAAAAATATAGTTAAGTGACTACTAATGTAATTTAATCTAGATATAAAATATGAAAATAATTATTATATTTTATGTATATTATATATTTCTATAAAAAAGCATATTTAACATAATTATATATATGTTTAAATAAATTATCTATCTAGTCAAAATATATCTTAAATAAATTTATCGGCATTCATTAGGTGATGAAAATTAAATTAAATTAGAATTAAAAAATTAATTAGTATAGTAAAATATTAAAAATAAATAAATATTTAAAAGATATATCAAATTTTAAAATTACAAAAAATACTATTTGAGTACCAAATACTCACCATCTATTTATTAATCAAACATTTATAATATAAAATAAAATAAATAATAAAAAATTAAAAGTATAAGTTCTAAATTTAAATAATGGAAAATTATTTAAAAATTAGAATTGCATTGATATTAACTTCAAACATTTAAAATTAAATAGAAGATTATTGCATGTATAAGTTTCATATATGTGCAATTTGTTCTCTTTTTTTTTAATAGTTCTTTTGTATATGTTAACAATTCTAAAAATGCAACAAGAATAAAGATCTCAAAAGATAATTTTATAATATGAGAAAATGTTAACAAAATATAAAAAAAATAGAAATTGTTTTGTAAAAAAAAATCAAATACAGTGTAGCCTTTCATCTCATGTTGTTAGTTAAAAGAGGAAGGAATCCCACATTGTTTAGGAACAATCAGCAAAAATATTCATGATACTATATATACACATATCTTTTATCCCACATTGCTCAAGAAAACAAGGGAAATGAGATTCTGGGTCTGTATAAAGATTTCCTTTGTAAGTTATATTTTCATATTAATTGATGACACTTTAAAAAAATGATGTTGTCATTTTGAGCCTTTATAAAAGTTTATTCTCGTAAATTTTTAAAAAATTTGGTCTATTTTTATAATATTTAAAAAATAATATTTTTTAAAAATTTAATTCAAGAATAGTTTTTTTTGGAAAAAAAGACGGGTTAAAACGCGTCTTCGAGGGAGCGTTTTTGCCACATCAGCAAAGCGCGCCCTCAAGGATGCGATTTTGGCTGATGTGACACAAAGCGCTCTCTCGTGGACGCGTTTTCCTGCTGCATCCCCTGAAAACGCGCTGACGTAGACACTTTTTCGAAGGAAATGACTTTTTCTGTAAATAATTAAAAAACATGTCATTTTTCGTAAATTTTGTATAAAAATAATATTTTCTGATAAAATACCCTGAAAATCAAGGAAAGTTTAAAAATATAGAAAGTCTAACAAAAAGCATGTACTTTCTCTTCAACATATTTCTATTCTTAATTGATTTTTTTTTCAAATAACATCATAAACATAACCATTAAATAAAGCAATCTTAAAATCTTTAAAGTTTTAGACTGCAACTTTTTACTTCAACTTTTATTCTAATACTTTGGAGAGGGAACACTAACTTTCATTTTAATAACTTTAAACCTTTTAACGAGAATTTTTAAAATTTTAGAGGTTTTATGAAAATTTAGTCAAAAAATAATTAATCTAATACGAAATCGTATTAGTCATAGATAAAAAGCAAGTCAATATATATATATATATATATATAAATTAAGATGTATTTGATAAACTCCTAGTTGAAAAATTAAATATTAAATTTTATTGTTATATTTTATAAATACTAAATTTATGATAAATTAGTAGATTTAAGCACGGAATATAATAATTGATTTTAATTTTTTAAAATTTTAATCTTCTTAATATAATATTTTGTATTATTTTGAAGTTAATTTGGATAAAAGATAAATATGTTAATTTGGATATTTTTAAATAATTTTATTTCAATTTTTAATAAAATAAATTTTTATAGTTTTTTAATATTTATTTAAATAATTTATTTCGATTAATAATGAACCGGCCATCGATTACCCCTAATTGGATTTGAATATTGTATATGTATTTTATATGATTAGATAAGAATTTGAGATTGATTGATCTTCCTTGCTGAAACCTCTATCTAAAAACTCAAATCGTAATCAACGAGTAACCAGCTCAAGTCACAAATTGGAATATTGGTTTCAAACAGAATGCAACACTTTTCAAAGCAAAAACACCGAATAACAGCTTGATTTTATTCCTGAATAAACATCCCATGGATGATCACCAAGATTCTAACATGGTCATTTCCATTGTACAAGTCCTTAGCTTGAAAGTAAAGCTAGCCCAAGAACCACACGATGATAAAGGGTATGAGAATTTTCTAATAATGGGAAGAAATCTTAAGATTGAGTGATTTGTTGATCCATGCCTTCCAATTGCCACTTCCTTTCCCAGTAATTGAGTTTGCTGATCTTCCATCATCTTCCATTTTCTTATTGCTTGGCTTCCTGCACAAAATGAAATTCCTTGCCCCTTGTGATCCAATTGTCTCCCATGGATTCAGTGCTGCAATTACAATACAATAACCAAACAACATGAATTTTATTAATTAGAAACCCAGGTTATTTTGACTACAACTTCACCAAAAAAATAGAGGGAAATTTTCATCCGTATGATTGAAGTGAAATTAACATGAGATAGATCAAGAGGGATCTCAATCGACTTACCATCTGATCCAGCACTGGGGCAATAAAGGAAGAAATCACTGATAGCGGATCCGAGAACCGGGCGCCGACCTTCACGAGCATAGGCTTTCAAAGCAGTATCGATAACAGAAGAAACCAGCTCTTCTTCGTTAACAACGAAACGGATCGGCCCAGCACTTCCCAAAACAGTGATGCTAACCAACAGCCTGTTGCCCTTAGGACCCTGGCTCTTCTTTTGCTTGTAAAGCACCATTTTTTTAATCAAAATAAAACAATCAAATGAGCGAATATTTCACCAAAAAACCGAGATTTGAGAAAAAAAAAACAAAAAAGAAAAACAGAAACAATGGGTTTATTTTGTTTTTCTTAGATTTTAAAGAAATCTGGGTTATGGGCGGAGATTGCAAGGGATTTGTGGGTCAAGGTCAAGGCAGCGGTAATACCAGCCAGCTTTATAAGAACCGAATGCGAAAACAGAGACTGCAGAAACAGAGAAAAGGGTGCTCGCCCTCGATTTACAAAGGGAGAGCATGAAATTACTAGAAATCTGAATTGTTTCCACCATTCACAAAAATTCGTCTCGAATCTGAAAAAATAGAGAAGAAAAAGACAAACAAGTTCCGGGTGTTGCAGAATTGGTGAAAAAGGAGGGGAATTTGCGGGAAGAGAGAGGCGATTGAGTCTTTTGAGAGTTTTGAGAGGATATTTATATAAGAAATGAAGGAGGGCGCGTTAATGGCTGTGATTTTTATGACCCCCCAAAAAGTTCTGATTTTGGTACCAATATATTAGAAATCTAGAATTCGATTTTGGGACTAGGGGCTGCTAATTTACGCCCACCAACCCCTTCATACATTGCATGACACGTGGCTCCTCATTAACCTTCTTTTAGTTTTAGTTTATTTCTATTTTTGGTAAACTTCTTTACTACATATAAATTAAAATATCCATATTTTAAATCTATTTTAAAAATTAAATAATTGAAATAATTAAGATACAAGTTAATAATTGGATTTCATGTAATTCTCTTAATTATACATTTGTGTTTTTGAATTTTACAAAATCCTTTTAATTATACATTTGTATTATATTTGGATAGCTATTAAATTTAAAATGAATTTAAAATATATCCAACTACATACATTTGTATTATATTTGGATAGCTATGTATTATATTTGGATAGCTAAATTATTGTTTTTATTTTAAAAATAATGAGTAATATATTTATAAAATATGTAGTTGAACATATTTTAAATTAATTTTAAATTTAATAATAATTGAGTGATGCAATAATAATTAAAAAACATGATAAGTAGTTTAATATTTTTTAAAAATATAAAATATGTAATTAAACTTGAGAAATAAAAAAGATGAGAAAACAATGAGGGGTTATGTTGTAATATTCTCAATCTTTTTTGTTGGGTGATTTTGACCATTTGTTTGCCGACACTACACCCCAAAAAAAATTTTTAATCAGATAAAGGGAGCCAGCCATTAGTGCGCCAGTATCCCAAATTTTTTTTTAAAAAAAAATACATGGGTGTCGACCATCTAGTGTCTGAAACCCCAAAAATTATTTTTTTTAATAGAAAAAATAGTGATGCCAACTATCTATTTCCCATAACCTAATTTTACTGTTCATTTCAAGTCATTTGAGTGAATGTTTTTGAATCAGGGTCATTTTTATAAATATTATTTTTTTAGGTCAAATAGCCTGCTTTTGTTTGAAAATTTTAACTTGTTAGTATATTTCAAACACATTAAGGATAGATTTGGATGGGCGGTGGGTTGTAGTACAGTGCGTTTAGTTTACTTTTTGTCTCATGCCATAATATTGTTATAATATTTAAATTTAACCGCCACTATTATTTTTACACCAACCGCAGATAAACGTACCTAAAAAGAGGGGGTAATCACTACCAAGGGTGAAATTAAAAGAACTGGAAAGGGTCTTGGTCCCCTTTAAAATAGAATTTTTTAACATCTTTATAATTTATAAAATTTAAATTAATAATGGTAAATTTGTACTTTTCCCCCAAATGATAAAATTTTAATTTAATCATTTAAAATTATAAAAATATAGGCTATTAAAATAATAAAATTATATTTTTACTATCATAAAAATATATAACTTAAATTTACTCCTTCAAAAAATTTTTGACTTTGCCTCGATTATTACACTTTCTTATAGTTGTTATATCACATGAAAATACACCCTAAATTCTTAATTTATATTATTGTTTAAACCCCAATTAAATTTACATTACAAGTTAATCAAGTTCCAACTCAATTAAAAAATTACTAAAAGATATTTTCATATTTAAAATAAGTTATATTATTTAAGGATATATTTTTAAAATTTTAAAAATAAAAATATGGATATAGTAAGAGTTGAACTCACTCTAATTCAATTCATCACAAATTCAATATATAACTGAATTAAATATAAATGTAAAATATTTAATTTTAATTGAAGTCAAATATTTTTTATTTATGAAAAGTCAAATACATTAAATTTTATAACAATTTAATACGTAATTAAATTTCCATTATTTTGAACTATAAAATACGCTAAAGATGGAGTCTAAAGAGCGAGAGGGAACAGGAAAAGGGCGGAGCAATAGTCAATCATCAGAAATCGGAATAGCCAGTTCTCAAAAAGGCAACGCAGATGTGGCCATGGAAGTTGTTTCTGCCCCAGATAGGCCAAGGTCATGGAAAGATCGCCTCATGGGTACAGACAGGCCTACGAGTCGACGACAAAACAGAAACACCAACTAAAGAAGAAGACGACGATGACCTAGATCTACTTGATGAAGATATTGTAAGATCTTCAGTAAACGGCATACCAGCAATCAACTTT
This sequence comes from Gossypium rotundifolium, assembly GCA_025506655.1. NCBI lineage: Eukaryota > Viridiplantae > Streptophyta > Magnoliopsida > Malvales > Malvaceae > Gossypium > Gossypium rotundifolium. Next base: position 12,443,886 of record CP106733.1, read on the forward strand.
TCTGATCAGATTAACCAACTGCTCATAAGAGATATGGAAAATACGGTGGTTATAAAACTATTAAGAAGGAACATTAGATACGAAACTCTACAAAACAAGATTCATTCTCTATGGCACCCAAATCAGCCATTCCGACTAATGGATATCGAAAACGATTACTATCTGGCCAAATTCTAGAACCTAGTAGATTTTGAAAGGGTATTAAGCCAGGGCCATGGATAGTATATGGTCAGTACTTAACCGTTCAACCCTGGAGCATTGAATTTAGCCTTTCACAGCCTTACCCGAACATGGTTATGGCCTGGATAAGGTTATCAGGATTTCCTGGGCACATGTACAAAAGGAAGATACTCTGGGAAATAGGGGGAATGATAGGAAGGGTTGCAAAATTGGATTTTAATACCGATAATGGAGTTTGAGGAAGATTTGCAAGAATGGCGGTTTATGTCAATCTTGGAAAGGCCCTTACATTTCAAGTATTTATCAATGGAGTCCTGCAAAGAATTGAGTACGAGCATCTTTCCACAGTTTGTTTTCTTGCGGTCACTATAGACATACATAGGACATCTGTCCAAAATCGACGACTGAACATCAAGAGAGGGGGAAAAGCAGTACTGAGTGTGAAAAAATCCAAGAAACCAGACCTGAGCAAAAGAAGAGCAACCCCACAACTAGCTCCGACGCTTATGGTCCATGGATGATTGTGGAAAAAAGAAATTGACGGTGGTCAAAAGAAAAGACAACTACCAGCGGCGCACTAGAGAGAAGGCAAAAGGAAGCACTCGGTTTCAGCGACTTGAAACCCTAAATGATGAGTTAAGCTCGCATGAGAACAGACCCACTAAAGAAACCCACAAGCCCCAAAAGGAGTTAGGGTTTGCAGCCGAATATACAACTGTACCAATTGGACCTTCATTCACAGGCCAATTTCAGCAAAGACCTGGTAAGGAAACTACAACTATTCCAGGCTTGAGCAACCAAAACCAATTCAAAAATAAAGGGCCCAATGCACCCTCGAAAAAAGATCAGAGTGGACTAAACCCAAAGGAACACAGCCAATCAGGCCCAATACAATATGAATATAGAATAACAAAGGAAAAAGGCACAGCTGTCGGTGCATGGGTAGACACAACAAACATGAATACTATGCAGTCACGACCTTCAGAAGAAAATTCAGGGACAGCCACAATGGAGGTCCAAACGAATGATACGATACAAATCGTAAGAGAAACCCATGGTACACAAACAGCAGTAAATTCAGTCTCACATCCTAGTCATTGCTTCACTACCAACAATTTGCTGGAAATTGAGGTAACCTTGTCTAATGAAACATTAGACCCTACTAAGCACTCAGCAGTAATGTTTAAAGAAGTTGGTACTCTTGGGGGAAAATAGGAGGGGCATTTAACAAATAAAATAGGGCGATGGAAGAATACACCATTAGTGCACACCAGTGGGGGAAAAATGAGCAGTAGTTCGAATGGGCAAAAACTCAAAAAAATTATTCGAGATAAAGGGAGCCCATTCAAAGCCATATCTCCCAAAGTTCCTTTGACAGAGTCAATCACTAATATGGTAGAAATGCTACAAGAACAAGTCAAACAAGGATTGTTCAACGCAGTAAATGAGGAAGGAGCCGAATGCGAAGAAAGCAAGAGTGTCACACGACAGCAAAACTAATTTGGGTATGACCTTTTAAATCATTTATGATGAATTCTAATTTTAATTTATCATTCTTCGTTTGGAGCTGTCAAGGATGCGCAGGTGCTAAATTTCCACGCTTTTTTAGAGAATATAATGGGGATTTTAAACCGGACATTGTCAGTCTTTTAGAACCAAAAGTGAGTGTGTGTGAGCAGGGATTTAAATTACGGTTGCGGTCGCGTTTTCGGTCGCGTTGCGTTTATCGCGATTGCGGACATAACGGACACTATTGCGGTCACTGCGGGTATCGCGGTCGTGAATTTTTTTAAAATTCGCACAACTTATTATAAAACATAATAATTATAGTGTTTTCTAACACTTATGAACTTTTATTAATATGATACGAGGACACAACTTTTATAATTATTAAATATACTTACATTTATTTACTAATTTTTAAAATGTTATATTAACTAATAACAAAGTAAAAAAGGAAATATTAAACATTTATTATATTTAATAAGTTTGAAAGTTTTATAGATAAAATAATTAAAATTCATACCGATAGATGTCTATAATATTTTTGACAACTTTGAAGATGGTGGAGATATAGACATTCTATCTTTTAAAAGGAAAAAGGAATAGATAATTGTATAGATTCTCATTAATTATTTCTATTTACTACCACTTATTATCACTCTTAATCTACTTTAATATATAATTTAACATGCTTGATTTTTAATTATGTTTTCATAAAATATACTCCATTTATTTATCTAAAGATATATTTTAAATGTTTTATATCATCAAAATTAAGTAAGAACATTAACAAAAGTTTTCTTTAAAAAACATACCTTACAAATAATTGTAGTGGTGCGATTTAGTTTTCACCAATTAGTGGAATGACGAGGAAGATCAAATCCTTCACCTTCACTTTGAGGCGTTCTTGACTTGATTCTCTTGGCATTTGTCCAAAATATATCCAAAAAAGTAACATTTTCACTTGGTTTTCATATAATTGATATGAAGGATATATTTGAGGAGGAGGATACATAAGAGGTGGAGGTGGGGATACATTGGTGGTGGAGGATGCATTTGAGGCTGGTATGGCACACCATAATTAGGAAATGGTGGATAATAACCATATGGTTGTGGATAATCATGTGAAGGTTGAAAATATGAAGGTTGTTCTGGTGGATAAAAACCTTGAGTGCTAGTAGATGAATCACTATACCCAAGGTTACTAGAACTTGATCTCCTACCAGATGAAGAGCCTACTGAAGTATGCTTCTTGCCTTTTCCTTTTCCTTTTGATGGAGCTTTAGGTTCACTTCTATCTCTCCTAGGTTCAGGAAACATATTTCCATCAAACTCTGATCTATCACGGAAATGTCCACTAGTGGTACCGACCCCATATTCTCCTCCATACCGACCAGAAGACCTAATTTCACCTCTATCACCACTATATCCATCATCCTCTTCAATTGGACTTAAACCACCACCATCGGATCCATCGTCACTCTGACTTGGCGTTGAACTAGAACTTGGATGAGACGAATTCAACTGATGAGATTGATTAACATCCATCTCATCATCAGAGGTATCCACAGGCAACACACCGGCATTTTCACCATCTAATAATGGATTCTCTTTCTCATGAAGCCATTCTGATAGTGGATCAACATCTTCAAAGATATGATCAAGGCTGATAAGATTAAAACTAGCGTTTATATCATCAATGCTCATTCTTTTTTGATGCCTTATCTTAAGCCTCATATTATAATAGGTAAACACTAGTTTCTCAAGTTTTTTAAACTTCAACCTATTTCTTGCCTTGGTTTGAATATAACTAAATGTGCTCCAATTTCGTTCGCAATTTGATGCTGAAGTTGTTTGACTAAGCACTTTAATTGCTAATTTTTGTAATTCGGGAACACATGTGCCGTATATCATCCACCACTCAGCTGCATAATATTATTTAAATTTCAAAATAACTTCAAAATGTACAATATAATTAAATAATATAAATTAAATTAAATAATTTAATTAACTGCTTACAGGATTCATTTGCTTCCAAGCTCTTTGTGCTTGTGGAGTACCGAATGTCTCATGTTTATCTCTAAATAGCAACAACTGCATAAATAAAAGATAGAGTAAAAAAATAAAAAATAAAAATTCTATTTCAAATTATGTAACTAAGTTACAAATAATAGTACTTGAATCTAACCTGATTAACCATTCTGACTTGATTATCAAGAGAAGGTTCTAATCTTTCAATTACTGATCGTGTACCTTCTAATGTTTCTATTAGTACATTCTCAGAATGCTCCACCCCAAATTGAAATTGAGGATTGAGAAAATAACCTAAGTATAATTTATAAGAATATCATCAAATAATAATCTAAAGCTTAAAATAATAAAATATAAAAAATTTCTTAATTATATGAAACATTTTATCTTACCAGCTGAATGCAAGTCGGAATGCATAAAATTCCATCTATTGTCAATAATCTTTTCGTACTCAGTGAAATATCGACAATCTTGTTGAATTGCTCGTTTAGCTCTATCAACAGCCTCATAAATAAAGCCCATTGTTGGTTTTTCATCGCTATCCACAAGTCTCAATACTTTTACTAGAGGCTCGTAAACTTTTATGAGGTCATTGGCCTTTTTCCAAAAATCTTTTCCCAAGACAATTTTTTTGGCTTCATAAGCACATACGACTTTTCTTCAGTCCCCATTTTGATTCTTTAAATTCCTATATATTCATAAGAAAAATTTTAAAATAATATAATTTAAATTATTTGGAACTAATAAAATAATTAAAGGTTGCTATATTTAAGTAATTATATTAACTAATTATAAAATACTAACCTTTGAATTAAACATTTCTCTCGGACCTTGCTTTTGTCTTGTTATCTCTTCAAGTTGAATGAAATGAGTTGCAAATCGAGTAAGAGCGTCAAAGTATTTGTTTCCCCATGTATACTTCTTCATCAAATCAATGTCCAAATGTGATTGTATATAAAACAAGTCACTTTCTTTGCCTTATCTAACACTTTTGCTACATGGGCTTTTTCCCAATGTCTTTAAGGCATAAATCTAAGCAGTGAAATGCATATGAGGTCCAATATAGGTGTTTTCTTTTCAACATTAATTTTTTCCAGCAGCGGTGCCTCATTATCGATCACTATTTGGACAATGTAATTTTCTCCAACTTCTTCCACAATGAATCTAACAAATTGTAGTAGAATTCACATCTTTACTACTGAACACTTGAGGCATCTACCGATTTCCAAAAAATGGTTCCTTTACTACAATAAACAAGGAAATTAATGATGTGCATTTGATTCAAACTGTTGGTCCAACCATCACACATTAGAGTTGCACCCAATTCTTTCCAATGAGTCTTTAGTTCATTTACCCAATCATGAACTCGTTGATACTCTAACTCCAAATATACATCTGAAACCTCATAAGGTGTTGGGAGCTTTACACCTTGTCCAACTTTTGTTGACACTTGAATTAAGTTATACAACCATGGAGAGCTTGCTAATTGAAAAGGAAGTCTTTCATATATTAAAAATTTAGAAACCGCTTCACCTATCTTCCTTCGAAAATTCTTTAAAAAAGAGTCATTGACATTTGGTTGCTTTGAACTTTTGCTTCTAACCAATTCAGGTATAGCTTCCCTTAAGGTAAATTCAGACTCACTTGGGATGGATTTTCTTGTTCTTTCCCTATGATATTCTCTAGCTGATCCATGAGAAGATCGCCTTCTTCATAAATGTTATCACGACCATCAAGATTGTCTAAATTCTTCCCTTCTATGCCACTCATGTTGTGATTGGATACTTTCTCGAGTTGCTTGCCTTATAGCAGAAACCTCATCAATAAATTCTTCGTGTTCATCCTCCTCTTCTCTTATTTGAGATAAGAATTCATCTTTTCTCCTCTTTTGTCTATTTTCTTTGTGTTGCTTTCTTTCAAGTATATTCATCATACTTTCTTTAATGACACCGTTAATAAAATAAAAAATTCACACTTTATATTATTATCAATATTATATAATCTTTATTGATAAATTTACAATAACATTTAAAATAATAATGAAGTATCACATACCAAGAACATTAGGGCATGGTGCAACATTGCGGTTTATGAGCAATGTGCTCCTTAAATCGTGTTATTCCTCCTTTCACAACTTTACCACAAAGTTTACACGATATTTCCTCTCGCATTTGGCACTGGAGTTCCAAAGTGCCAACCTATATCATTACTTGGTGCACCCTCCAATCCTTTAGTCGGGAACTCTTCACGCGGTGGCATGCTTTATTTTATATATATAAGAAACATAAAATTATATTTAGAAATATAAGTAACTCATTACTTACATTATCAACAATATAATAGAAAAAAAAGTAAACATCATTAACATGGAAATTTTAAATTTATTGCATAATCCATACATAATTTTTTTAAAACAACAATACACCATAACCTATTAGTACTTGGTTCCAAAGTAATTACTAATTAGTTTTTAATATTGAAACAAGTAAACAAATTGAAATTAATGTTTTTCACTTTAAATTTAGAAATTAATAGTTAACTAATACTTTTTAATACAATAAGATCGAATTAATTTTTCTATACATATATAAATAAAATCAACTTCTAATCTCGTTTTTTCGAATTTTTTATTTTTCAAAAGTTAACTTTTTTTTAAATTTGATTCAAATTCGAAGTTAGAACAAGTGAGAATAGTTTTGCCTAAAATATTTCAGAATATGCTTATAATGATCCGTTATTATTATTATCATGTTCATGTTTTATTTCAAAATATTTATTTCAAGTCTTTTAAAATTCAATACTATGTGATCCAATCAACATGCAATTTATAACCCACAAAATGAATATGTATTCTTGAATAAGTAAGTGAAGCATTATTTTTTGAAACTAAAATTGGGCTTTATTTTAACAAATCAATAATACACAAAATTAAAAACTAAAGGGAAAAAAAATTAAAAAATGAAGGAGTCCAGTCCAGTTATAATAAAACTTGGCCCAAGCAAATTTAATTATAGAGCAAAAACTAAAATAAAGAGAAAAAAATTTAACCTAAGAGCAAAAAGCCAAAAACCATAAATAAAATATTTTCTAATTTTAATTAAAAAAAATTAAAGAACGGCAAACACAATATATAGCCCTTAAAACCCACAAAATAGTTTTCAAGCCTCTCAAACGCCTCTGTTCTCTTCTCTCGTCTGTTCAACTTCTTCTTCACTCTTATTTTCTTCAAAGTTTAAATCCCTAAAACAGTAAACAGTAACCATATAAAATTTGGAAGAAAAATTGATGAGTTTTAGAAACTCTATCATGATTCGTGACATCCTCTTCCTCTCCTCTAAAATTCTTGCCTCTTGGAAAATATGTTGCTGACTTGCTGCTGGCTGCCTTCTCCCTTCATCGGTTCATCGGCATCCCTATTAAGTCTCTAAAGAACATATGCACTGCAGATTGAAGACATGCAAGCAAGAACCAAGACAAAATTTCAGGTAACTTACTTGAAAATTATCAATCTCTGGAATCTGGATGATTCAAGTCCTCGCCTCACTCCTTCCTCAATGCTTTTATTTGCTGCTCCTGTGTTGTTCAGTTTTTGCCGAATTACAAAAATGTTTGAAATTTTGAATAAGAAACCAAGCACTTTAATTTCTATCGCTCCGAGCCTCCGACTCTGTGTTGTTTGCTTTTCAGATTCAACATTCAAGTTCAACTTCTTTTTACTTTTTTTTTATTGAAAACTCTGATTTTGCAGGTAGGGCTGTAGAGCCCAAATTGCCCGGGCCCAATCAAAAAATATTAAAAAAAATTATTACAAGACCAATAACATTAACAAAACAATTACAAGCCCATTTACAAACCCGAGCCCAACCCAAACTCAGAAAACAGAAGAAAAAACAAAGAAAAAAAAAGACAAAAGAAACCCTAGCCCTCGCCTCTAACTTGACCTCTGCCCCCACACTGCCAAGGCGTCGACACCTCCGTCCGACCAGCTCCACCGTCCAGAGCACAAAAGCGAAATCACGCCACAGCAAAGAGAGAAGCAATTTTGTCTTTCTTTTTTCAGCTTTGGCTATAAAAGCCACAAAAAATCATTGTAAAAAAAAGAGGAAGGAGGGCTTTTCGAAAAAACAGAGAGCAAGTATAGCAAAAAAAGAGCCCTTTTTTGTTTCGAAAAAAAAACAGAGAGACTCAGAGTATAAAAATCATCAGAAATCGGAAACCAAAGTCACAAAAAAGGTTGTTTTTTTTAAAACATTCCCGTTCTCGTCTTATAATAAACTGTTACTTTTTATTTCTTTTTCGTTTCATCTGTTCATCGTTTTTTTTTTTTTTCATTTTATTTTACGAATAATAATAACGAAAGAGAAGGAGAAACCTACCCGACCCCAGGGTGCGTCGTCGGAGTCCTCTCTCCGTCGTCGAAGCCGAAATCGGGGCCCAAACGGAAGGTTTTTTTTTCCTCTCTCTCCTGGGTTTTCAAAAAAATAAAAGAAATAAATCAGTAAAAAAAACAAAACTAATATATAATAAAAAAAAGCGACCTTTCGAATTTCCGACCACCGTGTACGGTGGCCTCCGGCGACGGCGAACGGCGGTGGCCCTCGCCGGAAATCTCCACCGGCCGACCCCCCCTGCAGAGAAAACAAAAGCTAAAAGTTTTTTTTCACGAAAGCTGCGAAAATGAAAAAAAGCAAAAATTTATATTTATAAACATTTCAAAGCAGCGTCGTTTAGGGCGTCTGATGGCCCTAAAGCGCGTCGTTCGTCGTGACCGAATCCGACCCGACCCGCTCCGGAGGATCGCGTGTTTTGCCCAAAAATGGGAATTTTATGCGCGTGGTCCTTCGCATTTTCATTTTTACAATCGTGTCTTTCTATATTGCTATTTGGCCCGAACTTTGCGTGATTACCAATTTAGTCCCTTTTAAAACGCCGCGTTTAGGCGGTTTGGGTAAATTTGCGCTCCCAGTCCCTCTTGTTTTCGCGCGCATCACAATGGGGTCCTCTCCCCTTTTCGTTTATTATAAATTAACCCCAGAACTTTTATTCTTAATGCAATTCGATCCTTTTTCAGTTATTTTGCAATTTGCACCATTTTCTTTATTATTTTTTTATTTTTTATTATTTTATTATTATTAATTTTTGTTATCATCGTTTATTATTTCCATTATATTTCACCTTTATTCATTATTATTATTATTATTATTATTATTATTATTATTATTATTATTTTTTACTCTTGTTTACTTATTTACTTTTATACTTGTTATTGTTATTTTTATTACCACCATTGTCGCTCCATTTTTTTATTATTAATACCCTATTATTATTATTATTTTCATTTTGCCTTTATTTGTTTATTTATTACTTTATTAACCCTCTTTATTATTAGTTCGTCAATATATCATTCTCTTTAGCATATCATTTTTATTTCAATTATTTAATTTAAATTTGATCTTCATTCTTTAAATTTTCACCACTTGTGATTTTTGTTATTTTATTCATTATTTATTTATTCTTTCATTTTTGTCATTTCATTTATTTATTATTTATTAGTTCTTGTCCTTACTCCTTTAATACTTTAAGGCAATTTACTTATCATATTCTTTATTTTATTGTCGTTATTATTATTATATCCGTTTCTATAGCTTTATTATCGTCATTCTTATTTCATTATTTATGTGCTCATTCATTTATTTATAAAATCAGATTTATTCGCATGTTAAGCTAAATTCGTTAGTCTCATTACTTTGTTTGATATCAATCAATCAAATTTTCAAAAATAAAGATGATGTTCGGTGTTTGAAAATTCGGAAGATCGAGCCCTAACTTCTGGGTTCGGTTTTCTCGTTTATGTTAAACAACGGATATCTCCTTTTAAGTCGCGATTTTCTCGTTTAATCTAAATGACTGAATATCCTTTTTAAACAAATACATTTCTAAATAAAAGCTTAATCTCGGAAATTTGAAATGTCGCGCCCTAACTTACTGGACTCGACATCTAGATACTTCGAGATAAGTTTCTTTTCCTAAAATAGAGGCAATCTTCCGTATTTGAAATCTCGGGAAACCGAGCCCTAACTCACTGGGTTCCGATTTCTCATTTGACGAATAAATGGAAGATCCTCTCCAAATAAAAACCAAGTTTCAAAAGCGAGCTTAGTTTGGGAGTTTAAAGTATTGTGCCTAACTTCTTGGACATGATGCTTTACCTCTTGAAAATAAGAAAGTCTTAACGTCCTTTCAATTTTAAAATAAAAAGCATTGCGTTTTGAATCCTTTTAAAGTTTTCAACAAATAGGACATCAATCAATCGGTTTGGTACCAATTTTGGGCGTGTCGAGGTGCTAATCCTTCCTCGCACGTAATCGACCTCGAACCCGTTTTCTCAAAGTTCGCGGACCAAAAAGCCTTGTTTTAGTAAATTAAATGTTTTATTAAAATGAAGGTGATCCGATCACACCAAATAAAGATCGGTGGCGACTCCTTTTCTTTTTTTCTTCAAAAATCGAGTCGACCGCGTCGTTTACCGTTTCCCCAAAAAAATGGTTACGACAGCTTGGCGACTCCACTGGGGACGCGAGGGTCAAGCCAAGAATTGATTGATTTTTGTCCTTTTAATTAAAATGGTTTTGAAAAATCATGCTTCTTTTGACGCATCTTCAATATTAGCTTTGCAAATACTTTGGCATTGCATTGCATGACCGTCGTGGTCACACCCTTAAGTGGGAGCGAGAAGCTATGCCTTCGTGAGGTTTTCACCTCCGCATGGGCTAGTGGACTGCTTTCGGAATACATCCGTACCTATGTCTCCGTGAAGTTTTCACTTCCGCATGGCCATAGGGAAATGTATTCCCCTGAACCGAACTCGGTCCGTATGAGCCTATAATGGGTGAGGATCGAGGAATCTGCTGGTTCGGGTACCTCGTACTTTAGAACTAAGCCGCATATAGTAAACCCTAAGAGCCCACCTTAGGTAGAGCCATCGCAAACCTTAGTGGTCACCTAGATAGGCATTTGCTTATTTTACTTGCTTTGCATTCCATGGTACTAACTTTTTGTGTTTCTTTCTTTTTGTGCATATCATTTCATATTTTAAAGAGACATCGATTCACGGTCCGTTTCTGAGTTAGGAAGCTGGTTATGGAAAGCGGATTCCTTGATAAAGTAGAAGACAATGCGGCAGTCCGCATATGGTCAGAGCAATGCCAAATAGAAAAAAGAGATAGCTTAGTCGAAGGGTATGTGTCAGAACTACGAAATTTCACCAATATCAGTGTCACGCAGAACGAGCTTCAGGAGTTGAGAGAAGTTTGGACTCAATGGGATGATGAAGCGAAGCAGTTGTTCTATGGTACTTACGGTGACCTGCCTTACCTGCTTGAGGTCAAAATAGACAAGCACCTGTTCCGAGCAATGACCCAGTTCTGGAATGCCGCTTATAGCTGTTTCTCCTTCGGAAAAGTGGATCTGGTTCCCACCGTAGAAGAGTATACGACCTTGCTACGCTGCCCAAGAATTCAAGTTGACAAAGCTTATTCCAAGGCGGTTAATGGTCCAACCTTCGCTAAGAAGTTGATGAATATCACCGGAATGAGTGAGCAGTGGGTCTCGGCTAGAATGCGAGAAGAAGGCGAGGTAAATGCATACCACGGATATGTTTGAGAGACTTGATTCGGCGCATCCGATCTGAAGAAAAGATAGACATCTTGGCCTTGTGTATTTACTGCTGGTAATCTTCCCCAAAGCTTTAAGGCACATTGATGAAGCGGTTATTGATCTATTCACCGGTTGGACAAAGGGTCACACCGTTCACGCCATCTTAGTCGAAACATTCGGATCCTTGACCGCATGCCAAGAAGAGGTGAAGCGGAGTTTATTGGGTGTCTTGTTTGTTATTGGCTTGGTTCCATAGTCACTTTTGGAAAATAGAAAGCGTCTTGCGGTTCATGTCGAGAAGTACTCCCACTAGAAGAGATAGCAACTACGCTTAGAAGAGAGGATGTGTCCGAAGAAAAGCGGATCGCGATCTTTCAAAACCTTCAAGAGGACGAAATTGAATGGAAGGCTCCTGGATGATTCCCGACGGGATCCTTTATCGTTCGGAAGCTTTGTTGGGTTCCCCTATTGGGAATTTGGGGTGCCACTGCCTACGCCCCTTTACTGGTCCTAAGGCAGTATGGTTCAAGGCAGTTCGTACCAACGACATATGGGCTAGCTCAGTGTGAGTTTTCATATGAAGGGGAAGCTATAAGAAAAGGGTTAAAGAGATTTCTAGTGCAGGAATCGATTCACGAAATGAGAAGATTGTCTACGGGCAGAAACGACCACGAATATATCGAATGGAGGCTAGGAGGGTCAATGATAACATTCTGAGCCAAACCCGAAGCGCCCGATCAAGAGAAGAATGCATGCAGTGGTCCTTCGAATTAGAAATTGTGAAGCAAGATTTTGAATGGATGAGCTCGGAACTCGGAAAAAGATAGAAAGGTTAGAGGAAGAAAAGATGTTCCTCCGGTTAGAAGTGGACGGTCAAAAATCGAGGTGAGAAACTCAAAAGGAAAAGCGAAAAGTAGAGGAAGGCCGAGATGACTTGAAGGCGAGTACAAGAAGATGCGCTTAACAATGAAAAGCAGGATTAGGGAAAACTTGAGCGATGGCAACAAGAGGTCGAGAGGAAAAGGCCAAAGTTAACAGTTGGGAGAAAAAGTTTCATGAAATCTGACGTAGAAGGAAGACCTAGAAGAAGGCGGAGATGAAAGACCAAAAGAGAGAAAAGGATTAGAAGCTAGAATAGCTGAGCTTGGGCGATCTCGCACCACTACCAAGTCGAGACTGGAAAGCCAACTAAAGTTAAGCCTAAGCAGAATAGAGGCTGAAAGGTAGGGTTGAAGAGTTAGAATCGGTATTGTATAGTAGCGAGCTCGGATTGAGCTTCGGAAACAAGAGAAAGACGTTGGGAGGAAGAGCTTCACCATTCTTGCGAGCAAGTTCGAGCCGGGACTACCTCATGGGAGAAGCGATAATCCAGTTAAGAAGTAGCGATCACCTACAAACCTTGGTGAGGAGGTGACATAGTGGGCATGAGATATGGGCTACCACCGGTCGTGATGAAGAGCTAATCTCTCTGCTTGGAAAGATCAAAACCTTAGGTCTTAGGGCTAGAACGTATTTGTAATCTACTTTATGTAAAGGGTTTTGCCTTCTAATAAAGTTTTCTAAAATGAAGTTGATCGAATCGATGTCTTCTTCCTGCATTCATGCATTTGCATTACATCATATTACATGCATTAAAGTTTATAAAAGAAGCCTAATTGGTTAAGATTAACGAGAGAAATAAAGAGAAACAAGAGAGAAGAAAAGAAATGCAGGAACCGGACATCACTACGGGACTCGTGCTAAGAAAATGGATCAAAGATTTGAACAATTTCAGAAGGAGATGCAAGAACAAATGCAGGAGCAAATAATGAAACTCCAGCAAGATATGATAGAACGGATGCAAGAGTCCCAAAACAACATGATGAGCCAGCTAGCGCAACTATTAGCCAATGAACGAGGAAAAGGCATCGCTACTAGTTTAGGGAATAATGACGACCCTGCTTACCCTCCGGGATTTACCCCGCCAAACACTCAAGCACCACCAGAAATAGGTCCCCAAAGGACACCTTTTGTTATCAGGCCACAGTGCCAGGTTGAGACTGCAATGCCAGCGCACTTCCCGACTGGTTCAGGCAGCAATCCCGGAGAAGGTCCGGCTAACCCTATAGTCCCCGACTTTGATGAAATGGCTGAAATGGATAAGGCAAAAACGAACCTTCCCAAACAACTCGAGGATCGTTGCAAATGGTTAGAAGAAAAATTTAAGGAAATAGAGACTGCTGACCATCGCTACGGAGTGGACGCTAAAGACTTGAGCCTAGTCCCAGACCTCATACTTCCGCCAAAGTTCAAGACCCCGAATTTTGAAAAATACAATGGGACCAGTTGCCCTGAAGCGCACATCACGATGTTCTGTCGGCGGATGGCGGGATATGTTAACAACGATCAACTGCTCATTCATTGTTTCTAGGATAGTTTGGCCGGGGCCGCAGCCAAGTGGTACAATCACTTCGATCGCACCGGATCAAGTCATGGAGGGATCTAGCACGAGCCTTCCGAAATAATACAGACGCGTGGCCGATATAGCTCTGATCGAATCACTCTCCAAAATATGGAGAAAAAGCCAAGCGAAAGTTTGAGCGGTATGCCCGGTGGAGGAGAAGTAGCCACACAAGTTCAATACACCTCTTAGAAAAGAGACAACCATGCTTTTGTCAATCTGTTGAAAGCTCCTTCATTAATCACATGCTTGGAAGTGCCACAAAAGTTTTTCGATATTGTCTTTGTCGGAAATGATCGAAAATGCAATCCGAAGCGGTAAAATAGAGGTTGGAGAAAGTATTAGGAAGACGGTCCCGAAGAAGAGGGAGAGTGATATAAACAACATAGGTAAAGGTTATTCAAAACCTATTACCGTGAGCCAGCCAAGGACTACAACCCCCGATCATCAGAGCTCCTTTAGACAGGAGCCCAGTACGAGGCAAAATACGGAGAAAATCCAATTTACACCTATCCGGTCCCATACAAGGAAATGTACGAAATTATTTGGCCTTTACGTTGTCTCTCCCATTACTTAAAACCCTTGCAACCCGTACCCTAAGTGGTATGATCGAATGCAGTCACGAATACCATGCGAGAATCGTGGGGCATTCTATAAACAACATCTCGCTTTTAAGAAACTAGTGGAAAGACCGATCCGGATGGGAGTTATAGAAGTCGATGACACCTCGGCAAGGGCACCCGCTACCTAATCACGGGTCAACATGATGGCGAAGATGTGAGGAGAAGAGTAAAAGGATGTTTCGATGTGAAAACCCCAATGAAACAGTGCGGAAGGAAATGATAAAAAGGGATTGGTGTGACATGTCCAAGGGAAGAACATGAAGAAACACGAAAGAATCATGAATTTTATGACTCGGAAGAGCACGAAATCCAAAGTTGCACCGAGTTCGAATCTTTGGTACGGTGACGATGGACAATAAAAGCTAGAATTCTTTGAAAACAATGAAGGCGGAAGAGGGTAACATCTGCACGTTGGAGGGTGAGTCGTGACAAAAGCCTCGGAGGCGAGCAATCCTTTAGTCACCATCTCACGATCAAAGGGCGACGGAGTGAAAATAAATCCGAAAATCGTGATTCGAAAGCTTACTACTTTTTCATCCGAAGACAACCAGAAGACTCCCGGGGATTATAATTGCAACGTGACGATTCCTGAAAAGGGAGGTCCGTCAACAAAAGGGAGCCAGGAATATCCTAAAATCGTGATCCGAAAACCTGCAGCCTTCCCATATAAGAATGACAAGAAGGTCCCCTGGAACTATAACTGCAATGTGACGATTCCTGAGAATGGAGATTCACCCAACACTACAAAAGGAAACCAAGAGGAAGGCTCCTACACGCGCAGTGAAAAGCGCTACGACTTGTCAAACACGAAGACGGAGCACTCAAAAGGAAAAAAACTTGATGGGCGAACAGAAGAAGGAAAAAGGGGCCAAGCAAGAGACACATATAAGCGAGCCAGGTGAAGGAGGAAGAAGCTAGGGAATTCCTAAAGTTTACGAAGCATAGTGAATACGATGTCGTAGAAGCGACTACATAAACAGTAATTTCG
The DNA here is from genome assembly GCA_025506655.1 of Gossypium rotundifolium. Classification (NCBI taxonomy): domain Eukaryota; kingdom Viridiplantae; phylum Streptophyta; class Magnoliopsida; order Malvales; family Malvaceae; genus Gossypium; species Gossypium rotundifolium. The sequence continues at coordinate 12,459,307 of CP106733.1, forward strand.
CATATCGGTGCTAGATTTACTATTGAGTTCAAGCACACCGTGAACGCTACCGATGAAGGTATTGAGCGAAACTTATGTTGCGAATGATATAACGATTAACAAGTTGGATCGCTTGTTAGCAACATAAGTGCCGATAACTTCATTTTCTTCAACGATGATGAGATTCCTCCGGAGGTGCGGTTCCATCAAGGCTCTTCACATCACCACACGATGCAAGGGATACACATTACCGGGGTACTAGTTGACAATGGGTCGGTAACAATGTTCTACCACTATCGACCTTTGAATCGATTACCGTTGATAGTTCTCATATGAAGGCACCCACAACATAGTAAGGGCATTCGATGGAACAAGAGGAAAGTCATGGGAAGGATCAAGTACCTCTTCTAATCGGACCGAGCACATATGAGGTGGATTTTGTTGTGATGGATATCCGTACATCTTATAATTGTTTCTTTGGGAGACCTTGGATACACTCGGCGAGGGCGGTGCCCTCATCGTTGCACCAAAAGTTGAAATTAATCTCGGAGGGCCGTTTAGTGACCATAAATCTTTGAAGAGGACATCATCGCATGGCTGTAACAAGCAATGCACCCTATTTAGAAGCCAACGATGAAGCGGTGAGTGTTCCTTCCATTCTTTGGAATTTGTCAATGCAACATTAAATCATTGAGGGAATAAAGTCGATACCTCAATTATCCAAGACCACGAGAATGGGTCTACAAGGCGATGGTCGGGAATGGAGTATGCGGAGAAAGGACTTGGAAGGTACCTCCAAGGAGGAATCGAGGTCCCTAGACTAAAAGAAAAGCGAGACTTCTTCGGTCTGGGATACAAGCCAAACGCCAAGTAAAAAAGAGAAGAGTTGGAAAAGAAGCAAGAAAGAAGGAAGGCACGTCTGAAGGGAGATGAGATGAAATGGCAACCGATGATAATCCCTCATATTCGTGGGACCTTTGTATCAGGAGGGGTTATCTATCCGGGGCGAGAGACACAAAATGAGGAAGTCCTGCATGTCAATACTGTATCTGAGAGGGAAATTGAGGAAGAAAATCGGAATGGCATTCGCCCCTATGAGCCGGGTAGCGTCCTAAACAATTAGACTGCGGAGGAGATTCCTATAGCCTTTAGAACTTATTCAGAGTAATACTCGGAACACAATTATTGCTTTAAGTCTAGAAGCGATAAGAACCTCTTTTGTGAAACATGAATTTGTATAAGCCATCGTTATTTTCAATGAAATACATCTCCGCTACCTTTTGAGCAAATTTTCTTTTATGTTCATTTCATTCATTCATTATTCTTTCTTTAAATATTCTTCTAAACATTTCTATTCTTCATTTATCATACCAATAAACATGCCAAGATTCTATGATCCTATGAGCCTTTATTCATTTCCATAACAGGTCTCCAGATATCAATGATTTGGGTAACGCTACCAATGACTCAGAATGTCCTTTTGAGCAAGATATGAGTGCGGAAGATTTTTAGGATTTTGGAGATGACCAAGGCTGTGATTTAGCTCCTGAACTGTTAAGGATGGTAGAGCAAGAGGAGAAACAAATCATACCTCACAAAGAATCAGTGGAAATAGTGAATCTAGGAGATGAACAAGAAAAGAAAGAAGTGAAGATTGGAGCCGGTATCACCGCAGAGACAAAGCAAGACCTCATTGAGTTACTCCAAGAGTTCAAGGATGTCTTCGTATGGTCATATCAAGACATGCCCGGGTTAAACACTGATATCGCGGTACACCATTTGCCCATAAAAAAGAATACAAGCCAGTCCAACAGAAACTTCGGAGGATGAGGCCAGACGTTTTACTAAAAATAAAAGAGGAGGTCAAGAAGCAGTTTGACGCAGGGTTCTTGCAAGTGGTTAAGTACTCAGAATGGGTAGCCAATATCGTCCCCGTCCCTAAGAAAGATGGGAAAGTACGAATGTGTGTGGACTACAGAGATCTAAACAAGGCTAGCCCGAAGGACAACTTTCCGTTACCTCATATCGACACCTTGGTGGACAATACGGCGGGTTATTCCTTGTTCTCGTTCATGGATGGGTTCTCAGGATACAACCAGATAAAGATGCTTCCTGAAGACATGAATAAAACCACATTCATAACCATGTGGGGAACCTTTTGCTATAAGGTAATGCCATTTGGGTTGAAGAATGCGAGAGCAACATATCAGAGAGCCATGGTGACCCTATTCCATGACATGATGCACAAGGAAATTGAGGTTTACGTCGACGATATGATTGCCAAGTCTCGGACCGAAAAGGAGCATATCCAAGTCTTAAGGAAATTATTTTTGAGGTTGAGGAAAGTCCAAGCTGAAGCTTAACCCAAAAAGTGTACCTTTGGAGCGGTCGAAAACTGCTAGGATTTATAGTCGGTGAAAAGGGATTGAGGTCGACCGGACAAAGTCAAGGCTATACAAGAATTGCCTCCACCTCGTGCATAAAAAGAAGTTCGAGGTTTCTTAGGAAGATTAAATTACATTGCTCGGTTCATTTCACAACTAAGCGAGAAATGTGATCCCATATTCGTCTTCTTAAAAACACAACCCGGTGTGTGGGATGAGGAATGTCGAAGACCTTTGACAAAGTAAGCGATTACTGTCCAATCCTCCGGTATTGACACCGCCTAATCCGAGAAGCCTTTAATCCTCTATTTGTGATACTAGATAATTCAATGGGATGTGTGCTCGGCCAGACATGATGAGTCGGGAAAGAAAGAAAAAGCAATATACTACCTTAGCAAAAAGTTCACTGAGTGTGAAACAAGGTACTCACCGATTGAGAAAATGTGTTGTGCCTTGGTCTGGACAACTCGGAGACTGAGGCAGTACATGTTGTATCATACGACCTGGCTCATCTCGAAGCTAGACCCACTAAAATACCTAATGGAGTCAACTACTCTTAATGGACGAATGGCCCGATGGCAAATTTTACTTTCTGAGTTTGACATAGTTTATGTAAACCAGAAAGTGATAAAAGGGAGTGCAATAGCGGATTTTCTGGCTAGTAGAGCTCTGGCAGATTATGAGCCTCTGGATTTTGATTTCCCTAATGAAGACTTAATGTGCGTAGCAACCACTGAAGAAGATACCACGAAAATCGTCCTTGAAGCCGAACTTGACGGGGCATCGAATGCTATGGGCAATGGAATTGGGCGATTCGGTGTCCCCAAACGGAGACCATTACCCATTTACTCAAAATTGGATTTTGATTGTACAAACAATATGGCGGAGTATGAAGCTTGTATCATGGGCATCCGTCTTTGCTATTGAGCATAAAATCAAGGTCTTTGGAAGTATCACGGAGACTCGCGTTGGTAATTTATCAACTTAAAGGAGAATGGGAGCGAGAGATCCCAAATTGGTCGAATACAAAAGATTGGTCCAAGAACTAATCAAAGAGTTCGATGACATCACTTTCGATTATATACCAAGGGACGAAAATCGGATGGTGATGCTCTAGCCACATTGGCTTTTATAGTGCGAGCAAACAACAAGGAGGATATGAGACCTATACAAATGAGCATTTATGAGGCCCCACCCATTACTACAATGTCGAGGAAGAAGAAAATTGGCCCACCATGGTACCACGATATATTGCGGTATGTGAAGAATCGTGAGTACCACGATCAAGCCACGAGAATGAAAAAAAGGCGTTGAGGAGATTAGCATGTGATTACGTCTTGGATGGAGAAGTCTTATACAAGAAAAGGAAAGATCAAGTCTTTGCTAAGGTGTGTGGGCCTTGCCAAGCTAAGTTAATCCTAGAAGAAGTCCACGAAGGTGTCATGGAACTCACGCTAATGGCTTCACAATGGCGGACAAATAATGAGGTTCGGATATTATTGGTCCACCATGGAGGAGGCTATCGACTATGCCAAAAGTGTCATAAATGCAGTTATGGAGACAAGATTCATGTACCCGTCACCTTTGCATGTTATGACTTCTCCATGGCCATTCTCCATGTGGGGCATGGACGTCATTGGGCCAATATCTCCGAAAGCATCGAACGGGCATCGATTCATCTTTGTGGTCATTGACTACTTCACGAAATGGATAGAGGCTGCCTCATATGCCAACGTCACTAAATCAGCGGTTAGCCGATTTTTGAAGAAGGAAATCATTTGTCGATATGGGATGCCCGAGAGGATCATATCAGACAACGCCTAATTTAAACAACGACCGCGATAGCGGGGTTTGTAGCCAATTCAACATCAAACACCACAATTCATCACCGTATCGCCCAAAAATGAATGGGGCAGTGGAAGCAGCCAACAAAAACATCAAAAGGATAGTGGGGAAGATGACTGAGACTTACAAGGATTGGCATGAAAAATTACCGTTAGCGCTCTATGCTTATCGAACGTCCGTCCGAACCTCTACTGGGGCAACACCTTTCTCATTGGTCTATGGGATGGAGGCAGTTCTACCTATCGAAGTGGAAATACCTTCTCTTCGAGTATTGTCAGAAGTGAAGTTGGATGAAGCTGAATGGATCCGGCTCGATATGATCGGTTGAACTTAATTGAAGAAAAGAGATTGAGGGCTATCCATCACGGTCGGATGTACCAAAAGTGAATGATGCGAGCTTACAACAAAAAGTTCGCCAAGGAATTCCACGAAGGGATCTCGTCTTTGAAAAAGATCCTTCCCATACAAAAGGATTTGAGGAGAAATGGATGCGAATTGGGAAGGACCATATGTGGTGAAAAAGGCTTTCTCGGAGGGCATTAATCTTGGTTGAGATGGATGGGAAAAATCTACCCAATCCCATAAATTGATTCAGTTAAGAAGTATTACGCTTGAAGAAGAGAAAGGCTAAAATGAAAACCCGCAAAGGGCGCTTTACCAAAAAAAAAAAGCGGAGAGGTCAAGTGAAAACCCGTAAAGGGCGCTTTGAGACCAAAGGGTTTTGAGTCGAAAACCCGATAAGGGGCTCAAATTAAAAGGAGGTATATGACAATCTTTTCCCCGAATTGGCAAAAGGAGGAATGTTACACCTCGGAACATCTACGGAGCACTGCAGATCTCCCAACGTCTTCTCAGCTCAAATGATCTTCGAAAGGATTCGGTGGCGAAACCCAGGCTGCGATATCTGGGGCACCTACTTTTTCTTTTTACCCATTTTTTGTACTCAATAATGTTTACTTTTGTTGAATTAATCCAATTCCATTCTTTATGAATTCCATTGTTATTTTAAATCTTTGAGTTGTTTGCAATTGAAATAACGACCCATTGACCCATAATGCTTTCATGAAACGAGTCCCGCCTATTACTCTGGAAGCTTCTAAACAGCGTAGGAACCTAATACAAGACTGTTGTTCAGGAACCACCGCGCTTAGGGATTGGAAACATTCAAGAAGAAAGTCCAAAATTATGACTATTTCTTGATTCGCGAGCATAGACATCAGGCGAGATGTTGCCTCTGTGCCATGACCTCGACGAGTGAGCGAGCAATTATAGCCCTAAGATTATTTTTAAGGAAAAATGAATCGTTCTCATGACATCCTGCATTCATGTAAATGTCCTCCGTAATATCATTTAGTTAGGAGCGTCCGATTTATTACAATCATTGCATCTTAACGAAAAATCATCATTCTCATGACATTCTGCATCCATGTAAGTGTCATCCATATCACACGAAGTTAGGAGCATTTGAGTCATTCCGACCATGGCATCCTCACCATTTGGCATAAACACAAACATATAAGATCGAGTCTACAGGATATGTCCCTAGAGGACGGTGTAGCAACACTATTGAAGATTGTCCTATTGCCATCAACCAGTGATGGAATAGGTTGAAGATTGTCCTATTATCATCAACCAGTGATGGAATAGGTTGAAGATTGTCCTATTACCATCAACAGTGATGGAATAGGTTGAAGATTGTCCTATTGCCATCAACCAGTGATGGAATAGGTTGAAGATTGTCCTATCGCCATCAACCAGTGATGGAATAGGTTGAAGATTGTCCTATCACCATCAACCAGTGATGGAATAGGTTGAAGATTGTCCTATTGCCATCAACCAGTGATGGAATAGGTTGAAGATTGTCCCATTGCCACTGACCAGCAGTGGAATAGGCCAAAAATTATAGATCTTGTCGCCCTAACCAGTAGTGGAGCAAGATCGAAGGCGAATCTGGCTCCCAACGATGAGAACATGATTCTGACCACCCTCCTATTGCCACCGACCAGCAGTGGAATAGGCTAACAATTGTAGATCTTGTCGCCCTAACCAGCAGTGGGGCAAGATCGAAGGCGAATCTTGGCTCCCTAAACCAGTAGGGAACATGATTTAGGCCATCATCCTATGTCCCCGACCAGCGGTGGAATAGGTCAAAATTTGTAATTCATCCCCTAACCAAGAGGGAGCATGGTTAAGCTTTAGTCCTATCGCCTTAACTAAAGACCAAAGATCTCATCTCTCTGGAGATGCAGCGGAGCAATCTAAAATAAAACAAGTTACACCCCATTGGAGTCGCAAACAAGAGCAAATTGAAACCACATAGCGATGGAGCGGAATTGAAGTAACAAGACGCAGTGGTGGCTGGATGAGGCTACATGAAGAAGAAAAGCACCAAAGAAGTCGGGACTCGGCAGAGCCAGGGCAAATTTGGTCCCTCTTTATGTCTTTGCTCTATTCCGTTACTGACGACAATGAGCAAGAGAGGGCATTGTAGAGCCCAAATTGCGGGCCCAATCAAAAATATTAAAAAATTATTACAAGACCAATAACATTAACAAAACAATTACAGCCCATTTACAAACCCGAGCCCAACCCAAACTCGAAAACAAAAGAAAAAAAAAGAAAAAAAGACAAAAGAAACCCTAGCCTCCGCCTCGACTTGACCTCTGCCCCTGCATGCGCCTCGACACCTCCGTCAGACCAGCTCCACCGTCCAGAGCACAAGCAAAGCGAAATCACGCCACAAAGAAAGAGAGAAGCAATTTTGTCTTTCTTTTTCACTTTGGCTATAAAAGCCACCAAAAAATCATTGTAAAAAAAAGAGGAAGGAGGGCTTTTCGAAAAAACAGAGAGCAAGTATAGCAAAAAAAGAGCCCTTTTTTGTTTCGAAAAAAAAACAGAGAGACTCAGAGTATAAAAATCATCAGAAATCGGAAACCAAAGTCACAAAAAAGGTTGTTTTTTTTAAAACATTCCCGTTCTCGTCTTATAATAAACTGATACTTTTTATTTCTTTTTCGTTTCATCTGTTCATCATTTTTTTTATTTTTTTTTCATTTTATTTCTGAATAATAATAACGAAGAGAAGGAGAAACCTACCCGACCCCAGGATGCGTCGTCGGAGTCTTCTCTCCGTCGTCGAAGCCGAAATCGGGGCCCAAACGGAAGGTTTTTTTCTCTCTCTCCTAGGTTTTCAAAAAATAAAAGAAATAAATCAGTAAAAAAAACAAAACTAATATATAATAAAAAAAGGCGACCTTTCAATTTTAGGCCCACAGTATCACGGTGGCCATGCGGCAACAATGACGGTGGCGGCCCTCGCCGAAAAATCTCCATCGGCCGACCCCCGCGGAGAAAACAAAAGCTAAAAGTTTTTTTTTAAAAGTGCGAAAATGAAAAAAAGCAAAAATTTATATTTATAAACATTTCAAAGCAGCGTCGTTTAGGGCACGATCAATGGCCCTAAAGCAGCGTCGTTCATCGTGACCGAATCCGACCCGACCCGCTCCGGAGGATCCGCGTGTTTTGCCGAAAAAATGGGAATTTTATGCGCGTGGTCCTTCCGCATTTTTCATTTTTACAATCGTCTTTCTATATTGCTATTTGGCCCGAACTTTGCGTGATTACCAATTTAGTCCCTTTTAAAGCGCGCGTTTAGGCGGTTTGGGTAAATTCGCTCCAGTCCCTCTTGTTTTCAGCGCATCACAATGGGGTCCTCTCCTTTTCGTTTATTATAAATTAACCCCAGAACTTTTATTCTTAATGCAATTCGATCCTTTTTGGTTATTTTGCAATTTGCACCATTTTTTATTTATTTTTTTTATTTTTATTATTTTTATTATTATTAATTTTTGTTATCATCGTTTATTATTTCCATTATATTTCACCACTTTCATTATTATTATTATTATTATTATTATTATTATTATTATTATTATTATTATTATTATATTTTTACTCTTGTTTACTTATTTACTTTTATACTTGTTATTGTTATTTTATTACCACCATTGTCACTCCATTTTTTTATTATTAATACCCTATTATTATTATTATTTTCATTTTGCCTTTATTTGTTTATTTATTACTTTATTAACCCTCCTTATTATTAGATTCGTCAATATATCATTCTCTTTAGCATATCATTTTTATTTCAATTATTTAATTTAAATTTGATTTTCATTCTTTAAATTTTCACCACTTGTGATTTTTGTTATTTTATTCATTATTTATTTATTCTTTCATTTTTTGTCATTTCATTTATTTATTATTTATTCGTTTACTGTCCCTTACTCCTTTAATACTTTAAGGCAATTTACTTATCATATTCTTTATTTTATTGTCGTTATTATTATTATTATATCCGTTTCTATAGCTTTATTATCGTCATTCTTATTTCATTATTTATGTGCTCATTCATTTATTTATAAAAATCAGATTTATTCGCATGTTCGCTAAATTCGTTAGTCTCATTACTTTGTTTGATATCAATCAATCAAATTTTCAAAAATAAAGATGATGTTCGGTGTTTGAAAATTCGGGAAGATCGAGCCCTAACTTACTGGGTTCCGATTTTTCTCGTTTATGTTAAACAACGGGATATCTCCTTTTAAGTCGCGATTTTCTCGTTTAATCTAAATGACTGAATATCCTTTTTAAACAAATACATTTCTAAATAAAAGCTTAATCTCGGAAATTTGAAATGTCGCGCCCTAACTTACTGGACTCGACATCTAGATACTTCGAGATAAGTTTCTTTTCCTAAAATAGAGGCAATCTTAGTATTTGAAATCTCGGAAACCGAGCCCTAACTCACTGGGTTCCGATTTCTCATTTGACGAATAAATGGAAGATCCTCTCCAAATAAAACCAAGTTTCAAAAGCGAGCTTAGTTTGGAGTTTAAAGTATTGTGCCTAACTTCTTGGACATGATGCTTTACCTCTTGAAAATAAGAAAGTCTTAACGTCCTTTCCAATTTTAAAAATAAAAAGCATTGCGTTTTCGAATCCTTTTAAAGTTTTCAACAAATAGGACATCAATCAATCAGTTTGGTACCAATTTTGGGCGTGTCGAGGGTGCTAATCCTTCCTCGCACGTAATCGACCTCCGAACCCGTTTTCTCAAAGTTCGCGGACCAAAAAGCACTGTTTTAGTAAATTAAATGTTTTATTAAAACGAAGGTGATCCGATCACACCAAATAAAGATCGGTGGCGACTCCTTTTCTTTTTTTCTTCAAAAATCGAGTCGACCGCGTCGTTTACCGTTTCCCCAAAAAAATGGTTACGACAAGGGCCATAGGGGAATATATTCCCTTTTGGCTTTTGTTTTATTGTGTTTGTCTGTTTGACATTGTTTCTCTTGTATTTCTATTGATGATACTTAATAGATGAATTTTTTTTCAACTATAACGAAAAATAACGGGAATAGCGGCCCATTATTGCCGCAACTGACCGTTACCCGTTAAATTGCGGCCGTGATCCGTCGCTATTGGTGTGACTCCGCTTCACACCGCTATTTTCAACAATAGTGGTTTCGGACGGCGCGCTACCGCTATATAACGGCCGCTATTCCGATAACGGGCCACTATTTGAGTCCCTGGGTGTGAGGCAGATGACATAATTACTAAATTAGGCTTTCATCACTCTCATCGAATTGAAGCACAAGGCTTTTCTGGTGGAACTTGGGTTGGTTGGAAGGATACAATTCAACTTGAAATAATCCAAAATCATCCCTAATTTATTCTTGTAAAAATCCATACTGGGGGGCTAATAAAACCCATCCTAACTGCTATTGTCTACGGTAATCCCAACCCCATTAAGAGGAAGAGTTTATGGGAAGCTCTAAAAGCAACCATACCATCTGATAATACCCCCAGGATGGCATTAGGGGATTTTAATGCATTGCTTTCCGAAGAAGACAAAAAAGGTTGCAGCATCATAGGGAAAAGGTGTCCACACTTCGGAGAATTCCTTGAATCCAAGAATCTCCAAGACTTGGGTTTCCAAGGACCCTTTTTTACTTGGCAACGAGGAGGAGTCTTCGAAAGATTGGATTGAGCGATAGCCAATAAAGCTTGGTGTCAAACGTTTCCTCAGTGTTTAAAAACACATTTCACCCGAATTAAATCTGATCATACGCCATTATTAGTTAATATTAATCTCGACTTTAAACTCCCTAGAAGAAGGCCTTTTCGGTTTCTCATTGGTTGGGCACAACACCAAGACTTCTCAAACATAGTCAAAAATTCATGGAACTACAATGGAGACATGTATAGTTCTTTAAATCAGCTCACTGCAAATCTCAAAGTCTGGAGCAAAAATGTATATGGGCACATTAGAGTTTGCAAACAAAAACTCATGAAATCTTTAAGTTCAATACAAATGAAATTGGAAAGAACATATTCATATTCACTAGTCCAGAAAGAAATGAGCATTGGAGAAGAACTCGAGAATGTACTTAGTCATGAGGATTTATTATGGAAGCAGAAATCTAGGTGTGACTGGCTCAAGTTAGGGGATAGGAACACAAAATTTTTTCATAGCCGAATGATGCACAGAAGGAAAATTAATTGTATTATTGCACTCCGCAACACAAATGGAGACTGGCTGTATGACCCAGAGGACATACAAAAAGAAACAGTTAATTTTTTTCAAAAATTGTATGGTGAGAAACCGGGTAGACTAGGAGTGATACCCTTAAGTCGCTTCCTTTCATTAGAAGATAGTGACATCAATTTTCTACAAAAAGAAGTCACGAATGAAGAAATCAAAGCAGCACTTTTTGATATGGCTCCCCTAAAAGCTCCTGGAAGTGATAGATACCATGTCTTTTTCTTCCAAAATTAATGGGATAATATAGGAGGTGCAGTATGTGCTTAGGTCAAAGAAGTATTCAATGGACGTCACATTGACCCAGAACTTAATAACACACTAATCGTTCTTATCCCAAAGATTGGCCGACTAGAAGAAATATCCCAATTCAGACCAATAAGCCTTTGCAACGTCCTTTACAAATTGGTCATGAAAGTAATAGCCAATAGATTCAAAATTATTTTCCCTAAAATTATCTCCCAAGAACAAGCTGGGTTCATCGCCTGAAGGAACATCACTGACAACATTATCATAGCACAAGAAGTCATCCACTCAATGCGTGGAAAAAATAAGAAATGGATCGTGATTAAAATCGACTTGGAAAAAGCTTACGATAGAGTTTGATGGGACTTCATTGATAAATATCTCCAAGCTGTCGGAATTCCAGACTATTTACGAAAAGTCATCATGCCAGCCACCACAACGGCTACTATGCAAGTCTTATGGAATGGGGTACCCACTGAAGAATTTAAGCCTACAAGAGGAATAAGACAGGGTTGCCCTTTATCCCCTATTTATTCGTTCTATGCATGGAGTGGCTAGGGTAGGGCTTTCAATCCTCCATCTCTTCAAAAGATTGGATACCGATTAAATTATCTAGAGCTGGACCCAACTTGTCGCACTTATTCTTCGCAGATGATTTGGTGATTTTTTTCAAAAGTAGATATCAAACATGGCTTACTACTGAAGAAATTTCTTGATCAATTTTGCAGTTTTTCAAGGCACAGTGTCAACACAAGGAAAATGAACATATTTTTTTCAAAAGGGGTAGTAGAAGACTTAAGTGATAGACTTGGTGGGATTTTGGGATACCAAAAAGTACATGAATTAGGCAAATATTTAGGTATACCTTTATTCTACAAAAAAATCACTAAATCAACAATGCAATTTGTAGTCAATAAGGTCCGGTCAAAATTATGCAACTGGGATGCAAAGCTATTATCCATAACAGGTTGTTTTACCCTTGTGCAATCAGTTCTCTTAACTATTCCTAATTATTTCATGCAATCCATGAAAATTCCAAAAGGGGTGTGAGATGAAATTTAACGTCTCGCAAGGCAGTTCATTTGGGGAGCTAGCACAGGAGGTAGGAAGCTAGCACTTGTTGATTGGGGAACAATATGCCAACCCAGGCCATGTGGCGGATTAGGCTTAAGACGTTTACAAGAGCAAAATAACTTATTCTTGTTAAAATTAGGAATTAATCTCATCTCTAATCAAAATACCTTATGGACGCGTGTATTACGTTCGAAATATGGAATGAAAGATAATTCCAGAAGAAATAGGAAAAAGCAATAGCTCGGCATTGTGGAAAGCAATTAAGAAGGTTTGGCCAATATTAAAAGAAAATATATGTTGGTCGATTAAAGCAGGAACGAAAATTCGCTGTTGGAAGGACGACTAGATTCCTACAGTTGGACCACTAATCAGCCATGTCCAAAATTCAAATAGACGAATAAATGATTGTCTACTCAAAAGATTTGATAACAGCAGAAGGGGACTGGAACATAGAAGCATTCAAAGAAAATTTAGCAGACGAAATAATACAAAAAATTATTGGTATACCTCCTCCACATCATCTAGCAGGGGCCGATGAAATTAAATGGATGCCTAATTCCACCGAAAAATTTTCGATCAAAAATGCATACCAAATGATAACAAGGAATTCATTGCACAATCGGGACCCCAGGTGGAAGGAAATATAAAAATATCCAAGTCCCCAATGTATTCGGCTTTTCCTATGGTTAGTGTGCAAACAACGGTTGCTCACTAATTTAGAAAGAACACAAAGATGGCTCAACTACAATACTGCTTGTCTGATTTGCCAACATAATACAGAAGATGTTCTATACGTTCTCAGAGATTGTCCGACAACTAAAGAAATTTGGTTAAACATTGTTCATCCAAATTGGCAAACCCAATTCTTTTCAAATAATAATACTTTTGATTGAGTGGAGGAAAATTTAAAGCATCACGAGTGGCTCACATGGGCCAATACTTTTTGGCCCATCTTTTTTGGGCTAGTTGCATGGTGAATATGGAAAAATAAGAATTTATTTGTTTTCCAAGGTTTAACATGGAGTCTAGCAGAAACCATCAAGATTTCTGTTTGCTAGGTGAGACAGTATACCAGCTCCGATGTCCAGGATCCAACTCAAGATACAAATAGAGAAATTGAGAAGAATTTAAGAACAATAGTAGAATAAAAATATAGATTTAGGATTTGTTTTCTTTAATTAATTTGTTTTTTACACCAAAAAAAATTCCATTATTTTGTAATTAAAACTGAAAAAGCGAATAAACGAAATAGAAAATACATAAATAAATAATATCAATGGGGTAAGTGGGCATTTTCCAAACGGGGTAGGTATATTTTACTCTAAACCTAAGGGGCTAAGGGCCAGTTCTGCATTGCTTTTCAAAAGCACTTCTGGCTCCAAAAGCACTTTTGGAAGAAAAGTCTCTGAAACAATGTCTTTTAATTTGGAATTTTAAACTTTTGAAGTACTTTTCAAAAGACTTACGAAAAGGAAAACTAAAATTTTAGCTTTTCCTCTCCCAAAAGCACTTTTAGTGCTTAATTACTTTTTACCCTCTAATAACATAGTACTTTCCTTTTTTTTTGGGGCTTAATTATAAATGTGTTAAAATTATTAATTAAAATAAAAATATTTTTAAAATATTAATTATAAATATTTAATGGTTATATTTAAATATTTAAAATGTAGTTTATATATTCTAATTAAATTTTATAACTAATTAATATTTATTACTTACAAATATTTAAAATCAAAATTTATATTTCATATATTAAAATATTAACAAGTTATAGTAATTTTTATATTCTTACTAAAATATAATAATATTAACTAATTTAAAATTTATTTAAATGTATATTTGTTACTTGATAATAACATGTCTAAAATGGACATTTTATTTCTTAAAAGCACTTTTGACAAAGAATGCTAAACACTCAAATTTTAAAGCAAACTTTTCAAAAGCACTTCTCAAAAGTACTTTTCCACAGCACTTTTCAAAAAGCACTTTTCAAAAGCATTGCCAAACTAGCCCTAAGTGTCTTTTACCCCTTTCTTAATTTTAAATTTTTATTGTATTTTCTCCGATTAATTTAAGTTTAAAAAAAGATATTGACTAATAATTAAACTACAATTAATAGATCAAAATGTATAATAGTTTTCTGCAAAATATTACATTTTTTTATTCAAAAATCATTAAAAAAGGCCAGTTATAGCATAAAGGGTCTAAGGCTAAAAAAGATACATCAATAAAGCATAAGGCCTAGAGGTGTGCACTGGTAGGGCAGTAGGGCTCGGGCCAGCCTAAAATTTTTCACTTTGATTCAGAGGCTGAGCCCGACCCGGCCCGGCCCGAAATATGGGTCTAAAAATTTGTCCAAGCCTGGTCCGCTTTAAAATTGGTAGGCACGAGCCCGGCCCAAGCCCGGCCCGACTAGTATAAATTTTTTTATTTTATTAAAAAATAAAATATAATAAATTCAATACATTTTAAAAAATAAAAATAAATATTAAAACAAAAAATAAATAAAAATATAATAAATCAAATACATTTAAAAATATAATAAATCAAATACAAATAAAAAACATTTAAAAATAAATCAAATACAATTAAAATATAACAAATAAAAATATTTCGGGCCGGGCTCGGGCCAAAAAATCATACCCGAGGCCCGGCCCGTTTTCTTGCCCAAGTCTATTTTTCGAGACTATATTTTTGTCCAAATCCTCCCACATTTCGGGCGGGCCTTCAGGTCGGGCCGGGCCGCCCGGCCCATGCACACCTCTAATAAGGCCTAAGCCTAACCCCCCAAAAAAAAAGAAGCCCTAATAGCCAATTTTGACGCAGCAAACTAGGGGGAGAGAGAGAAGAGAGCACTAGAGATGAGGTTGTCCTAACATGCATGCCACCACTAGACCGATTAGAACACCAACGGAGGAAGAGCCAAAACCAAATCGTCAACAACCATCAAAATCACATATTTTTTTACAATAATTTACAGTGTAGTGTTGTATACGGAGGAGTGTGCCATACCAATAAAACTTATAATAAAATAAATAAACAAGATTTTATACAAAAAGGGTGTTGCATATAATCCAACACCCCTCTCCAAAAGTGAAAACTTTCATTATTTATTATTTTATATTTTAATTATAAATAGTCATTTTATAAATTTTCAAAGTCGATACCTCATTGATTTGTGACACTAATTTAGTAAGAATACTAGATATACAATTGATGGAAGTAATATCGTATGCATAATATAATCAAAATGTAAATAGTATGTAAAGTCAAGTCTTAGTTTAGTGATAAAATTAATGCTTTATTCAAGTAAAAATTACGAGGTCAAATCTCACTACAGTAAATTTTTATTGTTTTTTTAAATTAAAAGACTAAAGTACAATTGAATAATACAACTTATTTTAATTATAAAAAGATATTTTTATAAATTCTCTAATCGAGTTGGTATTCTGTTAACTCATTACACCAACTCAGTTGATGTTCTATTAACTCATTATACCAACTCAGTTGGGGGCTCAAATAACAATATATATATACACAATTGATGGCGTAATATTGTATGCATACTGTTAAACAATAGAATGAACCATCAATACTACTGCATTGATCATCAAGAATCATGAAAACAACTAAACTTGAATATACATGCATGTAGAGTATTTATAACAATGTACTCTAAACTGCTTTGTTAACCGCTAATAGCTAACTGCTTAACTAACTAACTGCTAACCACCTTCATTAGTTACTCTAACACATACTACACTTAAAATGTAAATATCATATTAAAATAAAATTTTAGTTTATTGGTCAATTAATATTTTATTGAAGTAAATAGCATGAGTTCAAATCCCACTACAAACAAATTTTTATTGGATTTTTAAAAAAATTAAAAGGACTAAAGTACCATCGAATAAAATAAATTATTTTAAATATGGAATGATGTTTTGTAATTTTTCTAACTAAGTTGGTGCTTGGATGACTCATGATACTAACTTAGTGAGTGGCTTAAATAATAGTAAGTATAGATATACAATTGATCATGGAGGTAATATCATATGTATAATACCATTAAGATGTAAATATTATATTAAGATGGAGTTTTAGTTTAGTGGTAAAATTAATTTTTAATTGAAGTAAATAATATGGGTTCAAATCCCACCACATATGAATTTTTATTTTTATTTTTAAGACCGAGTACCATTGAATAATATAATTTATTTTAATTACGGAAATATATTTTCATGATTTCTCTAACTGAGTTGGTATCCGGTTGACTCATGACACCAACTTAGTTAATGGCTTAAATAATAGTAAGTAAGGACATACAATTGATGGAGGCAATATTATATGCATAATACAATTAAAATGTAAACATTATATTAAGATAAAGTTTTAGTTTAATAGTAAAATTAATGTTTTGGTGATGTAAATAGCACAATTGAATCCCACCAATTGTAATTTTTATTAGTTTAAAAAAATAAAAAAGACTAAAGTGCTCTCGAATAATATAATTTAATTTAATTACGGGTGAACATTTTTACAATTTTTCTAATTAAGTTGGTGCCTGGTTGACTTATAATATTAACTCAATTAGGAGTTTAAATAATAGTATAGATTAAATAATAATAAAAAAGTATATAATAGCCATAATTTTTGTACGAAAAATATAGTTATTTTTCTACCAAAAAAGGATAAGTTTTAGAAAGTTTTGAAATAAAAAGATTGTTTTAAGTTGGGCCTCTAACTAAAGCCCGTAAGCCCTGGTTTAGCAGTTCCGTCACCCAATTGCGGTGAACACGACGTTGCCGAATTTCTGGCTTCATAAACCAACTCTAAGAAATAAAACATTAATGGGCATTGAATTAACAAAGTGAATTGGCACGATTTCATCCCTAAATAATAATAAATTTTAAGTTAAACATGAAATTTTTGGACTAAATACACTAGCCAGCAATTTAATCCATTTTAAAAATTGTAATATTTGAAAGTGAGCTCATGATATGTGCGTGAATTATTTCAAATTAAATGAAACAATCTAATATATAATAAATTGAATATTGTTCGCAAAAAGAAAAGAAAATTATAGTTGCGAAAATATCTCCACGTATCCGAACTAAATAATTTGTTTTACATTGGTGTAGGTGCTTTATCTAATTAGCACCAAAGCATCCAACAGTAAATGTTAAAATTAGGTGCTTTGTCAAATTTGCATGAAAGCACCAAATAGGAATATTCTATTGGAATTTTCAATCGCATAAATACCTTATTCCATCATTAACAAATATAATTTAAACTAAAATTAAGGTAGTGTTTAGAAAATTACTTAGAAATTAAATTTAGGTGTAATTGTATAAGGGTGAGATGTTTTAGTAACCGTTGTAATTTATTCGATGGAAAGTGCAAGTGATGGGGTGACAAAAATGGTGAAGATTTGCAAAGAAACTAGTTTTGACGATATTTTTAGATGGAAACAAAATATCATTTGAACCTTACATGGTGTTATCCTCTTTTTTTTTTTTTTAAATCTATTTTCTTAGTTCTTCCAACAACTGGAAGTGAAGTCAAGAGCTGAGTACTAACAGGTTCTGGTCCAAGAAGAGCTCTTATGGTTATAGAAATCACAATAAGACTAGATTGTACGTCGAAAAGAAATACAAATTTTTTTCATCTGACAACACTCATCATAGAAATAGAAGCAAGTTGATTGGCTTTTTCTTTGAGGATCCATGGGTTACGGATCAAGCAACAACTCATAAACATGTAATGGGCTTCTTTGACCAACTCTTTCAAGAAAAATGTGTTGGGGCCTTGCATAATAATCATACTAGGTATCGTTGAACAATATTAGAAGAGGATCAGATTAGCATGACTACAAATGTCAATATTGAAGAGAAAGTATAAGCTTTGTTTTTTATGAAAGCGTTGAACGATACAAGTCCTAACGGGGTACAACTGATTTTTCTTTAAAGACACTAGGATATGGTCAAAGGTACATTCCTAAATTTAGTTCAAAGGGACTTAAAGAAGACAGATTTGTCGAGTCAATATAAAAGGTATTTCTAGTTCTTATTCGGACAGTGTCTAATGCTGATAGAATAAATATTTCTTGCCCAATCACTTTATTTAACACTTACTATAAGGTGCTTTCTAAGGTGTTGGTTCATGGATTACGACCTATCTTACAACGGGTTGTAGGGTTGTTTCAAAATAGTTTTTTGACAGGTTGAAGTACGCAAGACAATCACATGAGGCGGTTCACTTAATTATGTGGATGCAAGGACAAAAAGGTGCAATGATTCTTAAATTTGACATCCACAAGGCTTACAGTAGCGTACATTGGGGCTTTCTGAGATTGGTTTTGGTAGGCTTCAAATTACTGTAGAATACGATTGACTTCGTTATATTTTGCGCCCACTCCAGCAAAATATCTACTATATAGAATGATCAAATTTTAGAGGAATTTACACCACAAAAGGGTTTGCATCAAGGCAGACCACTATTCTTGTATCTTTCATCCTTGTTATGGAAAAACTTTCTCATATGATCCTTGAACGGGAAACGTGTTATTAGTGGCAACCTTTTAAATCCAAACAAGGCCTGACGTTGTCACATTTAATTTTTGCTTATGCATATCAAGCTTGGGTAATTCATTCTTGTTTACAAGAATTCAATTTGGCTTTGGGGCTAACTATTAATTTGGAGAAGTCTAAACTTTTCGCATCACCTAATATAAATAGGGTTATAGTAGCCAATTTGAGTGCCTTATATCCCTTTCACGGATGACTTGAGGAGCGAGGTTCTAATAATCCATAAAAGATTATCTAAAACAAAATAAACACATCCTGTGGATCGACTTATGATAAAACTTGGGGAATGGAAAAGAAAAGTACTATCATTGACTAGAAGGAAATTTTTAATTCAATCTACTGCTTGTGTTATTCCCTTTTATGTGATAAAATATGTTCTCTTACCATTTTCAATTTGTGACCTGTTAGATCATCTTAATCCCGATTCTTATGGGGAGGCTCCACTGAAGTGGTTCACAACCATGTAGTGAACCGGAACCAAGTATGCAATATGAAGAGGACAATTAGCTCAGGGTTGAGGAAAGCAAGAATTAACAATTTAGCCATGCAAGCCAAGGCTAGTTAGCGTATACATATGAACCATGATGCTCTTTGGTGTCAAGTTTTAATAAAGAAATACATGCACAACACCTCTTTCATGGAGATCGAACTGAAGGCAAATGCTTTGACCCATTGATGAGGTCTCTAGAAAACTCAAAATGTTTTGGCTCAATGTTGTAAGTGGAAAGTGGGGAATGGAAAATGTAATAATTTTTGGCGAGATCGGTGGGTTGGAAAAGGCCTTCTTTGTAAGCAATTGATGCACTTAGAAGTTGAGTAGAGAAATGCTATGATTGTGGACTACATTAACAATGATGGACAATGGAACTTAGAATCAATTTCTGGTGAGTTATCGAGTAGTGTTAGTCTTGAAATTTTTGTGGTGTCGATACTAATTGTAGTCACCAAAATACTTCAAATACTTGTTGGGGCGTGGAAAATGATGGCAAATACTTATGGATTAGCATATATTACGCTAGTGAAGCTTGAAGAACCATCATGTATAGAGTTACGAGTAGACCGGATATGAACATGAATTACCCCGAACGTGTTAGATTCTTCATTTGGTTGTCTTATTTTACTTGCTTGAATATGAACCAAGTACGCATGAGAACGCCTTTAAATGATAATGCATTTACAGAGTCGTGGATTTGTCATGGAGTTTCTCGATCATATTTTTTGTGAATCCTTGGTCGCTAAAGAATTATGGTTAGCTCTTCATGTTATATAAAGATAACTAAAATTTTTCTCCTTATCTTTTAGACATTGGTTGAAGCAAAATTGCAAGGACACTTATATGGTGAACTTTAACTTACATGTGAACGACGATTTTCGTTAATTGTCGAAAATTGCGATTTCAAAACCTTGTTTGTATAAATCGAGTCTGTAAATACTACATAAGGATATCGAGGAGTCATTATATTGATATATTAAAATTTTGGTTAAGTAATTTAGCTGAAAATGTGGTTAATTAAGGCTCGTGGACTAAATTGTAAAAGCTTAATCGCTATAGATTTTAATTAGGAAAATGCTTGGGGACTTAGATAGTAATTATCCAAAGGATCAAAATGGTAAATAAACCAAATTAAATATATGATACTGAGATATGATGGTGGATTCCATTAGATTAAGTAAATTAAATATTGAGTTTAATTAATTAAGAATAAACTAATTAATTATGTTTAATTAAAACTAAATCATACTATATAAGAAAAAAATTAGTGGAGAAGGCATCATGTTCTCCAAGTTTCTACCATCCACCATTAAAGGGTTGAAGAAGAAAGCTTTGAAATCCTATTGATATTCGAGCAACATTTCAAGTAAGTCATTAGCTATTTTTCTTTAATTTTTTGTAGATTTTTTATCATGGAATCTTGATTAAGTTAACCCATGTATTAACTTGTTCAATTGGTGAGGTTTTGATAATTTACCATTGTTGAGAATTGGATGAATTAGGTGTGAAATTGTTAGAAATTAAACTTAGAGTGTAAAAAAAAAAAAAACTAAATTGTAAACCTTAACAAGCTTGATTGTAAGCTTTGTTACATTAGGGACCAAATTGAACAAAATGAAAGTATTTTATGAAATTGTGGTAGGAATAGAAAGTATAAGATCCTTAGTGAATTAAAGTGAAATCGATTTTAATTTGAAGTTTTAGATCGAAGTTATGTTTGTCCCAAGTTTAGGGACTAAATTGAATAAATTGAAAAAATGCATGATTTGATATTTGATTGTGAATTGGATGGAATTTGATAGTGTTATATGCTTTGTGACTATATATAGCTAATGTCGACGGTAGTCAGTAACACCTTCACCCATATTCAACGTCGAAATAGGGTTACTGAGCATTATCGGACTTATAAAACAATTAAACAATAATTTCACATACATTTTCAAATTTCATGCAGTCATCATTCAAGCTTAATCACATTGTCCCTAATACGAGCCTACGAGGCCTAAACATGCTTTAGAAGTGGTTCGGGACTAAACCGATAGCTCAAGAAATTTTTGAAACACTTAGAAAAGTTTTCAAATTTCAAGGGACACACGCCCGTGTGGCCCGGCGGTGTGTCTCACATGGCTAAAGACACGCCCGTGTCACAAGCCGTGTGGACATTCAAAATGGGATCACATGGCCATGTCCCAGCCCGTGTTTGACCCCGTCTAACTCTCTGACTTGGGTCACACGGCCAACATACATACCAGTGTGGCTACCCGTGTGCCTAATTTATGTGATAAAATATGTTCTCTTACCATTTTCAATTTGTGACCTGTTAGATCATCTTAATCCCGATTCTTATGGGGAGGCTCCACTGAAGTGGTTCACAACCATGTAGTGAACCGGAACCAAGTATGCAATATGAAGAGGACAATTAGCTCAGGGTTGAGGAAAGCAAGAATTAACAATTTAGCCATGCAAGCCAAGGCTAGTTAGCGTATACATATGAACCATGATGCTCTTTGGTGTCAAGTTTTAATAAAGAAATACATGCACAACACCTCTTTCATGGAGATCGAACTGAAGGCAAATGCTTTGACCCATTGATGAGGTCTCTAGAAAACTCAAAATGTTTTGGCTCAATGTTGTAAGTGGAAAGTGGGGAATGGAAAATGTAATAATTTTTGGCGAGATCGGTGGGTTGGAAAAGGCCTTCTTTGTAAGCAATTGATGCACTTAGAAGTTGAGTAGAGAAATGCTATGATTGTGGACTACATTAACAATGATGGACAATGGAACTTAGAATCAATTTCTGGTGAGTTATCGAGTAGTGTTAGTCTTGAAATTTTTGTGGTGTCGATACTAATTGTAGTCACCAAAATACTTCAAATACTTGTTGGGGCGTGGAAAATGATGGCAAATACTCGGTGGATTAGCATATATTACGCTAGTGAAGCTTGAAGAACCATCATGTATAGAGTTACGAGTAGACTGGATATGAACATGAATTACCCTGAACGTGTTAGATTCTTCATTTGGTTGTCTTATTTTACTTGCTTGAATATGAACCAAGTACGCATGAGAACGTCTTTAAATGATAATGCATTTCTGTAGTGCGTGGATTTGTCATGGAGTTTCTCGATCATATTTTTTGTGAATCCTTGGCTGCTAAAGAATTATGGTTAGCTCTTCATGTTATATAAAGATAACTAAAATTTTTCTCCTTATCTTTTAGACATTGGTTGAAGCAAAATTGCAAGGACACTTATATGGTGAACTTTAACTTACCTGTAACGACCCGATTTTCAGTGGTGTCGAAAATTGCGATTTCAAAACCTTGTTTGTATAAATCGAGTCTGTAAATACTACATAAGGATATCGAGGGAGTCATTATATTGATATATTAAAATTTTGGTTAAGTAATTTAGCTGAAAATGTGGTTAATTAAGGCTCAGGGACTAAATTGTAAAAGCTTAATCGCTATAGATTTTTAATTAGGAAAATGCTTGGGGACTTAGATAGTAATTATCCAAAGGATCAAAATGGTAAATAAACCAAATTAAATATATGATACTGAGATATGATGGTGGATTCCATTAGATTAAGTAAATTAAATATTAGAGTTTAATTAATTAAGAATAAACTAATTAATTATGTTTAATTAAAACTAAATCATACTATATAAGAAAAAATTAGTGGAGAAGGCATCATGTTCTCCAAGTTTCTACCATCCACCATTAAAGGGTTGAAGAAGAAAGCTTTGAAATCCTATTGATATTCGAGCAACATTTCAAGTAAGTCATTAGCTATTTTTCTTTAATTTTTGTAGATTTTTATCATGGAATCTTGATTAAGTTAACCCATGTATTAACTTGTTCAATTGGTGAGGTTTTGATAATTTACCATTGTTGAGAATTGGATGAATTAGGTGTGAAATTGTTAGAAATTAAACTTAGAGTGTAAAAAAAAAAAAAAAAAACTAAATTGTAAACCTTAACAAGCTTGATTGTAAGCTTTGTTACATTAGGGACCAAATTGAACAAAATGAAAGTATTTTATGAAATTGTGGTAGGAATAGAAAGTATAAGATCCTTAGTGAATTAAAGTGAAATCAGATTTTAATTTGAAGTTTTAGATCGAAAGTTATGTTTGTCCCAAGTTTAGGGACTAAATTGAATAAATTGAAAAAAATGCATGATTTGATATTTGATTGTGAATTGGATGGAATTTGATAGTGTTATATGCTTTGTGACTATATATAGCTAATGTCGACGGTAAGCTGTAACACCCTTCACCCATATTCAACGTCGAAATAGGGTTACGGAGCATTATCAGACTTATAAAACAATTAAACAATAATTTCACATACATTTTCAAATTTCATGCAGTCATCATTCAAGCTTAATCACATTGTCCCTAATACGAGCCTACGAGGCCTAAACATGCTTTAGAAGTGGTTCGGGACTAAACCGATAGCTCAAGAAATTTTTGAAACACTTAGAAAAGTTTTCAAATTTCAAGGGACACTGCCTGCAGGGTGGCCGGCAGTGTGTCTCACATGGCTAAAGACACGCCCGTGTCACAAGCCGTGTGGACATTCAAAATGGGATCACATGGCCATGTCCCAGCCCGTGTTTGACCCCGTCTAACTCTCTGACTTGGGTCACACGGCCAACATACATACCAGTGTGGCTACCCGTGTGCCCTAAAAATGGCCACACACGCCCGTATACCAGGCCGTGTACTAGGCTGTGCCAAACCTGTAGGGTATACTGACTTATACCATATGGCCAAGTAAAATGCCCGTGTGCTAAACCGTGTGGATCATACTAACTTGATTTTTAATTCAACACCAGGGGACACACGGCCGTGTAACCTAATCATGTGTCACACATGGCTAAGACACACGCCCGTGTCTCTGCCCGTGTGGACAAAAATAGGCTATTTACCAAGCCAATTTGTCACCCAAACTTGCACACACCTAAACCAACCCATTTGGCACCAAAACATAGCACATATATAGGCATTTTTCTAACTCAACCAAGCATAAATCATACCATTTCAATACCAACAACAATAAGT
This sequence comes from Gossypium rotundifolium, assembly GCA_025506655.1. NCBI lineage: Eukaryota > Viridiplantae > Streptophyta > Magnoliopsida > Malvales > Malvaceae > Gossypium > Gossypium rotundifolium. The sequence goes on from CP106733.1 coordinate 12,483,589, forward strand.
CTTACATGTACCACAATATGCTACTCCATATTATACCAAATTCACATTCCCAATTAATCTAAATGGACACTTTCAAACATGAATCAATTTACCTAAACCCACAAACATACTAATTCTCAATTCATCAACCATTTGACATCCACAATACCTATTATCAACAAGCATCACATATTTATCATTTAACACATAACCAGAGCCATATGCACCTACGTATACACAACTAAACCAACCAAATTAAGCAACTCCCATGGCTATATACAAAACCAAAATTTAGACATTTACAAGCCAATTCAAATGGCTAAATTCATTATCAACACATATACCAAAATGACCCAAAATCCCTATACATGCCATATACTCAAAATACTTAAATTCAAAAGTAACAAAATGATAGTTGGATAGTGTGATGAAGTCTCCGACGATCCCCGAATCCAAGCTAGCTTGATTTCACTATAAAACACAGAAAAATAAATGATGTAAGCTATAAAGCTTAGTAAGCTCGTATGAGAATAATAAGCAAAACTCACCATTTAGTTACCAGTCAAAATATGCATATAACATACTACAAAAGATATATATATATATATATATATATATATAAACACAATGTTAACATATATTCAATCATCTATTTAACCATGAACTCAATTCTTTCATATCTTCAATACATATTCAGTTTCCGTACATACCTGCATTGATACGTATCTATTTCTCACCATTTCATATCCTCGATATACCCGTTGAACCATTTAGAATAATATAGGATACTCGGGAATCTCGCACCCTAAGTGCCAATATATATATATAGCCGAAGCTATCTCAATAAAATCTTGCACCGAAGTGCTAATACATAGCCAAAGCTATTTCAACATCATATCTCAATAATGCTCACTCTCAAGCTATCAACGGGTCTGCTCACACAAGCTGACGGTCATGACGTAGCTACATGGTGCTGCTCACACAAGCTAACGAGAACTCGCAACACATGCTGGATAACTCAGCCACCGGTAGGACGTACAGACTAGCACCCAAAACAATAATAACCCATAATGACATGTCATTCGTATCTTAATCTATTCCTAAGGTTCAACCGGGATTTCACACTTGCCGAATTATCGTCGAACATGTCCGTAGAGTCGTATTCACAGTTTATGCAATATCAAAGCATATAAAATACAATTATGACAAAGTTTATTACATACGAACTTACCTCAAATGCAAAAATGGTGAAATAAGTAGATTAATTCGAAACTTTTTTCTTTCCCCAATCTAAATCCGTATTTCACCTTTCTTGATCTAAAAATAATCATAGTTAACTTATTTAATAATATCTCTATTAAATTTAGTCCAAATTATACATTAAGGAAATTTTACACATTTGCCCCTAATATTTCACATTTTTACAATTTAGTCATTATCTCATAAAAACACAATTTCATGCTATTCAACCAAAACCCATGCTAGCCAAATTTCAATTAGGTCCTTAGAAGTTCATGTTTTTCATTTATTTTACAATTTAACCACACAATTTACACATTTCACAATTTAATCCCTAATTAGACATTTTGCTAAAAATCACTTAACAAATGTTGTTTATCTAACAACAAGCATGCATTTTCTATCATCAAAAATCAAAACACACCAATATTCATCAATGGAAAAACCCTAAAACTTTAAAAATTTTGCAAAATAGTCCCTGGGCTAGCTAGATTAAGTTGCAACGATCTAAAAAACCATATAAATTATTAAAAATGGGACAAAAACCATACCTAAATGAGCAAGAGAAGCATGGCTGAATATCAACCCTAACTATGGCTTTTTATCTCTTCAAAATTTGGTGGAAAGATGAAATAAAGAAGATGATATCTAAATTTTATGTTATTTTACTTAAGTTATTTATTGAACTACATATTTAACCTTTGTTATAAAACATTAAAATCATTTAATGCATGTCCATAAATGTCCACTTAAGCAACCAATGGTCTAATTACCACTTAAATACCTCCATTTTAATGTTCCATAACTATTAGACACCTTTAGCTAATAGAACACAAGTTTTACACTTTACGCGATTTAGTCCTTTTTATCAAATTAAGCACTCAAACGATAAAATTTCTTAATAAAATTTTACACAATCATATATTCATGCTGTATACATTAAAATATTAATAAAATAATTATTTTTACCTCATATTTGTGGTCTTAAAATCACTATTCCGATTTGACTAAAAACGGGCTGGTACATAAGCCTTCGAAAGGGAAAGGAAAAGCAAAAGCAAAAGCAAAAGCAAAAATTTTCAAAAAGTGGCTCGAAAATCCCAATTTGTACTTCTATGATTCAAGATAGATTTAATTATTTGCATATATATGTTAATTGAATGAGGGAATGTCAATGTGAATGCATTATGATAATATGAATTATTGTGTTGAGTTTGATATGAAATATCGGGATACAAGACTAAAATGAATAGAATAGAAAATTGTCTAAATTACTTGAATTATGATATGTGATATGGAAGTAGGATAGAAATGTGTTGGATGACATGAAATATATACATATTGGTGATGAAATCGATTGTAATTATGATTGTGAACGAGAGATGATATATGTACTAAATTGTAAAATGTAATTGAACATTGATACCCTATTAACTAGTCAACCTGAGTTGGATATAGTTGGCATGCCATAGGATTGGATTGTGTACAAGATTATGTGCCAAGATGCACATGAGGATGCACTTCATGTGCTAGTATGAGCTTTCTGTGCCAGGATGCGCTATATGTGCTAGTTTCCCTTACTTCGGTTTATCCAATGATGCACTTCAGTGCCAGTTGGTGTGTTGGTTGGATGATTTGTGTATCCGTCTGAGTTCAAGTCATGTGAATAAGGATTATGAATGGTAAACTTATGTAATGGTGTTGAATTGAAATAGTGTAATGATATAGGATCATTAATATGCATATGAGAATAAAAAAATAATGAAAGCAACTGAATGGTTATAAATATTAGTTGTAAATGAGCCTTGAGGGCCGAGATGAGCATGAATGAGTCGATAGACTCCAAAAAAGTGAATTGAATAAATCGTAAATGGTTAAATGACGTGTAATGAAACTGTGATTGAATGTCATAATGTTAAGATTATAAATGTTTGAATTATGATTTGGTATTGATTGCTAAAAGGTTTTAAAATAGTTTTTGGTATATGTAATTGGATTGGATCATTTTCATTGCCATGATAGTTGAATTAGATTGCCACTTGATATATATGCACTTTCATGTGAAAATGGTTATTTAAATGTGTTATAATATGGAATATGTATTGGTAGACATTGTGACTATGTGCATCATGTCATGTTGCTATTCTTATCTTATATTAGATTATCTTGGATCATAAAAGTATCATTGAGCTTTATCGCTCAATGTACGGTTTGTTTATTCCGTGCACAAGTACAAGTATTCTCGAAGCCCTAGGAAAGTGAAGTCAGCATCCAAGCAACAACAATCGACTTAACCTTAGTTTGTATAAATCTTTCATTATGTCAATGGCATGTACCTAGAAATATTTTGTCAAATGATAAGAATGGTCAAAATGGTTGTATATAAGTTGTGATTATGAGAAATTAGTTTTGGTCATGCTTAGAAATGATAGTAATAGTTTGATAGTTATGTTTTGAACACGTTTTGATTATGTGGAATGGTTGATTGGGGCCTTAAGGCCAACTAATGTTAAGCATGATAGGTTAAATCAAGGGAAAAATGGGAAGTTAGTGGTTTGATATGGAAGTCGCAACTTCACACCTTGAATGTCGCAACATCATGTTATCTCATTATGATGTCTCATGTTTAAGGTCGCAATGTCGACTTTGTTTTATTTTGAAAACTTTACAAATTGATCATTAGGTTAAGAAGCTTGGAAGTCGCGACACCAAGAGTTGGAAGTCGTAACATCCACTTGAGATGTTTTGAAAATATTGCAAGTTGGTTCTTATTTGACCCTGAAATAATATTAAGCATTTGTAAGCTTGTATTTGACCCGAAAATGATTATTTATCGTGTTTGATGCATGAAATACATGTATATAAATGTTTAATGATGGTATTGGAATATAGTTTATTGTAGTTGTTCTGGAAACAAATGTGGTATCTTGTAACTTGGACTCGACGATTGGGTCGAGTATGGGGTGTAACATTACCTTAGGGTGTTTGTTTATGACCTCCTTATGAAGCCCTCAAAAGTGCCATGACAAATTTGTGTTACAAGGATAGTCCACTCCATTGGTGCAGGTTTTTTTATTATGCAAAAAAGTTTGCAACGGATATCAGCAAAACTATAAGTCTTATGACGCCAATTTAAGGGCAATAATGGGTTAATTGGAATAAACCTCCTCCTAGGGTATGTATTCTTAATATATATGGAGTTGCAAAATTAGGTTTCTGGATAGCTTCAACTAGATGTATTTTGCGAGATGAGAATGCTAACTGGATTGGATGCTTTATGATGATAATCGGTGCTATTGATAGTGTACAATTAACCTTTGGGGTATTCATGCTAGCTTATGCCTTGCAAAAAAACTCTTGGCATCTCATGCTTGATTGTGGAACTTGATGCGTTATTAGTAGTGCAATTCTTGAAACAACCTTATGAACATTGTCACCTAATAAACATGATGATAAAAGATTACTTGGACTTGATTAGTAAAGGCTGGGTAGTGGAAGTTTGACATATTTTTCGGGAAAGAAACAAATGTGTGAAGCACTTGATGAACTTGGCATAAGATTTGAGTGTGGGGGTGGTGCATTTGGATGAGTTGCCATCAAATTTTAGACCTTGCTACGAGCTGTTGCTTGTGGTAATGGGGTAGTTAGAATTTAGCTTTCTTCTATTTTCTTTTATGCAAAAAAAAAAAAAAAACACATACACACACAAGGGCAAGCAGGAAAAGTGAAGGAATTGATCCTAAAAACAATAAAATTGTCATTTACTTTATTCAAAATTTATGAAATTTTAAGTTAATATAATAAAGTATATTTTGATTTCTTTAAAATTTTTAGTTAAAGTCTAGCTGGTCTTAAATAATTTTCTTCCTTTACACTTGTAAATACATATGATTCAGTCAAACTACATGAAATACCTGTATCGCTTGTAAGATAGGCAAAGGCATAAAATAAACATCATAAGATGGTATAAAGTCAAGTAAATTCCAATTAATAGAAAGTCATTAAAATTTGATTTGAAAGTTTAGATGATGATGTATTATAATTTTAGAGTATCACATCAACATGAATTAAAATTAAAAAATTGTCAAATCTTACGATTAATGTAGACCCAACAAAAGATTAAAGGCCAAGTTAAAAAAAAATTGTCAAATTTAGAAATTTAGAGACTAAATATTAGTTTACCCGTTAATTTTATTTTTGAATTTTGAATCAATTCTTAATTAGCTTTATTAAATTATGTTACCTATTAAAATTAATTTTTGATGTTCTCGTACTGGATTTTAAACATTTGAACTCGAATTAGGAATTCTCATACAGGTGATAAAATGGGGCAAGTTCAAATTTCAAAAATTCAACTACAACAAGTCAATTAAGTCGAAATTAATAATTTCTCTTTTTTTTTTTTTTTTTTTTCCAACCAAACCCAAATTTCCAATTGTATCTTATTCCTAGTTAATTTAGATACTGTAGCAGCCTTAACACCTTAATGGCATTTCATTTGTTATCATTATGAACACATCCAATGTTTCAATATTTATGGTAATTCTTTCTAAAATTTCATCCCAAAGTGCCAAAAACCAGCCGCTTGTTTTCTCAAGTTTAAAGCTTAAAAAACAGTGAGACACGTTGAATGAGATACACAGTTTCTCAGTCAACCAGCTGAATGTATATTCCAAGTAAAAATTTAGGGCTTGTTTGGTAATAATTTTAAAAAATACTTTTGAAATTGTAGAAAAGTGTTTTTGAGATGTATTTTAAAAAATTTAGTTTAAAATTTGAGTGTTTAGCATTACTGTCAAAAATACTTTTGATAAATAAAATATCTATTTTAAACATATTATTATCAATAACAAATATACATTTAAATAAAATTTAAATTAGTTAAATTATTATATTTTAGTAAGAATATAAAAATTTACTATAACTTGTTAATATTTTAATATATAAAATATAAATTTTACATATTTTTAAGTAATAAATATTAATTACTTATAAAATTTAATTAGAATATATAAACTGCATTTTAAATATTTAAATATAACTATTAAATATTTATAATTAGTATTTTAAAATATATTTTTTATTTTTAATTAATGATTTTAACACATTTGTAATTAAGCACCAAGAAAAAAGAGAAAGAACTATGTTATTGGAGGGTAAAAAATAATTAAACACTAAAAATACTTTTAGAAATGAAAAAGCTAAAATTTTAACTTCTCCTTTTTAAAATACTTTTTAAAATACTTCTTAAAAATCAAAAATTTCAGTTAAAAATATTTTTTTCTACACAACCTTTCTTTCAAAAGTGATCTTTTCAAGTTAGAAGCATTTTTTTTAAATACAGAAGAACAAAACCTTAATCCATATAAGCTTTACGCCTTTGATTTTTCTTTTTAAAAAAAATACCGTTTTGTTTAAGTTGATTGGTGAAGATATTATAGAGAGGTGCGACTTGACAAACTCAATCTGTAGTGTTACGGCAAACTGAAGCGGTCTGATTTGATTTTTTAATTGTATTTCTTTAGGTTGATTGGTCAACATATTATTTTCTTCAAGTTGTATGATTGATTGATTCATACGCTATAATGAATTAAAAGTAATAGTTGGATGTTAAGTAGGTTCTAGGATTTCCAAGTCTATACCTTGTCAAGAATTTTTATAATGAATGTTCTACAGCCCACTTAAAGCATTACTTTCTTTAAGCCTGCCTGTTGGTTACTGTGTCTGTATGGCAGGGATTTAGGTTGTGGATGTCTAAGCTTAGGCTTGCTTTATATTTTAAATAAAAATAAAAATCAACAACTAAAGCATGCAATTCATTAAGGATGAGCAAGAATGTGACCTACATTGATTAAACATTAATTCAAGGTCTTTGGGTGGTTGATATATTATCATAAATTTAGCATTCCAGCTAAGTATGAAACTCTTATGGGGCCTTCTTTTATTTGCCCAAATTAAAAATGGTCATACCAATGCAAAGTAAATCGGTTTAATTTGATTTCATCTCTATTTTTATTTTATTTTATTTATATTTAATGATAAAAGTATATACATTTTCATTTAAAAATAATTTTTTAATAGTCGAGTTAGAATCTGATTTATTTTATGAACACCTTCAATTTACAAAATAAAATAAAAGAACAAAATCAAAAAACACAGGCAAACAATAAAAAAGACCGACACAAAATATCATTAAAAGATAATATGAATATAATATAAAAATAAGAATATTTAAAAAGTATTAAATGAATAGTGAGAGATGAGAGGTAGTTGCACTCTCATCAAGCAGTGTATAACTCACTCATTTAAATGCACCACTTCCCACTATAATGGCTCGCAAGCAAACATTCATTTCATGGGGTAACTCTTTCCTTACACAGACTAATAGCTTGCCTTCATAAATTTGCTTCTTCTCTCTCACACTTGAATAGAATCTTTTGAACCTCTCAATATATTAATTAGAGAAGAAAGATCTCTCATTTCTCCAACCAATCTTATGTTTCAGAACTTGTTTTTTTATTTATTTTGTTTATGTGTTTAGTTGACAAAAGCTGATTCCAAGGAAGTTTTTATGACTTTTTTCTTTTTTAATTTATAGATTTCTCTTGACAGCTTCAACTATGCCTTGTCCTTAGGTGACACATTACTGAATCAAATTACTAATATATATTTAGTATTTAAATCTTTATTTTTATTTGGTATAATCACTTTTTTGCCCTCTAATTTCATAAAAAGTTATTTTAGTCATTCATTTATTTTTTTTCTTTTAGCTCTTAAACTTGCTTCTTTTTTTTTTAATCAACGTATCTAAAAATGGATGAAAAAGTTAACATTTGTTAACCTTGCTGACATGGCACGTGGATTGCCACACGACACATCATCAATTAACTAATTTTTTAAAATTTTAAAATTAATATAATTTTTTAAATAATTTTAATGATTTTTATTTTTAAATATAGTTTTTTAATTTTTGAATTTTTAAAATTTTAAAAATAATTAAATGTTAATGTATCATCCACATGTATGCACAGTAAAGTTAAAAAGTCAACTTTTCTATTTATTTCGGGTGATTTAGCAAAAGTACAAGTTTAAGGACTAAAAAATAAAAATTAAAATAAATAAAAATTAAAATAATTTTTTATAAAGTTGACATTATTATTTTTATTTTAATATATTAATTTGGAGTTGTTGTAGGACTTTCTTCATGGCACACCCATCCCCTAAACATCAAAATAGTAATTTTCTAACATGATATAATTACAGAAAACAAAGATGATATAAATAAGGGGAATTCACCTTCATTGTTTAGACATTTAAAAATACGAAAAAAAGAACATAAATATAGGGAAAACATAAAAATTGAAGGAGCAGGGAAATGACCGGAATGCAAAAATATTTTTAGTAGTATTAAATTAGACAGTGTAAATTAGAATGCCAATTAATATGTGTTGGAAAGGTGCGGTATCCTAAGTCATGAGAAAACGTGTTGGCCCTGTGAGACAGGCATCCTCTTTGAGAAAGAGGGACGCATTTAAGTCAATAAAACCAGATATGGCCGGGACTTCTAGGAATAATCAATCAAAACCAGTCCCTCACTCCAGATGCCCCCACTGCTAACAAGTTCATACTCTTTCTTTTAAATGAGATTTCAATTTTGATTCATTTCGTGATTTATTCTAAACCAGCTAACGTGGCCCATATATTAGCTGTCTGTCTCGTCATCTCTCTTTGTCACTATACCTCATTCTTCATATGTTACTATGTAATGAACATGTTAGACGATGAGGATAATTATGAATTTAATTTATGTTAATAACCCACATGAAACACCTTATTAATTACTAGGTACAGTTTGGATTATTAAAACTGTAACCTACACCCTAGGGCTAAAACCCTAGTTATAGTAAAAAAAAATTCTCGATGTCAGAAATGAATTCTTCGGCTTCAACATTATTTCCCAACGTTTTATGATTTCCTTTTTGTGGTGGGATTAACATTGTATTCGTTTTCAGGGTTTGGTCTCTTTATTATCGTTTATATTTATTACCTATTCATTACAATAACATTCCTTGTAACATTATTTGAAGCTCTCTTAATTTCCATGACAGAAAGGAGAAGGGAAGTGTGGGAACCTGCAAATATAGGCTGGCACAACAGTTGTACACGAAAGCAAAGCAGATGAGTGAAAGGAACTGAACCTATCTAATTTAAAAGATGTCTTCAATCTTAGCATTAACAGAGAGAAAGGTACAGTACACGAGAAGAAGAAGAAGAAGAAGAAGAAGAAGAAGAAGAAGAAGAACACTAACAAAAGAAACAAGGGCATTAACACTAGCCTTTCCCCTTGTCTTACACTGCCCTAAAAAAGAACCCTCATTTAGAAACATCACTGAAAAGGCTAAAGTCAATGCTCTATATTCTCATCATCATTCACTGTAATAATATTCAAGAAAAGAAGCAAAAGCTAATAATAATAATAATATCCTTCTTCCAGTCATTTAGCATTTCAAAACATGTAGTAACTTACACCCTAACTGGTTTTGTTTCTTTCTCCCCTAATTGTGAAGAGGATTAGGGCCTGTATGAACTATTCTCTTTTCATCACCTTCATTTCCAGCCAAGTGAGGCGAGCTTGATGGAGCATGAAAAGAATTAGCAGCGCTGGAAAAGCAGACTTTCCTTGGGGAGGGAACCTAACAAACTGAAAGCTATGCCGACTGCCTTGTTTATGAACAGCGAAATGCAAACCCAACTGAGAAAAAAACAACAAAATCCACAAGAAGAAAACAGCCACTTTGGCCCCTCCACTATATCTGCCCGGTCTTGTATTCACTCCTCTTAACATTGTCGTCTCAACTGATGGACCAGTTCAAGTGTAGTAGTGGCGCCACCAAGCCCCAACTCAGAAACTGTAATGCTTTTGGAGGCTTTAGTTTAGACTCTGAAAGAAAGATATAGGATTAGGACCATAAAAGGCCAAATAGGATTATCTTAACTTGCTTTATATAGTGTTAAAAAAGAAGTGGGTTTTGAGTTACTTCTCTGAATCTCTCAAACCATGCCTGGCTGCCTCCCTTTTTAAGTTTGAGAATTTTGAGAAAAAGTGAAAGCAAAAAGAAAAAAACCTTTTAACTTAGGTTTGCTCCTGATCTTATGGGTCTGTCACATGATCTTTGCCCTTGATTCCTGGAACCTTCTTATAAATATCTTATATACATACACATACACATACACATACACATTTATTTTTATTTTTATTTTTTTCCCTTTCTGAAAATCTTTGGACTTTGCACCTTTTAAACTCTCAAACCACCACCACTTCCACTGCTCCTCGCATTTTATTTTTCTATTACAAGTATCTGTTTTCTAGTTTTTGTATTTGTTTTTCATTTTGTAATTATTTAAAACTCAACGTAACAATGTTTGCTGGGAGAGGGTGTCGTGGGACTGTCCAGTATTAATAGCCCTTGTCTGGGGAATAGGCCTTTTTATTAAACTAACCCAAAAAAATTAATTAATTGTCAAAATAACTCATCTTTTAATTAAATACCAAAATGACCAAAAGCTACATAAATTTAGGTGGAGCCAAATTAAATGGCTCCACCAAGTTGCCACGTCAAGATAGGGATTAAAAATAATTTTTGGTGAAGCCATTTGAATTACTCCACCATATAAAATACAAAAAATCTGTAAAATCTAAAAATTGCCTTTAAAACAATTTTCAATTTTGGTGGAGCCATTTGAAATGCCCACCACCTTTACATATATTTTTTTTAATTTTGTCTTTTTTTACTTTTCATGTATTTAAAATTAAAGAAGTATTTTTTTTTTGGTTGATTGAATGACACCATTCTTATCCTTTTTTTTTTTTTTTTTTTTTATTATTTTATTATTTTATTTTATTTAGTTATTTTATATTATTAATTTTAAAATATTTGTAATAATGTATTTAAAATGTTTTATAATATATTTTAAAAAATTTAAATAGTATTTTAAATAAATTTAAAATCTAAAATTTTAAAATATATTATAAAACATTTTAAATACATTACAAATATTTTAAAATTAATAATATAAAATAACTAAATAAAATAAAATAATAAAATAATGAAAAGTAAAAAAAAGAAAAGGGTAAAGGTGGTGCCATTTCAAATGGCACCACCAAAAAAAAAAATTATTTTAAGTCCCCAAACTTTTCAAAACTTGAAAAAGTAAAAATATAATATTTAAAATAATTACTAAAATATATCTAAAGTTAAAAATTTATTTAAAATACTATTTAATTTTTTTAAAATATATTATAAAATATTTTAAATACACATTACAAATATTTTAAAATTAATAATATAAATAACTAAATAAAATAAAATAATAAAATAATAAAAGTAAAAAAAAAAAAAAAGGGATAAGAGGGTGGTCATTTTCAAATGGCCACCAAAAAGAAAAATTACTTTTTGCCTTTAATTTTTTAAATACATGAAAAAGTAAAAAAAAAAATTTGAAAGGTGGTGCATTTCAAATGGCTCCACCAAAAATTGAAAAATTAATTTAAAGGCTCCTAATTTTTAGATTTTACAATATTTCCTCAGATTTTATATGGTGGAGCCATTCAAAATGGCTCCACCAAAAATTATTTTTAATCCCTATCTTTGACGTGGCAACTTGGTGGAGCCATTTAATTTGGCTCCACCTAAATTTCTATAGCTTTTGGGTCATTTTGGTATTTAATTAAAAGGTGGGTTATTTTGACAATTAATTAATTTTTTGGATTAGTTTAATAAAAGGCCCTGGGGAATATATTCAAAATCTGATATTGTATTTGTATATGACCATTATAAAATAGCATTATTGGTAGAACAAAAGTTGAAACTCTTGGATTGTACCAGAACCCACCATTCGCTTCTGTCACAGGCAAGTTGTCTATTTGGTCAAAGTTTCCTGTCTTATATACCATGACTGAAATACCCTCTCTGTTCCATTTCTTAATTTGTTTCTCCTCCTTTATTTTATTACCTTCGCTTATCCTTTTTCTTGGTAAGGGGATTAAAATGCATCTACTCTAACACAATGTTAATTTAGTTTTATACTATTTATTAATATAAATATGGCTAATTGTTGGTTTGTTTGATGTAAACCAATTCTACTTGTATTTTTTAATTTAGTAATTACTTGTTAAAACATTTAAGCTGATTATGCCACCACATTTAGCACAAGTCTCTGCTGTTCGGGAGGCATTTTTATGGTTAAACCCTGCCCATATGTGAAGGATTTGATTTATGCTGAGATCAATTCTCAACACGTTTTCAATGCCGTGGTACATCTCAGAGTTCAGCACTCTCTTCATCTTAAGGCACAATTTCAAGTCTTTCCCTTCCTTTTGGATGAGTAGAAGCACAAATCAAGTGAATGCTGTTGCAAAAGTGACTTTTATTCATACGAATTGCATCGTTTGAGACAATCCCAAATTGTCCTTAATTTCGGACGCATTGTGGATCCAGCGTATAACATAAGCTTATTGACTTAAATTTTAGTTGTTCACTCTTTGTTTTGGCTTTTTCTAGTTTCTTGCTCTTAACCACGCTCATGTAGTTAAAAAAAAAAAACTACTCTACTGCCGATGTGTACTTTGTGAAAGACCTGTGCCTAAAATGATTCAAAGGAAAAATATATCTAAGCAAAAATCACTAGTGAAATCGGATTAAAATACCCTGGTTTCTAACAAATGTACACCAAATTCCTTCCTGTGTTTTACAGTTCAAACTGCAACTACTTTCCAAAAATTGTAGTTAAAAAACAAAAAGCAAAAACAAAACCTGAGTATGACTGAAAGAATACCATGTGAAAGATTCTGCAGCTGCTACATCAATGGCGAAATGACCTCCTGTTAATGCCGGAGGTTAACCCCTTCAATTGCAAAATTGTCAAATTTCACGTTCTCCAACATCATATGCAAAACGATGCTTCGCCTCATCAACTCAACCCCAGTGAAATAATTAGATCAATAGATAAATGTGATCTCTGAAAAAAAAAAAAGTTTCCTCAAAAGCTCCCAAAATTGAATTGTATGCCCCCTTGCAACATCAAGAGGACGAAAAGAATGAACAAATTAGACACACAAAATAAGGGTCAGCATCAAGATGTGCTTGATATATCTATCACAGGGAAAAGAGACAGCAATCGAGATCCCTCTCCAAGCAGATCATGTTGCTGATGATGATCCTGAGTTTGCAGATTTGTTTGTATGACACATGCAATCGGGGCACGGGAAGGTATATATCGAATCAACTGGCTTTTTCAGTTCAAATCCCTTTGAATCACTATGAGACCGCATATTCAGCATTTGTCGCTTGAAACTTTTCCACCTGGAATAAAAAGGGTAGGTAAACTGAATCCAACAGTTCTTATTCACAATTATCACATCTTAGAAGCATTCTAAAACAATCCATGATGATATGTGTTTCCTCATAGAACATAGGAAGACCCCCTAGATTTATAGGGACATCTCCGAAATGATCAAAAGTATTGAGTTTGTACTGTGCAAAAGAAATCTAAATGATATAAAGATCTGAAGTGTCTAAAATAGCTGTTTCAAGATGTATTTCTTCATGTTTATCTAGATGCTAATGTTTCAAAACTCGCAAAACCTTTTCCCAATAGTCTAATACTGGTCTTACCTGAATCATGACAGAAATAGAGCATTTTCAATCTTTTTCTCTTCTCTAAATCAAAATCAATTGATCTTTATTTTTTGAAAAAAAGATAAAAGCATACCCAATATTAGGATTATCAAATAGCAATGCCAACTTTCGCTTGTCGGGTCGAATTGTCTTAGAGTGTCCTCCAAACAAATATCTTCTATGGCCCATCAAAAAATGAGGAAAATTTCCACCTTGAGTTGTCACAAATACCTCACTATGAAGGCAAACAGTATAATCTATGGCAGCCATCCTGGAAGAAAAGTTCTGAAAGCAGTAATCCCATCAAAGAGATGATAATAATCCAATCTCAAAGGCATTACTTAAAGGAAAATGGGTGGTCAAATCTTATATGCTAATGCTTCAGACCTTATATGGAGCAAGTTCTTCCTCGGATGCCAGCATCTCTTTTGTCTGCAAGTTGGGAAACATGTCCAATAATGGAGCCATTGTTTTCTCAGCATTGTATATTTTCCCGGATGCCAAAAAGATATATGTATTGTTACTGAATCCCATTCCTCTTAGCATCAATCCAACCTAGTAGGTGCAAGAAGATATTAAACAAACCATCAAGAAAACCTATAAATCCATTCCTAAGCAACATTGGCCTACCCTAATTCTACCTAGTGCCGTCCCACTCTAACAAAATAAAATTACCTCCTATCTTTCGAATAAGAACAATAAATTTGTCATCTGGCAAAATTTGCTCCAGTTCAATTTTCAACTGAAAGCAACTTTATTAAACAGACAACAATGCAACCAACAATACCTCTAGAGGAGTTAGTGGGCATTTCCCATTAATCCTAATTGCTCCAGGGCGTATAACTCGACCAGGTTTGGTAAATTTTCCTTTCCAGCCTCTTTCTCTTGCATTTTTCATGTCTTCTTTTTCTTGCTCCCCACCATCAAATACACAACAAGAGAAAGCAACCATATCCTGCATATGACAGAAACGGTACATTATAAATGTCATACAAAAATGGAGTCAATAGGAATGCTATTATTAATAGCAACAGAAGGCCTTTTTTATGTTAAAAAAGGTCATCAATTGTCAAAATACATTTTCTATTTAAATAATACAAACCTCCTCAAAGCGAAGATGAACAGAGACGTACTTGCCCCCTGTATTTGCACTGAGCTTTTTCATTCTTGCAACCAAAGTTTCTCCTAGGCTTAGTATTGTACTTGAAAACTGTAAAGCTTCATAATTTGCCAAGCATCTGAGTCTTTGTACAGCTGGAGGAGCATCAAACGATAAGCGATTTGCAAAAGGAGAAATCCTTATAATCCTGTCATTCAATCATAAAATAATGAGCTTAAATTAACAAAACAGCAAATAATTACTCTATCCATAGATAAATACAAAAAGAAATACTTTTGTTCACATTGTGTTGCTGTAAGCAATAAAGTTTGGAATCACTAGCTGTTGCTGAAGCAAACAAGCTAAACTTAAAAAGAAACAATCAATGTTCAAACTCACTTTTCTTCAAGGAGCTTGGGTAGCACTTCATCCCTATAATACTGAATGGATGACCACGCTTTAATTTTGAAGTTGTAGACATTGGTCAAATTGTGGTCAAACCGTTCCATTATGTACTCGGGAATCTTATCAACAACCTGTACATTATTCTCTAACGCACTGATAAAATAATCTTCATCATAGATGTCTTTGAACTTGCTGGAAAAATAAGCACCACGGACAGATTTCGGTCAATGCGATACAAACTGATGTGTAAAACATTATCAAATAATGGTTACAAGGAGCACATGTAATGAAGAAATGAAGGAATGATGCGTAAAACTTACAAAATGAGGTAAATGAACCAAGATAATTGAAAATCAAAACAATGATTGGATTAAGGAAAATGTCAATTATAGCATTTTAACAATTGTTAGGCATCGAAAAAACTTGTTTAAATTATAATAATATCTTTTTAACATCATTCTCTCTCCTCCCCCACCCCACCTCATTTTAACACTTCCCCGAATTTTTCCTTCTCTCTAAATTTCCAGTAAACAAAGCCTCAAGAGCAATTCTCAACTTAAAATGATGGCAGTTTGGCTTTAAATACATTCTCCAAAAAAGAAGGGAAAAAAGCATTGCCAACTTTTAGAATTAACATTTCACATTGCAAACCTAAAGTGTCCTGAATTAATTGATTCACAGCTCAAACTAAAAAATAGCATGCAAGCACACAGCTAATTTCAGTAATATTTAATCAACAATAACAACATTGAATATTAGTACAGCTAAGATCAAAATATCAGGACACAAATTAGAAGTGACGATAATGAACCTCTTTATAACAGAATCAGATCATACAATATTTATAAGGCTAAGCTTCTCCATATATATTTTTTTGTTATAGAACTGGTTACTAATAAATTTATAATTTTTCCTTGAGATACACAAGCAACATGAGAACGAAAAATAGATGACTACAGACCTGGGATCTCGCCATATGCTATGAAAATGGAAATTAGGGATTAGAAGTGTTGCATTAAGATAGCCTGCCACAGCAACTGCATTGCATATCTACAAAATACCCAGAGCAACCACATAGAGAAAATTTACATAACAAGATCATAAAACAGGCAAGCTGTTCGAAAAAGGAGGTAAAGCATAAATACTTAATAGAATGTAATGAAGAATAAAACCAACCGATGTCCTCTGCTGATTTAAGCCTCCATTTGCCTCTACATAAATGTAGCCATTTGATTCAGGTAAACCTATAGTAGTTTAAAGAACAATCAAATATTAAACTAGAAAATATAATGAACAACCAAAATAAAGGGAATGAACTGTAAACTGTTTATAGTAAAACAAAGGGAATGAAATCATACCTTCAGAAGGCTTGTTCACGCAAGGCCTCCACTCCCCCCCTTTATAGGAATTTTTCCAAATTGTCAAAATCTACAACAATTCAATAACTTTAAGGCAGATATAATCACGAATCAAGAATAATCATCAGATGAAAATATCAGCAATCAACTTAAAATGCACAAAGCCTTAAACATGCAACTATTTCAGTAAACAGTTACGATAACAAGTTGAATGGATAAAAAATTTTCACATTACACGATTAGATACCATCACAGTATATAATTTGTATTGCCCTTAAGAATCAAAATGAGAGAAGCTGGAGAACAAAAAGGAGCTAACACCCATACAAGGGACCTAATGGTCCTAATCAGCTAATCAATTATGAAATGCTACCATGGCAATTGTTACCATCCTGGAACTGTAAAAGACTATTATCAAATTATCTAAAGACCACCTGTATCATACAGACTTAAGATTTAATCATTGGAAAACAATAAATTTAACCCATGTTTTCCAGATCCAGATACGATCTGAAAGATTGTTACAGCAGGAAATGAAGCAAGTAAAACAAAGACACCAGGTGCTACTCCTCGAGAACAATAGTGAATATTTTAAATAAAGCTACAATGATTCCTTGATTCAGCATTCTATACTTGTGTTTTATTCAAAGGTTAAAAAGACAAACATCGCTAAATTTCTAAACTTTCAAGAATTTATAGAATCATTCGGAAATACTCAAGTCTCAATTCAAATAAATAACACAACATGAAACCATCAGGAAAAATGCAACTACATTCTCCAAGTTCCTCAAAATTCTATTAAGACCCAAACCCAAAAGAAGAAAGAAATCAAAGACAAACTCAAAAGTTGAAATGGTTCAAGAAACAAATCCAACCCAAGATAGAAAACCTTGCACAAAACTCGGATACGGAATCATAAAACCCAAGAATTTATTAAAATGAGTAAAAAAGAAGAAATCAATAAACAGTGACTCACCGCATCAGCAGAGGAATAATCTTCATTCATCTCAATTTTAAGATTCTCAAAAACTTGGGGACTTCGGTAAACGGAACCCGGAGCTGGACGGTGTTTAACAAGGGGAACCACATCAAACGAAACGGTGCCCATGTAAAGAAGCATCCCAGAGATGTAAATGAGAGGAGCAAAGAGGAAAATCCCCTGTCGACGAAGAAGAACCGAGAGCAGTAACCAAGCGACATGATGGGCAACGGTCCGCCCTGGTTGGAACGGGCTAAACCGGCCCGGTTTCCTTCCGTGGCGGTACCTTGGTGACCGTAGTGGTGATGCCGGCGGTGATGGGGTGCTATGGCCACTACTAGAAATCCTATTTTTCGCATGCATTTGATAAAAAGAAAAAGAAAGTAGAATTTGATACTCTAATTGTTTAACTTTCTTTTCTTCTAATCTTTATTTTTCTTGAAGATGAAAGGTTTGTATGTAATTTCTGGGTTTTTAATCACGAAACTCTCCCGTTGGCACGAGAGAGAATTATGAAATATAATAAGCTTTAAGGATTTCCTTTCTGGTTTTAAATCTCACTCACGCTTTTCACTTTTTTGTTTATTTAGCATTCAAGTTTTATTTTCTTTTAATTTAATACATACATTTTAATATCTAAAGCTAATATTCTTAATTTTTTATTGCTTAATTAAGTTTTAGGGATAATTTGATGAAATTTAATTTCTGTTTTCATTTTTTTAAGAATTTAGTATTTTTATTTTTGAATTCAAAATTCAAATTTAGTTATTACAATTGTTAAAATTTTTCTATTAAATTTACTAATAAAAAATATTTTGATAGCCATGTTATACTAAAAATAAGGTTGAAAATGTTGATTAGGTTTGTTTCTTTTTTTAAATAATTTCAGTTGTGATCATATCAGTTGTTTTTATTAGATAATACCTAACTATCTAAAACCCTCTCCAACTTATAGATAAGAGAATTATTAATGCACTCAATCTTACGTCCTCTTGCAATTAAGACTCGATCAGCAATTAGGTTTTTTTCTTAAAAATACTACATTCGAAATTATCATGATATATATATTTTTTGTTATAGTGTTCTTAAGAAAAATTGATGTTAACATATTGATCAAAATAGTTAACAATATTAACTATTTAAACTAATTAATAAAATTATAAAAATAGACTAACTAAATTATATCTAAGATTAAAGTGTATAGATTAAATCTTAAAGTTTAGCATAATATATGAGTTAATAGATCATTATCTTATAGTAAAAAGAAGCGATATAAATCTAAAAAAAAAAAAAAAGAAAAAGAAACAGCCGTGTGTTAGCCTGTCAAATTATATGACATTTAAATTATGTATAATCATATAATATTTTAATAAAAAGTTAATGATAGTAATTAATAATAATTTAGCCAAAAAATTCAACTAAAATTATAAAGATTAAACCGATAGACCAAAATTGAAAAGAATAAACTGCATTTATTTATGGGTAGGAAATAATTTGTTTTTTCATAACTGGACTTTATTTATCATAGTTTATGTTTTAATAAAAATTTATCTAATATTTGCAAAATGAATACAATATTTGGTCATTAAACAATAAGGAAACGTATTATTTAGATTTAACATTAAATAAGTTGTGACACATCAAATTAAAATTACACGTGGCATATAAATATGCTGCCAAATGTCGTCCAAAGAATGCATCCAATAAGCTATTTTTTATTATAAATGAACTAAAACTCCCTATATACACTATTTATTAAACTTTTTATTGAGTCGGTGTCATTCATCAACGAATCTCAATTTAATTAGAGATTTGTCAAATAAGTTATTTTATTTGTTAAGTTATATAATTATGTGGGTATTTTTTTATTTATATTTTTATAAATCAATAAAAAATATCCATAATAAGATTTGAATTAAAAACACAATGCATAAAAAGTATCGTACGGATGGAAAGTGTTTGAAGAAGGTGTGGATTTTTAAATGGAATTGAGGTGCCAATAGATGGTTTGAGAGGTGGTCTTTGTTTGGCATAGAGGGAGAATGTTACTATTAGTCTTAAAAGTTATTCGAAAAACCACGTCGATGGTGATTTTAATGAAATTATGCATACTCAGGAAAAATTGGGGGAAGGAAGGATACCACGTGATGAGAGAAGAATGGAGGCTTTTAGAAAAGTCTTGGAGGAGTGTCAGTTAGTGGATGTTGCCTATTCTGGGACTTGGTTTACATTGGAAATGGGAAATTTACCGAAAACAAATATCAGGGAATGCTTGGACAAAGGAGTGGCAAATGAGAATTGGATGAATATGTTTCCCAATGGAATAGTAAGACATCTCCCACATTCTTTATCTAATCATTGCCCATTACTTAGTCATACAGACCAAGATAGTACAAGAGTGGTAAAAAAGATATTTCGTTTTTGAGGCATGGTGGATTATAGAGGAATCGTTTGAAGATGAAGTGAAGAAATTATGGTTGTCTTTTATGGGTGATCTATTGGTTAAATTAGAAGAACTAAAAATGGATTATCTCGTGGGCAAGGTCTAATAGGTGAAATAAGGAGGGTCTTAAGAAGGAGTTGACAAAGAGATTAGAGGAGCTGATGTCAATGGAGAAAAGTGATGAGAACCGTGTGGAGCTTATAGACACTAAGGTCTATTTAAATTTGGAGATTGGGAAGGAAGAAAGGTATTGGGAGCAATGAGCTCGTACAAATTAGCTAAAGGTAGGGGATAAGAACACAAATTTTTTCCATAATTATGCATCTCATCGTAGGTGCTAGAATAGAATGTATTAGAAGTTTGAAATATGAGGATGGGAGAGAAACAAGAGACGAGGTTGAAATGCAGGAAATTGCTCAGAGATATTTCCAAAAATTATTTTCTTCTAATGGTATTGGAAATTTGGACCATATCCTTTTGGAAATTGAAAAGTGTGTTTCGATAGAAGATAATTTGAAGCTAACGACTAAGTATACAGATGAAGAGGTTTGACAACTTTAAAAGAGATGGGGCCAACAAAAGCATCTAGGGAAGATGGGTTTCCAACTTATTTTTCAAAGGTGTTGGCACATTGTTGGGAATGATGTCACGAAGTTTTGTTTCGAATTTTGATTCTATGAATGTTACCAATATAGTGTTAATTCCAAAGATTCCCCACCCAACGAATTTAGGGAATTTTCGACCAATTAGTTCATGCAATATCCTCTATAAACTAGTAGCTAAGATGATCGTTAATCATTTCAAAGATGTCTTGGATTTGTGTATCGATGATGCTCAAAGTGCTTTTGTTCTGAGAAGATTAATTTCGGATAACGTGTTGTTAGCTTATGAAATTTTGCATTCTTTTCGACAGAAGAAAGTGGGGAAAAAGGATTTATGGCGGTGAAGCTTGATATGAGTAAAACATATAATAAAGTTGAGTGGGGCTTTATTTGGGAAATGATGCTTCGCATAGGGTTTAATCTTTTGTGGGTTAAGACTATTATGAGATGTGTTACTTCTGTTTTTTTATTCAATTATAGTAAATGGGAAAGTTGGACATATTTTTAGACCTACTAGGGGTCTCCGTCAAGGTGATCTGTTGAGTCATTTTCTTTTCTTGATTTGTATCGAAGGTCTCTTAACTTTAATGAGGTTAGCAGTGAGAGATGTGTTGATGAGAGGGGCTAAGGCAAGTAGAAGTGGCCCTCAAATTTCACACTTTTTATTTGCTGATGATTGCATCTATTTGGAGAAACAAATGCAAATAGAGCACAAATTTTGAGATTGGTTCTAAGGGAGTACGAATGGTGTTTTGGTCAATGTGTGAACTATGATAAATCAACGATTTTCTTCAGTTCTAATACTTCGGAAGAGGACAAACGATCGATTTATGATTTTTTAGGAGTGCATTACTCAAGTAATCCTGAAAGGTACCTTGGCCTTCCTAATATGGTTGGAAGAAATAAAAAACTTTCTTTTCAAATTTTAAAATATAGGATTAAAAAGCGGATCGAAAATTGAAGTGTGAGATACTTATCTCTAGAAGGTAAAGAGGTTTTTATCAAGGATGTATTGTAAGCCATTCCCACGTATTCTATGGCATGTTTTCTGCTACCAAAGTCTCTATGTGGTGAGTTAGAGAGTATTATAGTTAATTTTTTATGGCGAAAAGGGCATGGGAGGAAAGTATTCATTGGTGTTGTTAGGAATACTTGTGCGAGTTTAAGGAAAATGGAGGGTTGGGCTGTAACACCCCAAACCCGGCCCAAACGCTACGACTAGATCTGGCATGCTACAGGTTGAATGTTAAAGTTCAAATTCTCTGGTTACTTTGAAGAAAGCATGGATTTGGAAAAAAAAGTAACTTTTCGGTAGCACGTTGTGTTGGAAACTTTGCTTTGTTTTGATGAAAACCGTTGTTTTGCGTTAAGCGTGTTTGAAACTCCCATTTTTATTACTTCTTATAATTAAGTCCTTGAAATATAAATTTATAATCCATAATCATTAACCACTAGAAGCCAAAAATGTAAGCTAAGAGGCCTTATTACATGCTAATGAAAACAAACCCAAAATTTAAAACTAGAGAAAAACCGGAAATAAGTTTACTTAAATAAAAGACTTTATGGCCCCTCGAGTCCGCCTCGGCTCCCGTATCCACGATCTATTGCTCATCTGAAAGGTTGAGAAAAATAAAGGGTGAGTCACCAAGACTCAGTGTGCAAATCCCTGAACCACATAAACGACTAGATTAAGCAAGCTCGTAAAAGTTCCCGGATTGATTCCATAACTTCTCGGAGGTATGCTTAGGGCCTCGTAAGTCTAGATTGAGCAAGTGTTGGGTTTAAATGAAATTTATAGCCCAATTTGAGACGTTTAAGTGAGATAAGTTAGGTAACGCCTTAATCCCGGTTTCGGCTTTGGACACGGGTAAGGGGTTACATTTACGAAGTTAGTTGTGTGGTTAATTAGATTTTGGCTAGGTGAATTAGCTTGAATTAAGGTTAATTTAGTGTAAGGACTAGATTGAATATAGGGTAAAAGTTGAATTATAGAATCAAGAAAAGTTGAAGGACTAAATTAAGAATTAAGCCATAGGTGCCAAATGTATGGTAAAAATTAAATACATGTGTAATAGATACTATACATACATTTTAATACATGTATGTATTTACTTATTATTTAAGTTAATAATAAATATTACTAAAATATAATAATATAATAAAACATAACATAAAAGAAAAGAAAGTAAAAGAAATAAAAAGAAAGAAAGAACAGAGAAGTGAAACGAAAAGAGTGAAAGAAAAGGAAAGAAAAGAAAGGGAAATATAAGGATTCAAAGTTAATTTGGTAAGTCAATTTAGCCATTTTCTTGTAATTTTGATGTTTTGGAATCCTAGAACAAAATATTACTTGATTTATGTGAAAATTTTGAAAGTTAATTGATTTCTAGATGTGGTTTATATTGAATTAATTGAGGAATTAAGGTTTGAATTGATAGAATATCAAGTTAGAATTGAGAAAAGGATTGAATTGTAAAGTAAATAATAAGTTTTATATAGTAAGGACTAAATTGAAAGAAATTCAAAATTAAGGTTTTATGGTGAAATTAGAGTTAAATTTAGTTTTAAGTGATAAATTGAATGAAAAATAAAGAATAAATTGTAAAGAAATAAAGTTAGTATTAGTTAGTGATTAAATTGAAAATTATGCAAGAATTGAGTATAAATTGAAATGTTCAATTTGAAATTGTAGTGTATTGATAAATTTTAATTGTTTTAATTTTGTAGCTAACGTTGAGCTGGAAGCCTCGACTAGGAAAGGAAAAAGAAAGTCAACAAGGATTAGGTCAGAAAATACAATTTGTATTTCTATAATATGAATTTAATAATTATTTAATGTATTTATTTATGATATGTATGGTAAGTGAAAATTGAGGTAAGTGTTGATATTATGGTATTGAATTGGATTGTAAATATGTATGGATTATTGAATTGAAATGTGTATTGATTGAAAATTGAAAGTGAATTGAATACCCTATTAACAATGTCGGGCTAAGTTGGATATAGTTGGCATGCCATAGGATTGGAAGTGTTCAGGGATACTTTGACTTCGAGTCGATGAGGCACTGTGTGTTGTATTATTATTTCTTCGAATAAATCCGATGAGGTACTGAGTACCGTATTGTTTTACTTCGGTAAGGCCGATGAGGCACTGAGTGCCGTATTGGTGTGTTTTGGTTGGATCCGTGTCCGTCCGAGTTTGAGTTATGTTAATAGGGTATACAAGTGAATTGGCCAATTGATTGATATTGAATGATATTGATTATGGATTGAAAAGAACTATGAAATGAAAAATATAATTGAAATGCTTGAAATTGCATGAATTATGGATTCATGAAATGAATGATGATATTGAGATTGAATTGAGTATCTTATTGTGAAATGTTATTGAATAGCAATTAAAAGTTTGAAATAGAAGATATGATGTTTGGAAGTGTTATGATTGATGTGTTTATGAAATTTGATTATTTTTTGAATGATTTTTGTTATGTGCAATTATGTATTAAACATTGTAAATTTTTGTTTAATAAGTATTCGGATTATAGAAATACCACTGAGTTTTATACTCAGTGTACGGTTTATTTTCTTGCGCAAGTTAGGTAAAAGTCAAATTGCCGAATCAGCATCCAAGGCCGATCCTGAACTCATTGTGGTGAAATACTTTTCCCTTGGTATATGGCATGTACCTAGGTTGTTGTATTTGTTATTTTGAAAATGTTTGTAAATGATGTTGTTGAAACCATTTTTTTGAAAAACGGGGTCGACATTTATTTAAAAATGAAAAATGAGAGTCACCACCGATCTTTTTTATGAGGTGTGATCGGATCACCTCATAATTTGATCGTTTTTATAAAATATTTTGATTTTACTAAAACAACGATTTTGGTCTACGAAATTCGAGAAAATGGGTTCGGGAGTCGATTACATGCGAGGAAGGATTAGCACCCTCGTCACGCCCAAAATTGGTACATAATTGATTAATTAATGTCTTAATGTCAAAAGCTGAAAACTCAAAAAAAAAAATTAAAAATACGATCCCTTTTTATTAATATTAATTTAAAAAAACACTTGAACAAATTGAAACGAACATTAAAGGCTCTCTCGTTTCGAGATAACAAAATGTCACATCCCGTAAGTTAGGATACGATATTTGAACCCTTGAGAATAAGCTTGCCTTTTAATTTTTTATTTGAAATGTCATGTATTTTAATTTTAAAAGGATATTCGGTTATTTAGGTTCAACAAGAAAATTGAAACCCCGTAAGTTAGAGTACGATTTCTTGAATTCCCTAAATATGGAATATTGCCTTATTTCGAAAAGTTCTTTTTTTTTTGCGTATTTGGATAAAAATTAATGTAATATTTTATAATAACATACAATAGATGATAACATATAATAATAATAATGATGTAATTTGAATACAATATTAATAATCAAGTCGCGATAATAAATAAATAAGACAATAAAATGGTAAATGCATGATAAAAAAACATGAAAAGTTTACAAATGAATGAACAATGAAGTAATAAAAAAGTAATAAATAATGAAAATGTGTACTTAAAGGATTGCAAATAATCTATATTTTAAAGTGTAAAAGATAAAATTTAATGGTTAATAAATAACTAGACAAATGGATAAATAAATAAATAAATAAATAAAATAAAAGAAATTCAAAGAGTCCAAATTTGAATAAGAACTTGATTGTCGTTAAAATAAAATTTTGGATCTAAATTTAAATAAAATAAATGTAAGGATATGAAAAGGATTGAATTGAAACCTAAATAAAATTTAGGGGAAGAATTCAAAATAAAAAGAGAAATAACGGACTAATCCGTAACAAGCTAAAAACACGAGGGGCAAAGGAAAATATCCTTGGCCCTCTATCTCGCAGCCAAGCACTCAAATAAAATTATAGGATTTTTTTTTATCCAAGGGATAAAATAACACTCAAATAAAATTATAGGATAATTTTTTTTTAAAAAGAAAAAAACAAAAGTACTTCAAATCAAATTCTCTTTCCCCCTTTTGATCTCTCGAACGGTGGGAGCTCATAAAGTCGGAGGGAGAAACTAAAAGACCCTTTTAAGTTTTTGACCTCCAGTCCAGAAACGAAAATAGCCCATTCACCCCAAAACACACGGATCCTTCCCAGATATATCGAGGGCAAATGGGTTGAGTCTCGAGTCGAGGCCAAATATGCATCTTGACACAAAATCTCCTTTTGAGCGAGACATGTGTCTAGAGGATATCGAGATTTTGAAGATGACATAGACTATAACTTATCTTCGGATTTGTTAAGGATGGTAGAACAAGAAGAGAAACAGATCCTACCTCACAAAGAGACAGTAGAGACTGTGACCTTAGAAGAAGGAAGAGAAGTGAAAATTAGAACTTGTATAGTCGAAGAGACAAAATGAGACCTCATTGAGTTACTTCAAGAATTCAAAGATATCTTCGCATTTAAACTTTCGGTTGGGTGTGAGCGTTAAGGACATGTTATAGGGTCACACGTGCGTGTGAACCCTGCACCTAGGAAAAGTTTTGAAATATCTCGAAAAATCCTCTAAGCTTCCAATTAAGTCCCAATTTATTTTTAACACATGTTTTGGATCTCGAGAGCCCATAAAAGGGACAATATGATTAATTTATGATGTGTTTTCTATTTAACCTGTTTATTGTTCATAATTGATCTGAATAGTTCGGTAAAATTCAATATCATTAATCAATACTCACCTTATTTCACAATCAAAATACAATAATTAATATTACTAGATTCGGATTATAGAAATACAAACCGTAATTTTCGAATCACTCCTCGTCGACTTTCTCTTTTCCTTTCTTAGCCGAGGTCTTCGGCACAACATTAGCTACGGAAATTAAAACAATTTAAAATCATCAATACACACAATTTCCCATTGAATATTTCAATTTATATTCAACTTTTGCATAAATTCCAATTTAATCCCTAAATCGAGACTAACTTTATTTTTCCAAAACTAATTACATATCTTACTCAATTTCCACTTTAGACTAATTTCAGCTCTCTAATTTCACCATAAAACCCAAATTTCAAAATTTCACAATTTAGTCAATATTGCTCAAGACTTATGATTTATTCTACAATTCAATCCCTTTTTCACTTCTAACTTG
This sequence comes from Gossypium rotundifolium, assembly GCA_025506655.1. Classification (NCBI taxonomy): domain Eukaryota; kingdom Viridiplantae; phylum Streptophyta; class Magnoliopsida; order Malvales; family Malvaceae; genus Gossypium; species Gossypium rotundifolium. The sequence goes on from CP106733.1 coordinate 12,510,521, forward strand.
AAATTCTATCAATTTAACCGCTAACACTTCAATTTATTCAACATTAACAACTTCTAAAATTCACTAATTTCTAAAATTTCAACATAAATCAAGTAGTATTTTGTTCTAAAATTCTAAAATATCAAAATTACAAGAAAATGGACTAAATTAACTTACCAATTAAACTTTTGAACTTGAAACCCTAAATTTATTTTTTCTTCTCTTTTTTTTCTTTCCCTTTTCCTTCTCTGTTTCGTCCTCCTATTCTTTCTTTTTCTATCTTTTTTTCTTTTATTTAATTAATGTAATGTAATAATAATATAATAATATTTACTTAACTTATAAGGAATACATGTATTATTATATGCATATACTTAATTAATTTTACACATCTATTTTACAATTACCATACACTTGTCATTTATGGCTTAGTTATTAATTTAGTCCTTTCACCTTTCCTCGTAATCTATAATTTAACTTTTACCTTTATTCAATTTAATCCTTACATCTAATTAACCTTAATTCAAGCTAATTCACCTAGCCAAAATCTAATTAACCACACAACTAACTTCGTAAATATTTATTATAAATATTTATGAATCCTTTTTTAAAATGGAGACCCAAAAATCAGAGGCGAGGCCAGGACAATTTTTAGGGGGTCGGATGAAATTTTAATTTTTTATAATTTATATCTTTATAATTTGTAAAGGATTAAATCAAATTTTTATAATTTTTAGGGGGCTAAAGTGTAATTTTATCTTTATTAATTTAAAATTTTTAAAAAAATTTAAGGGTTTAAATAGCAATTTTACTTTTTAGGGGGCCGGGGCCAATGTCAGCCCCCTAGCTACGCCCCTACCGAAAATATACTTTCCGATACCCATAAATTTTGGGTCGTTACACATGCAATCCCTTCTCTAATTAACTTAACAATTAACTCTTGTAAAATTAATTAATTAACTAGAATAAATCATAAAGAGAATCCACAAATGATTTTATGGGCATATGATATGATTTCAACTTGACTAAAAATACTAGTTTTTAATGACACATGTTACATGTGATTTTACGTATTTAATTTTTTTATAAATAAATCATATATATAACATATTTAATATAAGTAATGCTTAAAATAAATAATGTTTTATAAATAAAAATTGAAAATAATATAGAAATTTAGAATTATATTAGAAAGTAAATTATAATATTAAATTAAAATAAAAAGGTAAAACAACATACATAAATTATAATAATGATTCATGATAAGTATGGAAGATATTTACATTGATTAAATATGAAAGATATTTACATTAAATTAGAAAATAAATTTAATAATAGTGATTAAAATAATTATTGAAATCTTATATAGTAAATTTTTACTCTCTTTTTTTTTTTTACTCTGTCTCATTTGTTTAAAATATTATATAATAATAAAGTAAAAAAAATAATATAAAAGAGTACTTACTTTGCATGAAATAAATAACTTATAAAAAATTAATTAAAATGATATTAAATATCTATCCAGTGCTTTTTGATACCATTATTATTTGAATATTTCTTTTTGAGATATAAATACTTCTAGTGGGTGCTATCTTTAGATTTAAACTAATTAAATAATAATTAAAAGATAAAATCGATGTCTATTTATCCCTTTATGACTCTGAAAATATATGAATAGGTATGTCTGATATTTGAGGCATTGGAATAGGAATGAAAGGAGCCAAACGAAGCAATTTGCACGTCTCACTCGTAATTTCATTTCATGTGGTCACCATGTGGGTTAGACTTACATTTTTATTTGTTATCCTTTTCCTATTTTTGCCAAGTGTAGTAAATAATTATTAATCTCAGAAAAAGAATATTATTATTATTGACAAGAAGGCAGTATTGAGATGGGATATTTTTAAAATTAGACTGAAGCATGTCAATAACCATTTGGATCTCATAATTATGTATCCTTTTGTTTAACTAGCTAAAATTATAAAATTGTGGTTTAATTATTTGATTTTTTCACAAAATAATTTACATGATGATTTTAAATTTAGCATACTCATAAGGTTATCAATATTTACACATTACTTTAATTTAATTTATTTTTACATAAAATAATTCAATATACTATGTATAAAATAAAAAAAAAATAAGTGATTGTGTTATTTGTAACAAATAATTTTTACTAAATTCAGATAAGTGCATTGGAATAGGTAATAAAGTATGTTCTTGACTTTTAACTAACACATTCTTCTTTGTTATTCTTGAACCTTAACTTACTTCGAATGTAAGCTCTAATTCACCATATACTTGTAACACAAATATTATAACTTGACTGATATACTTACAGTACACCATGTGTTATTTTTGTTCATATTTTGCTTATATTGAGCGCACGTACGTTGGTGGTCATGCTATTAACAGGCCACATACCTTCACCCCCACAAGACAATATATTCTCTTTCCCTTCTTTCTCTCATTAGATGTGCCACCTTTATCACAAGCTAAGCAAGAATAATTAGGGATATAAGCATTTTTCCTACTCAATGATCTCCTCACTACACTAAACCCTTTCAACTTCGCATGTAATCAATAAAAGCCAAACAATTCATCAAGGCTTCTAAGTTCATTCATTTGGTTGGACCAAATGCTAATTCCCTAACATGATCAACCTCTATTTGATTCTCACCAACGCTGGAACCTCCTATATTGGTATTATAAGACCCTTAAACATCAACATCTTAATCCTTTAGTTTTTCACATTGAATTGAATTTGCACCATTTGTGTTTAAATCAGAGCTTCCATTAGATGATTTGTCATTTCTTCCTTCTCTATTCAATAAACTATCATCATAAGGGAACCAAAACAAATCATTCAAGGTTTCAGTGGCATCACTGTTTTGGTTATGGCATTGGCTTTTTTATTATTCAATCCATGAATTAACTCCTCCTATATTGACTATATGAGAATCTTTTGTCTCATTTCGAATTTTCATTTCTTCAGCAAATCTTTCTTTTTAAAACTCTTGAATCTTGATAATTTTGAATGAAAAATCAGAATTGATATGAAAAGAACAGGAGAAAAGGTGGAAGATGAAGTAATGTGACTTTTAATTTCTATGCCCGCTGATTGCAAAACTGATAATGGTAGAAATAAGAGAGAACTAATAGTAGGAAAAACTAATGTATCACAGCAGTAAGAGTATAAATGTCATTTTGTACATTTAACAGTCTTGTTTTCCTTGTGTCCAATAAAAATGGGAATTTACAAGGCAAATAATTGCATTATAAGTAAGACGTTCAAGATTCTTTGAAGTGTGTGTTTGAAAGATAGGAGATGATCTTGTGTCCCAAATGGAAAGTCGCTATAGTGCTTCATTTTTCAAATTTCAAGGTCCATTAATTAGTTAGTGGATGATGGATTATACAGTATGGGTCGGTTGTGAGATTCCAAGGATCTCATTGAAGTGATTCGGAATCTGGTCTCCCTTCAGCACCACAAGATGCTCGATAGCGCATTACTCCTAACCCCATCAATACTTGCCAACTTCATTAGCCACGTATAATGTTTGATAAAATATCAACCGTGGGATGTGCAGCTATGTTGGATGCCGTCGTCGTCTTCTTCTTTTTCTTTTACTTGTTTCAAAATCAAGCATATCACATGGCAGTTCCTTTTTTCCCCATATTTGATATTGCAAAAAGATTTCCAAATAACTTTTGCTTCATTTCCTTGAATATGAAAATTGCAGAGTCCAATAAATTGATTTACAAATGAATCGAGAAAACCAAATCTTAATTTATTTCTTGTGTTCATTCATTTGAAATCCATTGGAAAACTTACACCTTTTAAATGCTACATGTTAAATATAATTGCATAAACCAAAACTTGAATCAGTTTGTTCCCTTTGTAAAGTCATATATTTATGAGGCAAATCGAAAGACTCGCTGCCTCATTTTCCGTTTTCTTCTCTCTTTCCCTCTTAGTCTGAACTACGTTAATTAAAGACCCCCCCCTCTATCTATGTATATATAAATTAAGAAATGGAGAGATGAGACAGAGAGGTATATACCTCAAAATATTCCATCGTCTTCTGCATGCATGGGATTGGCACACCCCTTTATGTAACCATTTACTAACTTCAATGTTAGTTGTCTGATGATGAACAAAATATGTTAGTTGCCTCATCATTTTCGCGCAATCTTTTATCTTTATTTCCTTTACTTCATTTTTTTTTACTCAATTCCACTCTTCACTAAGCATACAACAAATTTACTTAACACAATTATTAAGTATAATTATTGTGAGTAAAGCAATATTACATCTTATATCTTTTGATTGAGTTGCTGTTAAAATGATATGTACCTTAATTTAATATTATTTTTATATAAAATATTATTATGATAAGATTTGAACTTAAAAAATCATATTCTTTAAAAATATTTTTGTTACCTTATAATCTAATATATATTTAAAGGATTGACATAAAAATTATAAAATACTATAGGTATATACAAATTACCGAATCTAATATATGTTTCCATGTTGTTTCGAGGCCTAGATTAAAAAAATACTAGCGTTATGCAGAATTTGTTTACATCTCAATATTAAGAGACAACAATTTATCGCAAGCACCTTCATACTATATATACAGAGTTCTATATGTTATTTATCCATGAATATTATTTGTTATCTGTCTAAGAAAAACCAGCTAAAACAAGCAGATACATACACAAAATAGAGCATTATTGCTTCAAAAAATATAGAACCTTTATTCTACGACCATGGAGTCTAATCCTAGCACCATGCAGGAGCAGTCTCCAAGCTGCCTAGAAATAACGATGGAGGTTAACAGTGTTGTTCCACCACCCCATAAGAGCACCATTCAGAAGCTCAAAACCAGGCTCAAAGAAACTTTGTTCCCTGATGATCCTCTCCGCCAATTCAAAGGACAGCCAACGAAGAAGAAATGGGTTCTTGCAGCTCAATACATCTTCCCCATTCTTCACTGGGGTCCAAATTATAATCTCAAACTCTTCAAATCAGATATAGTTTCAGGAGTTACCATAGCTAGCTTAGCCATCCCCCAGGGTATAAGTTACGCTAAGCTTGCTAGTCTACCACCAATTGTTGGCCTCTGTGAGTAAACTCTGGTTTTCTATTGAAGCCTGTTTGAGACTTCAAAGATTATTGTTTGATTGGAATTTCATTTGGTCTTAGTTTCCAGCTTTGTTCCCCCTCTTGTATATGCTGTACTCGGAAGCTCAAGGGACATTGCAGTTGGACCTGTTTCAATTGCTTCACTTATACTTGGATCCATGCTTACACAACAAGTCAACAAGTATCCCCTACCGTGATCCTGTCTTGTTTCTCCAACTAGCGTTTACTGTAACATTTTTTGCTGGTTTTTTCCAAGCTTCTTTGGGATTTTTAAGGTGAAGCTGGCTTTTCATTTTAAGCATTCATACATTATATGCTTGTTTTTCCTTTAAATAACATTTCTGCTGATATCTGGTGTTAAAATTTGAGCAGGCTTGGATTTATCATTGATTTTCTTTCAAAGGCAACACTAATAGGCTGCATGGCTGGTGCTGCTATCATTGTTTCATTACAGCAGCTGAAAAGCCTTCTTGGAATCACTTATTTTACTAAAAGAATGGGTTTCATCCCTGTTATGACCTCTGTTTTCCACAACTCACAGGAGGTAATGTATTTCAAGATTCATCACTGCTGCTTCCCATAAGTTTGCTTCACTACTTTTTTTTATTTTTAGTACAAATGAGATTGCAATATATTTGTTAACTTTACAAATTTCATTGCTTGGATGCAGTGGTCATGGCAAACAATACTGATGGGCTTTAGCTTCCTAGTGTTTCTGCTAGTAGCAAGACATGTGGTAGGTCTTGTTACTTCTCCCTATGTTTTTCAGTCTATCCTTATACTTTCAAATACGAATGTAAAGAATTAAATGAGTAGAATCATATGAAATAATCCTTGTGGCTAGTGAGTAGTTTCTGGCCGACAGTTTTGGAAAAGAGATTGAGTATCAAAATTGGGGTGTGTGCCATGCAGAGCATGAGAAGGCCAAAGCTGTTTTGGGTCTCAGCAGCTGCTCCACTCGTTTGTGTTATCCTCTCTACTTTTCTTGTTTTTGCATTCAAAGCTCAGCACCACGGCATCGGTGTAGTAAGTTTACTGCCTCTCTCACCTTCTTTCAAGTTGCAATATCAGAATAATAGTTATATAAAAAGGTTACATTAATTTTGGGTTCACCAAATATCATTCATTGAGTTGGTGAATGTCTGAATGTTTTAATATGTTCTTTTATGGTGAATTAAATTGAATATTATTTACAAAGTTGGTGTCAATCATGAATTATGTCTCAACTCAATTGAAAAATTATGAAAAAATGTATATAAACTAACGATATATATAATAAATTTGAACCTAAATACTATATTCTTTAATATCTTAGCTTTATCATTTCAACTAAAACTCTTTTTCTTTATATATATATATATATATATTTCTTATATATCAAGGGGGACTTACGGATTCCACTAAGTGCTACATATTGCTTGGCTAACACTTTGAATATTTTTATAATTTAGATTGGAAAGCTGCAAGAAGGATTAAATCCTCCTTCATGGAATATGCTGCAATTTCATGGAGGCCACCTTGGACTGTCAATGAAAACCGGCCTTGTGACTGGAATTATTTCCCTCACTGTAAGTTCTTTTATCCGAATCTTTTCCGTAATTAATTTGAAAGCAAAAGAGTAATAAAAATCACTGGAGTATAAGTAACATAGGTGACATGCTTGTATCTACAGTTAAAATGAATAATAAAAATTTACTTGTAACTATATTTGGGTGAAGAAGAACACAAATCTATTTAGCCATCGCTTTAATTCAACCTAGTATCAAACAGGAAGACATTGCAGTAGGAAGGACATTTGCTTCTCTTATGAACTACAAAGTGGATGGTAACAAAGAAATGATGGCTATTGGACTGATGAACATGGTTGGCTCCTCCACTTCCTGCTATGTCACAACAGGTCCCAACTACTCATTATTTATAAATTGCTAACTCAAACATTTCAATATTTCATATATAATAATATTTTTATTCAAATCCTCTCAAAATGAGATTTCAGGTTTGGGTGAAAGACCCAGTTGCACAGATTTGCTTTTTAAGCCGCCATTAACTTTGATATCATTCAGGTGCCTTCTCTCGATCAGCTGTAAATCACAATGCAGGAGCCAAAACTGCAGCGTCCAACATAGTAATGTCTATTACAGTCATGGTGACCCTCCTCTTCCTCATGCCCTTATTTCAATACACCCCAAACGTGGTGCTGGGAGCCATCATTGTGTCTGCGGTCGTCGGCCTTATCGACATCCCAGCAGCCTACCATGTTTGGACGATGGACAAATTCGATTTCATTGTGATGCTGTGTGCATTCTTTGGTGTTATTTTCATCTCTGTCCAACATGGTCTCGCCATTGCAGTAAGTTCTTTCTTTGCTCTCACCTTCGGATACTAAAATGGAATCCCACACTTTGTTGTGATTTAAAGCAAAAAGTTACGGGTGTATGGATGGAAAATACCTGGTGGCAGCGTCGATCTTCAATATCCTAATGCAAATTACGAGGCCAAAGACGGTGTTGTTGGGGAAGATTCCAGGGACAGATAATTTATCGTGATCTTCACCATTACAAGGAATCAGTGAAGATCCCTGGTTTCCTTATTCTAAGCACTGAAGCTCCAATCAACTTCGCCAATTCAACATATTTGAATGAGAGGTTGGTTTTCACTAATTGTTACTCCAATCCAGGATTACAAATTTTAATTGAATGATAAACCGATTGGACTCGATTGAACAGGAGAGCGTCCTGTCTCACCTGTCTTGTGATTATTTAGTTGTTTATTCTGGGCTTCTGTTGTGAAGGGTTTTAAGATGGATTGAAGAATATGAAGCAGAGGATCCTAAGATGCACTCAAACTCAAGCCTTCGATTTGTGATTCTAGAGATGTCAAGTAAGTCTATCCGACTCTGAATCATAGTTAATAAAACTAAAAATTCTGAATATTATTTATTCATTTTGGATGCTTTTTCCATCCTTTTTTTCTTAGCTGTGAGCACCAGTGATACCAGTGGTGTATCATTTTTTAAAGAACTGAAGCAAACAATGGAAAAGAAAGGTGTCGAGGTGAGTCTAATACTGAGAATTAAGTCTAGCGAGATTCAATTTTATCACTAGAACATAATGCTGCATGCATGTGTTTTTAATTGAAAATGCTAATATTATTTTATATAAAACAGCTTGTGTTGGTGAATCTTGTGGGAGAGGTGATGGAAAAATTGCAGAGATCAAATGAAGCAGGTGATTTCATGAAACCAGATTGCTTGTTCTTGACGGTAGGGGAGGCTGTTGCCACTCTTTCAGCAACAATAAAGGGCCAATTATCCAATGATGTATGAAAACACAAAACTATCCTTTCAGGCTTTTATTTCGACCCAATTTCTGATTTCCCAACTTCCCTTTATGTTGACTCATCTATCTTTTCCGAAACCCAAAATTACGCCACTTGGTTCATTCAGTTATTTTCTCCTCTGCCTGAATGTCTTGTATGATTGCAATTAGGGGTGTCCTTTCCTTGATTAATTTTTATATGGAAAATCGAATTAATTACTTAAACCCAACCGATTAAGAGAATAAAATTGAATAAATCGATTCGAAAATTTTAGTACGGTTCAATTTTTATATTATTTTTATTGAAAAAACTTAATTGAGGTATTTATAATTTTAAATATATTATATTGCATCACTTATAAATTTATTTTTATTTCAAATTCATTATAAAATATTAAAATTAAATTAAACAATTTTAATGAACTCAAAAATATTTATATATATTAATTGATAAAATTAAAATGAATATCACAAAAAAAATTATCAATTTAAATTTTAAATATTAATGAGTATTGGGTTTAATGGGTTTGTGCTTTAAAAGTAATAAATTTTAATAAGAATTTAAGTTTGAGATTTAAATTTGAGTTTGAGTATGTAAATGGGTTATGGGCTTATGGATTATAGCTTTAATCGGTTTATTCGATTTATAATGTCAAAATAAAAAATCGACCAAATAAATCAATTAAACCAAATTGAAAAACCGAATAAACAGAAAAAAAATTGATATTTTCGATTCAGTTCACTTTGATTTTTTCAGTTCAATATTTTTTGCACACCCCTAATTGCAACAATAAAAATGGGTTCTACTTCTCGAATTATAGGAGGCTTGTTCAAAGTATCTTATGGACACGAATTGAGGAATAAAGAAGAAAGGGTAGACATGCAATTAAACTATATCTCATCCTTCAATGTGCACACTACAACAAACTTGAGTACTAGTTGGACCTAAAATATTGTAATTGAAAATTATATTTATGTCACTATTTATATTTGGTGACGTAAATTTTTTTGTTAAGGTGTTTGTCGTGTTAGCATCGTCATTAAAGGTTAATGGTAATGACTTATTATATTCGTCATTTATTGTAAAAAAAATGTAGTGATGGTAATGTACAATGTCACCTTATACTTAGTATTAGGTGACAATTAATTGTGTACCAAATTATATAAGATTTCACCATAGATCATTTGTGTCATTGTCGATAATAAATTAACATCAAACGTATTTGCTATGCTACAAAAGCAACATCATCATGGTGTTAATAACGGATTTATATTGTCACCTAATATAATAAAATAATGATGTTAATGATGATAATGTAATACACCAACTTTTAGTAAGTATTTGGTGGTAGATAGTTTCATCACCAAATTATATATAAATTCATCATTTATTATTTGGATAGCCATCAAGAATAAAATAACATTCAACATATAGGAGAAAGAGATGTCACATTGTTTGTGACATACAATATTGTCATCTAATATAATTAAATAATAGTATGAATAACTATAATACGTAACGTCACCTTATAATCAGAGATGATTATAGGAATATCCGCCAATTATGAAATGGCATTTAACTTATAGTGACAAAACAAACATCATCACATGGTGAATGATGTAATATATCGTTATTGTTTGTGCACATTTAAAAATAAAATAATTTTAATATAGGTTTTCGGATTCTTCTATCAATTTTTTGAAGAAATTCATAAAAGAATCAATAAAAACAGTCCCAACTGAGTCTTCCAAGCACTTATCTTTTCTTATAAACCTTGCAAAAAAAATAGCAAACTAGGAATTTTTGGTTGGAAGTTAAGATAAAAGTATAAATTGTTAGGAGGTTAAACTTAAAAATTTTATGCTAAAAGAGATGATAAGTGTTAAAAATAACATATTTTAATATCATTCTTAACACGATTTTAGGTAATTATTTGATGTTAATTGTGAATTTTATACTTCTAATCCTTTAAACTTATATTTTAATGCTTAATAGAGCACTTGGGAACAAAAGGAGCGAAAAACAAGAGGAAACTGGAGCGTCAGAACAAGCTATAGGAGCCACATGGGTTGAATTATTCCACACAACTGTGTGAACTACACGGGCGTATGCTAGGCCGTATCGATTTCACATGATTGCATACTAAGCAGTGGAACATCATAGTTTTTAGGTTTTTCAAGCATTCTAAGACACGCATATATGATAAAAACAAGAAGATATGAGTGAGCTGTCAGAGAATATTTAAGAAAATAGCTCAAAAAACACCATTGAAGTCGACTTTGAAGCAGATTTCCATCAAGATTGAAGATTCCCAATTGATTTCTTAGGAAGTTATCATGAGTTTATTTATTTTTTAGTTATAATGTATCTTGAATGTTTCTATTTTCAAGCATGAACTAATTTTCTAAATACCTAGGGAGATGAACCCTATGATGTATTTTGTCATTTAATTTATATTTTATGCAATAAATACCTAATTTTTTGTTCTCAATTATGTGTGTTTAATTCTTGGTTTGATATTTCTAGAGTATTGATCTATGTTCCATGGGCTTAATTCAGTGGTTGAATAGACCCTGTTTAAGAGTCAATCTTGAGTAATTGAGTGGAGTTGCATGCAATCCTAAAAACAGGATGACATAAATCTACCGGATTAGAGTCAAATCTAATAGGGGAATCCATAGCACGAGTTAATGCGATAATAGGGGTTTTAATTAGAAAGAAATTTCAATTAATTAAACCTAGAGTTACTAGCTTTTATGCTAGGAAAAGATATTAGCATAATTTAGAAATTTTTACAGATCAAGGTGCTAAGTAAAGAAATTACGTAATTTAGATTGATAATGATAGATGGAATCTAAACATATTATTTCTTGGGTATTGTTTCGCTTCTTGGTTGTTAATCTATTATTCTTGTGTTTTGTTCTTTTCTGTGTCCATTAGTTAATTTTAATTTTTAATTGAGTACTCGAATTATTCGGTTAAATAATAGAATGACTGTAACAGCCCATATTTCGATGAAATCAGAATAGTGGTTTCGGGACCACAAATTCGAGCCAAAAATAAAATTTATTTTTATTTTATTATATAGTCCGTATGATGATAGATATGACATGTGAAAATTCTGGTAGAAAAATTTTATCGATTCAGTGCTTAATTACGAGAAGGACTCAATCGCATAAAATGCAAATGTTGAATTCTAGTAGCTATAAGGATTAAATAGTTATGAAATTCAAAACTAGAGGTCCTTATATGGTAATTAGACCATTAGGAAAAGTATGTATAATTTTCTTGATTCATCCATGGAAAATGAGAAAAAGGCTAGGGACTAAATTGGAAAGTGAAAATTTTAATTAATTAAAAGATGATAAAATATATATCAACTTATTTTCTCATCTTCTTCCCCAAAATAAAACACGAAAATAGGGGCGAAGCCAGGACAATTTTTTAGGGGGGCCGGATGAAATTTTAATTTTTTATAATTTATATCTTTATAATTTGTAAAGGATTAAATTAAATTTTTATAATTTTAGGGAGGCCAAAGTGCAAATTTACCTTTACTAATTTAAAATTTTTAAAAAAATTTAAGGGCCTAAATAGCAATTTTACTTTTTAGGGGGGTTGGGGCCAATGCCAGCCCCCTAGCTTCACCCCTGCATGGAAACCCTATGAGAGAGAGAAGAGACTTTCATGGCCAATTTGAATAAGTCTCCTTGTCCCATTTTTAGTAATTTTGATATTTTTGGAATTGGGATTACTTAAATTTCTCTATTTGGGGGATTAATTTGAAAAGTTATCAAAGTATGAAAATGGGCCATGGATGTATATGATGGAAATTAGAAATTTATGGTAGAAATGAAAGATTATTGATAGATAAACAACTTTTACAAAGTGATTTTTGATGAAAACATGATTTAGGGACTAAAATGAAAATTTGTAAAATTTGATGAAAAATTCTAAAATTTTATGAATACATGTTCTGTAAAATTTGTAATGGGGCTTTGGTTAGGCTTGGAATAGGGATTAATTTGCAGAAGTTTTATTTTCCGAGCTAGGGACGAAAATGGAATTTATTGAAAAGTTAGGAGCAAATTAGTAATTTTTTATAGGATGAAAATTTAGTCCATATGAACATAAAATATGATAAATTGATGTTAAATTTATTTGTATAAATCCGAATAGACCAAATTCAGAGTTAGAACGAGGAATGAGGAAAATGTAGGATTAGTGGATTTTACGTACACAAACCTTTGTCGAGGTAAGTTTGTGTAACTAAATTGTATATGTTTTTATGCTAGATTCAAATGTTGTGTTTGTGAATTTTATCGTTGTCATAAATATGTGAAATGATCATCTACTTGATATAGCCCGATAAATGAAAATGCCCGATAAAATTTATTATGAATAATTAAAAAATATTATAAAAAGCTTTCAATGAAGTAAAATGTATATATTTTAAAATTGTAAATGTTGTTGGAAAATTTAGACATCACATATATAATAATGATAATTACATGTTATTATTTACTATCATGATAGGTTAGCCCAAAAAGTGATCTAATTTGATTAGAATTTTATTGGGCTTTTAATTATTAAATAAAATATGGGTTAAATATGTGTAGATACTTTTCTAATCAAATTCTAATTAATGATGGGCCAATTAGAATTTGATTAGAACTAATATCCAATGTTATAAATATTAGGGTTATGGTCCCCAAATTATACACAAGATATCATTTCTAATATCCCATCATTAGGAAAGAGAGAGAGCAAATATTCTTTTAAATTTCTTGTATGCTAATTTGGAAGACCAAATCCCCAAAATCCTATAAAACTATAAGGAATTCATGGATTCAGGTACGCTTCCGCATTTAGTTTTATTCTTCATTTATTCTTGATGATTTGACATGATAGATTCTGGTTTATTAAGTTTTATTTCAGATTTATTTTACAAATCTAACAAGTGGTATCAGAGATTTTTCATGTTAAATCATTGAGAATGAATTGATTCTTTATTATTTTGGATTGATTCATTTTTTTAATTTTATGGATTTGATATTTTAATTCTATATTATGTTGAATCTTTGATATTCTTGATAAATTTTTGGGTTTTGATTCTTTAAATAAAATTTTAAAGTTTTAAATAAATTTTAAGGTTTTAATTTTCAGATAATCGAAAGATTTACGCTTTAATTGAAAATTAAAAAAACTGAGGATTTTATGTTGTTTATACAATTTTAATATATATTTAAAAAGCTATGTAGGTTTGGGTTCATTAGAAACTTTTTATGATATATATTTGATTATATCGATAGATGGATTGTTAATCGTTAATCGCTTATTTTTAGTTTTACTGTTATATATATTATTTTGGAGACACTTTAGTAATTATGTTTAGGATTTTACATGATGATATATGGTTGGTAAAAGAAATTGCTTCGGTAAAGTGTCTCTTATATACCGATTGTTATCAATGAATTCATTATATATGTTGAATCCTTAAGATTGATGGTCATATTTGTTAGTTTTAAATTTTTTATCGATTCAATTTTAGGGTTTCATTATAATCATTTCTTTTAATTCAAATCCGGTTCAACAATTGTACAATTGAATTCAATTTTATAATCATTAATTCTTGAATTCAATATATAGTTGATAGAATATATTATTTATTATTGAGTTTATATGCTTATTCTTCTCATACTATTCGGTTTAAGCATATATTTTGAATTTGGATTTCCTTGGGATATGTAAGGCAAGTCGATCAAGGTTATATTTTTATGGTTTAATTATGATAAAATTAGATTTTGATGCAAATTGATGTTAATCATAATATGTGTTTAAATAATTTGGTTTTAAGTTTGGTTCTATAATCTTAAGTTTTGGCATCTTATGGTTCCAAATATTTGGTTAAATTATGATGATATGGTCTATGGTATGAATTATGGGTATGTCAACTATTATAATTTTATTTCGAGATATATTGACTTGAAGTTTTATTTTCAAGTATTCATGTGAATATCTATTCAATCATAAATACAACTTTGAATTTACATGGTAAATTCAGGATAAGTTTTTCTATTTAATTATGAATACATGTATATGCGTGAATTGCTTTGGTGTTTTTATCCATGCCAAAATTATGAATACATGTGCTTGTTCATTATTTGGCTTTAAACCACTACATTATTTCTGTTTGATTTTGATATATATGGTTTTGAAAAGAAAAAGAAAAAGAAAAAGTCAAAAATTAAGGTTTTCGATTTTTATTACATTATTAAGACAACCTTATTTGGTTTTATTTCGAGTTTATAAAGCAATAAAAAATTTAGTTTTGACTATTGGGGAAATTTTAATTTTGAATATTGGTATGTTTATATATTTTTTAAAATAATTTAATTGAAGCAATAAGTCACCAAAGTGATTTTTTTTGTATAAATTATTTTGTTTTAAAATATAAAAGTTTGTGTGCATGTAACTTAAGTTATGTTGATATTGATCGGCCCAAATGAATGTTAATAATATTCATGTGCAACTATGGTGATAAACATGTGACGATTATTCGGTTTTACATGTGAGTAATAAATCGGCCCAAAGAAAGATTTATTGTTCAACATGTTTTTATTGTCTATGTTTGATTACTACACCAAATATCACTTACAAGTTAATATTTTGTCTAAAGATGAAATATTAATGGAGTGTCCGATATCTTAAGATGATGTTTACCTTTATTCAAATTATTTTGGTTTAAATTTGAAGTCTTATGTGAGGTTATTTATGGTTTATGATTTATTAAACTATTATTTTTGCCAACATCATTGCATGTTGTTTTGGGATAAATATATATACATATATATACTATTATCTATTAATTTGATTGAAAGATGAAATTAAAAGAGATATTTTGAAACAAATAAATTCATATTTTGGCTTTTAATTAAGAATGTCTAATATTTTAAATAAATTAATTGAAACAAAATGTCACTAAAGTGACCTCTTTTGTGTAGATTAGTTTATTTGAAATATTAGGATGATTATATGTTTTTGTGATTCATGCGTTTATTAATTGACCCAAAGGTAAGTTAATATTTGACAGAATTTCAACGACATCTATGGTGATAAATGTGTGACAATTATAAAGTATTTTATGTGAGCAATAAGTTAGCCCAAAGATTAATTAATTGTTTGACATAATTTATTGTAAATGTTTGATTGCTACAACAAGAGTATCGCTTACTGTTAATATTACTGTCCAAAGACTTGATATTAATGTTGTGTTTGGTATCTTGAGATGGGATTAGCCATTATCCTGAATTTATTGTTTACTTATGAATATTGATGTGAGCTTATTTTTATTTATTTTTTATTCTATATTCAGCTAATTCATATTCTACTGTCACAATATCTGCTAATATAAATTCTATACCCATGCTTAATGGGATTAATTTCAATGAATGGAAAAGGCACTTATTTATAGTGCTTGGCTCTATGAACATAGACCTTACACTAAGGGAAGAACTACCCGCACCTCTCACTGCAGAAAGCAACCCCTATATTAAAAAGGATTTTGAGAGGTGGGATCGTTCAAATTGCAAGAGTCTAATGATCATGAGGCAAAACATTTCAGAAGCCTTTAGGGGCATAGAATCTGAAAAGATTACTCAGGCCAAGGTTTTCTTGACAAAATTAAGAAACGTTTTGCTAAAAAAAGATAAGGCTGAAATGACATCACTTCTGACTTCTTTTGTAACACCCCAAACCCGGTCTATGCTTTAAGACCAAATTTGACATGTCACACAAAATGAACATACACCTAGTCTTTTAAAGATTTAATGAAATCGGATTTTTAAAAACATTTTAACGTGGAGTTACTGAAAACTAAGTTTGATTACTAAATCTAATAATTTGGGTCGTAAAAATTTATCAATTGAAACTTAGGAAAAATTGATTTAATATTTTGAGAAAATTTAAAGAGTTCGAAAGTAATTTGAAAACAAGAATTTAAAAATATTGTTACAGAAAAATTATCGAGTTAAAAATATTTAAGAATGAAACCCTTTTAGTACATTTATTTAAGAAAATGTTTATTTCTATTTTAAAAAAATAATCCCACTTAAGTATTTAAAGCATATTATAAAATCCATCCACAAGTAAAACGTCCATAAAAATTTAACCAGAGGCCTTATTACAAAATAGCAAAATAATAAAAAGTACTTGAAAAGAAATCCGAAATTTAAATAACCCATAATTCATAGTATGGCTTCCACTGAGTCGTCCACGGCCCAAGCCTCCATCACTGATCATTACTTGAGAAAAGGAAGGAAAACGGGGTGAGTTACTCAGAACTTAGTGTGTAACCCACTTTTCGTCGTCACTGGGCCAAAAATTCAATTAAGCATTTATTGGGCCGAAGCCCATTTACAATCATAACATAATATCATATATAACATGCATGTGTTATGAAATTTCCCAACCAAACCTAGTTTTCCATCCGCTACACACCACCCGTACCAACCAACACACCTGTGGGGAGCTTTAGTCACCCACTCGCCAATACACCAAACTGGGCATTAAGCCATATATCAAACTGGACATTAAGCCATATATCAATTTGTGGACAAGCCACCAGAATTTTGTAGCAAAGCTACCAGAACTTCTCTTCGTCAAATATCCCAACCCATGCAAATCATGTATACAATATGAACATTCAATTACCATAATCCATTCATATAATTATTACAAACATACGGCCCATTATAAAATTTTCACAATCTGGCCCATATCACATTTTGGCCCTTATAACTCATGTCTCATTTGGCCCATATATCAAATATCACATTTAGCCCATATATCAAATATCACATTTGGCCCATATATCAAATATCACATTTGGCCCATATATCAAATATCACATTTGTCCCATATATCCACTTTTATCTATTTGATCCATTGAGGAAAATTTCGTAAAATTCATAGTCTTAATACCGATTTCATAGTCTTTACCGATAAATTGATAAATATGCTAGTTTACCTGATTTCACTATCTTGTGATTTAATCAAGTGATTAATACGATATAGTTATTCAACCCATGAGATACAAATGTGAGATTACACCGACATCGTAAGCACTACACTTTCTTGATCGTCAACACCTAAAAATATTTTTAACGCTCGATTAGATCATTAACACTTATAGTAAATCTACTCTAAGATAAACGGTCTAGAATTTTTACCCTCGGAATCACGAATGACTACTATTTACCGGTTCTCCCCGGTTGACGGTTACAACCCAGTGGAAAATCCCGAATAGCTAATGGCTCGAGCTGCGAACAATCTCGAATAGTTGATTTTCACGGATGAGGTCCACAACCCTGAAAAATCCCGGATCATTGAAAGCGACCTTCGTTTGAATCTAGAGGGGATCCGAATCCGCACCTTTTCCTACCACTAATCACCACTCCTTTTGAGTCGATCTTGTTTGCCTCCATTGACAAATGAATATTAGTCCAAACTAATATGGCGTAATTAAAAACGATTGATCTTATGAGCGAAGTCGGCTTACCACAAAATCCTTACGATCACAGGATGAAAATCGAGTAATAAAGTCCCTATGATAAAATAGGTTAATAAACCTTATCTTTAACGAAATAAAAAGTAATATGGAATCCTTGAAAGAAATCCTTACCTTAAAGTTTTTGGATCGATTCCTAGCGATAACACGATGATTTCGGACACTCCAAGTTTCACCTTCCACTACGTTTCTATGGCAAAGAAAAGATTTTGAATAAGGTATGGTATGATGATGGTCTCGATCCAAAAGGCCATCCCATACCAAAATATAGATTCGCACAATGGAAAGGGTAAAATAAAATACCAAAATATTGTAACTAGCCACTTACCGATCGATCACGTGTGAGTAGATAAAATGGTTAAGAAAGAAATATGTGTGAAGTAGGAGATTCGGCTATGGTGAAAAAATTGGAGAGGATGATACTTAATGATATTCACCATGGTGAATATTAAGGAGGGAATGATGTTGAGAGTTTTTGCAAGAAGAAAAAGAAGAAGAAAAGAGGGTGTCTATATTTCGGTTCTTCAAGAATGGGAGATGAACAAAGAAGAAGGTTTGAGACTAGAGTGCATTCGGTAAAGAAGAAAAGGAGAGAAAAGAAAAATCGCCCTTCAAGGTTATGTGGTTTCGGCAAAAAGAGGAAATGGTTTAGAGAGAATGAGCAAATAAGACCGAAATGGTCAAAAATAAAGCAAAAGTTTACCTATTGTTCATGATACATTCGGCTAGGGAGAAGAAATTGGAGAGAAAATTTTGATGAGAAACACCAAAATGCCAAAATGAAAAGTGACCAACTAGCATCTAAACCTACCAAAAGCCAACCAAAAATTCGGCCACCCCCTAGCCTCTAAAACCGTCCAAGTGCATGGCCAAAAGGTCAAAGTTTGGCCACTCTAAACTTTCCAAAACATCTTCCTTATTATAAGCCTTGTGTTCCCCCTACATACCTTATTCATATGATTCCCTTCCTTAAATTTAAAACTTGTCCTTTTCTCTTAGCCACCATACCATAAAAATAAAAGTCCAACTTACCATATGTACTAGGTTTGACCGACACTATGAGGAAGGAAAGCAAAAAAATAAAATTCTCACATGCACATCAAAGGATTCGAACTCCTTCCCTCTAGGAACACTTATGGTGCCATCTCCTGTAACATCCTGAATTTATGGGCTTGTGCATTTTGTGTAGTGTAGGCTTAAAATATTAATTTAAGGATTTGAGGTGCAAATGGGCTTCAGGTTTGGGCTGAGGCTTTGATTAAATATTTTGTATAGACACTCTAGGGGCTTAAATTAAAGTTATAGTAGATTAATTGATATATTGGGCTTGTGGCCCAACAACTAGAAGCACAGTAAAGGTGAGCTATAAGTGGCGTCACTAGTGTAGGAAGAGGGCCCAAATTGTGGTTGGTTGAAGCCCAAGTTATAAGGCTAAATTTCGGCACTTAATTAAGTAAGGGGGGATGGCACAAGGCTATTTTTTTTGGGAATTTTATTATATTTATTCTATGTGGATAATAAGCAGATAAAGGCAATTATTTAGGGATTTAGTCTTTAAAGATAATAAGCAGATAAAGGCTATTTTTGAGGAGATAACAGATTAAGATAAGGGAAAAGGGATAAGAGCTATCATGTGTGGTAGTGTTGGCCAAAATCAATCACTGCTAAAAGGAGGAATCGGTTGTCTATATAAAGAGGGGGTGTGCCAAAATTTTGAAGCCTCTCTTTTCTCATCTTCTTCCTCTCAAAAGCCTAAAACCACCATCTGCTTCACCCTTTCTTCCTCTCTAAAATTTCCTGGTTGGCCAAATCTTTTAACCTCTATTGTTATTCTTCTTCTAATCCCTAAAAGCCGAAATCACATCTCTATTATTCTATTCTTCTCCTTAATATTCATTGGCCGAATCTCTCTTAGCCATCTCTTCAATTATTAAATCTTCTAAAAGCCAAAATTCTTAGATCTCACCTCTTGAAGTTACCGAATTTTCTTTAGTGGAGACTGCTTGTGCCGAATCTTGAAGGAAGCAATGGGTAAGTGTTGATTTTGAGTTTCCAAATCTTTTTCAGCTTTTTAAAGACCCTAGCCGAATGACTATTTAGAAACTAATCCCTTATGTTATCTTATTTTCGGCATTCCGAGATCTGAAGTAGGGACAATCATATAGATCTCCAAGATATAGTTCGATAACACTCAAATCGTGTTACCTCTAGGATTTTAAGGTATGGAGATTTACTAATTCTTTTACGTGCAAAATTTGGGTATTTATTAACCCTTGGACGATTATAGGAGAGGCCCTATTTTCACATCTTTTCGGCTTTTTGAGCAAAGTAGTAGATCGGTTTGCAAGGGTATTGATACTAATCAAGTGTGTAACCTTTCTCACTGTTAGATTGTTTGATATTATATATATATTTGTATAAATCTACTATACTCTACTAAATGCCGAAATCCCGACATAACAAGTGAAAACCCTTGAAGGGTTACGGCTAACCACAGGTTAGTGACTTACATCCTATTTCGGTGATTATTCCTGTTAAAACAATATGCTTTGTATGACGATCTCACTGTATGCCTAGGGTTGGGAAATTGATGAAAAGGAAGTGATCATTACGGTGGCTTATGCCATTTTAGCTGACTCTGTCACAACTCTGGCTTATGCCATTTCAACTCTCTGTCACAACTCGACGATGAGCAACTAAGCTGCAGATGACCGCCATCGATGGTGTATAGCGGTGTGGGTTGATTGTAGAAATCCCCAATGGTGTGCATGGCAGGTAAGGGTGGCGTGTAGCGGATGGAAACCTAGGATTTGGGTTGGGCTTGCATATATTTTTGGTTATGTATATATATATTAATCTATTATTCGGTTTACGTGAAATGAGGCCCAAGTCTAATGGTGCATGAGGGTTGCTGATCGAGTCTCATGACTCAACCAATTATTTTAACAATTCCAGGTAGCACCTAGTGCAATGGATCGGGCTGGAGAGGAGCGCAAGGTGGCCATGCAAAAGATCATTTGGATTCGACAAAAAGATTTTAGTTTACTATATTTTTAATTAGTGGGTTTTAAATTTCGTTGTAATAAGGCCATGGGCCACTAGACTATTACTGATGTTTTGGGTTTATGTTGGGCTTTTATTACTGGGTTTTTATAGTTTATGTTTAAATTAAGTTAAGGCATGTATAAGATTTCAGTTTTTGTTTAAAATTCATTACGACATTTTATAACTTTATATTTTATATGAATTAATAAATTATTAAGTTTTTCGGTATAAATGTTTAAACCTGATACCTGTTTTCCAAAATGTGACATGTTTTACAACATCTCTTTAGTGACATACCAGATCCGGTTGTAGTGTTTGGGCTGGGTTTGGGCTGTTACATCTCCTCTTTACTACTAGCCCACTTATGCTAACTTTCACCACTTAATTACCTTAAGATTTAAGGTCACTTGTTCCACTTCATTAAAGTACTAATTACCAAAAATTATTCCAAAACCAAATAAATCCCAAGCCTTCTCGAGACTATTTAAACACACACATTGGATTATTTAACTAGCTAAGAACCAAAATAATGCAACATATAAAAACTCAAATTTTAGGATGTTACATCTTTGATGTCTATAAAGCTAAGGCTTAAGGAAATTCTGAGCGATCTAAGGGCTATGAGTTTTATGATCCCATAATAAGGAATATTTTTGAGACGGGAACTGCAACATTTTTGAGAATGTTGAGTTTGGGGGGAGAAATAAGGTTTGAGACATTGCTTTTGAGGAGGAATTGGATTCTAACTCGAGTTCCTACTATCACTTTTGATGATGTTCAGGTTATTTTACCTATCATTGATCAAGAAGTGAATCCAGAACCTGTAACAGTCCGGTTTATACCCTAGTCAGAACAATGGTTTTGGGACCACAAATTTGAGTCCATATAATATTTTAATATTATATTCTGTACCATTGATATGTGATTAAGCATGTGGTAAATTTTTCGTGAGCTAATTCGTCTGTTTGTGTGATTAATTTGACAAAAGGGATGAAATTGTATTAAATGTGAAACTTGAATGCCATTTGCTAAAAAACCTATGTGTTGTGGCTTTTAAAAGTTATAGCTGATAAACCATAAAAGTAACATATTTTAACCCCATATTTAGCATGCTTTTGGATGATTTAGCCCTTGATTTATGTAAAAGGTGCTTTTAATCCTTTCTTTTCATGTTTATACTCAGAAAAGCACCCGAGAATGAAAAGAATGAGAAACGGGCTTGAAATGGGCTTAAAACGGACCAAATTGGGCCAACCAAAGAAATTGGCACGGCCTGAACTTCAGGTTACACTGCCGTGCCTCGCCAATCATTTAAAGACACGCCCTAAAGCATGATTTCCATGGATGTGTCCCAATCGACAGACCTGAAGCACGGCCTGAATCTCGACTTACACGACCGTGCCACGGCCGTGCCTCAATCAACAGAATCGACACACGGCCTGAAGTCAACTTACACGGGCGTGTGCCATGGTCGTGCCCCTGCTACGGGAATGAGCAATTTCACTCGGATTTGGATGCTCGAAGCTGATAAACCATAAAAGTAACATATTTTAACCCCATATTTAGTATGCTTTTGGATGATTTAGCCCTTGATTTATGTAAAAAGGTACTTTTAATCCTTTCTTTTCATGTTTGTACTCAGGAAAGCACCGAGGATAAAAAGAACACAAAAGCGGGCTTAAAACGGAGTAATTGGGCCTTAGTAAGCGATCAACACGGCCTGGCCCAAATTCCACACGACCGTGCCTCGCCAAATACCTAGAGCACGACCTCAACTCCATCACACACGGTCGTGCATCATACACTTACCACACACGGATGTGCCTGGTGATCTATGTAATATCCCGGGTTAGGGGCTATTTTTGTTGTTGCATCGTTTGCATATAATTGGCCTGTTATGTTGTTGTTTTGATGTTTTTGGGGCTTAGTTGTAAGATAGGTGTAAGCCTGAGTGGTAGGAAAAAATCTTTGTTTTTAGGCTTAGGTGGGAGGAGCTGAAGGAGCTGGGGTTTATAAATATTTTTAGGTGAATTTTAGCATAACAAATAAGCTGGTGGAGTGGCAGGATGGGCGCCACTTGAAGCTTGTGTGTGTGACGCCACTTGCAGGGGGGAGAGGTCCTGTGTTCAAGCTGTAGGATGCTCACATTTTGGCTTCTATTTTGATGGCATGGAGGGGAGAAGTTGTAGGCAGTTCAAACTCTGCCTTGGACCAAGTCAAATATTCAAATGGTGGGTGGAGAGTGAATTTAAGAGGGAGACTAGTTCAAACTAGTTTGAATGGGTGGCTTGGAGTGGTTGTAGGTGATGGCCGAATATTGGAGAGCTTTTGGGGGGTGAGTGGACGGTTTTGGTAGGTGTTGTGGGAGTGCCAAAATTCCCTTTTCATCTTTGTGCATTTTCGGTCAAAAACATTGTAAGCCAAATTCTTCTTTTGTCAAAAACAATGAAACTTCAAGTGATTTCCTTCATTTTCTTCTTGAAACCGAAAGACCAAAACCCTTGAGCTTGCCAAAATTGCTTTGTTTCTCTTGATTGGTGTGTGTGGCAATGTTCTTTCCCATTTCTTCTTCTATCTTTATTCGTAAACCAAACGAGTACCCTTTTTCTTCTCATACTTTTTCTTCTCTTGGAACCTTGTTAGCCGAAACCCCATTCTCCAAAATACCTTCCTCCATTTCTTCTTCTTTCAAACCGAAAGCACCTTCCCTCTCTTCATCTTTTATCTTCTTTCTTTTCCAAAACTCCTTAGCCGATTGTCCCCATTTGTTTCTTCCCATTTCTCTCAAGCCGAAACCCTCTCAACTTGTCCCTTCAAACCTCCTTTTTCTTCTCTCAAACCCCATTGCCGTAGCTTCTATTTCTTCTCATTCTACTCTCCCTTTTCTTCCCACTCAAAGTCGAACATAGGTGTGTTAAACACCATGGCCGAATCCTTTTCTTCCTAGTTTTGCACTTTGGCCGAATCTAAGTGTGGTGATAATATCGTTTGGTGGTTTAATCGTTTGAAGAAGGTGAGTTTTGGCCAAAAGGCCATCTCTTTTCTCCCTTGTTTGTTGTCGATTTCGGAATGGTTAAGCCGATGTTGGTTTTGGTTGAAAGGAGTTAATCTTTTGATTAATCATTTCGTTATAGGGCTTTGGATTTTGGAAGCAAGCAAGATGAGTCTTCCTTCTCTGTTAATCGTTGGTAAGTGGTGGTAAGGGTTGGTTCATTAGTTCACTCTTTTAGTTTTATTTAAGAAAGTCTTCAAAGGATTAACCGTTTCTTGTTAGGGTGTGGTTGTTTGACTAAGGAATCATTGTGTGGTTTGGGTTTTGGTAGGAAACCAAACCAAGTATAAATGAGGGTTCAAACACTAACCCCTTTGGTTTAATGGTTACGGCGAATGGTATAAGTGCTAATCTATGTTTGGTGATTCTAGGAGCAAGGTAATCGAGGGATCTAGATCGGTTCGTTGGGTTTAAGCTTGCGTATTAACAGGTGTGTAAACTAACATACCTTTTTACTGAGTAATATGTTAATAACCTGATTGTGTAAAGTGAAACAGTATGGTTGACTGATATAATACTCAATGAGGTATGGATACGGATTCGGGTAAGTCCGTTTCATTACGAGATCTATAGTGATATATGATATCATGATTTATGGTGTATGTATTATGAGATGCCATATTGAGCATGTGAGCATGATTGCATGATTTGCACGATTTGCATTAGTATGAGATGTTAATGGGTGATATGAGAAGAGGGGGAATATGATATCCGTGTCTTTGGGACACCAGAGGTTTGGCACCTCCAGTGGTTTGGTACCACAGATGATACTTTGTGACTTTGGGTCACGAGAGGTTTGGCACCGCTGCGTCTTGTCCTAGTGGCTTAGCACCACGATGGGTTGGCCCGGTTGAATTCTGGGATTGACGCTAGTGATTTGGTATCACACGATGGGTTGGCCCCATCATATGATTCGTGATTGCGGTCACGGTGATTTAGTATCACACTTGTGTCTTTGGGACACCGGAGGTTTGGCACCTCATAGTGACTCGTCCCGTGGTTTAACACCACCGTGGGTTGACCCCACCGTTGAGATCTGGGATTGTCGCCAGGTGATTTGGTATCACCGTGGGTTGGCCCATGATTGATTATTCGTGACTTTGGGTCACCAAAGTGGTTTGGCACCACATTGATGGATATCGTGACTTTGGGTCACAAGTGGTTTAGCACCACTAGTGGTTTGGTACCACAGGGGTAGAAAAGGTGTTACGGATGGTTAGGATCGGGTGCATTAATTGTATTGCTTTGTTATGATGTGTGTTAGTATGTTGCATATACGGAGGGGATTTATGTACTGAGTCTTGCGACTCACCTTCTTCCTTATCATTTCAAGTGACACTTAGATCGCGGACACGGAGCCGGTGTGGACTCGAGGTGCCCATGCCATGAATAAAAGTCAGATTTGCACTGATTTTAAATTTGGTACTCTGCTTTATTTATTTTTCATTTGGATTTGTTGGGTTTGTAAAAGGCCTTTTTAAAATTTTACTTTGGTTATCTGTATGCTTAAATTTAATTTCAAATATGCCTTAACAAATTATTGGGTTAACATCGTATAAAACTTGGAAAGAATAGATTTTCAAAACCACGAAGCGACATGTTTTAAAACTTTACCATCGGGTATTACGCTGTAATTTAAAATGAATGCAACTCAAATGTTTTCCAAACTTGAAACTTTTCCACACTAAGTACAAGATGATTTTAATCAACAAAAAGGGATTACTCGGATTTCTAAATAATGTAAACTTGATTTACTTGTGGGTTCAAATAAGTTTTTAAGATTCTCGGGTTTTCAAAAACGCCATTGGTTTTAAAGCGATCATGCTTAAGTTTTCTGCAAGAACAAAACATACAAAGGAGTTTTCATCAAACTTTTAGCGAAAATCTAAACCTCTCAAATACATTTTCCTGTAACATACCAGATTCTCGTGGTGTATTGACGGGTTTGGGGTGTTACAATTAATAATATCGAGCTAAGTTTAAAAGCTCAACTGTGGGCCCGAGGCCCAAAATGTTTTAAATTCTGGTTTTAAGTGTTTTGGTTTTAAAGAATATGGTTTGAAAGGCATGGCACCGAGACTCCGGCACCAATCCGCCCAGGTAAGTACCCCTTACTATTGCTTGTGATTTTGATGTTGATGTGAGTGGATGACTAGCAATAGTGGATTACTTTAGAAACTGAAACTGATAGGACTCTGTGGACTTGCGAAAACAAAGCTTCTTTAATATTCATAAGACTTTGCTTTTAAACAGTGGAATAATTACTGATGCATAAAATTCTTTAAATCAGACAAGTAGAGATCTTAGTCATGAGCGCTAGAGGTGGGCGTAGTCGTGGTCGTGGGCGTGGTCGAGTAGGATGACAGTTTACGAACCCATAGGATCAGTCGGGGTCGAGAGAATGAGATCTTGTACCGCCACCACCGGAGGTGGTGAGTTTAGGAATGACCGGGACGACGCAGATGTCACGAGCGATCTTCTTGAGTTACGGAAAGGGTAGTGGAGTAGGTGGGCGCGCAGGAGCTAGAAAATCGTGCTGAACGACTTGAGCAAGCGAAATTTGAGGTTTTCGAGGTGTCTCTGGTGTTGCTCCAAGACGGTGAATATTGGTGGAGGCGACAGGCGGATCATGGACGATCTGGACTGGCTAGCGAAGAGAAATTAAAGGGATAGTATCACTTCTTGAGATCGTCATACCGGTGGTGGCTCACGGTTCGGAGACGGTGTTGCGTGGAAGATCTTACTTGGGATTATTTCAAGGTCGCTTATCGAAAAAAGTACATTGGAGCCGGCTACATCGACGCCAGCAATGTAAAAGCATTTTGAGGTTGGTTCAAGGGAGTAAGTGCGTGTCAGTCACGAGGTCGAGTTCTTGAGGTTTGAATCGGTATACTAGGGGCATTGTGGCTCTTGAACACGAGAGGTGTGTTCATTTCGAGGATGGTTTGAGAGACGAGTTAAGGTTCTTGATTGCTCCACGGCAGGAGCGTGAGTTCTTGACACGGTTGAGAAGGCTAAGGTAACCGAGGAGTTAAAGAGTCGTAAGGCAAGGCATGGATAGGAGCGAGCAAAAGCGGGGTTTTGGATCTTTTGGGTCGTCGGTAATCCTCGAAAAGGGTTAGGCAGTTAAATTTGAATCGATCTGGTAGGTTTATTCTTTGCTAATCGAGGACCGCCGCAGTTGTAACCGTTGTGGGAAATCTCATTGGGGTGGATCTTTGGACCGGTGGAAAAAGGTGCTTTGAGTGTGGCTCTGGATCACCGTGTGAGGGACTGTCGCGTAAGTTGGCTAGGATTCATCGAGGTCGAGGTAGTACTCGATTCAGAATAATGGACCGCCACCGAGAGGGCCGTGGTAGTGGCAGAGAGGTAATGGTTACGGTGGGGCCGTGGAGCACTAAGCAGAGGTGCAGTAGTTCGAGGCCGACGGCCTAGGCTAGTGTATGCAGCGAGGCGCCGAGAGGAGGGTGACGCACCGGACATCATAACCGGTACATTCTTAATCTTTGGTTCTCCATTTACTGCTTTGATTGATGTGGGCTCAACGCATTCATACGTTGCAAGTAGCATAGTGAAGACTATGGGTCTAGACTCTGAGATATCTTCTAGGGAGATGACCGTAATTAGCCCTCTAGGTCACTTTGTAGTGGTAGATAAGCTGTATAGAGATGTACCTCTAGAACTCCAAGGGGTAGTGTTTGTGGCTGATCTGATGGAATTGCCATTTGGAGAGTTCGATCTGATTCTTGGGATGGACTGGTTGGTTAAGTACCAGGCGAAGTTGGATTGCGCGGCTAAGCGTATGGTTCTAAAGACGTCGGAGGGTGATGAAGTGGTTATGATAGGTAATAGGAGGGACTAACTATCCAATATGGTATCTGCTCTGAAAGCTGAGAAGATGGTCAGAAAGGGTTGTGAAGCATATGTGGTTCATGTGTATGCCTTGGAGGCTAAAGAGTCTCTTGTAAAGAAGGTTGGACGCTTAGGAATTTCTTGATGTGTTTCTGAGGAGCTTAGGGTTTGCCAACGGATCGTGAGGTAGAGTTCGGGATAGATTTGTTACCGTAATGCGCCAAAGTCTATTACTCCGTATAGGATGGCGCCAAAGGAGTTAGTGGAGCTTAAGGCTCAGATCTAGGAGTTGTTGGACCGAGGCTTTATCAGGCCAAGTGTTTCACCTTGGGGAGCACCGGTACTCTTTGTTAAGAAGAAAGACGGTACTATGCGGATGTGTATAGACTACCGCCAATTAAATAAGCTGATGATCAAAAACAAGTACTCGTTGCCACGGATAGATGACTTGTTTGATCAGCTGAAGGGTGCGGCAGTATTCTCAAAGATCAATTTAAGGTCTGGGTATCACCAGTTAAAGGTGAAGGAGGCGGATATCTGTAAGACAACGTTTGGACTCGGTATGGGCACTATGAATTTACAGTAATACTGTTTGGGTTGACTAACGGCGGACATTCATGGATATGATGAATAGAGTGTTCCAGCGAAGATTTGGATCGGTTAAATCGTGGTTTTATTGGCGACATCTTGGTGTACTCAAGGACGTAAGAGGAGCATGATGCGATTTGCGGGTGGTATTGCAGATTTTGAGGAGAAGCGACTTTATGCTAAGTTTAGCAAATCGAGTTACGGCTTAGAGAGGTGACGTTCTTGGGTCATGTAGTGTATCACCGAGGGATTAGAGTGGATCCCTAAGATTGAAGCGATTGTGGATTGGAAGCCGCCTAAGTCGAGAGTCGAGATTGAGTTTTACGGGTTTGGCGGATGCTAGAAGATTTGTAGAGGATTTTCGTTGATCGCAGACCATGACCAAATTGTTAAGAAAAGGGTTCCGTTCATTTAGACCGAGAAGCGGCAGGAGAGCTTCGACAAGTTAAAGAAGATTTTACCAAGCTCGGTTCTAATTCAACTTTGAGGTGGAAAGGAATTCACAATATATTGCAATGCATCACATCTGAGTTTGGGTTGTGTCTTGTCTGAGGAAGGAAGGTTGTGGCTTACGCATCTTGCAAATGAGGCCACATGAGGTCAATTATCCGATGCACGATCTGGAGTTAGCGGCTGTAGTCTTCGCTTTGAAGATTTGGAGGCATTACTTGTACGGAGAGAGATCGATAGTCTACACAGATCACAAGAGTCTGAAGTACCTTTTGACTCAGAAAGATTTGAATCTGAGGCAACGCAGATGGATTGAGTTGCTAAAAGACTACGACTGTTCGATTGAGTATCATCCGGGCAAGGCTAATGTGGTGGCAGACGCATTGAGCCGAAAGGTTGTTTCAGACTTAAGAGCGATGTTTGCCCATTTGAGTTTATATGACGACGGAAGTATTCTGGCAGAGCTGCAGGTTAAGCCTACTTGGGTTGAGCAGATTAAGGAAAAACAGTTAATGGATGAGGTTTTGAGTGCGCAGAGGTCACAAGTGCAGGATAGTGGGTTGGAAGGTTCTGATTTGTCTAGTGATGGAGTCTTTGTGTTTTCGGGGAGAGCTTGTATGCTTAGGGATATTGAGTTAAGGCAGAAGATTCTTGAGACGCATTACAGCATCCTACGCTATGCATCCCGGAGGCGATAGATGTATCGGATCTAAAAGAGTAGTTTTGGTGGCGGGTTTGAAGAGAGAGGTGGCGAGTTTGTAAGAAAATGTCGACATGTCGGAGTCAAGGTGAGCATCGATTGCCGTCGAGGTTGCTTCACCGATGAAGATTCCACAATGGAAGTGGGAAAGGATAACTATGGATTTCGTCGGTGGATTACCTCTTCGCCAAGTAAGAAGGATTGATTTGGGTAATTGTGGATCGTCGACTAAATCACTCACTTCATTCCAGTGAGGTGGATTACTCACTTGAGAGGTTGGCAAAGCTGTATGTGTCGAGATAGTGAGGTCAGCGGTGTGCGATGTCGATCATCTCGGATAGGGATCCCAATTCGTCAAGGTTCTCAAAGCGTTGCATCGAGCTCTGGTATGCGTTTGGATTTCAAAGACGCATTTCACCGTAGTCGATGGGCGATCGGAAAGGTTATTCGGATCTTAGAGGATATGTTACGAGGTTGTGTCACGGACTTGAGGGTAGTTGGGAGGAGTTTACGCCATTGGTGAGTTCGCCTACAACAATAGTTACCAAGCGAGCATCAAGATGGCACCATATGAGGCGTTGTATGGTAGGAAGTGTCGCTCACCTACTTGTTGGATGGAGTTAAGTGAACGTCAGTTGTTGGGACCAGAGTTGGTTGCTGAGACCGAAGACAAGGTTAAGTTGATTCAGGCTCGGTTGAAGGAAGCTTCGGACCGGCAGAAGTCTTATGCCGATCTTAAGCGGAGAGATATAGAATTTACTGTGGGAGATCAAGTTTTCTGAAGGTCTCGCCATGGAAGAAAGTGTTGAGGTTCTAAGAAAAGGCAAGTTAAGTCCGAGGTTTATTGGGCGTATAAGGTACTAAGGCGAGTGGGACGATGGCTTACCGACTTGAGTTGCCGGTGAGCTAAGTCGATTCACGACGTATTCCACGTTTCGATGCTTAGGCAATATCGTTCGAGATCCATCGCACGTGGTAGCAGTGGAAGAGATCGAGGTGAATCCGGATTTGACCATGGAGGAAGAACTGTCTGATTCTAGATCGGGATGTGAAGGTTCTGCGTAGGAAGTCCATGCCTTTGGTAAAGGTACTATGGCAGAATCATGGCGTGGAAGAGGCTACGTGGGAACCTGAGGATATGATGAGACAGCAATACCCGCAACTCTTCTGATCAGGTTATTTCGAGGCCGAAATTATTTTAAAGGGGTAGAACTGTAATATCCCGGGTTAGGGGCTATTTTTGTTGTTGCATCATTTGCATATAATTGGCTGCTATGTTGTTGTTTTGATGTTTTGGGGCTTAGTTGTAAGATAGGTGTAAGCTTTGAGTGGTAGGAAAAAATCTTTGTTTTAGGCTTAGGTGGGAGGAGTTTGAAGGAGCTGGGTTTATAAATATTTTTAGGTGAATTTTAGCATAACAAATAAGTGGTGGAGTGGCGGGATGGGCGCCACTTGAAGCTTGTGTGTGTGCGCCACTTGCGGGGGGAGAGGTCCTGTTCAAGCGGCAGGATGCTCACATTTTGGCTTCTATTTTGACGGCATGGAGGGGAGAAGTTGTAGGCAGTTCAAACTCTACCTTGGACCAAGTCAAATATTCAAATGGTGGGTGGAGAGTGAATTTAGGAGGGGGACTAGTTCAAACTAGTTTGAATGGGTGGCTTGGAGTGGTTGTAGGTGATGGCCGAATATTGGAGAGCTTTTGGGGGGTGAGTGGACGATTTTGGTAGGTGTTGTGGGAGTGCCGAAATTCCCTTTTCATCTTTGTGCATTTTCGGTCAAAAACATTGTAAGCCAAATTCTTCTTTTGTCAAAAACAAGTCGAAACTTCAAGTGATTTCCTTCATTTTTCTTCTTGAAACCGAAAGACCAAAACCTCTTGAGCTTGCCGAAATTGCTTTGTTTCTCTTGATTGGTGTGTGTAGTCGAATGTTCTTTCCCATTTCTTCTTCTATCTTCATTTGTGTAAACCGAAACGAGTACCCTTTTTCTTCTCATACTTTTTCTTCTCTTGGAACCTTGTTAGCCGAAACCCCATTCTCCAAAATACCTTCCTCCATTTCTTCTTCTTTCAAACCGAAAGCACCTTCTCTCTCTTCATCTTTTATCTTCTTTCTTTTCCAAAACTCCTTAGCCGATTGTCCCTATTTGTTTCTTCCCATTTCTCTCAAGCCGAAACCCTCTCAACTTGTCCCTTCAAACCTCCTTTTTCTTCTCTCAAACCCCATTGCCGTAGCTTCTATTTCTTCTCATTCTACTCTCCCTTTTCTTCCCACTCAAAGTCGAACATAGGTGTGTTAAACACCTTGGCCGAATCCTTTTCTTCCTAGTTTTGCACTTTGGCCGAGTCTAAGTGTGGTGATAATATCGTTTGGTGGTTCAATCGTTTGAAGAAGGTGAGTTTTGGCCGAAAGGCCATCTCTTTTCTCCCTTGTTTGTTGTCTATTTCGGTATGGTTAAGCTGATGTTGGTTTTGGTTGAAAGGAGTTAATCTTTTGATTAATCATTTCGTTATAGGGCTTTGGATTTTGGAAGTAAGCAAGAAGAGTCTTCCTTCTCGTTAATCGTTGGTAAGTGGTGGTAAGGGTTGGTTCATTAGTTCACTCTTTTAGTTTCATTTAAGCAAGTCTTCAAAGGATTAACCGCTTTCTTGTTAGGGTGTGGCCGTTTGACTAAGGAATCATTGTGTGGTTCGGTTTTGGTAGGAAACCAAACCAAGTATAAAGGTGAGGTTCAAACGCTAACCCTTTGGTTTAATGGTTACGCCGAATGGTATAAGTGCTAATCTATGTTTGGCGATTCTAGGAGCAAGGTAATCGAGGGATCTAGATCGGTTCGTTGGGTTTAAGCTGCGTGATTACAGTGTGTAAGCTAACACACCTTTTACCGAGTAATATGTTAATAACCCGATTGTGTAAAGTGAAACAGTATGGTTGGTGATATAATACTCAATGAGGTATGGATCTGATTCGGTAAGTCCGTTTCATTACGAGATCGTAGTGATATATGATATCATGATTTATGGTGTATGTATTATGAGATGCCATATTGAGCATGTGAGCATGATTGCATGATTTGCATGATTTGCATTAGTATGAGATGTTAATGGGTGACATGAGAGGAGGGGGAATATGATATCCGTGTCTTTGGGACACGAGAGGTTTGGCACCTCCAGTGGTTTGGTACCACAGATGATACTTTGTGACTTTGGGTCACGGAGGTTTAGCACCTCCGCGTCTCGTCCCTGTGGCTTAGCACCACAAAGGGTTGGCCCCACGGTTGAATTCTGGGATTGACGCTAGTGATTTGGTATCACACGATGGGTTGGCCCCATCATATGATTCGTGACTGCGGTCACCAGTGATTTGGTATCACACTTGTGTCTTTGGGACACCAGAGGTTTGGCACCTCATAGCGACTCGTCCCTATGGTTTAACACCACCGTGGGTTGGCCCCACTATTGAGATACGGGATTGTCGCCATGATTTGGTATCACACGTGGGTTGGCCCCAGATTGATTATTCGTGACTTTGGGTCACCAGTGGTTTGGCACCACATTCATGGATATTGTGACTTTGGGTCACCAGTGGTTTAGCACCACCAAAGTGGTTTGGTACCACACGGGTAGAAAAGGTGTTACTGGATGGTTAGGATCGGGTGCATTAATTGTATTGCTTTGTTATGATGTGTGTTAGTATGTTGCATATACGGGATTTATGCCTTGAGTCTTCGACTCACCTTCTCCTTATCATTTGGTGACACTTAGATCGCGGACACGAGCTTCGGTGGACTCGAGGTGCCCATGCCATGAATAAAAGTCGGATTTGCAATCGATTTTAAATTTGGTACTGCTTTATTTATTTTTCATTTGGATTTGTTGGGTTTGTAAAAGGCCTTTTAAAATTTTACTTTGGTTATCTTTATGCTTAAATTTAATTTCAAATATGCCTTAACAAATTATTGGGTTAACATCGTATAAAACTTGGAAAGAATAGATTTTCAAAACCACGAGCGACATGTTTTAAAACTTTACCATCGGGTATTACTGCGTAATTTAAAATGAATGCAACTCAAATGTTTTCCAAACTTGAAACTTTTCCACACTAAGTACAAGATGATTTTAATCAACAAAAAGGGATTACTCGGATTTCTAAATGATGTAAACTTGATTTACTTGTGGGTTCAAATAAGTTTTCAAGATTCTCGGGTTTTCAAAAACGCCATTGGTTTTAAAGCGATCATGCTCAAGTTTTCTACAAGAACAAAACATACAAAGGAGTTTTCATCAAACTTTTAAACGGAAACCAAAACCTCTCAAATACATTTTCCCTGTAACATACCAGATTCGATCGTGGTGTATTGACCGGGTTTGGGGTGTTACAATCTACATGGCCGTGCCCAAAATGACAGAACCGAGACACAGCCCAACCACGATTTACACGGGCGTGTGCCATGGCCATGTCCCTGTCGCGGGAATGAGCAGTTTCACTCAGAATTAGATGCTTGAAGCCAAAGAAACATACTCCTAAGTCTACTCAAACACCCTAATAGTAATTCTACTTGAAGGAGATACTTAGGAGCCAAGTATAGCATCCCAAAGCCTATATAAACAACCCAAGACAGACATTAAAAGAGAGCTTTTTGGCAGAGGCTTTTGGCTGAAGCATTCATCTTTTAGGGAGTCACTTGAAGATAGCCAGTTGATCCATCTCAAGAAGTCAGAACTCCATTCAAGACGGAGGATCTCTTCTTCAATTCCTTCAGGGGGTTTTAGGGAGTTCTTATGTTTTGTTTATTCTTTTCTCTTGAGATGTTTTCGTATTTAGTTATGAACTAAACCCTTCAGATACCTGAAGGGGATGAAACCTATGATGGATTTTGTTATTTGATTTCTAAAATTATATGATAAGTACTTAGTTTGTTCTTAATTATGTTGCTTAGTTTAATCTGATGTGCTTAGGTGGAGGAGGAATAGACCCTGCCTAAGAGTAGATCTAACATAATTAAGCGGAGTTGATCGAGCACCTAGAGATAGGGTTACGATATTTTGCCGGATTAGGGTGAAACCTAATATGGGAGTCCATTGATCGATTTACTGCTTCCTTAGGGGGTTATTATAAGAGAATGAGAGTTCCACTAATTAACCTAAGGTTAGACATTAGTCGCCTTGAGAGAGGGTTTAATATAGGTTAGGGAGTCTCACGGATCAAGCTAAGTAAAGAAATCATATGGTTTGGGGAATAAATAATAAGTGAAGTCATAGGTGGATTCTTCTTGAGGATATCGTCTTTATCAACTGAGTTTTCTTAAAGTCTTTCTCCCATTCATTCTTTTGTCTTTGCATTTAGTTTAAGTATTTCATTAGTTTAATAATCCAATCACTCCATATTTTAGGCTAAATAATAGAAAGAAAGTGAGTAGTAGTACTTTTAGGTTCCCTTGGGTTCGATAAGATATTCTTGCCTGAGCTATACTACTGTTCGATAGGTGCACTTGCCTCTATTGTTGTCATAGTCAGTCTACAGGTTTGATCATTCTTTATAAATATTAAAACTTGACTGTTTGACACGATCAGAAGCCAAAGAAACATATTTCTAAGTCCACTTAAACACCTTAATAGTAATTCTACTTAAAGGAGGTACTTAGGAGCCAAGTAAAGCATCTAAGGAGCCTATATAAACAACCAAAGGCAGCCGTTCTAAGAGAGAGTTTTTGGGCAGATTTTCTGCCAGAGCTTTTATTGAGGAAACTACTCGAAGATAGCCAGTTGATCCATCTCAAGAAGCCAGAGTTCTATTCAAGACAGAGGATCTCATCTTCAATTCCTTCAGGGGGTTTTAGGGATCTCTTGTGTTTTATTTTATCTTTCCTGTTGAGATATTTTCTTATTTTGTTATGAACTAAACCCTTCAGATACTTGAAGGGGATGAAACCTATGACGGATTTTGTTATTTGATTTCTAAATTATATGATAAGTACTTAGTTTGTTCTTAATTATGTTGCTTAGTTTAATCTGATGTGCTTAGGTGGAGGAGGTATTGACCCTGCCTAAGAGTAGATCTAACATAATTAAGTGGAGTTGATCGAGCGTCTAGAGATAGGGTTACGAGATTTTATCGGATTAGGGTGAAACCTAATATGAGAGTCCATTGATCGATTTACTGCTTCCTTAGGGGGTTATTATAAGAGAATGAGAGTTCCACTAATTAACCTAAGGTTAGACGTTATTCGCCTTGAGAGAGGGTTTAATATAGGTTAGGGAGTCTCACGGATCAAGCTAAGTAAAGAAGTCATATGAATTAAAAGTTAGGTAACAAGAGAAGTCATAGGTGGATTCTTCCTAAGGGTATCGTCGTAATCAACTAAGTTTTTCCACAGTCTTTTCTCAAAGTTTCATTCTTTTGTCTCTGCATTTAGTTTAAGTATTTCATTAGTTTTTAGATTAATAAACCAATCATTCCATATTTCAGGCTAAATAATAGAAAGAAAGTGAGTAGTAGTACTTTTAGGTTCCCTTGGGTTCGATAAGATACTCTTGCCTAAACTATACTACTGTTCGATAGGTGCACTTGCCTCTATCATTGTCATACTTAGTCTACAGGTTCGATTATTCTTTTTATAAATATTAAAACTTGACTATTTAACACGATCAAGTTTTTTGGCGCCATTTCCGGGGAACACTAAAATATTAAGAAAGCTCTATTTCTATTACTTTCGCCATTATTTTATTATTTCGCAATTTACTTTTATTTTTAGTTTAGGTTAAATTTTTATTTATACTAAATTTCTTTCTTCTCCTAGCAGGTACCTCTAGTTTATGACTAAAAGGAACCCGAGAGGACCATTAGCATACCATAGTGACATTGAAGTTACCGCTCGCAGAAATCGCAGAGAAATTAGACGAGCTCTAGACTACCAAAGAGAAGAACAACAAGACAGATCCAGTCCTACTGAAGGGATGGACGAAAATAATCCACCGCCAAATGTGCACGAACAGAATGCTCCGCGTACTGTGTATGATTACGCTAAACCTAATTTGACAGGAGCAAAATCTAGTATTGTTAAGCCCGCTATAGCTGCTAATAATTTTGAATTAAAGCCTAATACAATACAAATGATTCAATAGTTTGTTCAATTTGATGGTTTGCAGGATGAAGATCCAAATACTCATATAGCTAATTTTTTAGAGTTCTGTGGTACCTTCAAAATAAATGACGTTTCTGACGATGCCATACGTCTTCGGTTATTGCCCTTTTTATTAAGGAATAAAGCAAAGCAGTGGTTGAACTCGTTACCACGAGGGTCAATCACCACATGGGATCAAATGACCGATAAATTTCTTTTAAAATACTTTCCACCAGCCAAAACGGCCAAATTTAGGAATGACATATCTTCTTTTGTGCAGAATGACGCAGAAACATTATATGATGCATGTGAAAGATATAAGGATCTCCTAAGAAGATGTCCACACCACGGATTACCTTTGTGGCTTCAAGTCCAAACTTTCTACAACGTTGTGAATTCTTCAACGAGGCAAATGATTGACTCATCAGCCGGTGGAACCTTGAATAAAAAAACTCCTGAAGTGGCTTGCAACTTTATTGAAGAGATGTCGTTGAATACCTATCAATGGTAAATTACAAGGGCCAAACCGATAAAATCAGTCGGAGTTTTTAACATAAACGCAATAACAATGCTGTCAACACAGGTGGATGAATAAAAAACTTGATAATCTATGTTCTTCGCTGGTACACCTAGTAATGCAATGCGAAGCGAGTGGAAATGTGGCAAATCCTGAGTACCCACCCTACCAACCAGGAGGAGAACATGAGTAAACAAACTATATAGGTAACAAGATCCAATAATAATCCTTATAGTAACACTTATAACACAGGTTGGAGGAACCACGCAAATTTTTCATGGGGAGGACAAGGAAACCAAGGAAATCAAAGGCAGCAACCTCCTCCAAATTATAAAAATCAGCCATATCCACAAGAGAAGCAATCAAACCTCGAAGAGATGCTGACGAAATTCATGGCAGCCACAGATTCTCGTTTCCAAAAGACTGAAGCAATACTTGATGAACAACAAAAATCGATCAAAAGGATTGAGAATAAAATTGGAGAACTTACTAAGTCAGTAGGACATCTCACGAAGCTAATTTCTGAACGTCAACAAGGACGTCTACCAAGCAACACAAAAATAAACCCGAAAGAATAGATCCAAGCCATCACAGCTCAAGAGGGTACAAAGGTAGAGGAGCCTACCACAGCACAAGAAACCAAGAAAGAAAAAGGTAAAATAGAGGTAGCACACGAAAATCCAAAACCAATAATCAAAGAATACAAACCTCGCATACCTTATCCCGAAGCATTGAAAGGAGATGATTCAGAAGAACAGTTTGGTAAGTTTCTTAAACTTTTAAAGAGATTACATATTAACTTACCCTTTCTTGAAGCCCTTTTCCAGATGCCAGACTCAAGGAAATTTTTAAGACAACTCTTGACAAACAAACACAAAATAGACGAAGAGCACCATGTGGGGCTAAACGCAACATGCTCGACAATGTTACAAAATAGACTACCACGAAAACAAAAAGATCCGGGGAGTTTTACGATTCCATGCTTAGTTGGTAGTTTAACTATTGATAATCGTTAGCTGATCTAGGGCAAGTATAAATGTCATACCTTATACATTGTTTAAATGACTAGGTCTAGGAAGCCCAAACAAACTAGGATGAGTATTCAACTAGCAATAAAGCTGTTAGAATTCTAGGGCATTATTGAAGATGTGCTTGTAAAATTGATAAATTTGTTTTCCCGATGAGATTTTGTTGTTTTAGACATGGATGAGGATAATTCAATCCCATTAATTCTAGGAAGACCTTTTCTAGAAACTGCCAAGACTAAAATTGATGTTGCCACAGGCGAGCTCATACTTCATGTAGGAGATGAATCGATTAAGCTTCAAGCTCTCGACTCGGCCAGAACAACAGATGATGAAGGTAAGAAAGTCACTTCAATAGATAATCAAATTGTTCAACTTTTATCATAGGAAACACCACATAAAGACAACCCTGAGCCGACACATAAGTCTCAAAACAACAAAGAAGAATCCTACAAGGGACAAGACCTTAGGCTTGACAAGTTTGAAAAGTAGAAGATACAAGTCAAAGAAAAGCTGGATCCACACAAAGTAAAACCAAAGGAACCGCCAGAAAAGCTCGTAGGGACATCAAACCACTTCAAAATAGGAGACCAGGTGCTGTTAGACAAAGCAGATCCCCACATCACTTCAACAGACCTGAAACCAAAGGGAGAAATTCTTCTTAAGGTACACAATATTTTTCCACACGAAACAGTCGAGGTAAGCAACGCAACATTCGACACCTCCAAGGTAAAAGCTTCTCGACTTGAACTTTGTCATGAAAATAGAACTATAAGCATGAGGGAAGATGCTCAAACCTTTAAACCTCCCTAAATTATTTTCGAAGAGTCTAGCTTAAGACTATAAACGAACGCTTTTCGGGAGGCAACATGAGTACTAACAATAATTGCTATTCGGTAGTTTTAGTTTTACTCTTATCACTATTTTCTCTTTTAGAATTCAATAAATTAAAAAAATTGTAGATTCCCAGACCACACAGTCTAGCACACGGCCGTGGCCGTGGCCGTGTGGGCACTCCGAATCACCGTACTGACGTAGCAGAGGCCGTGCAAATCCTGCCCCAACCAACTGCATGAGTCATAGACTCACCTACCCCACCATGGTCGTACGTGGCGGCCGTGGGTCAACACTGCCATTCTAGAAACAGGTGTGACAGTAGAGACAAACGGGCGTGACACTCCAACACGCCTCCAAACACGGCCGTGCAATACAGCCGTGCAAAGTAGCACGTCCTAGATACATGGGCGTGGGACAGCATCAGAAGCAAAAATCTATTTAAACCCCTCACAGCCCTTCCCTTTCCCCATCTTCTTTCCTCCTTCTTTTCTTTCAATTTTTGTCTTGCATTAGAAAAGGTGTTCAGACTCTTGAGCTACACTAAAATCATGCCGAAGATGTGTAAGAGGCCAATCACAACCTCCCTATGGGAGACCGATCTATATAAGTTCATGCTGGCCGCTTCATTCAAACAACAAACCAAGGGTCTTTGAGACTATATAATTTTATTTTCTTTTCTCTTTTGATTCAATTACCTACTCTTTAACAATCTTATGCTTAGTTTAGTTTATTTTAATTTAGTTTCTTGGTTTTAGGTTCTAAAGGCTGCTTGGGAATCACGCACCACAGCCTTAGAAGTCACACCCACCTCGCGAACCATCCAACAATAAGGACTCCTTAGTCCATTAGTCTTTTCTTTCAATTTCAGTTTTCTTCTTCGTCTCCTTCTCTTTATTCCTTTATCTTTAATTATAATATTAGTATATTATTAATGTTTCTTTAGATTTCTTGGCTATATCTTTGCAGGCTACCCAATTTCTTTATCTAGCACAAAGATCATAGGTAGACACCCCATCGATGGCCCTCCAACTTATATTTCTTTGCCATCCTCCCGAAATCACCCAAAATTTAGGAAGTGGCACTCTATCCTCTCTTTGATCTTATATTAATTGTTATTACCTATCTTTGTACGTTGAGGGCAATGTACATCTTCATGTGGGGGATAAAAGTGCCTAACTTTTTGCA
This sequence comes from Gossypium rotundifolium, assembly GCA_025506655.1. Taxonomy (NCBI): domain Eukaryota; kingdom Viridiplantae; phylum Streptophyta; class Magnoliopsida; order Malvales; family Malvaceae; genus Gossypium; species Gossypium rotundifolium. The sequence goes on from CP106733.1 coordinate 12,550,911, forward strand.
TAATTCTCAATTTAATGCCTAATTTTTCATTAATCTGAATTTAGTCTTGTTTTAAGTACTTTTCTCATATTACTAATTAGGATGAAATTTCTAATGATTTATAATTTTTATTGATATGTTTTAGAATAAGTCATTGATAATTGTGCATTGATGATTAAATTTGAAGAATACTAGAGAATCGAGCATGATAAGTCTACTTTCTAAAAATTAAAAAGTAATAGGTCGTTGAACTGAATTTGAGTATTACTTTGAAGTTTGAAATTTATAGGGATTAATGTCAAAAACACCCATAATTTTTGTGAGATTTTGAGCCTTATAGAGCATATATTCTTTTTCGTGCTCACTTTATTAATTATGAGTGTGTCAATTTTGAACTGTTATTCTAGAACTTGCCTCGTTTATACATGTCAAAACCACATTAATGATTTGATATACTGAGATGATAAAGGCACCTAGGTTTTAACCCGTTCACTCCACATAAAAAGCCTACCTTCACAAATTAACCCCTAGTGAACCCCGTTGAATCCTAACAACCTTTTATGACTCACCCACTAATATTAACCCAAAATCCCTTTGTATTTGTTATCACCATTCTTTTGACTACCCTTTAATCGAGGTTTGATTTGATTAAATTACCAAATTATCTTAGTTCGGTAGTTACATTTATCATTTATGATGTAATATTTTAGTTTGTTCTTAAAAAAATCCAAGTTTATTCAATATTAGTAGTATACAAAAAGCTTAGAGCATTTAAACTCCAATTGTTGAAGAAAAAGCTCGTATTAAAGTATTATCAAATTTTAAGTGATGAAAATACTCTTTATTATAAAGTAATTATCAATAGTAGGCATTATTAGTTTTCATTCAATTTAAATATTCATATTAGGTTCATTGTTTTTAGACTAGGTAATTAGTCAATTCAATCTCGATTCTAACCCTCTAATTCAGCCTGTATCCACACCCTTAACCTTAGCCCCGTTACAACCATGATAAAGACCTTTTGATCCATGTATCATCTCATATCTGATGGTGGAGATCTAATTTTCGAGCAAGCCTATGGGATTAACTTTTCGGGTTCGACTTATGAGTGCTTATTCTTGAACCTTAAACACTTTGAGTGATTTGAGTGAACCTTGATGAGGATGTCAATCCTTTTCGATTTTGAATTAAAGGTAATTATTCAGATAAGGGGAGACACCTATGTTTCGTACTACAAAGTTATGACTTATCGTGATTGAATCTTTAGGACTCTTTGAGTTGAATTATCCATGTATAAATTATCTATAAATTATGATGAGACATTGTCGATAGGAATTATGAATTATGGAAAGTTCGTTTTAATTGTAAGTTGAGAATTTTGCTTGAGGACAAGCAAAAGCTTAAGTGTGGGGGTATTTGATAAACCGTAAAAGTAACATATTTTAACCCCATATTTAGCATACTTTTGGATGATTTATCCCTTTATTTATGTAAAAAGGTGCTTTTAATCCTTTCTTTTCATGTTTATACTCAGAAAAGCACCCGAGAACAAAAAGAATGAGAAACGGGCTTAAAACGGACCAAAATGGGCCAACCCAAGAAATTGGCACGGCCTGGACTTCAAGTCACATGGCTGTGCGTCGCCAATCATTTAAAGACACACCCCAAAGCATGACTTGCATGGCCGTGTCCCAATCAACAGACCTGAAGCACGGCCTGAATCCTGACTTACACGACCGTGCCACGGTCGTGCCTCAATCAACAGAATCGACATACGACCTGAAGTAAAGTTAGGGCGTGTGCCATGGCCGTGCCCCTGCTACGGGAATGAGTAATTTCACTCAGATTTGGATGCTTGAAGCCAAAGAAACATATTTCTAAGTCCACTTAAACACCTTAATAGTAATTCTACTTGAAGGAGGTACTTAGGAGCCAAGTAATGCATCTAAGGAGCCTATATAAACAACCCAAGGCAGCCGTTCTAAGGGAGAGTTTTTGGGTAGAGTTTTCTGCAAGAGCTTTTATTGAGGAAACTATTCGAAGATAGCCAATTGATCCATCTTAAGAAGCCGGAGTTCTATTCAAGATAGAGGATCTCCTTTTCAATTCCTTCAGGGGTTTTAGGGATCTCTTGTGTTTTGTTTTATCTTTCCTCTTGAGATGTTTTCTTATTTTGTTATGAACTAAACCCTTCAGATACCTGAAGGGGATGAAACCTATGATGGATTTTGTTATTTGATTTCTAAATTATATGATAAGTACTTAGTTTGTTCTTAATTATGTTGCTTAGTTTAATCGATGTGCTTAGGTGGAGGAGGAATAGACCACCTAAGAGTAGATCTAACATAATTAAGCGGAGTTGATCGAGCACCTAGAGATAGGGTTACGATATTTTGCGAGATTAGAGTGAAACCTAATATGGGAGTCCATTGATCGATTCTTCGCTTCCTTAGGGGTTATTATAAGAGAATGAGAGTTCCACTAATTAACCTAAGGTTAGACATTATTCACCTCGAGAGAGGGTTTAATATAGGTTAGGGAGTCTCACGGATCAAGCTCAGTAAAGAAGTCATATGAATTAAAAGTTAGGTAACAAGAGAAGTCATAGGTGGATTCTTCCTAAGGGTATCGTCGTAATCAACTGAGTTTTTCCATAGTCTTTTCTCAAAGTTTCATTCTTTTGTCTCTGCATTTAGTTTAAGTATTTCATTAGTTTTTAGATTAATAAACCAATCACTCCATATTTCAGGCTAAATAATAGAAAGAAAGTGAGTAGTAGTACTTTTAGGTTCCCTTGGGTTCGATAAGATACTCTTGCCTAAACTATACTATTGTTCGATAGGTGCACTTGCCTCTATCGTTGTCATAGTTAGTCTCTGAGTTCGATCATTCTTTTTATAAATATTAAAACTCATTGTTTGACACGATCAATGGCCTTAAGTGGTAATTGAACCACTATTTAGTTAGTGGATTGTTTTGGTCAAAAATGACCTTGTTAGTTATGTTATAAATATTTTATATTTTAAGACTAAATTAGTAAATAGATTGTTATGTATGTTGTATTTGATAAAAGCATGAAAAAATGGCCATTTTTAGTTCATCTTTTGGCCGAATATTTGAGAAAGAAAAAGAAAGTTTTGAAGCTTGTATTTTCTGTAACATCCCAAAATTGGGCCTAGTAGGATTGGGCCCAATGGGCCTTGGGCGTAAGAATGTTTAAAATTTTCAAGAATATGAGAATGGCGTTGTAGCAAATTGGACTTATTAGTTAAGTGAATTTGGAAAGTTACGAGGTTTCTAGGAAGCTCCGGGTTCAAGTTAGGCTATAGGTAAATTTTTGTATTGAAGTACTTTAAGGAGAAAAGGTAAGTGACATTAAGACTTAAGTAAATAAATGAGTAATTTGCTAGCACAAAGGAGCTTATGGTAAAGGGGATATGGTGCCACATGAAGGACTTTGAGGGAGGAGGTTCAAATCCCATATTGTGCAAATTTTGACTATTTTTTTTGTATTCCTTCCCTAAGTGTTGGCCATGGGTGTATTTTTGGTAAGGTGGACTTTTTAATTTTGGCAAGGTGGCTAAGAAAATATGGTAAGGAAAAATGGATGGAAAAGAGTAAAAGAAAAGGGAAGGAATAGGGAACATGTTGGCATTTTTCGTGGGGGATGTTTTGGAAAGGTTTTATTTGGTCTATATTCATCTTTTGGTAAAGATGATAATGGTTTGGAAAAGGGAGAGGGTAGCCGAATTTTGATAGGAGCATTTTGATAGTTTTGGTGCTTGTTAGGTCTAATTCCTTTTGGCATCCTTTGTGTTCATTCTTCCAACTTCTCCTCCCATTGCCGCAACTTCAAGACAATATTGGATATTTTCTCTTTTCTTTCTTGTCTTGCCGAAAGCACCTAGCCTTTGTGACCAATTATTTTTCACTCATCTTCTCTTGAAAACCAAAACTACCGATCCTTCTTTGTTGTCTTGCTACTAGTGCCAAACCGTGTTCTTCATTTCGGTTCATCCCTATTATTAAGTAAAGGTTCTTTCTTCTTATTCATGTTGTTTGTTCTTTCTTCTCTTTACTTGGCTAAGCCAAAACTCTCATCCCTTGGCTAAGCCGAACCTAGCCACTTGTTGTTATTTTAAAATCCTCTTATTCTCTTTTGATGAAGGTCGAATCAAGCCATCCTTTGCTGCTACTTATCTTTCTCTTAGCCTTGTTTTCGAAAGTTGATTGGGACTCGTTGCAATAGCCAAGGTGCAAGGCCGAATTTTAGAATCTAGTAGGGAAGGATCGCGATTGTGGTAAGTGACTCTTGTGAGTGAGTACTTTTGGGCTTTTGGAAACTTTCAGAAATCGAGGCTAACTTTTGATCGATTTTATTTTTAGGGGGCAACGAAGAGTGGTTCTTTAGGGAATCCTAATTAAGGTGTGTAATCCCGTACTTTTTGAATACATGTTTGAAATGGTGTGTAATCTCACACTTCTCTGAAAATTTGCATGAAGTGTTCTGTGATTTGGTCGAAATACCAAAGAAAGCCAGAAACCAGCATCTGTGATCACTCGGGTGTGCGTAGGTTCATAGTGGTAACCATATTTTTGCAATGAAACAGTTTTGGTTAGTAGCAGTGACGTGATTTTGAAAAATCATGAAAAATAGGAAAAAAGGAATTTGAAAGTGAATAAGATATCAAATAAAAGCTTACTGTGTCTATTATGATATGAAAGAAACAGAGAAGGAAAAGGAATTTTATTTTCTGTGATATTCTAATTTTAGTGAGACTGGTTCTGATTGACTTTGTGGTTCCCTGATCTGTTTTGGAAAAATCATTCAAAATTGTACAAAGTGAATTATGAGTTATAATTTATATGTACAGATTCCTTAGTGAGTATATTTTCAATAGAAACAAGTGGGAGCAACATATGAAAACCGTACAGTGAGATATTTGAATTTTGGGTAAGAGAGGTCAGAATCATTGGACAGTGAAACAAAGGAAACTTTAAGGAATAAACTGTACTAAATGGTTAAGCCAAAAATTCTAGAAAGATTGTAGTAAGAAGATATATGAGTCTAGTTTCAAGGAAAATTTACAGATTTAGATTTCAAGATTTCTAACTCAAGTTATAGTCAATTTAGTTAGTACGACACAGTTGGACAGTTTAAATTTTTTATGCCCAAATTAGTAGTTAAGTCTGGATTGCAAAAATTACAGAATTATGAAAGTGCCCCTAATGAGCCGATTTGATAGATTGCTTAATGGGCCGAATTGATATATTGCTTAATGGGCCGATTTGATAGATTGCTTAATGGGCCGAATTGATATATTACTTAATGGGCCGATTTGGTAATTTGCCTTAAATAGCTGATTTACACAGTGTTATAATGGGCCGAATTTGTGAAATGAATCTCTGAATTAATCATTGTTGTTATATTTGTAAATATCATGATTTACTATGTATGTTGCATTTACATAATTCTGTATGGGATTGGGATATTGATGATCGGAGGAAGTAATTTGGTGGCTCTGCCACATATTTTGGTGACTCTGTCACAATCTATCTGGTGGCTATGCCACGTATATTCTGTTATTCTGGTGGCTTGTCCACAATTAAATTTGTTATAAATGGCTTAATGCCTGCGATTGGTGTGTTGGCGGGGTGGGTTGACTTGATCCCGACAGTGTGTTGGTTGGTACGGGTGGTGTGTAGCGGATGGATTACTAGGTTTGGTTTGGGAATTGCTTTGCATACACATGATATAATTGATACATTATTATTGTAAATGGGCTTAGGCCCAAACTATTGCTAAATGGGGTTATGGCCCAGTGGACAACGGTAAGGGGGTTATACACTGAGTTCCTGTAACTCACCCCCTTTCTTTTCTTAATCCCTATAGGTAGCAAGGATGTGAGGACTTGGGGCCATGGATGACTTGGTGTAGGCCATACTTCATAAATGATGTTTGCAAACATTAGTAAACTACTTTTCCGTATTATTTCATTACCTTTACTATTTCGGGTTTTAAAGTTGTAATAAAGCCTCTGGGGTAAACTTTAATTTGCTTTATGTTTGGACATATTTATTATGTTGCTTGAATTATTTTTAAAATGGGGATTTTTCTAAAAGCATAACCAATGGTTTTTCCAAAGTTGATTAATAAATGAATTTTATAATAAACTTTTACAAATGATTTTAACTCGGACTTTCTTTCAAATTATCGATGACATTTTTAAAAGTCACGGTTTTAAAGTTCACTTCCTTGATTTTTGATTCATCAATCAACCTCTCAAAAATAGTTGTATTTTATCAAATATTTACATCCAAACTTGTTTACTCTGTATTTTATCAAATATTTCAAATCAAATTTTTTTTCTTGATTATAACAAATCAATACCTATTTTAGTACGAATCACAAGGATTTTATAAGTTTTTCTCATGTGACACATCAGATTCGGTCATAACGCATGGGCCGGGTTTAGGGTGTTACATTTTTGGTTGATTACAAGCCAAAATTCAAGGTATGTTTTCGGTCGGTTTTCGATAATTTTTACATTTTTGTAATCGTTGCTTTGAGAGCTACAAAACCCATGTACTAATTTTGAATATTGATGATATTTTTGTGAGATGCCATTGTTAATATGTTGAGTTTTGAAATGAGTTTAGTTGATAAATGAAAGTTTGGAGCTAGATGAATATATTTTGTTCTTGAAGTTTTGATGATTTTAGCTAATTAGGGCTAAATTGTGAAAATGGTAAATTGAGGGACTAAATTGCCAATTTGATGAAAAGTATGGACTTGTATGATGTTTATATACATTCGGTTAAGCTTGGTTGTGTATTGATTTTGTCAATTTGATGTTTTGAGAAAAATAGACCTAATTGATAAATTGTGCAAGTATGAGGGGTAATTTGTAAATTACCCTAAATATAAGTGTTTGGATTGAATTGAATGAATTAGTAAATAAAAGGGTCAATTCTAAATACGTATAGATCAATAACTGAGGAAATCAGACTTAGATTGCGAGAAAGCGAAAGTAACAGAGTAGCCGTTTTCATTTCGATAAACCGAATCCGAGGTAAGTCACTATGCAAATAAACGTATTTGTATTGATTTGGATATATGCATATGAATACTAATGATAATGAATGTGTATGAGATGTTATGTGCATGAAATTCAAGATAAGTTCGATATAGTGATAAAGTCCGAGAAGTCCTGTATGAACCTAGGAATAGATAAGATTAGCTACGTCATAACATAGGTATCTGTCCTATTTTATCATGTAAGACCACATCCAAGACTTTGGCATTGAATTGTGATTACGTGGAAGACCACGTTTGGGACGTTGGCATCGATATGAGCTTTACGTGTAAGACCATGTCTGGGACATTGGCATTGTATTGATTCGTATAAGACCCTGTCTAGGATAGTGGCATCGATATCTGAATGCATATAAGACCTCGTCTGGGACGTTGGCATTGTACGACTATTCCGAGCTTTTCGAGCATCCTACTAGGTTCCTATTGGTTCAACAGGCAAGTCTGTGTTAAGGATGGTATATTCGAGCTGTGATCAAATAAGTGAATGAATATCCGTTTCAGGTACGTTGAATGTGCATCAAATATGCATAAAAGGTAAGTACCTATATGAATTTGATTTGAAGAAAAGTATGTTTGAATATGATAATGTGAATGAGATGTAAGAAAGATTATGAAGGAGCTATGTATCCAAATGAGTTTTGAATAGATGAATGTGGCAAATGTGGCCATATGTATGAATAAAAGAATATACATGATAAATTGTCATGTGAATGAGATGTGCAAACGTATCTAATTGTATATATACTTTCTATGTTAAGTTTGTTTGTATATTGACTTACTAAGCTTTGTAAAGCTTACTCTGTGTGTGTGTTTTCTTTGTTTTATAGTTCGTCAAAGCTACTGAAGGCTCGAGACCATCAAGGATCGTCATCACACTACGAAACTCATTTTGGTACCCTTTTGAAAATGTATATAGCTAAATATGGCATGTATAGTGATCGTGTCAAACAGTTGAGTTTTAATATTTATAAAAAGGTAGACTAACTATGACAACGATAGAGGCAAGTGCACCTATCGAACAATAGTATAGTTTAGGCAAGAGTATCTTATCGAACCCAAGGAACCTAAAAGTACTACTACTCACTTTCTTTCTATTATTTAGCTTTGAAATATGGAGTGATTGGTTTATTAATCTAAAAATTAATGAAATACTTAAACTAAATGCAAAGATAAAAGAACGAAACTTTGGGAAAAGACTATGGAAAAACTCAATTGATTACAACGATACCCTCAGGAAGAATCCACCTATGACTTCTTTTGTTATCTAACTTTTAATTCATATGACTTCTTTACTTAGCTTGATCCGTGAGACTCCTTAACCTATATTAAACCCTCTCTCGAGGCGAATAACGCCTAACCTTAGGTTAACTATTGGAACTCTCGTTCTCTTATAATAACCCCCTAAGGAAGCAGTAAATCGATCAATGGACTCCCATATTAGGTTTCACCCTAATCTGACAAAATCTCGTAACCCTATCTCTAGGCGCTCGATCAACTCCGCTTAATTATGTTAGATCTACTCTTAGGCAGGATCTATTCCTCCTCCACCTAAGCACATCATATTTGGATTAAGCAACATAATTAAGAACAAACTAAGTACTTATCATATAATTTAGAAATCAAATAACAAAATCCGATATAGGTTTCATCCCCTTCAGGTATCTGAAGGGTTTAGTTCATAACAAAATTAGAAAACATCTCAAGAGAAAAGATAAAACAAAACATAAGAAATCCCTAAAGCCCCCTAAAGGAATTGAAGAGGAGATCCTTTGTCTTGAGTAGAACACCGGCTTCTTGAGATGGATCAAATGGCTATCTTCGAGTAATTCCCTCAAAAAAAGCTCTGGCAGAAAACTCTGCCTCTGACTCCCCTTAGAATGGCTGCCTTGGGTTGTTTATATAGGCTCCTTGCTTTACTTGGCTCTTAAGTACCTCTTTCAAGTAGAATTACTATTAAGGTATTTAAGTGGACTTAGGAGTATGTTTCTTTGGCTTCAAGCATCCAAATCCGAATAAAATTGCTCTTTCCTGCGGCAGGGGCACGACCATGGCACACGTCCATGTAAGTCGACTTCAGGCTGTGTGTCGATTTTGTTAATTGAGGTACGACCATGGCACGGTCGTGTATGTCAGGATTCAGGCCGTTCTTCAGGTCTATCGATCGGGGCACGACCATGCAAATCGTGCTTGGGCATGTCTTTGAATGATTGGCGAGGCACGGCCGTGTGACTTGAAGTTCAGGCCGTGCCAATTTCTTGGGTTGGCCTAATTTTGTCCTTTTTAAGCCCGTTTCTCATTCTTTTCATTCTAGGGTGCTTTCCTGAGTATAAGACATGAAAAGAAAGGATTAAAAGCACCTTTTTACATAAATCAAGGGCTAAATCATCCAAAAGCATACTAAATGTGGGATTAAAATATGTTACTTTTACGGTTTATCATATAGGCTAGATATGTGAATATGACTATAAGGTGATTTTAGGCATATGTTTTGGCTAGTTTAGGTTGATAAAATGCTTAATGAATATGTTATTTGATGTATATCTTTGGTTTGGTATTGGATGTATAAATTGAATGGTCATTTTGGTATGTATTTGGTTTCCATATATGCATGACACGTGATGAGAATGGTTGCTTGTAGGTATGACCCATATGGGTGGCATGTTGGTCTTGCAAGTGACCTATTATGTCACACGGTCTTGGCACACGGGCGTGCCTAGTAACCGTAGGGAAAAAGTCAGTAGCTAGCATTAAGAGTGCACGGTCTTGGCACGGGCATGCCTACAGGCCGTGCGAGAAATGGCAGTATATGACATTGTAGGACACGGCCTTAGCACACGGGCGTGCTTGGTAGCCGTGTTGGTTTTGGCAGTATATGACCACGGAAAGGACACACGGGTGTGTCAAGTAGCCATGGGTGAGGCACGGTGTACCTCCACGGGTGTGTATCCTTTGTATTTAGAAAAGTTTTTAATTTTCTATGAAATTTTGTATGTGTTTTGATTTAGTCCCGACTTGGTTTATAAGCATGGTTAAGGTATCGATGACCTACTTAAGGGACATTATGATTGATATTGATGAATGACTATCTGATAAATTCTGTAAATGTTTCTGATATGTTCGTAACGCTTCTAACCCTAATCTGGCAACGGACATGGGATAGGGGTGTTACATTTGGTTAGTATCAGAGCTATGGTTTAGTTGATTCTCTGACTAACGTAGCATGTCAGAGTCTAGCTATACATGCCATATATCTGAATTGTGATAGTGTGATGAATCTTGACATATAAAATGTGATTTTCGTATAGTAATGGATCAAAAAGAGCCGTAGCTGACGATGTAGAAAGTAATGTGCCTACTCCCGCATAAGGGACAGAGCCTTCTGATCCGAGATCGGCTATGAGCTGTCAAGAGGGAGAAGCTAAGCAAGCTTTCTTCCAGATGATGAGTGAATGGTTCACTCAATTTATGAGGAAAAACACAACTGTTTCGCAACCCCCGCCCCTGGTTAATCCCCCTTAGACTATAGTTGTGCCACTAGTTATGTATCTGAATCTGTTGAATAAGCCTCCAGTTGACAAGATTCGTAAGTACGGGGCCAAAGAATTTCGGGCTACTAATGATGATGATGCTAAAATGGCCGAGTTCTGGATCAAAAATACTATCCGGGTATTTGATGAAATGTCTCTAACTCCGGAAGAATGCATTAAGTGTATGGTATCATTGCTCCGAGATGCAGCTTATCAATGGTGAAAAACCTTAATTTCTTTGTTCCAAAAGAACGAGTTACGTGGGATTTCTTTTAGACTGAGTTTCGAAAGAAATATATCAATGAGAGATTTGTTGATCAAAAACGAAAGGAATTTTTAGAGCTTAAACAGGGCCGAATGACTATTACCGAATATGAATAAGAGTTCGTGAGATTGAGTCAATATGCTCGAGAATGTGTATCTTCCAAAACTATAATGTGTTAAAGATTTGAAGATGGCCTTAATGAAGACATTCCTCTACTAGTCGGGATTTTAGAAATAAAAGAGTTTGTTGTACTTGTTGACCGAGCTTGCAAAGCTAAGGCACTTGGGAAAGATAAAAGAAAAGCTAAGTCTGAAGCCCGAGATATGAGAAAGAGATTTCAGAACAAGTCATTTTAGTCTACTTCAAAGAGATTCAGAGATGATTAAGGTCGCTCCAGAGACAATGTGGGACATCAGAATAGAAATCAAGCTAGATCACAAATGAGTTCCAAAACTCCAGGAACTTCAGTGGCCAGTGTTGGTAATGTTCGATCCGAGAGACCTGAATGTAAACATTGTAAAAAAAAAATCCAGGAAGCTGTAGATTAAATGACAGAGCTTGTTTCTGATATGGATCACTTGGCTATTTTATCTGTGATTGTCCTGAGTCTGCCGAGCCAGAGACTATTCAGAATTCGAGACCTGATAATGCACCCGTAATAGGGAGACCTTCGAAGAATTCAAGAAATGTTAGTGGTAGTCAGAGGTGCACGAGAGATACTGTTGTAAATTTGAAGCGAGAGCGCCTGCCAGAGCGTATGCTATCCGAGCTCGTGAGGAAGTTTCATCACCTGATGTCATAATGGGTACTTTTACACTTCATGATACTTATGTGATTGCATTGATAGACCCTGGTTCTACGCATTCGGATATATGCTTGAATTTAGTTTACAGTAAGACTTGGCATGTAGAGTCTTCTAAGTTTGCTATAAAAGTATCGAACCCCTTAGGTAAAAGTGTCCTTGTTGTCAAAGTATGCAAGAACTATCCGTTAATGTTTCGAGAAAATATTTTCCCTGCTGATCTGATGCTTCTTCCATTTGATAAGTTCGATATTATTCTGGGTATGGACTGGTTGTCTTTGTATGATCTGTTGTGAGCGCAAAGAAAGACTATAGACTTGAGATGTCCGAATAATGGAATTATACGGGTTGAGTCTAATGATTTGAATGGATTGCCTGCTGTGATATCGATTTTGAAAGCTCAAAGTTATGTGAAAAAGGGGTATGAGTCATATTTCACTTATGTAATTGATTCGAAAGTGTCTGAGAAGAAAGTTGAGTCAGTACCTATTGCTTGTGAGTTTTCTGATGTGTTCCCTGAAGAGTTATCGGGTTTACCTCTGATTCGTGAAGTTGAGTTTGGTATTGAATTGTTTCCTGGTACTACACCTATTTTGATAGCTCCGTATAAAATGGCACCAACAGAGTTGAAAGAGTTAAAGTCAAGTTTCAGGAGTTGATTGATAGATGGTTCGCTAGACCGAGTTTTTCACCTTGGGGTGCTCCTGTTTTGTTTGTGAAAAAGAAAGACGTGATTTGGGTCGTAGTTGATCGATTGAAAAATCTACTCATTTTATTCCGATAAGATCAGATTACTCACTTGAAAGATTAGCTAAACTTTATATTTTGAGATTGTGAGATTGCACGGGGTGCCACTATCCATTGTGTCAGAAAGAGATCCGAGATTTACATCGCGATTTTGGAAGAAGTTGCAAGAAGCTTTAGGCACGAAATTGCATTTCAGTACAGCTTTTCATCCGTAACAGATGGTCAGTCTAAGCAGATCATTCAGATTCTAGAAGATATGTTAAGATTTTGTGTTCTTGAGTTTATTGGTTCGTAGGAATAGTATTTGCCATTGATCAGATTTGCGTATAACAATAGCTTTCAGACGAGCATCAAAATGGCACCTTATGAAGCTTTGTACGGACGTAAATGTCGTACACCTCTGTATTGGACTGAGCTTAGTAAGAATAAGCTCCACGGGGTTGACTTGATAAAAGATTCAGAGGAGACAGTGAAATTGATCCGAGATTGTTTGAAAGCAACATCTGATCGTCAGAAGTCGTATATGCAGACTTGAAACGAAAAGTTATAGAATTTGAAATCGATGACAAAGTATTTTTGAAAGTGTCTCCATGGAAGAAAGTGCTTCGGTTCGGGCATAAAGGCAAATGAAGTCCGAGGTTCATCGGACCGTATGAGATCATTGAACGTGTCAGGCTTGTTGTATATAGATTAAAGTTGCCGTCTGAGCTAGAAAAGATTCATAATGTATTTCACGTTTCGATGCTTTGTAGATATCAATCTGATCCGTCACATATAATTGCTCCGTCTAAAATTGAAATTCGATCTGATATGACATACGAAGAGGAACCGATCCGTATCTTAGCTCGTGAAGTGGAAGAGTTAAGAAACAAGAAAATTTTATTAGTGAAAGTATTGTGGAATCGACATGGAATTGAAGAGGCAACGTGGGAGCCTGAGGATTCAATAAAACAATAATATCCGACTCTGTTTAACGGTAAGATTTTCGGGGATGAAAATAACTAAGGGGGAGAATTGTAATAGTCCAGTTTATACCCTAGTCGAAACAGTGGTTTCGGGACCACAAATCTGAGTCCGTATAATATTTTAATATTATATTCTGTACCATTGATATGTGATTAAGCATGTGGTAAATTTTTCGTGAGCTAATTTGTCTGTTTGTGTGATTAATTTGACAAAAGGGATGAAATTGTATTAAATGTGAAACTTGTATGCCATTTGTTAAAACACCTATGTGTTGTGGCTTTTAAAAGTTATGGCCTTAAGTGGTGATTGAACCAGTATTTAGTTAGTGGATTGTTTTGGTAAAAAATGACCTTGTTAGTTATGTTATAAATATTTTATAATTTAAGGCTAAATTAGTAAATAGATTATTATGTATGTTATATTTGATAAAAGCATGAAAAAATGGCCATTTTTAGTTCATCTTTTGGCCGAATATTTGAGAAAGAAAAAGAAAGCTTTGAAGCTTGTATTTTTGGTTGATTACAAGCCAAAATTCAAGGTATGTTTTCGGTTGGTTTTCGATAATTTTTACTTTTTTGTAATTGTTGCTTTGAGAGCTACAAAACCCATGTACTAATTTTGAATATTGATGATGTTTGTGTGAGATGCCATTGTTGATATGTTGAGTTTTGAAATGAGTTTAGTTGATAAATGAAAGTTTGGAGCTAGATGAATATATTTTGTTCTTGAAGTTTTGATGAATTTAGCTCATTAGGGCTAAATTGTGAAAATGGTAAATTGAGGGACTAAATTGCCCATTTGATGAAAAGTATGGACTTGTATGATGTTTATATACATTCGATTAAGCTTGGTTGTGTATTGATTTTGTCAATTTGATGTTTTGAGAAAAATGGACCTAATTGATAAATTGTGCAAATATGAGGGCTGATTTGTAAATTGCCCTAAATATATGTATTTGGATTGAATTGAATGAATTAGTAAATAAAAGGGTCAATTCTGAATACGTATAGATCAAAACGAGGAAATCGATTTAGATCGTGGGAAAGCGAAAATGTGAGTAGCCGTTTTCATTAGATAAACCGAATCAGAGGTAAGTCACTATGCAAATAAGCGTATTTGTATTGAATTGGATATATGCATATGAATACTAATGATAATGAATGTGTATGAGATGTTATGTGCATGAAATTCGAGATAAAATTGATATAGTGATAAAGTCCGAGAAGTTCCGTATGAACCTAGGAATAAATAGGATTAGCTACGTCATAACATAGGTATCTGTCCTGTTTATTATGTAAGACCACGTCTGGGACGTTGGCATTGAATTTTGATTACGTGTAAGACCACGTCTGGGATGTTGGCATCGATATGAGCTTTACGTGTAAGACCACGTCTGGGATGTATAAATTGATATGAGCTTTACGTCTAAGACCATGTCTGGGACATCGGCATCGTATTGATTCGTATAAGACCACATGCAGGGATAAGACTGAATGCATATAAGACCTCGTCTAGGACATTGGCATTGTACGGGACAATGGCATCGATATCTGAATGCATATAAGACCTAAAAGGTAAGTACCTATATGACTTTGACATTGGCATTGTACGACTATTTAAGAGCTTTGAAGCATATGTATCCTACTAGGTTCCAAATTGGTTCATGAATCAAAGAATATACATGATAAATTGTCATGTTAAGAATGGTATATCTAATTGTGATCAAATAAGTGAATGAATATTCGCATTGTAAAGCTTACTCGTTGAATGTGCATCAAATATGCGTAAAGCTAGGTAAGTACCTATATGACTTTGATTTGAAGAAAAGTATGTTTGAATATGATAATGTTTGAATATGAATGAGCTAGTTTGAGTTGATAAAATGCTTGAATGAATATGTTATTTGATATATATTTTTGGTTTGGTATTGGATGTATAAATTGAATGGTCATTTTGGTACGTATTTGGTTTCCATATATGCATGACATGTGATGAGAATGGTTGCTTGTAGGTATGACCCATATGGGTGGCATGTTGGTCTTGCAAGTGACCTATTATGTCACACAGTCTTGGCATACGGGCGTGCCTAGTAACCGTAGGGAAAAAGTCAGTAGCTAGCATTAAGAGTACACGGTCATGGCACGGGCGTGCCTACAAGTCGTGCGAGAAATGGCAGTATATAACCTTGTAGGACACGGCCTTAGCACATGGGCGGGCTTGGGAAACTAGTTGGTTTTGGTAGTATATGACCACGGGGAGGACACACGGGTTTGTCAAGTAGCCGTGGGTGAGGCCTGACCTACCCAGCGATATCCCTGTATTTAGAAATTTTTTTAATTTTCCATGAAATTTTGTATATATTTTGATTTAGTCTCGACTCGGTTTATAAGCATGTTTAAGGTCTCGATGACCTACTTAAGGGACATTATGATTGATATTGATGAATGGCTATCTGATAAATTCTGTAAATGTTTCCGGTCTGTTCGGTAATGCTTCTAACACTATTCGGCGACGGACATGGGATAGGGTTCAAGACAATGTTTAACAACTCCCCATTCAAAATGAGATAATTATTCCAAAAGAGCAAACTCAGCAACCTCAAGAACAAGTGCCATTAAGGAGGTTCACAAAAGAAAGGAGAATTGTTATTCTAGATGATTATGTTGTTTTTCTCCAAGAACATGAGAATGGTAATGGAATGATGGAAGATGATCTAATCAACTTTCATCAGGCCATGAAAAGTTTTTAATTCTCAAAAGTAGATTGATACCATGAAAGATGAGTATAAGTCTATGCGAGACAATAAAGTTTGGGAACTTGAAACACCCCAAACCCAGCCCACAAGCCCTGACCGGATCTGGCATGCTTCTAAAGAAAATCCATTCAAATCTTATTTGAAACTTTGTTAAAACTTGTGTATTTTTG
This sequence comes from Gossypium rotundifolium, assembly GCA_025506655.1. Lineage (NCBI taxonomy): Eukaryota > Viridiplantae > Streptophyta > Magnoliopsida > Malvales > Malvaceae > Gossypium > Gossypium rotundifolium. The sequence continues at coordinate 12,567,218 of CP106733.1, forward strand.
AAAACACTTGATTTGGGTTGGGCTCGAATTAAGAATCCGTGTTGATAAGGTGTTAAAAACAATTTAATAATTATACTTAAGAAAAAATTAACTTTTAAACTTTAAATTCGATGATAATCGTATCATACTAAGAAATTTAAAAGCATGCATAAACGATTCAATACTTTGGCCTTATTACATCAAATAAAAACCCGAATAATTCAAAACTTAAACATAAATAAAAATAAATTAATCCTTGAGCTTTGCATGGCCACCCTTGAGCTCCTGCCGATCCGGTTCATCACCGATCATCATCGAAAAATAGTCCCACAAGGGTGAGTCAAACAGACTCAATGTGTACAACCAACACCAAACTCAAACAAATTCAGGCATATCAAATCATACATAATCATATAGCATTAAATAAAATGATGCAATCCTGCACCCAAGCCTAGTTATCCATCCACTACACGTCACCCGTACCAACCATCACACCGTGGGGACTACTAAGTCAACCTCCATCCGCTACACACCATCGAAGGCGTCGCTGCGTCGACGTGCTCATCGCCTCTTATAAAATTCGTGGCATAGCCACCAGATACATCCTTTGTGTCATGAGACACCATATTCGAGATATCGTGGTCTTAGGTCACCACATTTAGATATCGTGGTCTTAGGTCACCACATTCACTTCCCTTTTCATAATATCCCATATGCCCATGTCATACAAAATCATGCAACATAATGCCTTAGGCAGATTTCACATTCTTATCATATTCATATTCATGGCATAACAAGTCTTATCATACTCATAGTAGGAGTAGGAAAACGTACCTTAATCTTGTGTACCATAACATGGTACTTAGCCATATTTTCCACATTAGTATAACATACATACATATTAAACGATTGCCTTAAACTTATTAAGAAATAGTGTAGGTACACACCGATTTACTTATCAATTCTTCAAATCTCAAAACTCGTTCTATCGCTTTAGATCTTTAATTCCTATATTCGTCCACCCTAACATGTTAGTAAAAGCCATTCGACTATAAATCCAAATCCTAGTAGGATTGTTGTAATCAAATTCTTACCTTGGTGCCGATTGGATTAAAAATCAAATCCCGAAACTTTATGATGCTTCTTTATTGCAATCGGCTATACCCTTAATCATTGAACTAGATAGTTTTGGCTTTTTAAACAAATAAGAATTAGATCTAAATACCACAATAGGACCTTGGCGAATGTCGATTCACTTACCTTTATGAATCTAAATTCTAAACCTCGACTTATACATCGCCTTCCTCCTAAAAACCAAAGTCACCTAATTTTTTTACCTACATTCGGCAATCCTCCACTTATTCAACAAACTGAAATTCTCAATTATCTTAGCCCATATGGCATTCGGCCAAAAAGAAAAGAATAGAAAAGGGCCATTCGACCACCTACCATTAATTACTCACCTTCTGCTTTTGAAAATCGGCACTTCGGCTTATTATAAAGCGGATTAAACTACAGGGCTAAAGAAGAGAAATTGATAGGCATAGACAATTGATTCGGGTTAGATCTTAATGAGAAGAAAGGAAGAACTCGTGAGGAAAAGAAATCCCGAAACTTACCGAATCACTAAAGAACATGCGGCCTATTGTGCACCTTCGGGAAACTAAAACACCCTTGTAGATTCGGCTTTGAGGCTTAGAGAGATTCGGCTATAGGCTTGAAACTTATCTTGACTTTTGATTGGTTTTGCAAAGGAAAAAGAATTGATGATGGGAAGCACGAGGTATTTTGGTTTTACAAGGAAAGAAAAGGAAGAAATAGAACTTAGAGAATTCGACAAGACTAGGGATTTTGTTTTTGGCTTTGGAGAATTGAAAAGAAAAAAAGAAGAATAATGGCAGAGAGAATTCGGCAGAGATTTAAAAAGAGAAGAAAGAATGTTTTTCCTCCTTTTACCGAAATTACTAAGCCTAGAGAGTCCCTTTCTTGGCCATCACTCTCATATCTTTATTTTCCTAGCTTAGCGAAATTCTAAAAGAATTTGACTTCAACTTAAACTCCTACCTTAGTCTCCCTATGCCTTCCATCTCCTGACCTTAGGAGTGCCGAATTTTAACCCATTATTTTGGGCTTCATGTGGCCATACTAGGCCCAAGTTATCCTAGCATATGGCATCATTTCCAAAGCCCTAAGTGGCGTCTCTGGGCCATTTATCCAAGCCTGATTTTGTCACATTTCCAAGGTTCCTTACATTTCCTTACATTTCCAAGCTTCCTCTCAAGACTTAATATTTTCTAAAGTATTTCCTTACATTTCCTTACATTTCCAAGCTTCCTCTTAAGACTTAATATTTTCTAAAGCATTTCCTTACATTTCCTTACATTTCCTTACATTTCCAAGCTTCCTTTTAAGACTTAATATTTTCTAAAGCATTTCCTTACATTTCCTTACATTTCCAAGGTTCCTAAAATGCACACAACACATTCACAACACATAAGGCATACTATTTCATAAAATTTTAGCCATAGTGCATAAGCCCTAATCCGGGATATTACAGAACTTATCCCAATACTTGAAGGTGCAAAACCAATTGGTTGTAAATGGATATTTAAAACCAAGAGGGATGCAAATGGTAATGTGGAGAGGTATAAGGCGCGTCTTGTAACTAAAAGATATACTCAGAAAGAAGATGTTGATTTTACAGAGACTTTATCTCTAGTTTCATCGAAAGACTCCTTTAGGATAATCATGACGCTTGTTGCTCATTTTGATCTTGAGTTACATCATATGGATGTTAAGACTGCGTTTCTTAATGGTGACATTGAAGAAACAATTTATATGGTGCAACCAAAAAATTTTGAGTCGGAAGACTCAGAGAATATGGTTTGCAAATTGACAAAATCCATCTATGGACTCAAACAAGCTTCCCGTCAATGGTACCATAAGTTTCATCAAATAATTGTTTAGTTTGGTCTTGAAATGAATATTGCTGATGATTGTGTGTATCACAAATTCAATGGGAGTAAGTATATATTTTTGGTTTTATATGTTAATGACATACTGCTTGTTAATAATAAGTATAGCCTCAATCAATACCTTAAGAATGATTTTGAAATTACAAAAATGCATTAGATTTTTTACATTTTAGCAGTGGAAAGTCTAATGTATGTTCAGGTTTGTATACATTGGAATATTGTGTACACTATTGGGATGTTAGGCAGATATTTTAAGCAATCCTGATTTGGACCATTAGATAGCATCCAAGAGGGTTGTAAGGTATTTTCAGAGAACAAAAGATTACATCACATATTGGAGGTCTAATCAGTTAGAGATCATCAGGTATATAGATTCTAATTTTGATGGAATATGGATATAAAATTTTTTCACTAAGGGGCAAATTGTGAAAACAAATTGCAATCTTTTATTCCAGTAGCAACAAGAGCACATCAACGTAAAAACACATATACTTTAAGTTCCTGGTTGTTAAAGTAAAAGTTCAGAGTGGTTAGGTGCTTATAAAGCATATTAGGACAAACTCCATGATTGCAGATCTACTTACTAAGGAACTACACCTATGGTTTTATAAGAGCACATTGCTCATATGGGTGTAATGTCATTTAAAGGATATTTGGTTTTTGTAGGAGTTTGCATTTTTAAATGCTTTTATGTTATAAACACTTTTTTAGTTATTAAGTTTATTTTCTGCAGAAATAAAGTTTATTTGGTTTATTTACACTCTGATTTTGGTAAGGTTTGATCTCACTAAGAAGGACCAGTTGGAAATAGACATGTTTAGATAATATTCCATGTAATTTCCAAGCTACACATCCATACTTGATCTATGTCATTTGGTTGTGTTAATATACGTGATCATGGATGGATTTAGTTACGATATATATGTAACTAAAGTCGCCTTGGTTCTATGTTAACATAATTAATGGAGAGATTGTTGAATACCTTTTGGATATGATAGTAAAATTTTGAGCTCATAAGGTTATATAATGACATGTAATTATAAAGTAGTTAGTCTATATATGTGGTCCAAGTGGGAGATTGTTGGAAAATTTGGACATCACATATATAATAATGATAATTACATGTTATTATTTACTATCATGATAGGTTAGCCCAAATTAAAAGTGATCTAATTTGGTTAGAATTTTATTGGGCTTTTAATTATTAAATAAAGTATGGGTTAAATATGTGTAGATACTCTTCTAATCAAATTCTAATTAATGATGGGCTAATTAGAATTTGATTAGAACTAATATGCCAAGGTTATAAATATTAGGGTTATGTTCCCCAAATTATACACAAGATATCTTTTCTAATATCCCATCATTAGGAAAGAGAGAGGCAAATATTCTTTTAAATTTCTTGTGTGCTAATTTGGAAGATCAAATCTCCAAAATCTGGTAAAACTACAAGGAATTCATGGATTCAGGTATGCTTCCGCATTTAATTTTATTCTTCATTTATTCTTGATGATTTGACATGATAGATCCTAGTTTATTAAGCTTTATTTCAGATTTATTTTACAAATCTAACATATGTCTATTAAGAATGACTTCAATTTCTCTACATAGAGACTTCAACAAAAGAAAATAGGACATGGTATAAGTTAATATAGCTTACAAAATGGATTTAATAAGCACCTCCCTACCACCTTGAGACAAAACACGAAACTCTAACCCAAGACTATACCTAGGATCCTATCTTTCAGACCCTGAAAAGCTGCATGTTTATTATGTCCAACAAGGGTAGGCAACCTTAAATATTTCTCAATATTCATAGTACATTGAACCCCTAAAATGTCCACAATTAAATTACAACAATTGTCTGGGACATTAGCACTAAAAAAAACCTTCGACTAGTCAAAGTTAACCCGTTGTCGGTGACACTCATGGGATTAGATAATGTTCTTTATAGTCATAACACCCATTGCTGATGCTTCACTAAAAATCATACTATTATCGATAAAAAATAAGTGTGTCAAACCAAGACCTCTTCTACAAATTTGAGTCTCCTTGAAAACTCCATTATTAAAGGCAAGATTTAAAAGAGAGGAAAAGCCTTCACAACAAATCAGAAAAAGATACGAGCTGAGTGGATCACCCTATCTGAACCCTCTTTAGGGTTTAAACACCTCTCCCATTGTACCATTCATTGAAACTGAATAAGAAATGGTAGACAAACAACTCATAACAAGCTCAAGCCATTACACATTCAGTCCTATCTTCCAAAGTATTTCTTAATAAAATGTCATTCTATTCTATCATAGGCCTTACTCATGTTAAGTTTTAAGGCAAAAGAATCTTTTTCCCTGTTTTGTGTGTTTTAAAATAGTGAAGAGTTTCATAGGTAAACAAAATATTATTCGAAATAAAACATCTAGGCACAAAGGCACTCAGTGCTTCATCAATTCACCCCTTAAAAAACTTAATCTATATTGGCAATAACCTTTGAAACAATTTTATACAAAACATTACAAAGGCTAATAGATTTAAAATGAGAGATAGTACAACATGCACTTCTAATTTTGGGGATAAGCACAATGTTAGTTCTATTTTTGGACTGCATGTCAATTTCCTTTGTAATGACCCGATAGTCATGGGTGTCGAAAAATGCATTTTTGAGACTCCATTCTCGTAAATTGGACTCGTAAATATTTATTAAAAATATTTACGAAGTTAGTTGTGTTGTTAATTAGGTTTTGGTTAAGTGAATTTGCATGAATTAAGAGTAATTAGGTATAAAGACTAAATTGCATAAAAGGGTGAAAGTTGAATTATAGATTAAAAAATTAAAAGGACTAAAGAAGCAATTATGCCATTATCCTTTAATGAGGTGGCATAAGTGTAAATTATTATATATATTATTAATAAATTAAAGTTAATGTATATATTATAATATGTTTTACTTAATATTTAAGTAAAAATATATATAATGTAATTATAATGTAATTATAATAAAACGAAATGAATAAGTAAATGAAATAAAGAAAAAGAAAGAAAGAAAGTAAAATGAAACAGAAATGAAAAAAAGAAAAAGAAAAAGAGAAAGAAGAAAGAAACAGACGCAAAAGCTTAAGGGTTTCAAAGTTTAAAGTTCAATTGGTTAGTCTATTTAGTCCCCTTTTTCTTGTAATTTTTATGTTTTTGGAATCCCGGTGTTAAGTACTACCCAATCCATGTCAAAATTTTAACAATTATTGAGTTTTTAAATGTTGTTAATGTTGAATAATTTTAGTATTAAGGATTAAATTGATAGATTTTTAAGCTAGAAGTGAAAAAGATTAAATTGTAGAATAAATTATAAAATTTGAATAATAGGGCCTAAATTGTAAAAAATTAAAATTTAGGGATTTAAGTGAAAATAAGGAGTTAAATTTAGTTTAAAGTGGATTTTGTGTGAAAATATAGAATTGTAAAGAAATAAAGTTAGTCTTGGTTTAGAGACTAAATTGAAAATTAGGCAAATATTGAGTCAAAATTAAAATATTCAATATGAAATTGAATTGTGTTGTATTGATTAATTTTAATTGTTTTAATTTCGTAGCTAATGTCGTACCAAAATTCTCAACTAAAAGAGGGAAAGATAAAGTTGACGTGGAATATCTCAGAATTCCTACTTTGTATTTCTATAATTCGAACTTAGTTGTAAATTTGTTATAATTCAATTTAATGCATATGGAAAGTATTGAGGTGAGTATTTGGCACTTTGACATTGAATTGAATTAAAAGTTGATTGAATGGATTGAATTGATATATATATTGTAATGCCCCAAAATTTAAATTTTTGTTTTTGCCGATGTGTGACACAAATCTGTATCTGCTTCAGTGGTTAAGTGTTTTGGGAGTGTGTGAGAGGTCCCAAGTTCAAGCCATAACTTGGGAAAATTTTGCTATTTTTATGAATAAAGCCCAATCTTTGGTCAATTGGCCTTTATTTAATTGTTGATAAGTATTTAACAGAATGGACTTGCTGGTCCGGTGGTTAAATGGAGTGTTAGTTAGAAGAGGGTCAAGAGTTCAAATCCTTGCATGAACGTAAGGACTAATATTTTTATTTGCTCGGTCGGTTGGAGAGTTCTAATTGTGTTAGACATCTAAGTAGTGGGGAGTTTGGTAGAGAGAATTTAAAGGAATGGATTTTGGAGGTTATTAGATTTCATGAGAATTATCGTTATCTTTTTGCAAAATTCGATTGCCATCTCTTCTCCAAAATTCTCTGACGTCGTTTTTCCTTCTTTTCTGTTCCTTCGTTTTCTTTTCTTTTCTCTTTCCCACTTGTTGCCGAAATTCCATTGAAATTCCCCTCCCTTTTTGCTTTCATTCCAGTTTTTTTTCCTTTACGACGTAAATCGCTGGTGGGTGGTAAGTAGTATATTGGTTGGTATCGTTCTTAGATGATTGCTTTCATTTTTGTGAATCTAAATTTCTAGGTTTTGAAAGCAGCATATCGTGTGGAGTAAGGCTCTCGTTGTATTGTTTCGTAATGAATTGATTCGAGGGGTTGGGGTAAGTTTTAATCACTCTATGAATGAGTATTCTGGTTTCGGGTTGGGTTATAGTTCAATTGTTAAATGATTAATTGAGTGGAAATTGGTCGAATATAGGTTCAGGAAGGCTCGGGTATCGTTTTAGCTTTAATCGGAACCAGGTGTGTTCCCGAAAATGTAAAAAATAGGGTTTCAAAAAAAGCCAAAATCTTTACTGTTGATGCCACACGGGCATGTGGTCCCCTCGGTAGGCTGTGTGACACAAAACTAGCGTGTGATCGACGAGGCCAGGCCGTGCACACATGACACGGCCATGTGATGGCCAGGTGGGCTGTGTACGACACACGGGCTAAATTGATTTTGGCCGTGTGGGCCTACACATGGCCAAGGAAAATGTGGGCCATGTGGGCCCACACGGGCAGGCCTTATAGGCATGTGAGCCCATTTTCACCGAAATGACTGTTAAGGTTGTACGGGTTGCCCAAGTCGATTGTGAACCTTCCGTAGGGTCGGTGAGCACTACGTAGGTCCTTAACTATGTGATATTGATTGTGTGTATTATGTACTGAGCATGTTATATACAAGCATGTATACCGAACTGAATGTGTGTCTGACAAACCTATGATAGCATGACATTTCATTGTATGTTGCATTGCATTGGGTTGGTGTTATTTGGAGGAATTGTACTGAAAGGCTCTTAAGCCTATTATATTGGCAGCTCAGCTACAAATTACTGATTTGTGCTATATTCGGTACTACCTGGAGTGTAGGGATGGGTGGGTTGATTTAATCCCCACATGGAGTGTAGGGTTAGATGGAGATGATGTGTAGAGGCTGGTTGGGTAGGAATTTGTTATAGAATACTGCATGATTGCCACTGATACTGTGATGGGATAAGGCCCTACTGCATACTTGATACTGTACTGAGATGGGCTAAGGCCCAAACTATTACTGATACTTAAAAGGGCTTAGGCCCAGGACTATTTTAACTGTGCACTGTGATTTGCTATTGTTTATTTTCTGTGGGATTACACATTGAGTTTAAGTAAACTCACCCCTTTTGTTTAATGTGCACAGGTAATCCCCAGACTTAGATGGATTGGTGCGGTGGTGACCACTATTATTGGACTCTTTTAATTCACGATTTACGATTTATGACTATAGTATTATTATTGGTTTATTTTAATGTAATTTGGGGACTTCTTGGACTTTTGATTAACTTGGGTTTTTGTTTATTTTATGGATTTATAACCGCTAGTCGTAGGAAACTCGATTTTCAAAAAACCAAAGTTTTTCTAACCTCGCAATTACTTAAACTATTTTTAAAAGCTTCCGCAACGAGTTACGTTTTAAAACTATTGGGGCAAGTGAGTAAAACAAATTTTGGAACTAATAAGAGATAAAGAAAAGTAATTAAGCGGAAATGGTTTTATTGCAACAACATAATTTTCCAAACACCCTATCATGTAACATAGCCAGATTCGGCCATAACATCTAGCCGGGTTTGGGGTGTTACATTTAGTAGTATTAGAGCCATGGGTTTTAAAATTTGGTTTTGAAGAATTGATTACAAAATGATTTGAAATGATTTACTGAGTAAGTGGTACACTGAGTCTCCAGCACCAATCCTGTAAGTATTCTAAATTGTGAATTGTTTTAAACTGAAACTGTTATTGATAGTATATTCTGAAATTACTATAGGTAGTATACTATACTAAAAACACTTTAGTTAGTGTATATTGAAAATTGTAGTAAAACTGCGACATACGAAAACAAACTCTGAATTACCGATAAGGTTTTACATAAAACATCTGTTAATAAATATTGAATTATGGCGATTCATAAAATTTTAGATCTGAGATAATACAATTAGATATGAGCACATGAGGTATCCACGGACGGGGTACTAGAGGCCGTGGTAGAGGCCGTAGAGGGGCTCGAGCTGGGTCCTCATCTTCTGGCAACCTGCCTAACTTGGATACTAGTGAAGCGTTGGTTTCACCTGTGACTGAGACTGGGTCTCAAGACCATATGACTGGGGACGACGCACTGTCCTTGGCTATGCTCAGGATTTTGGAGAGGGTCGTTGGGCCCAACACTAGATCTAGGGGTTGAAGGTCGATTACGGAATGACTCCGGTCTAATAGGGACAAGTTATTTAGGGGTGTCACTGGAGTTTCCCTTAATGTGATCGAGTACTAGATAGAGCCACGAAGAGGATCATGGACGATCTAGATTGCACCTAGAATAGAAATTAAATGGTGCAGTCTCGCTGCTGCATGATGAGGCATATCAGTGGTGGCTTACTGTTAAGGAGCGCACTCAGCCCGAACGCCTAACCTGTAAGTTCTTTAATACTGCATTTTATGGGAAATATGTGGGGGCGAGCTACGTGGATGCCCGTAAGAGGGAGTTCCTAAACCTTACTCAGGGAGATCGATCAGTGGCTGAGTATGAGGCCGAGTTTTTGAGACTGAGCTGCTATGCGCAAGTTATGGTTGCATCTGAGTATGAGCAATGTGTTCGCTTTGAGGATGGCATCAAAGATAACTTGTGGGTTTTGATAGCTCCATAGAGGGAGCGAGATTTCTCTGCATTGGTCTAAAAGGTGAAGATCTTCGAGGAGGTTAAGCGTACTGGGTTCCAAAACTGTGATAGAGAGAGAGGTAGGAACAAGAGGATTTAGAGCCTCGAGTTACATCTGAGGCCTAAGAAAAAGGCGAGTGATGGGCGATTAGAGCCGGGCCTCCTGTTCTTCTCTTGGGCTCCAAATGAGTGTTGGAGGAGGACTGAGGCATGCTTAAGATGTGGGTCTTTGGAACATCGCATTAGAGAGTGTCCGCTGAGGGCTGATCAGAGGCAAGCTCCGGGTATTGGTACTATACAGCCACCGATGGTAGTTCAATAGCCACCGAGGGGCCATGGACAGAGAGCACCAGGCAAAGGTGCATGATAGACTGAGGCGAGGCAGCTGGCTCTAGTTTATGTTGCTCGTCACCGAGAGGATAAAGATGCTCCAGACGTCATCACGGGTACGTTTCTTATTTTTTATGTACCATATACTGCATTAATAGATATAGGATCCACTCACTCTTATATAGCCTGTACTGTGTCTAGAAATTTTGGGATCTTGGTTGAGAGCACTACGAGTGAGGTTATTGTACTGAGTCTGTTGGTGCAATCTATAAGGGTTAACAAGCTGCTTAGAGATGTTCCTTTAGAGGTTCAAGGAGAAATATTTCTGGCTGATCCGATGGAGCTTCCCTTTGGGAGTTAGATTTAATTCTGGGGATAGACTGGTTGGTCAAGCATCATGTTAGCTTGGACTACGTGACTAAGAGGGTCGTACTGAAGACTGAAGAGGATGATGAGGTAGTCATGATTAGAGAGCGCCAGGATTATTTAACTAATGTGATTTTTGCACTGATGGTAGAAATGTTGGTATGTAAGGGATGTGAGGCGTTCTTGGCTTACATAAGTATTTCATATTCCAGGGATTCCTCTGTTAAGGACATCAGAACGGTAAAGAACTTTTCTAACATCTTTCTTGAGGAGCTACCTGGTTTACCTTCGGATCGTGAAGTGGAGTTTGGTATTGAGCTTCTACTTGGTACAGCTCTAGTGTCCATCGCTCCATATCAAATGGCACTGAAGGAGCTTGTTGAGCTAAAGGCTTAGATTCAGGAGTTATTGGATCATGGGTTCACCCACCCTAATGTGCCTCCGTGAGGGCACCGGTACTGTTTTTGAAGAAGAAGGATGGATCCATGCGGATGAGTATCGACTATCGGCAACTGAATAAGTTGACAATTAAGAATAAGTACCCCTTACCGAGAATAGATGATCTGTTTGACTAGTTTCGAGGAGTTTCGGTATTCGCTAAGATTGACCTCTGATCTATGTATCATCAATTGAGGGTAAAGGAGGCTGACATATATATAACGGCGTTTAGGACTCATTATGGTCATTACGAGTTCCTAGTGATGCCATTTGGACTGACTAATGCACTGGCAGCTTTCATGGATTTGATGAATCGAGTATATCAGCCTTATTTGGATCGATTTGTGGTAGTGTTCATTGACGACATACTAGTTTACTCGAGGCATGATGAGTACCTTCGAGTTGTCCTACAGACTTTGAGGGAAAAATAGCTCTATGCTAAGTTTAGCAAGTACGAGTTTTGGTTGCATAAGGTGACATTTCTAGGTTATGTGGTTTCTGCTGAGGGGATTTGAGTTGATCTTTGAAAGATTGAGGCTGTGTTGGAGTGGAAACAACCCAGGAATGTATCGGACATCCGTAGTTTTCTGGGGTTGGCGGGTTATTATCGGCGGTTTGTTATCGGCAGTTTGTGGAAAGTTTCTTGTTGATTGCAGCACCATTAACTAAGCTGCTACGTAAGGGTGTACCGTTTAACTGGACTGATGCACAACAAGAGATTTTTGAGAAGCTCAAAATTGTACTGACTAAGGCTTCTATTCTAATATAGCCTGAATTTGGAAAGGAATTTACAGTTTATAGTGATGCATCACATGTCAGTTTGGGATGTGTGTTGATACGGGATGGTAAGGTGGTAGCATATGCATCTCGTCAGCTTAAGACACATGAGGCGAACTATCCGACGCATGATTAAGAGCTGGCCGCCATAGTATTTGTATTGAAAATTCGGAGGCATTATCTGTACGGTGAGAAATGTATCATCTACGTTGATCACAAAAGCCTCAAGTATCTCCTTACTCAGAAGGAGCTAAATCTTAGGCAGCGTAGATGGATTGAGCTACTTAAGGACTACGACAACACCATTGAGTACCATCCTGGCAAGGCCAATATGGTGACCATCCTGGCAAGGCCAATATGGTGGCCGATGCACTGAGCCGTAGAGATGTGACTGATTTGAGGGCGATGTTTGCTCGCCTAAGATTATCTGGTAATGGTAGCTTATTAGCAGAGCTTTAGGTTAAGCCGACATGGATTGAGCAGATTAAGGGTAAGCAGTTGGAGGACGGGTCTTTAAGTCTTCGATTACGACAAATTAAGAGTGGTAACAGTACAAATTTTAGACTGAATAGTGATTGGGTACCCTATTTCTTTGGACGGATCTATGTTCCGAATAATACTGATTTGAGACAGTCTATACTGAGAGAGGCGCAAAGCAGCCCTTATGCTATGTATCCTGGCAGAAATAAGATGTACCGAGATCTCCGAGAATTATATTGGTGGCCAGGATTGAAGCGAGAGGTTACTGATTTTGTGGCTAGATGTCTGATATACCAAAGAGTTAAGGTGAGCATAAGTTGCCTTCGAGTTTGCTACAGTCGATAAAAATTCCCCTTTGGAAGTGGGAACATGTAATGATGGACTTCATTAGTGGGCTACCTTTGACACCCTCTTAGAAGGATTCTGTTTGGGTCATCGTGGATCGATTGACCAAGTTAGCACACTTTATCTTGGCTCGTCTTGATTATTTTCTCTGAAGTTGGCGAAGCTTTATATTTCGAAGATAGTGAGACTGTATGGGGTATCGATTTTGATCGCCTCTCGATAGGGATCTTCGTTTCGTCTCAATTTTGGGGAAGTTGCATGAGGCTCTGGATTCAAGATTGGACTTGATCTGCGTTCGATCCTCGGGCCGATGGTCGATCGGGAGGTGATTCGAATCTTGGAGGATATGTTGAGGAGCTGTGCTATTGATTTTGAGGCGCTTGGAAGGATTATCTACCGTTAGCGGAGTTTGCTTATAATAACAGCTTCCAGTCCAACATCCAGATGGCACCTTACAAGGCATTGTATGGTCGTAAGTGTTGCACTCCTTTATGTTGGACTGAGTTGGGCGAGCGACGTGTTCTGAGTCCTGAGTTGGTTTCTAAGACAGAGGATAAGGTTAGAGTGATTCGGGATCATTTGAAAGCAGCTTCTGACAAGCAAAAATCTTATGCGGATTTGAATAGGTGTGAGATTGAGCATTTTTTGAGGGCATGGAAGAAAGTATTGAGGTTTGGTCATAAGGGCAAGTTAAGCCTTAAGTTTAATAGACCTTACCGTATTTTGAAGCGAGTGAGACCGGTTGCTTATCAGTTAGAGCTACTTCCAGAGTTGGATTGTATTCATGAAGTGCTCTACGTCTCTATATTGAGGTGCTACCACTCTGATCCTACTCATATTGTCCCTATTTAGGAGAATGAGGTTAAACCAGACTTGACCTTTGAGGAGAAGCCTGTCCATATTCTAGATCATAACGTAAAGGTTCTGAGAAGGAAGTCTATCCCTTTGGTGAAGGTTCTATGGCATAATCATAGCACTGAAGAGGCTACATGGGAGCCTGAGGATGCGATGCCTCAGCAATATTCTCATCTATTCTGATCAGGTAAATTTCAAGGAAAAAATTTTCTTCTAGAGAGGTAGAGTTGTAATGCCCCAAAATTTAAATTTTTATTTTTGCTGATGTATGACACAAATCTGTATCTGCTTCAGTGGTTAAGTCTTCTGGGAGTGTGTAAGAGGTCCCAAGTTCAAGCCATGACTTGGGAAAATTTTGGTATTTTTATGAATAAAGCCCAATCTTTGGTCAATAGGCCTTTATTTAATTATTGATAAGTATTTAACAGAATGGGCCTACTGGTCTGGTGGTTAAGTGGAGTGTTAGTTGGTAGAGGGTTATGAGTTCGATTCCTTGCATGAGCGTAAGGACTAATATTTTTATTTGCTAGGTCGGTTGGAGAGTTCTAATTGTGTTAGACATCTGAGTAGTAGGGAGCTTGGTAGAGAGAATTTAGGGGAATAGATTTGGAGGTTATCAAATTTCCTGAGCATTATCGTTATCTTTTTGCAAAATTTGATTGCCATCACTTCTCCAAAATTCTCTGATGTCATTTTTCCTTGTTTTCTGTTCCTCTATTTTTTTCTTTTCTCTTCCCCACTTACTACCGAAATTCCTTTGAAATTGCCCTCCCTTTTTTCTTTCATTTCGGTTCTTTTTCCTTTGCAACGTAAATCGCTGGCGGGTGGTAAGTAGTATATTGGTTGGTATCATTCTTAGATGATTGCTTTCATTTTTGTGAGTCTAAATTTTTGGGTTTTGAAAGAAGCGTATCGTGTGGAGTAAGGCTCTCGTTGTATTATTTCGTAACGAATCGATTTGAGGTGTTGGGGTAAGTTTTAATCGCTCTATGGAAGAGTATTCTGGTTTCGGGTTTGATTATTGTTCATTTGTTAAATGATTAATTGAGTGGAAATTAGTCGAATATAGGTTCAGAAAGGCTCGGGGATCGTTTTAGCTTTAATCAGAACCAAGTGTGAACCTAAATATGTGAAAACTGAGGTTTCGAAAAAATTCGAAAACCCTACTGTCGATGCCACACGGTCGTGTGGTCGCCCATATGGTAGGCCGAATGACACAACATGAGCGTGTCATCGATGAGGCCAAGCCGTGCGCCCATGACACGGCCGTGTGATGGCCAGGTGGGCCATGTGCAACACACATGCTAAACTGATTTGGGTCGTGTGGGCCCACACATGGCCAAGGAAAATGTGGGCCATGTGGGCCAACACAGACGTGTGAGCCCATTTTTATTGAAATGACTGTTAAGGTTGCACGGGTCGTCCAAGGCGACTGTGAACCTTCTATAGGGTCGGTGAGCACTACGTATGCCCTTAACTATGTGATATTGATTGTGTGTATTATGTACTGAGCATGTTATAAACAAGCATGTATACCGAACTGAATGTGTGTCTAACAAACCTATGATAGCATGGCATTTCATTGTATGTTGCATTGGGTTGAGTTTGGTTGATATTATTTGGAGGAAGTGTACTAAAAGGCTCTTAAGCCTATTATACTGGTAGCTCAGCTGCAAATTACTGATTTGTGTCGCATTCGGTGCTACCTGGAGTGTAGGGATGGTTGGGTTGATTTAATCCCCACATGGAATGTAGGGTTGGACGGAGATGATGTGTAGAGGCTGGTTGGGTAGGGCTTTTTTTACTGAATAATGCATGATTGCCACTAATACTGTGATGGGCTAAGGACCTCATCGCATACTCAATCTTGTCATCGAGATGGACTAAGGCCCAAATCATATCGACATCTGAAAAGGGCTTAGGCCCAAGACTGTTTTAATTGTGCACTGTGATTTGCTATTGTTTGTTTTCTATGGGATTACACACTAAGTTTATGTAAACTCACCCTTTCTATTTAATGTGCACATGTAACACCCCTAACCCGTATTCGTCGCCGAATTACGATTACGAGGCATTACTTGACCAAACATGAACCAATGCACTTTTATAAAAACAAATGCTTTGATAAATGTGTACCTTTATAATTCAACAGGTATATCCCGTCTAAAATCAAAACTTTAACATACAGATCATAAATAATACTATTAACTTCAACTGGCAAATCACTATTCATTTAGTGATTCAAAATCAAGTTCAAATAAGCATATTATAATTAATCATCTATTACATATCTAATCTTAACAAGACATTTAATCATACACCATTTGAACTTATGTATCACTATCGATTATACACATTTCTCATTTCATTACCACATACAAATATACTATCAACCAATATACTCTTCCATATTCGAGTATACCATAAAGAAAGTAAATATCAAACCAACTCATTTTCTCATACTTGTTCATCACATTCGGCAATGACCATTACACCTACATATATATATATATATACCATCCTAAGCACACCTTAGCATTCTTTTCTCATAACCGAATATACCATATGACCCAATAGAAAATTTTGGACTCCAAACCAGATCAAGTAATGGTTGAATATTTCAATTTTCATAAACTTGACATACAAGATTACATATAATTGCACATATGTTCATCTACTTACATTAATATATTACATGCATTACTCAAAAACTTAATCAAGCATTCGTACATACCTCATGTATATATATGTATATAAGCATATCATTAAGGTATAAAATTCCCAAACACTGTTTTTCCCAAAACCGTACATACCTAAGTATTTTAAACAAGCATTGAGAACTTTAAATCATCCCATTACTTAATAATATGCCATTCAAAATCTCATGAAAACACACCTGCCAAAATGAGGTTATAATGTAATTGAATATGCACACACATATGCAACATCTTAAGCATGGTCGATTAACTCAAACCTAAAAATAAAGCCATTTTCGCATGGCAATATTATAGTCATATAATTATCATTTAAGTCAACTCAAAACGGTTTAGCCTATACATGCCATAGACTTAAAGTTTATACACAAAAGAGATACGAAAATTTCATTGATAGTGTGATGAACTTCAAAGATGATCCCCGAGCACGAGTTAAACACCTAAAAGAGATCTACAATACGGAAACAACCAAATACAAAGTAAGCCTATATATCTTAGTAAGTTTTAAGCAATGAAAAATATACATCTGTTCATTTTACAAATCAAATCAATCCCATTTGATTATTACTCACTCACAACCGCAAACACATATAACATACCCCTATTTAAAAATCAACAAATTCAATATGTCACAAAACTGAATACCCATGAACCATTTATCTATTTACAACAATTTCAAAGTTTCATAACCATATACCGTTTCTAACATTTCATATACAAGAAACTTACCTCGTAAATTCTAAGTCATTCAATTGACAAGCATCCCTTACCAAAGTATCACTCTTCGGTCACCTCTACTATTAAGTTTATATCTCTGAAGAGTCTGCAAATCCGTACACATAGAGCATGATATGTAACATATCATACATTTAGTGCAACTACGTTGATAATGAGTGCACAAAGGGCCATTTGCCAGTAATGTATCGCACACTTAGTGCAATTGCTTATTTCCGCACACATCTTTGTTATACGATCGATTCAAGACACACAATTTCTCGATATCACCAAGACACATAGTGCCCTCGATCAACAAATCGAGCTTTAAAATTTATAAAGAATATGATCAAACTTGGAAACTAACTCTGACAACGATTATAGGCAAGTGTACCTATCGAACAGTAGTATAGCTTAGGCAAGACCGGATTGTCGAACCCAAAGGAACTAAAAGTACTAATACTTACTTTCTATTTATTATTTAGCCTAAAATATGGAGTGATTGGTTGATTTAATTTAATTTATCGACTACTAAGATAAAGACGCAAAGACAAAAAGAACGAATTGGGAAATAACTTGAAGAAAACTCAATTGAACACAATGATACCCTCAGGAAGAATCCACCTAGACTTCACTTGTTATCTAACACTGAACCATACGATTTATTCACTTAGTTTGATCCATAGGACTCTCTAACATATATTAAACCCTCTCTCGAGGCGAATAACGTCTAACCATAGGTTAATTAGTGGAACTCTCGTTCTCTTATAATAACCCCCTAGAATAGCAGTAAATCGATCTATGGATTCCCATATTAGGTTTCACCCTAATCCGGTAAAATCTCGTCACCCTATCTCTAGGCGTGTGATCAACTCTGCTTAATTATGCTAGATCTACTCTTAAGCAGGGTCTATTTCTCCTCCACCTAAGGACATCAGATTTGGATTAAGCATGCATAATTAAGAGCAAACTAAGTATTTATCATATAATTCAGAAATCAATAACAAGATTCATCTAGGTTTCATCTCCTTCAGGTATCTGAAGGGTTTAGTTCATAACAAAGAAAGAAAGCATCTCAAGAGAAAAGATAAAACAAAACATAAGAAATCCCTAAAACCCTTTTAAGGAATTGAAGGAGAAATCCACCGTCTTGAGTAGACTTCCGGCTTCTTGAGATGGATCCACTGGATATCTTCGAGTGATTCCCACAAGTCTGACCTTTTTGGTTCGGCTCCTTGGCCTAGCTCACCACCCCTTTTCAGGATACACTTAAGGTGTTTATATAGACTTTAGAATGCTTTACTTGGCCCCTAAGTGTCCTCATTTAAGTTTGCTTCTTACTTGGTATTTGAATAAGATTTGGAAAGTGTTTCTTTGGCTCGAAGTATCCAAATCCGAGTGGAATTGCTCTCTCCATTGGCAGGGGCACGGCCATGTTACACGCCCGTGCAAATCATTTTCAGGCAGTGTCTTGATTCTGTCGATTGGGGCACAGCCGTGTAAATCGTGGCATGGCCGTGTCTTAGTTAATTGTCGAGGCACGGCCGTGTGGCTTGAAATCTAGGCCGTGTCGATTTTCTTTACGGCCCAAATTGGCCCGTTTTAAGCCCGTTTCTTGTTCTTTTTGTCCGTGGGTGCTTTCCTAAGTATAAACATGAAAAGAAAGGATTAAAAGCACCTTTTTACATAAATCAAGGCTAAATCATCCAAAAGCATACTAAATATGGGGTTAAAATATGTTACTTTTACGGTTTATCAAATACCCCCACACTTAAGCTTTTGCTTGTCCTCAAGCAAAATTCTCAACTTACAATTAAAACGAACTTTTCACAATTCATAATTCCTATCAATAATGCCTCATCATAATTCATGGATAATTTATACATGGATAATTTAGCTCAAAAACTCCTAAAGATTCAAACAATTCTAAGTCATAAATTTGTAGTATAAAAACATAGGCGTCTCCTATTATCTAAATAATTACTTTTAATTCAAAACCGACAATGATTGACATCCTCACTAAAGATTCACTCGAAGCACTCGAAGTGTTTAAGGTTCAAGAGAAAGCACTCATAAGTAGAACCTGAAAAGTTAATCCCATATGCTTGCCTGAAAATCAAATCTCCACCACTGTAATTTGAGATGATACACAAATCAAAAGGTCTTTGATAAGGTTGTAACGGGGCTTAGGTTAAAGGTGTGGATAAAGCCTGAATTAGAAGGTTAAAAATCAAGATTGACTTGATAAATTACCTAATAAGAATAATGAACTAGAAACTAAATGATTGCTTTGAAAATAGTAATACTACTATTGATAATACTTCTAATACGAGCTCTTCTTCAACAATTGGAATTTAAACGCATAAGCTCCTTTAATCTACTACTTGAATATACTTTTGGTTTTTTTTAAGAACAAACTAAGTAAATACATAATAAAGAAAGAACTTTATCAACTGAAATAAACTAATTCGCTAACTGATCAATTCAATTCTCGATAGAAGGGTAGTCAAAAAGAATGGTGTAACAAATACAAAGGGTTTTGGGTTAATATTAAGCGGGTAGTTCAATAAAAGGGGTTGTTAAGATCAACAGGTTCCATTAGGGGTTAATTATGTAGTAGTAAGCTTTTTAGTGGAGTGAATGGGTTAAAACCTAGGTGCCTTTATCATCTCATTATATCAAATCATTAATGTGGTCTCGACATGTATAATCAAGGCAAGTTCTAGAATAACAATTCAATGTTGACACACTCATAATCAATAAAGTGAGCATGAAAAAGAATATATGCTCTATAAGGCTCAAAATCTCACACAAATTATGGGTATTTGACATCAATCCTGTAAATTTCAAACTTCAAGGTAATATTCAAATTCAGTTCAACAATCTAGAAAATTTTTTATTCTTGAAAAATAGACTTATCATGCTTTATTCTCTAGTATTCTTCAAGTATAAATCATCAATGCACAATTATCAATGATTTACTCAAAAACATATCAATAAAAATCATAAATCATCGAAATTTCACCCTAATTGATAATATGAGAAAATTACTTAGGAACAAGACTAAAATTCGAGGATTTTGGAATGATGCAAAAGTTAGGTACTTTTACCCCCATACTTAAGATGTACATTGCCTCAATGTATAAAGATAGATAAAAATTGTCTAATAATAAAATCAAAAAGAAGGGAGAAGTAACACTTCCGAATTTTTGGATGAAGTAAATGAAAAGAAACCTGATAAGATTGGAGGTGAACGTGGGAAGCATCTCAAACCGCTTGAAATTGAATCCTCAAGTAGTGGCTTGGTTTTATTGTATCCTAAGCTAAATCTAAATTCCATTGAGAAAAGGAGAAAATAATAAAGGAAGTAAAAATAAAAATAAAAATAAAAAATATGAATAAATGTGAATAATTAAATAGAGATAAGGTCCACGCCCATGTGCCTAGCCTTGGTGTCCACATTTGCCATGGCCACGGCCGTGTGAAAGGCCGTGTGGGTATGGAAACCTGCATTATAAGTGTCATTATAAAATTATTTTGTGGTCTAGAATAGTTACCGTATAGTGAGCTTGCTCGCTTTTCCATGCCATATCTGTAGGGGTGGGTACTCGGGATTAGCCACGCCTCCTAAATTCAATCATATTGCATTCTTTGGGTGTACTGCGAGAGATTATACAAACCATCAATCTTTTATTTATCATCTATAGTTGGTTAGATAACTTTGGTGACCACGCCGAGGTTGAAAACATCAAGCGGCTTTTGTTGGCGCTATCCTCCTAACTTACCATTGATAATTATTCAGTGCCATCTTCTCTATAGACTAAAATTATTTGCCAAAAGCAAAATAGAGGAAAAAAATTAGCAAAGTAAAATAAATAAATAAATAAATTGCAATAAAAAAATTGGCTAAAGTAATAAAAATTAAGCTTTCTTAATATCTTAGTTCTCCGGCAACGGCGCCAAAAACTTGATCGCTGAAATCAGAGCTTTAAAATTTATAAAGAATATGATCAAACCTGGAAACTAACTCTAACAACGATTATAGGCAAGTGTACCTATCGAATAGTAGTATAGCTTAGGCAAGACCGGATTGTCGAACCCAAAGGAACTAAAAGTACTATTACTTACTTTCTATTTATTATTTAGCCTAAAATATGGAGTGATTGGTTGATTTAATTTAATTTATCGACTACTAAGCTAAAGACGCAAAGACAAAAAGAACGAATTGGGAAATAACTTGAAGAAAACTCAATTGATCAAGAAGATACACTCAGGAAGAATCCACCTAGATTCATTTGTTATCTAACACTGAACCATAGGATTTATTCACTTAGTTTGATACGTAGGACTCCCTAACGTATATTAAACCGTCTCTCGAGGCGAATAACGTCTAACCCTAGGTTAATTAGTGGAACTACTGTTCTCTTATAATAACCCCCTAGAATAGCAGTAAATCGATCTATGGATTCCCATATTAGGTTTCACCCTAATCCGGCAAAATCTTGTCACCTTATCTCTAGGCGTGCGATCAACTCTGCTTAATTATGCTAGATCTACTCTTAAGCAGTGTCTATTCCTCCTCCACCTAAGCACATCAGATTTGGATTAAGCATGCATAATTAAGAACAAACTAAGTATTTATCATATAATTCAGAAATCAATAACAATATTCATCTAGGTTTCATCTCCTTCAGGTATCTGAAGAGTTTAGTTCATAACAAAGAAAGAAAGCATCTCAAGAGAAAAGATAAAACAAAACATAAGAAATCCCTAAAACCCCCTGAAGGAATTGAAGGAGAAATCTACCGTCTTGAGTAGAAATCTGGCTTCTTGAGATGGATCCACTGGCTATCTTCGATTGATTCCCACAAGTCTGACATTTCTGGCTTGACTCATTGGCCTAGCTCACCGCCCCCTTTTAGGATACACTTAAGGTTTTTATATAGACTTTAGAATGCTTTACTTGGCCCCTAAGTATCCTCATTTAAGTCTGCTTCTTACTTGGTATTTGAATAAGATTTGGAAAGTGTTTCTTTGGCTCAAAGTATCCAAATCCGAGTGGAATTACTCTCTCCTACGGCAGGGGCACGACCATGTTACACGCCCGTGTAAATCATTTTCAGGCCGTGTCTCGATTCTATCGATTGGGGAACGACCGTGTAAATCGTGGCATGGCCGTGTCTTAGTTAATTGTCGAGGCACAGCCGTGTGGCTTGAAATCCAGGCCGTGCCGATTTCCTTTACGGCCCAAATTGGCCCGTTTTAAGCCCGTTTCTTGTTCTTTTCGTCCGTGGGTGCTTTCCTGAGTATAAACATGAAAAGAAAGGATTAAAAGCACCTTTTTACATAAATCAAGGGCTAAATCATCCAAAAGCATACTAAATATGGGGTTAAAATATGTTACTTTTACGGTTTATCATGCCCAGACAACCGATCTTGCACACACAGTGCTCGGTATATAAACTCGCACACATAGTGCCTAGACAACTGATCTCGCACACACAGTGCTCGGTATATAAACTTGCACACATAGTTCCCAGACAACCGATCTTGCACACACAGTGCTCGGTATATAAACTCGCACACATAGTGCCCAAACAACCTATCTCTCAATTTATCCTTACATATAACCATCTCATATTCCATACATACATAATCAAACAACTCAATTAATCAAAGTTTACTTATACAAATACCATGTCTTACATTCGGCCAATTCATGCTAAATCCATTAACACATTCGGCACTATGAAAATTAATATACTTAAAATCATTTAACATATGTGTATATTATAGAATAAAATTTAATTTAATCCAATTGATTAAAACTTACATCAAAAATCGTCGGATTAGGGTTTCCCAACTATTTATAACACCCTAAACCCGGCCTATGCGTTAAGGCCAAATCTGACATGTCACATAAGAAAAATACTACTAAGTCTTTTTTCATAAATAGATCAATTAAAACGACTCCCAAAAAAAATTATTGAATAAAAGATCGATTGATAATTTAATAAATTTGAGATATGAAAATCTTATAAGTCGTAGTTTTAAAAATATCGTTAATGGTTTGAGAAAAATTTGAAAATTATGTCCCAAAAGCATTGATAAAAAATTTAAGAGAAATTTTCGAGTTAAAAATATGTTTATAAAAGTTTAATATGAAACCCTTTTTATTTATTCATTTTAAGAAAATGTTTATTTAAGATTTTAGAAAAATTTCCATTTGAAATACTTAAAGCAAATTATAAATTCGTCAAACAATAAACAAAACAAAAATAAATCCAGAGGCCTTATTACAACCTTAACTCAAATAGCAAAGTAATTAAAAGTACTAAAGAAATCTAAATTTCCAAATTATACCGTTTTTGTAGTATGGCCTCCACCGAGTCATCCACGGCCCAAGTCTCTATCACTGATTATTACCTGAAAAGGATAAGGAAAAATGGGGGTGAGTTACTAGAACTTAGTGTGTAACCCACTTACCGTTGTCCATTGGGCCAAAATCTCATTAAGTAATTATTTGGGCCTAAGCCCATTTACAATAACAATAATATATCAAAATATAACATGTATATGAAATGCAATTCCCAAACCAAGCATAGTAATCCATCCGCTACACACCACCCGTACCAACCAACACACCTGTGGGGATCATCAGTCAACCCACCCCGCCACACACCAATCGCAGACATTAAGCTATTTATAGCAAATTTAGTTGTGGACAAGCCACCAGAATAACAGAATTTATGTGGCATTGCCACTATACAAATTTGTGGCAGGGCCACCAAAATTATGTAGCAGGGCTACCAAAACTTCTCTTCATCATTATCCCATCCCATGCAATTCATGTATATAATGCATAACGAATCGCAATAATTTATTCGGATATTTATTACAAAAATTATGGCCCATTATAACAATTTATCAAGTTGGCCTATTGAGTAGAGAATCATCTTGGCCCATTTCGCAAATTTTCAGATTTGCCCATATAGCAATTTATCAATCGGCCCACATATTCATATATCAATCGGCCCATTTAGAAATTATATCGATTTGGCCCACATAACAAAATATATTGATTTGGCCCACATAGCGAAATATATTGATTTGTCCCATTAAAAGTATTTTCGTAATCTTTCACGGTGTTAATACCAATTTTATCAATTTTATCAAATAATGAGATCTAAGCCAATCTTTTTCCGATTTCACCAAGATACGACTTAATCAAGCGATTTACTACCAATATGATAATAGTCTTTAACCCATGGAATACGGTGTGAGAATACATACCTGATTACGGTAAGCACTACTCTTTCTCAATCGTCGTCACCTAAAATTTTATAGCACTTGATTAGTCGACATACGCGATTTAATAATCTACTTTAAAACAAACAATCTAAAATTTACCCTCGGAATCGTGAACAACTACGATTTATCGATTTTCCCCGGATGACGGTCCACAACCAGGTGGAAATCTCGAATCGCTAATGCCTCAAAATTGCAAACGACCTTGAATAGTCGATTCTCACCAGATGAGGGTCCACAATCTGGTGGAACATCTCGAATCGCCGAAATAGCCCTTCGCTTGAATTTAGGAGTTGGGATCGTTAATCCACTCCTTTTGAGATCTCCACTCGACTTTCCTTTCGAATCGGTACCACAAGCCTCCATTTGATTAGATCTTATATAGATCGATATTACAATAAAAATGATTGTCCAAGGGTGAATGATCGACTTACGACAAATTTTTCGACTGATCAACGAGTGGATAGATCAAACGATTTTGTAACACCCTGAATAATTGGGTCTATGCATTTTATGTGTTTGGCTACTTAAAATATTAATTTGAGAATTTGAGGTACAATTGGGGCTCAAATTGGGCTGAGGCCTTGTTTTAAATATTTTGTTTAGACACTCTAAGGGCTTAAATTAAAGTTTTAATAGTTTAAGTGACATATTGGGCTTGTGGCCCAAAGAACTAGGAGCATGGTAGAGGGAGATTTAATCAAGGTCACTTGAGTATGAGGAAGGCCCAAAATTTGGCTGCTTGGAGCCCAAGTTTGAGGCTAAATTTTGGCATTTAAAGGGACAATAGGGGGACGGCACAAGGCTATTTTAGGGTTTTTAATGTTTATTTTATGTGGATAATTAGGCAGATAATGAAGAGAGGAATTAAGGCTATTTTTGAGGAGATAATAGATCAAAGATTGGAGCCATCTTTAAGTGTTTAATGTTAGCCGAAATTATTAAGAATTTGAAAAGAAAAGGGCATTCGGTTTTGGCTGAAGGTATGTATGCCGAAATTCCTAGCTAGTTCTCTCATTTTTCTCTTCGCTTTGCCGAAATCCCTATGCTATTCTCCTTCTTTTTTCTTTTCTTCTCTTTAGTTGGCCAAACCTCTGACAAATTCTTTTCTCATCTGATTCAAACCCTTTAGCCGAAACCTCTAAGCTTCCCTTACTTTTTGCTTACTTTCTTCAAAGCTGAAACACCTCGCTTAGATTTTCTAAAAGCCGAAAACGTGAGATCTAGTCTTCCATATGTGTGCCGAAATCATTCTGGGGTACCTGCCTGTGCTGAAATTTTGATGAAATCAATAAGTATGTGTCGATTTTGAGTTTCTAATATTTCTCTGGCTTTTCAAAGTCTCTAGCCGACTAGCTAATCAAGTGACTAATCAAAAGTTTTTCTTATTTTTTGGTATTTTGGGATTTGAAAAGGAGTCCAACGCCTAGATCTTCAAAGTCAAGGTTCAGTAACCTTTGAGTCGTGTTTTTTCGGATTCCAAGGCTATAGATTGAGGATAAGAGATCCGGATAGCAAGGACATCGACTAAGAATATTGGATTTGCGATATCAGGTGTGTAATTCTCCACACCATCTAGATCTGTTTGATTAATATATGTTTATAAGTCTTATATGTTTTGATAAATGCTGAAATCCCGGCATAATGACGGAAACCCAAAGAGGGTACAAGCAAATCACCAGGTTAGTGAATGTTCTGATTAAATGATATAAGTATATTGATTTTACGTGATTGCATGGGTTGGGTTTGAAGAAAGGAGGAAGTTATATGTTGTAGCGGCTATTGCCATGATCCGTAGTAGCGGTTCCTTACCGTGATCTGTTGTAGCGGTTTCTACCGTGATCTGTTGTAGTGGCTACGGCCATGATCTTATGATGAGCAACACGACTGCCATCAAGGCGTGTAGCGGTGTGGGTTGATTGTAGAAATCCCCAATGGTGTGAACGGCTGGTACGAGGGCGTGTAGCGGATGGACACCTAAGATATGGGTTGGGCTTTGCATAATTTTTGTCATGTATATTAATTTTGATTATTCTATTTTATGGGGCTAAAGTCCAAATCTAATGGTGCACGAGGGTTGCACACTGAGTCTCGCGACTCACCCTTTTAATTTAACAATTTCTGGTGACACCTAGTGCTTCGGACCGGGCTGGAGAGGAACGCGAGGTGGCCATGCAAAAGAGAAATTGGATTCAGCTAAAAGACTTTAGTTTGTTATTTTTATATTTTGCAGATTATTAAAAATGGTTGTAATAAGGCCATGGGCTACTAGACTATTATTTTTGTTTTGGGTTTTATATTGTGCTTTTAAGTTTTATGTTTCCAATTAAGTTAAGACATGTACGAAATTTTAGTTTTTATTTAAAATCCACCAAGATAATTTATAACTTAATATTTTACACTTCAATGAATTCTTAAGCTTTCGGAAAAAAGGTTTAAACCTAGTAATTGTTTTCCAAAATGCAACATGTTTTTGTAAAATCCCTTAAGTGACATACCAGATTCGGTGGTAGCATTTGGGCCGGGTTTGGGGTGTTACAAATTGATATCAGAGCCAGCTTCAAAACTCGACTCTGGGGTTTTTGGGCTCAAAATGTTTTCTAAAAATAGAATTTTGAAGTATGCATGCTTTATAAATGTTACAGGATGGGTTTTTTGGTATGGCACCTGCGTCTCCAACCCAAGTCCGCCAGGTAAGTACTCTAAACCATTGTGTGAAATATATGTGGGCTTAATGGGCTATTGGGACGTAAATTAATTAGATTAGAACTTGATGGACTCTAGGCCTAGCTTAAACCACTTCTTAAATTTCATAAGACTTAATTCTAGTAAACAAACCCGTGAACAAGCCACAAGACTAGGGTGTGCTAACAGGCATACGCATGTCTAGGATTGGATCTGGAAGAGCCTGGTATTTAAGTAGTCCTGGTGACTCACCTCCTCTTCGCTGGAATCCTACCTGGTGCGTAGTGACTGTTCACCTTAACCGAGATAGGGTGTGGCAATAGACATACGCATGTCTAGGAGTAGATTCAGGGAGAGCTTGGTATTTAAGCAGTCCTGGTGACTCACCTTCTCTTCACTAGAATCTTACCTGGTGTGTAGTGACTATTCATCCTAGCTACAAGGATTGGATGATGGGCTAAACCTTATAATTAAAACCCGAAAGGGACCATCCACCCTATTTTTTTTTAAAAAAATCCCCAAGTTTTGTAAAATTTTCAAAAATATATTTTAGTTATGAAAAATTTCCAATCAACCATGTTTTGAAAACTTTACCCGAAAAACCTCATGTTTACAAGAGTAACCCGGACTATGAAACTAGATTTCCCCAAAGTACCCCTATTTAAAAAAAAAACAACAATAACATCGAAATATCCCTAGTTTGAAAAATTACCAAACTACCCTTATTTTGCAAAATGACCAAAATACTCCTGGTTTGTAAAATTACCAAATCACCCCTGATTTGTAAAATTACTAAATTTTCTCGAATTTCAAAATTACCGAAATACCCCCTAAATTTCAAAATTATCGAAATACCCCTAGATTGCAAAATTACTAAAATACCCCTATTTACAAAATTACCAAGGAATCCTATTTTGGAAAATTACGAAAATACCCCTATAGGAAAAATTAAGAAAACACCTCTGGGTAGTGAAATAACGAAAACACCCTTACGTGATGAATGTAAGTGTTGGGATGCTATTTGTATGATGGTGATTGAATGTATGTGTCTTATTCTAGTTAGGGGATACGAACTTGAGACTGTTTTGTGAATGCGAATTCAAAAGAACTACTTTTAAAACTATTATTCATAAGACTGACCGTCGTAAAATAGAGGAAAGAATTAATGATTCATAAAATTCTTAATCAGATAAATGCCAATCGAAAGAATGAGTACAAGGGGTCGAGGACGTCCGCCGCGTGGGCCGCAGTAGGGTAGAATGACCTTATGCGAGCCAAGAGAGTCCGGCCGGTCGAAAGCGAATCTTGAATCCTCCAAATTGTGGAGGAGAGTTCTGAGATCGGTGACCGGAGATGATGCTGTGTCTCAGGCGATGTTACGAGTCCTTGAGAGTTGCTGGAGTAGGCATGGGCACATGAGCCCAGAAATCTGTGCCGAAACGGCTTAAGGCCAATGGGGCAAAAGTGTTTAGGGGCGTTTTTGGTGTAGCCCCTAACACACCGAGTATTGGATGGAAGCGGTGGCGCATAATGGATGACTTAGACTTCACGGTAGAGGAAAAGTTGAAAGGGGTCGTATATCTTCTTCGAGACGAGGCCTATCAGTGGTGGCTCACGGTGAAAGAAGGCACTACTGCAGACCTGATTAAATGGGATTTCTTTAAGGAGTCATTCCAGGGAAAGTATGTTGGGGCCAGCTATATGGATGCATAAAGGAAGGCATTCTTGAACCTAGTGTAGTGAAGTAAGTCTGTGGCTGAATATGAGGTAGAGTTTCTGCGCTTGAGCTGCTACGCTTGGGGAATGGTAGCAATAGAGTATGAACATTGTGTATGGTTCGAGGATGGGCTGCGAGAATGAGTTAAGGGTTACGATAGCACCAGAGAGAGAGAGTTTTGCGGCTTTGGTAGATAAGGTTAAAATAGTGAGGAAGTGAAAGCGGGTTGAGGGACAAGAAAGGGATAAGGATCGTGGTAAGAGTAAGAGAAGTTTTGGACCATCAAGAGCATCCGAAACTTTCGGAAGAGGCCTAGGGGTGATGGGCCAGCTCGTGCTCAATGGGCGTAATCGAGCATGTTCTACATGTGGGAGGACGTACATGGGGAGTGAAGAATAAAAATCGGTGGATGCTTTAGGTGTGGATCCACGAACATCTAATTAAGGACCGTCCTCGGATGGATCGGATCTGACCCGGTAGCCGAGGTTCGGATCAAGTTAGAGAGGTGATCAACATGAACCGAGGGGTCGTGGTGCAGCGAGAGGAGGAAATAGATCTGGTCGAGGTCATGGAGCACCTGGTAGAGGTGCAGGTAATATAGATGTAAGGTAGCCAGGTCTAGTGTATGCAGTTCACCGACGGGAGGATGGTGATGCACCGGATGTTATAATCGGTACGTTTCTTATCGCTGATAACCCTTTTCTTGCCTTAATTGATATTGGGTCAACCTACTCCTATGTTGCATGTTCAGTATCTGAGACTCTAAGTATAGGTCATAAAATAACCACTAGGAAGATGACTGTAGTTAGTCCCCTAGGACAATCTAGGGTAGTGGACAAGCTATTTAAGGATGTACCGTTAGAGACTCAAGGGGTAATATTTTTAATAGACTTAATGGAATTACCATTTGGAGAGTTTGACCTTATCTTAAGAATGGATTGGTTGACAAGGCATCGTGCTAAGTTGGATTGTAAGTCTAAGCGTATGGTGTTAAGTACCCCAGAAGGCGAGGAGGTGGTTGTGTTAGAAGAGAGAAGGAACTATCTATCCAATGTAGTGTCGGCGTTGAAAGCTGTTAAGATGATTCGGAAGGGATGTAAAGCATTTCTAGCTTTTATTAGTACTTTGGATGCTAAGGAGGTGACTGTCGATGAGGTTCAAGCGATCAAGGATTTTGCGGATGTCTTTAGGAGGAGTTGCGGGATTACCTCGGATCGCGAAGTGGAGTTTGGAATAGAACTACTCTCGGGTACGGCTCTGGTATCCATTGCTCCTTATCGAATGGCACCGAAAGAACTAGTGGAGCTCAAAGCTCAGATCCAGAAGCTTTTGAATCGACGATTTATCCGACTGAGTGTGTCTCCATAGAAAGCGCCGGTCCTATTCGTGAAGAAGAAGGATGGCTCCATGTGTATGTGCCTGGACTATCGTCAACTGAATAAGTTGACAATTAAGAATAAGTACCCATTACCGAGAATTAACGACCTGTTCGATCAACTTAAAGGAGCTTCGGTCTTTTCAAAGATTGATCTAAGGTCGGGTTATCATCAGTTAAAGGTAAAGGAAGGGGACATTCATAAGACGGTGTTTCAGACTCGGTACGGTCATTATGAGTTCTTGGTGATGCCGTTCGGGTTGATGAACGCGTCAGCAGCATTTATGGATATGATAAATCGGGTATTTCAGCCAGACCTTGATCGGTTCACCGTGGTGTTCATCGATGATATCCTAGTATATTCCAAGTCTAAGGAGGAACATGATGCACTTCTTTGGGTGGTGTTGCAAATCCTAAGGGAGAAGCAGCTGTTCGCTAAGTTCAACAAGTGTGAGTTCTGGTTAAGGGAAGTGACCTTCTTAGGGCATGTGGTTTCCGTAGAAGGAATTAGGGTGGACCCTAGGAAGATAGAAGCTGTATTGGATTGGAAACCGCCGAAGTCGGTGGTGAAGATTCAAAGTTTCTTAGGATTAGCAGGATATTATCGAAGGTTTGCTGAGGGGCTCTCTTCAATAGCGGCACCTTTAACTAAGTTGTTGACGAAGGGAGTATCATTTGTGTAGGTCGATAAACAGCAGGAGAGTTTTGAGAAGTTGAAGAGAATCCTGACAGAAGCACCGGTGTTAATTCAATCAGAGGCGGGAAAAGAATTTACCGTCTACTGTGATGCGTCACACACAGATTTAAGGTGTGTGTTGATGTAAGAAGGAAAAGTGGTGGCGTATGTATCTCAACAGTTAAGGCCGCATGAGTTGAACTACCCTACGCATGATTTGGAATTGGCGGCGGTAGTGTTTGCTCTGAAGATCTGGAGACACTACTTGTACGGGGAGAAGTCAGTTATTTACACTGACCATAAGAGCTTGAAGTATCTCCTCACTCAGAAGGAGTTAAACCTAAGACAGAGAAGGTGGATCGAGCTGTTAAAGGATTATGACTGATCGATTGAGTACCATCCGGGTAAGGCAAATGTGGTGGCGGATGCGTTGAGTAGGAAGGTGATAACGGACGTGAGGGCAATGTTCGCTCATCTTAGCCTATATGAAGATGGCAGTTTGGTAGCTGAACTTCAAGTAAAACCTTTGTGGACAAGTTAGATCAAAGAGAAGTAACTTTTGGATGATGTTTTAAGTACTCAGATCTAACAAGTGCAGAATGGTGAAGGAGGAGATTATAGTTGGAATGGTGATGGAGTTTTGTGTTTCCGTGGAAAGGTTTGTATGCCAAAAGATGTGGAGTTAAGACAGATGATTCTTTAGGAATCGCATAGTAGCCCTTATGCATTGCATCCTAGAGGAGTTAAGATGTATCGAGATTTGCGAGAGCAGTTCTGGTGGCCAAGTTTAAAGCGAGAAGTTATAAAATATGTGGGGAAGTGTTTGACGTTTCAGCAAGTCAAAGCTGAACACCAGTTGCCTTCGGGGTTGTTGCAACCGGTGAAGATTCCCCAATGGAAATGGGAAAGAATCATGATGGATTTCGTTAGTGGGTTACCCCTTACACCCTCTAAGAAAGATTCAATTTGGGCAATTGTGGATCAGCTGACGAAGTCTGCTCACTTCATACCGGTTCGAGTGGACTTTTCTCTACAAAAGTTGGCTAAGTTGTACGTGGCTGAGGTTGTAAGATTACATGGTGTACCGATGTCGATCATATCGGATAGGGACCTTAGATTCATGTCACGATTTTGGAAGGCTCTTTAGCAAGCAATGGGAACAAGGTTAGACTTTAGTACCGCTTTTCACCTGGTCGATGGTCATTCGAGAGGGTAATTTAGATCTTGGAAGATATGCTAAGGGGTTGCATCATTGATTCTAGGGGTAGTTGGGAGGAGTATTTACCCTTGGCTGAATTCGCGTACAATAATAGTTATCAAGCTAGTATTCAGATGGCGCCATACGAAGCGTTATATGGAAGGAGATGTCGTACTCCTACTTGTTGGACGGAATTGGGTGAATGTCAGGTGTTGGGTCCAGAACTAGTTTCAGAAACGGAAGAGAAAGTTAAGTTAATAAGGGCCCAATTGAAGGAAGCATCTGATCGGCAGAAGTCTTATGTGAATTTATAGCGGAAGGAGGTGGAATTTGCAGTAGGAGACCAAGTCTTTTTGAAGGTTTCTCCATGGAAAAAAGTAATGAGGTTTGGGCGGAAAGGTAAGCTAAGTCCTCGATTTATTGGGCCTTATCGGGTGCTAGAACATGTGGGCCCAATGGCTTATCGTTTGGAGTTGCCTTCAGGGTTAGAACAGATATATGATGTATTCCATGTCTCGATGCTAAGACGTTATCGTTCCGATCCATCGCACGTGGTGCCAGTGGAAGAAATTGAAGTAAGGCCAGATTTATCTTTTGAGGAGGAACCAGTGCAAAACTTGGATCGAGGCGTAAAAGTGTTGAGAAGGAAGTCTGTCCCTTTGGTCAAAGTTCTATGGCAAAATCGTGGTGCAGAAGAGGCGACGTGGGAGCCAGAGGATGTTATGCGACAGCAGTATCCCCATATCTTTTGATCAGGTCAATTTCGAGGACGAAATTTATTTTAAGAGGGGTAGAACTGTAACACCCTGAATAATTGGGTCTGTGCATTTTATGTGTTTGACTGCTTAAAATATTAATTTGAGAATTTGAGGTACAATTGGGGCTCAAATTGGGTTGAGGCCTTGTTTTAAATATTTTTTTTAGACACTCTAAGGGCTTAAATTAAAGTTTTAATAGTTTAAGTGACTTATTGGGCTTGTGGCCCAAAGAACTAAAAGCAATCAGAGGGGGAGATTTAAGTGGCGTCACTTGAGTATAAGGAAAGCCCAAAATTTGGTTGCTTGGAGCCCAAGTTTGAGGGCTAAATTTCGGTATTTAAAGGGGACAATAGGGGGGACGACACAAAGCTATCTTTAGGGTTTTTAATGTTTATTTTATGTGGATAATTAGGTAGATAATGAAGAGAGGAATTAGGGCTATTTTTGAGGAGATAATAGATCAAAGATTGGAGCCATCTTTAAGTGTTTAATGTTAGCTGAAATTATTAAGAATTTGAAAAGAAAAGGGCATTCGATTTTGGCTTAAGGTATGTATGCCGAAATTCCTAGCTAGTTCTCTCATCTTTCTCTTTGCTTTGCCAAAATTCCTATGCTATTCTCCCTCTCTTTTCTTTTCTTCTCTTCAGTTGGCCGAACCTCTGACAAATTCTTTTCTCATCTGATTCAAACCCTTTAGCCGAAACCTCTAAGCTTCCCTTACTTTTTGCTTACTTTCTTCAAAGCCGAAACACCTCGCTTAGATTTTCTAAAAGCCGAAAACGTGAGATCTAGTCTTCCATATGTATGCCGAAATCATTCTGGGGTACCTACCTGTGCCGAAATTTTGAAGAAATCAATAGGTATGTGTCGATTTTGAGTTTCCAATATTTCTCCGGCTTTTCAAAGTCTCTAGCCTAATAGCTAATCAAGTGACTAATCAAAGGTTTTTCTTATTTTTTGGTTTTTTGGGATCTGAAAAGGAGTCCAATGCCTAGATATTTAAAGTCAAGGTTCAGTAACCTTTGAGTCGTGTTATTTTCGAGATTCCAAGGCTATAGATTGAGGATAAGAGATCCGGATAGCAAGGACATCGACTAAGAATGTTGGATTTCGCGATATCAGGTGTGTAATTCTCCATACCATCTAGATCTGTTTGATTAATATATGTTTATAAGTCTTATATGTTTTGATAAATGCCAAAATCCCAGCATAATGACGGAAACCCAAAGAGGGTATAAGCAAATCACCAGGTTAGTGAATGTTCTGATTATATGATATAAGTATATTGATTTTACGTGATTGCATGGGTTGGGTTTGAAGAAAGGAGGAAGTTATATGTTGTAGCGGCTATTGCCGTGATCCGTAGTAGCGGTTCCTTACCGTGATCTGTTGTAGCGGTTTCTACTGTAATCAGTTGTAGTGGCTACTACCATGATCTTATGATGAGCAACACGACGCCATCAAGGCGTGTAGCGGTGTGGGTTGATTGTAGAAATCCCAATGGTGTGAGCGGTGATGCGAGGCGTGTAGCGGATGGACACCTAAGATATGGGTTGGGCTTTGCATAATTTTTTCATGTATATTAATTTTGATTATTCTGTTTTATGGGGCTAAAGTCCAAATCTAATGGTGCACGAGGTTGCACATCGAGTTTCGTGACTCACCCTTTTAATTTAACAATTTACGTGACACCTAGTGCTTGGACCGGCCGGAGAGGAGGAGCGAGGTGGCCATGCAAAAGAGAAATTGGATTCACTAAAAGACTTCAGTTTGTTATTTTATATTTTTTGATTATTAAAAATGGTTGTAATAAGGCCACGCCACTAGACTATTATTTTTTTGGGGTTTTATATTGGGGTTTTAAGTTTTATGTTTCCAATTAAGTTAAGACATGTACTAAATTTCAGCTTTTATTTAAAATCCACCAAGATAATTTATAACTTAATATTTTACACTTTAATGAATTCTTAAGCTTTAGGAAAAAGGTTTAAACCTAGTAATTGTTTTCCAAAATGCAACACGTTTTTGTAAAATCCCTTAAGTGACATACCAGATCCGGTGGTAGCGTTTGGGTCGGGTTTGGGGTGTTACAGATTTATTCCCTATAGTTACAATCGGTTAATTATCACCATACTAATAACATCTTAATGAATAAAGAGTGATTATAGAATCCGTGAAGAACTCTTACCTTAAAGATTTTAGGACCGATTTCTAGCGATTATACGATAACTTTGAAAAATCCAAGTTTTGGCCTTCCACTATATCTCTACGAGGCAGAAAGTGATTTCGAATGAAAGAAAATAAGGTGATGGTCTCAGTCAAAATAACCATCCAAAAACCAAAGTATGGATTCGGTCATAAGAGAAAAGAAAATAAAAAGTTGAAAAGAGTACTTACCGATTGATCAAGGGATGAGTGACAACTCGAATGAAAAAGAAAGATTAATAGAGAGATGAAATGGTTTCGGCTATGGAGAAATAATGAGCACAAAATTTGGCTATGGTGAAAAGGATTAGAGTAGAAGAGATGCTTGAAGGGTTTTGTGAAAAAGAAAAGAAGGAAGAAGAAAAAGAATGGTTCACTAGCTTGGTTTTCAAGAAAGAAGAAAGAACAAATTTTGATCTCAATTGTTGGTGTACATTCGGCAACAAGAAGAAATATATTATAGAATATGCACACTCAAGTTGAAGATTCGGCAAGAGGGAAAATTTGGAGAGAAGAGAAAAATGTCACAAAAGTTGCAAAATGAAATTTTGGCCAAAACAATACCCAAAACTCTTACCAATTGCCCAAGACAAAATCGGCTAAGAGAATATAATTTTTTTTTAGGAAAAGGTACACTTGATGCTAATGGAAATGACCAAAACTAGCACTAAAGCCTTACTAAGGCACTAACAAAATTCGACTATCACCCCTTTAGCCCCAAAATCCGTCCACATTCATAGCCATAAGGGTCAACATTTTGCCAACCATACTTTCCATAGCATTCTCCATGAAATAAGCCACATGCTCCCCTTACTTGCCTTATTCTTTTGCTTCCTTTCCCCAACATCAACCTTTCCTTATTTCTTAGCCACCTTACCAAAAATAAAGAGGTCCAACTTGCCATGTATACCTCTTGGCCACACTTTAGGAAAGAGTGCAAAAAGATTAGTCAAAAATTTGCACACAATGGAATTTGAACCTCTTCCCTCAAGGTACTACAAGTGGTGCCGTATCCTCTCTACTAATAGCTCATTTATGCTAACCATTTACTCATTTATTCCCATATGTTTTAAGTTCACTTACTTCATCTCCTTAAAGTGCTAAATACAAAAAAATTTTACTAGGTCCAAATAAACCCCGAGCCTTCTCAGGACTTCCTAAACATACAAAATTAATAATTTAACTAACTTAACACCAAAACAATACAACACATAAAATTCCAAATTTTAGGGTGTTACACTATTCGTTCAACTTCGCCTTTCCCCGATCTAATCCCGTGTCTTTATGTTCTTGATCTAAATAATTCCAAATTAAACTCATTAAAATATATTTTCATTCAATTTAATCCAAAAACACATATTTATGCAAATTACCATTTTACCCCTAACATTTACAACTTTTACAATTTAGTCCCTAATGCACAAAACACAAAATACACATAATTTGAATTAACTCCTCTAGGGCCAAATGTTCACTAGGCTTATACAGGTCCATACAAACCACTTATTTTGCATTTTGACCCTTCAATTTACAATTTTCATGATTTAACCCTAATTACTCAAAATCATCAAAATTTCCAATACAAAACATTGTAATCTATAACATAACTTTAATATATATTCATCAAACATCACAAAGCATAAGCTTCCATCCATGGCCGAACATCATATATACATTAATCTCAAAAATTTTAACATGGGTCGGATATTATTCGAAGCAATGATCTCAAAAACGTAAAATTTAACAAAAATCGTGCTAGTTACATACCTCAATCTAAGCTTGCAATGACCAAATATTTGAAAATTTTAGTTCTTTCTTCCTTCTTTTAGTTTCGGTCAAAGAAAGAAAATAAAAACAACATGCAAACTTTGGTTTCTTTTATCTTTTATTATAATAGTTTATAATTAATATATATAACTTAATATATAAAACAATATAATAAGGCATTATAATTATAATTTTCCATCCACTATCATTCAAAAGGTAAATTTTCAACTTTAATACTCATGCAAAAGAAGACAAAACAATTTAGCCACACAATTTAATAATTGGCTATTTTTACCACTTATGCGATTTAATCCTTTTTCTAAAATTAAACATCCAAACAGACAAATTAGCCTACGATATTTTAATACATGCTCAAACACATAACATAGAAATCAAATAAAATATTAAAATATTTTTATAACTCGAATTCGTGGTCCCAAACCATCTTTATTACGATTAGGGTCGAATGTCCAGTACATTATGACACAGTACTCCCAGACATAGATGGATCGGTGCGATGGAGGACTCGACAGTGACCACGGTTATTGGACTCTTTTAATTCACGATTTACAATTTATGACTATAGTATTATTATTGGTTTATTTTGATGTAATTTGGGGACTTCTTGGACTTTTGCTTAACTTGGGTTTTTGTTTATTTTATGGATTTATAACCGCTAGTCGTAGGAAACTCGGTTTTCAAAAAAACAAAGTTTTTCTAAACTCGCGATTACTTAAACTATTTTTAAAAGCTTCAGCAACGAGTTACGTTTTAAAACTATAGGGGCAAGTGAGTAAAATGAATTTTGGAACTAATAAGAGATAAAGAAAAGTAATTAAGCAGAAATGGTTTTATTGCAACAACATAATTTTCCAAACACCCTATCATGTAACATAGTCAAATTCGGCCATAGTGTCTAGGCCGAGTTTGGGGTGTTACATATATTATGAATATATTGATTATTTGAATTGAAATGAATATATATATATATATATATGTGCAAATATGATAATTGAATATTGGTTGCATTTGGAAAGTGAGATTAAACCTTATTAACTGTATTGGGCTGAGTCGGATATAGATGGCATGCCATAGGATTGGAAGAGTTTAGGGATTTCTTCGACTTTGAGTCGATGAGGCACTAGGTTCCAATTTACTTCAGTTTAATCGATGAGACACTATGTGTCAAATTTATATAGCGTTAAACGAATTTATTACTTCAGAT
This sequence comes from Gossypium rotundifolium, assembly GCA_025506655.1. NCBI lineage: Eukaryota > Viridiplantae > Streptophyta > Magnoliopsida > Malvales > Malvaceae > Gossypium > Gossypium rotundifolium. The sequence continues at coordinate 12,605,217 of CP106733.1, forward strand.
TTATCCGATGAGGGACTGGGTGCCAAACTGCTGTGTTGGTTGGATCCGTGTACCCGTCTGAGTCCGAGTTGTGTTAATAAGGGTAATTAAATAAATTGGTACTATGATTGGTATTGGATGATATTGTACGAGAATTGAAAATGGGATAACGAATCGAAATATGAAAATGAGACACATGAATTATGTTTCATGAATTGGATATTGTTATTGTTTCAATTGATATGTAGATCAAATTGTGAAAAGGTATTATGTATAGCAAGTGATGAAAATTGAATATGGTATAAAATAATGTATTTATGTTTGAGTGTTGAATGGTAAATGTTATTGTATAAATAAAATGTGGTTTAAAATATTCAACTGTGCCTATTATATTGTTTCTTTTTATCAGATTATAGAAATATCACTGAGTTTTTACTCAACGTACGGTTTTGTTTTCCATGCACAGGTTAGGTACGTAACTTTTGATCGTCGATTCACCATCCAACAACGATCCCAAACTCAAATGTAGTGATTTTTATCCTTTGTATCAGCATGTACCTTGTAACACCCCAAAGTCGGCCTAGACGCTATGACCGGATCTGGCATGTCACATGGAAAGGTTGTTAAAGAATCTACGCGTTCGTTAAAAATATCAAGTTTTGTTGCTTGTGAAAAATCCAATTTGTTTTATAGTTCTCTTTGCAAAAACATTTTCGTTGCTATTTCCGATGGTCTTGTTTATAATTAATCCAACTCAATGAGTTTCAGAAAAATGACATTTAAATTATTGTAGACACGCGATATTTTGAAAAGAGTTATCAACGTTAAGAAAATCCAGAGTTTTATCCATTAGAGTTTGTAAACCGTGTATTAATATTACAGAAAAAACCGTTATTAATGTTTTAGAAAATCCCAAATTGAGCATTCAAAATTAATAAGTAGTAGCCGAATTAAAAGCTAAAACCAAAACAAAATACCAAAAGCCTTATTACAAAACAAAAACCCAAATTTAAATAAAAATCTATAGTACCGTAAAATGGAATTCATTAAGCTACGATGTATGGCCACCACAGAGTTCACCTCGACTCCAAATCCACAAAGCTAGGAATTACCTGCAAAATTAAGCAGAGGGGTGAGTTACGAGAACTCAGTGTGTAACCCCCTATACAAACGATAACTAGGCCTAAGCCCACAGAAGCACATTGAGCCTTAGCTCTCACAGTAATGAAATTGGTCAAAGCCCATACGAGTCGAACTAGGCCGTAGCCCTAACAACATGGCATAAATAGTGAATGCAATGCAACCCAGCCCAACCTAGTATTCCATCCTCTACACTCCACTCCATATGTCCATTCTCAACACACTTGTGGGGATTTCTACAATCAACCCTCCATCCTCTACACACCTCTTTGGCATTTATGCTGACAGACACACTGCTCAAAGTCAATATAACGTGGTCTAGCCACCGATCAACATGTGATCAATCACCGATATGATAATGAGGCACCAAGCCATCGAAATAATGTGGCAGAGCCACCGATATATGTGGCAGAGCGACCGAAATAATAATATAATTGGCACACAGCCCTGGGTAAATATGATTGACATAGAGTCATCAATAACTGTATTATGCTTGGCACATAGCCATCAGCGACGGTAATATAATCGACACACAACCTTGGGTAAATACGATTGGCACAAAGCCATAATCAAGATGGCATGGAGCCATATTTAGGTTGAAATATAACCATTATACAGAATGTGGCAGAGCCACCGATATATATACTTCCCCAATCATCAATATCCCATCCCCATGCAATATGTCGTGTATGTCATGCTCAATCATTACACGTGTATACAGAATGGCCATGCTCAATAACAATCATTTAAACATGTAATAAAAGCATATCAATCAAACAACCATATCCAAACCGGTCATATCATAGCACAAGCCAATCACTTACCTACAAGGGCAAATCAGTCATTTTACCCTGTAAGGGTATTTCGGTTAGTTCGGTAATTCTACTCATAACTAATTCCTATATACAGTGTATCTCAAACATAAATAATCATAAAATTAACACATAAAACGCTAGTACTACCACGAGGGTAAACGGTCATTTTATCATTTAGGGGTAAAATAGTAGTTTCACAAATCGAGGGTATTTCGATAATTTCACAAACTGGGGGTATTTCAATAATTTTAAAAACCAGGGTTATTTTGGTAATTTCACAAACCAGGGGTATTTCGATAATTTTGCAAACCAAGGGTATTTCGATAATTTTATAAACTAGGGGTATTTTGGTAATTTCACAAACTAAGGGTATTTCGATAATTTTACAAATCAAGGGTATTTCAGTAATTTTACAAAATAGGGGTATTTTGGTAATTTCATAAACCAGGGGTATTTCGATAATTTTGCCAACCAGGGGTATTTCGATAATTTGTAAGCTAGGGGTATTTTGGTAATTTTGCAAGCCAGGGGTATTTCGATAATTTTTCAATTCGAGGGTATTTCGATAATTTCACAAACTAGGGGTATTTCGGTAATTTTGCAAACCAAGGGTATTTCGATAATTTTACAAACCAAGGGTATTTCGGTAATTTCGTAAGTTAGGGGTATTTCGGTAATTTCACAAACTAGGGTATTACGGTAATTTTGCCAACCCCTTGGAAGGTCTACGATCGCCTCGGCGACTCAAGTATTCTAAATGAGATAATGATGCGAATGGGCCTAAGGTCCATTCTCACTAAGTGGACCCACACACTGTGACCCATTCAAATGAAACCTATCCACATATATGAGATTCACATAGTCTAGTTCACTATCTACTACTCAATCATACAATTTACTCATATGGGCCTGTAACACCCCAAACCCTACCAAACACTACAACCGGATCCGGCATGTCACTAAGGAGCTTGTATAAAACATGTCGCATTCTTGGAAAACAATTATCGAGTTTAAATATTTACACCAAAAACTTAATAATTTAAGAATGCATTTAAGTTTAAATTTAAATGATACCTTGGTGAATTTTAAATAAACCGAAATTTACTACATCCTTAGCTTAATTTAACATAACGTTTAAGTGTCTAATGATAAAACCCAACGTAAAACCCAATATAAATATAAAACTAGTGGCCCATGGCCTTTTTACAATGAAATTTAAAATCGATTAATTAAATATACTAAAAGTAAACATTAAAGTAAAGTCTTCGCTAGATTAAAATACTCTCTCGCATGGCCACCTTGCGCCCTCTCCACTCCTGGTCCATTGCACTAGGTACTACGAAGATGTTAAATAATAGGTTGAGTCATGAGACTCAGCAGTAACCCTCATGCACCATTAGATTTGGGTTTTAGCCCCACGCAATGTTTAACAAATTATCATGCCACGATATTATGCAAAGCCCAACCCAAACCTTAGGTTTCCATCCGCTACACACCACCCTTACCTGCCAATACACCATTGGGGATTTCTACAATCAACCCACACTGCTACACACCATCGACGGCAGTCATGTTGCTCATCGTCAGATCATGGCCGTAGCCACTACAACAGGTCATGGCAAGAGCCACTACAACAGGTCACGGCATAAGCCGCTACAATAGGTCACGGCATAAGCCGCTACAACAGTCACGGCATAAGCCGCTACAATAGAACACTTCCCTTTTCATCAAACCCAACCCTATACAGTCACAGAAATCGACACACTTATCACATATGTCATCTTAACAGGAACATTCATTTAGGAATGACAGGGATCACTAACCTGGTGATTCGCTTTTACCCTCCTTGGGTCTCAACCATTATGCCGGATTTCACATTTATCGTAATATAATGTAATTTATAAACATATTTTAACAGGCAATCTAAATGGTGTGGAAGTGTTACACACCTGATATCGCGTAGTCCTACATTCTTAGCCGATATCCTTGCTATCCGGATCTACTACCCTCATTCTACAACCTTGCTCAAAAGCCGAAAAAACACGAAGATTTGGCCTCTCCTACAATCGGCCAAGGGTTAATAAATCCCGAATTTACACGTTAAAAATCAGTGGATCTCCTTACCTTGAAATCCTGAAGTAACACGATTCGAGTGTTCTTGAATTTTGACAGAGAACTAGCGATAGACTCCCCTTCGGATCCCGAAATCATGAAATGAAAAAAACTCAAGATTAGTTCCATCGACCATTCGCCTATGGCCTCCAAAAGCGAAAAAGGATCGAAAGATAACCCAAATCGATACTTACCTCTTCTGAAAGTTTTGGCTATCCCTTTAAAAATATTTGGCAACCGTAGAAGATTAGAGATCTTAGAAGTTTCGGCTTTTTAAAGGAAATCCTAGAAAGATGAACAAGAGAGGACTGATGTGTTTTCGACTTTTTGGAAGAACAAAGAATTGAAGAGATGGTTAAGAGAGATTCGGCCAAGGAATATTAAAGAAAAGAGAAAGTGATTATAGGGTTTCGGTAATTGATAAGACCTCAGAAGTTTAGGTTTCTAATGTAAAAGCAAAAGAAAAAAGATGCTTCCAAAGAGAGAAAACTAGAGATCATTCTAAATGAAAATTCTAAGACACCCTACGCCTATCTTTGAATGATTCTTTCCCCTCTACGTTTGATTTTCGGCCAACTCTAGCCTCCTAGATGAGCTCCCATCCTTTCCCTTAACTTTATCAAAACTCACATCCAAAAGAGTCCTACATCATACCACTCCCCCTTTATCTGCTTATTATCCACATAATTAAAACATAAAAATCCCCTTAGTTCATAGCCACATTGCAGTCCCCTCTTAGCTCCCTTTAGTGCCAAAATTGGCCCAACTTTATGGGCTCCAAATAGCCACAAATTGGGCCTCTACCTTTGCCTATTGACGTCATCTATAACTCCCCCTTGCTGCGCCCCTTGCTTTGGGCCACAAGCCCACCTTGATATTTAAACTACAGAGACTATCTTTAAAGCACTAGAGTGTCTACACAAAAATTTAACCACGGCCTCAGCCCATTCTTGAGCCCAATCTGGACCCCATTTGTGTCCTCTCTTCTCTTAATCAACTTATGAGGCCTCATGCCTGAGACTAGGGTCCACTAAGTAAGAAAATAAATTTTTCCAATGGTCTCCCCTAACTCTAAGGCTTCAAATAATCCCGATAATACCTTAATATTATTATTCTAAGTGCTACACATACATATTAACTCCCATGCACAGAAATTAAAAGTTTTGGGATTTTTGAGGCGTTACAACCCAATAGGCCCAAATCTACTAGGCCCATTCAGGATGTTATAGATCTACCCTCCTTAAAGAAATTTCGTCCTCGAAATTTTCAACTAACTATCAATTGTACTACCCAAGTCTCACCACTACGCTTTCGCTGTGCACTCCAATTCTAAAAATAAACACTCAATAAATTACAGTAGGGTACATACTATTATTCGCATCTGGAGCATCTTCGTCCCCTTGGCGATGTGCTGCATAGACCAAAGCTGGCTGTCTTACCTCAGCATAACCTGTACCTCTACCTGGTGCTCCACGATCGCGTTCATTACCAATATCGCCCCTGGCATATCCACGACCTCTCTGCAGCTGCTGACCTCCTCTCCTAACTTTGATCGTAACCTCGTCCCATGGCAATGCTCGCTCCACACTGTGGATAGTCCTAAATCATATGCTCCGTGGATCCACACCTAAAGCATCCACCGGTTCTCCATCTACACTCTCCATAATGCATCTTCCCACACAAAGGACATGATCGATTCGACCGTTGAACACAAGTCGCCCATCAGACCTAGGCCTTTTCTAAAAATTCCCAGATGGTCCTGAAGGCCCAAAATTTCTCTTATTCCTACCCCGATCCTTATCTCTCTCTTGTCTTTTAGTCTGCTTCACCTCCTCAGCTATCTTAACTTTCTCAACCAACACAGAAAAGTCCCTCTCTCGCTGTGGTGCTATCAATACCCTTAACTCATTCCTCAGTCTATTCTCGAACCGACACCAACGTTCATATTCAGTCGCTACCATTCCTCTAGCGTGGCAATAAGCCTTGAAAACTCGCTTATATATTGACACAGATTTACTTCCCTGCACCAAATTCAGAAACGCCTTCCTTTGTGCATCCACATAGCTGGCCCCAACATACTTTCCCTAAAATGACTTTTTAAAGTAGTCCCAATTAATCCGGTCTGCGGCAGTACCCTCTTTCACCGTAAGCCACCACTGATAGGCCTCATTTTGGAGAAGAGACACGACCCCTTTCAATTTCTCCTCCACCGTGAAGTCTAGGTCATCCATTATACATTCCACTACCTCCAACCAATATTCAGCTGAACTCGGGGCTATACCAGAGACTCCCCTAAATACTTTTGCCCCGTTGTTTCTAAGTCTCTCTGGCACTGATTTTCGGGCTCCTGTGCCCATACCAGCCTCAGCCACTCTTTCCAAAACCCTTAGTACCGCCTGCGACACCACATCCTCTCCGCCCGTCTGATCCTAAAATTCCACCTCAGCAGCTGGTGGAACCGGTATCTCATTCCCAGATCCATGGCCAAATCCTACGGATTCTGACATGGTCATCCTACCCCTACCACGACCACGCGGAGGACGTCCACGACCCCTTGAACTCATTCTTCTGATTCGCGTTTATCTGATTAGAAATTTTATGATTTATTAACTCTTTCCACTGATTATCCACGAACAATTTTATGAAATAGTAATTTGATAGTGGTTCTTTCGATTTTAGATTCTATCTACCAGTTCAGTTCTCAAATCAATCTTTCCTAGTTCTAGAGTTCACATTCAGTCATACAAACAACATCCACAAACTTACATTCATCACCTAGGGGTATTTGTGTCATTTTACTATCTAGGGGTATTTTTATTATTTTTACCTACAGGGGTATTTTCGTAATTTTACCTAAAGGGGTATTTTCATAATTTCAAAATAAGGTGTCTTAGTGATTTTTCAAGATAGGGGTATTTTGGTAATTTTACAATCTTGGGGTATTTTGGTAATTTTGTAATCTGGGGGTATTTTGGTAATTTTGTAATTCGGGGGTATTTTGGTAATTTTTCAAAATCAAGGGATCTCGGTAAATTTCCTCAACCTAGGATTTTTGAGATAAATTTTAAAAAAATAGGGTCATATAAGAAATTTTACAAAAATAGGGTACTGGTCCCTTTCGGGTTTTAGTTATAAATTTTAGACTGTCAACAAGTCCCTATGGCTAAGGCGAACAGTCACTACGAACCAGGTAGGATTCCAGAAAAGAGGAGGTGAGTCACTAGGACTGCTTAAATACCAAGCTCTTCCCGGATCCAATCCTAGACATCGATGCTTGTTTCACACCTTAACCACTGTGACTTGCTCACGAGACATGTTTAATTAGGGAAATTAAGTTTTATGAAGGGTAAAGATTTGTTTAAGCTAAGCCTAAAGTCCATCAAATTCTAATTAAAATAATCTATGTCCCATAAAACCCATCAAGCCCACATATATAGGTCACACAATGGTTTAGAATACTTACCTGGAGGACTTGGGCCGGAGACGCAGGTGCCATGCCGAGCTAACAGACCTGTATCATTTATAAAAATGCATGTTTCAAAACCCATCTTTTGAAAACGTTTTGAGCCCAAAAACCCCAAAGTCGAGTTTTGAACCTGGCTCGGATACCAATTTGTAACACCCTAAACCCGGCCCAAACACTACAACTGGATCTGGCATGTCACTAAGGAGCTTGTATAAAACATGTCGCATTCTTGGAAAACAATTATTGAGTTTTAATATTTACACCGGAAAACTTAATAATTTAAGAATCTATTTAAGTTTAAATTTAAATGCTACCTTGGTGAATTTTAAATAAAACCGAAATTTACTACATCTCTTAGCTTAATTTAACATAAAGTTTAAGTGTCTAATAATAAAACCCAACGTAAAACCCAATATAAATATAAAACTAGTGGCCCATAGCCTTATTACAATGAAATTTAAAACCCATTAATTAAATATACTAAAAGGAAACATTAAAGTAAAGTCTTCTCTCGGATTAAAATACTCTCTCGCATGGCCACCTTGCGCTCCTCTCCACTGGTCCATTGCACTAGGTGCTACCGAAAGATGTTAAATAATAGGTTGAGTCATGAGACTCGGTGTGCAACCCTCATGCACCATTAGATTTGGGCTTTAGCCCCACGTAATGATTAATGATTATCATGCCACGATATTATGCAAAGCCCAACCCAAACCTTAGGTTTCCATCCGCTACACACCACCCTTACCTGCCAATACACCATTGGGGATTTCTACAATCAACCCACACCACTACACATCATCGATGGCAGTCATGCTACTTATCGTCAGATCATGGCCGTAGCCACTACAATAGGTCATGGCAAGAGCCACTACAATAGGTCACGGCATAAGCCGCTACAACAGGTCACGGCATAAGCCGCTATAACAGAACACTTCCCCTTTCATCAAACCCAACCCCATGCAATCATAGAAATCGACACACTTATCACATATGTCATCTTAACAGGAACATTCACTTAGGAATGATAGGGATCACTAACCTGGTGATTCGCTTTTACCCTTCTTGGGTCTCAACCATTACGCCAAAATTTCGGCATTTATCAGAATTTACATAATTTATAAACATATTTTAACAGGCAATCTAAATGGTGTGGAAGTGTTACACACCTAATATCGTGTAGTCCTATATTCTTAGTGATATCCTTGCTATCCGGATCTACTACCCTCGCCTATAACCTTGCTCAAAAGCCAAAAAATATAAGATTTGGCCTCTCTACAATCGCCAAGGGTTAATAAATCCTGAATTTACACGTTAAAATTAGTAGATCTCCTTACCTTGAAATCTAAAAGTAACACGATTCGAGTGTTACTAAATTCTGACTTAGAGATCTAAGTGATAGACTCCCCTTCGGATCTTGGAATACCGCAAATGAAAGAAAACTCAAGATTAGTTCCATATAGCCATTCATTTATGCCCTTCAAAAGCCAAAAAAGGATCGAAAGATAACCCAAATCGGTACTTACCTCTTCTGAAAGTTTCGGCTATCCCTTGAAAAAGATTCGGCAACTATAGAAGATTAGAGATCTTAGAAGTTTTGGCTTTTTAAAAGAAATCCCGGAAAGATGAACAAGAGAGGACTGATGTGTTTTCGACTTTTTGGAAGAACAAAGAATTGCAGAGATGGTCAAGAGAGATTCAGCCAAGGAATATTAAAGAAAAGAGAAAGTGATTGCAGGGTTTCGGCAATTGATAATACCTCAGAAGTTTAGGTTTTTGATAGAAAAGCAAAAGAAGAAAAGATGCTTCCAAAGAGAGAAAAAATAGAGATTGTTCTAAATGAAAAATTCGGTACACTCTACTGCCTATACTGAGCCGATTCTTTCCCCCCTCTGAGTTTGATTTTTGGCCAACTCTAGCCTCCTGGATGAGCTATCATCCTTTCCCTTATCTTTATCAAAACACATATCCAAAAGAGTCCTACATCACACCATTCCTTCCCCCTTTATCTGCTTATTATCCACATAATTAAAACATAAAAATCCCACTAGTTAATAGCCACATTATCGTCCCCTCCTAGCTCCCTTTAGTGCTAAAATTTGCCCAACTTTATGGGCTCCAAATAGCCACAAATTGGGCCTCTCCCTTTGCCTATTGACGCCATCTATAACTCCCCCTTGCTGCGCCCCTTGCTTTGCCCACCTTGATATTTAAACTACAGAGACTATCTTTAAAGCACTAGAGTGTTTACACAGAAATTTAGCCAAGGCCTCAGCCCATTCCTAAGCCCAATCTGGACCCCATTTGTGTCCTCTCTTATCTTAATCAACTTATGAGGCCTCATGCACGAGCCTAGGGTCCACTAAGTAAGAAAATAAATTTTTCCTATGGTCTCCCCTAACTCTAAGGCTTCAAATAATCCCGATAATACCTTAATATTATTATTCTAAGTGCTACACATACATATTAACTCCCATGCATAGAAATTAAAAGTTTCGATATTTTTGGGGCGTTACAACCCAATAGGCCCAAATCTACTAGGCCCAAATTTGGGATGTTACAGTTCCCCAGGGCCCATTGGGCCCACTTGCCCCTTCGGCCATCGTGGCCCAACAAATTTCACACCCACAAGAACACTACTGATGGCCTCAACTATAGCATTGAAGCCCTGACACGCACTTTCATTGACGTCAGTAGAATTACTATCATTTGTGTCACCGGCATTTCAAATATGCCGCTCTACTGAGTAGAGAATACACACCGATAGGAATCAAGTCGCTAAACCCCGCCTGAGCACTCCTATGCCCAACGCCAACCGGTATGCTCCTTCTCCTCCTAGACACTCTATATATAGCTAGCTTCTCACCTTCCTTCTTTTTGGCGTCACCCCATTGTCTCTTATGTGGCGTCATTATGCCACTACACCATACACTCCACTTGTATTAATTTCTCCATATTTTATTCTTAAAGCCTACCTACTAACTCCCAGGGTTTTATTCACCTAAAACCAAAACTTTTCCTAAGGTCTAACTTGAACCCGGGACTTCATAGAAGCCTCCAAACCTTCCAAAATCTCTTACCTACTAGATCCAACTTGCATTAAAGCCGTTCTTGTTCTTAAAAAATTTTAACAGCTATTATGCCCAAGGCCCATTGGGCCCAATTCTACTAGGCTTAAATTTGGGATGTTACATACCTAGGGTGTTTAAATAATAGTTATTTTATGGATTAAATGTAAATGAGGTTATAAATTTAATATTGGTTTGGTATATATATATATATATATATAAACATGTGTTTGTTTTGAAGCTTTATTATAGCATGTTAAATTGATGTTTAAGTGTTCATAAACTAGGCAAAATGGATTAAATTAGGTATGTTTATAATTTTACTTGAATAATGCTTTGATGGTATGTTTTAATGATATAAATGTGGTACCAATGGGGTATATTGGTTAGGCACCTAGGATGATTGTTTTGACATGATTTAAATGTGTTTGGTTGTGTTTTGAATTGGTTAAACGAATAATTTTTGAATTACTTAGTGTCCAAGCTTGCAGGGAATGGTAAACTTGTTGTTTAAGGTACATTTTGAGCCTACACGGCTTAACCAGACTGCCGTGTGAACCCTATAGCTTTGAAAATTTTTAATATTTTTTGAAAAATTTCCTGAGTTTGTAAATTAGTCTCAACTTGTTTCTAACGCGTATTTTGGGCCTCAAGGGCTCAAATAAGGGACATTATGTATGAGTTTGATTGGTTTCTGACATTAATGTTATGTTATATGAAATGTTTGAAAATTATGTCTATTTAATCAGTAAACTTCGGTAATACACTGAAATCCTATTCTAGCAATGGGTATGGGTTAGGGGTGTTACATTTAATGATATCAGAGCTTTGTAGGTTCAGTCGATTCTCGAACTAAATCGAGCTTCGAATTGAGTCTAGAGGTACATGCCATAATTGAGTCGAATTGAGTCAAGGTTTGGATGTTAATATTTTTGTTTTTGTTTTATAGTTGAAAATGTCGGATGATTATAATGATGATATGGATCAAGAAATGTATAGTAGAGATGATGTCTCCAATGAGTTAAATGAATCTAAATCAGCAACACCAAGTGTTAATCCAGTTAGTACTCAACAATCCAAAGTTGAGCAAGGTAATATTGAGGAAAGTGACGATTCACAGTTATTTAGAGCTATTACCGATGCTCTTCAGTGTATGGTAGGAACCACGTCCACTACAACATCTGCACCTATTGTTCGTCGAGCTCTGATTAAATAATTGCATAAATATGATGCGACTGAATTTTTAAGATTGAAAGAAGTTGATCCTTCCGCAGCTAAAGTTTGGATTGAATCCATTAAGAGAATCTTGCAACAACTTGAATGTAACCCGTGTGAAAGTGTAATATGTGTTGTTTCTCTCTGAGGGAGAAGCATATACCTTGTGGTAGTCGGTGACATGTCATGTACCCATGATCGGAGTAAATTGGGAATTCTTCCAAAAGGAATTTTAAAAGAAATATGTAGGTGAATTGTATATCAAAGACAGAAAACAAGAGTTTTTTTATGCTGAAACAAGGTGAAATGTCTGTGGTTGATTATGAACGAGAGTTTTCGCAACTTAGTAGGTATGCTGTTGAATTTTTGCCTACTAAAATTGACAGTTGTAAGCGATTTCTGTGTGGTTTACACGATGAGTTGCGATTACATTTGGTATCACACAGAATTATTGAGTTTGTAGATTTAGTTGAATGGGCAAGAATAGTAGAGGAAGTTCTGGGTTTTGATAAAAAAACTGAGAATACTCGTACTGTCGGAAAGCGTCCTGAAACTGCAAGTTCAAATCCACAGTCGAAGAGATCAAAAGAATTTTGTGGTAGCTAGAGATCAAATTTTAAGTCAGATAGAACTGATAGAAATCGTGATAGACAATTGACTGTGTCTACGGGTAGTGTGCTAGGTCCATTCTAGGATACTGATATTCTGAATTATGAACATTGTGGGAAAAAGCACCGTAGTGAATGTTGAAAGTTAACTCGAGGCTATTTTCATTAGATCTACAGAACATTTTGTTAGAGAGTGTCCGGAGAATGAAAATGCTACACTTATTACTTTTCAAATATCTATGTCTACTTCTAGGGGTCGCGGGTCAAGTCGAAGTGGTTCATTTTCAAGAGGTGGTGCTAGAAAAGGAAATGAGGCTGTTACTCAACAGTCAAAGGCCAGAACGTCAGCTCAAGCTTAATTTGTGCGGACTCATGAGGATGGTGATGCTAATGATGTTGTGACAGGTATATTTATATTACATTCAGAACATATTTATGCTTTGATAGATTCGGGATCTTCGCGTTCATATGTTAATACTAAATTGTTTGAGTCGAGAAGTTTAAAATCTGAGATGTCTAGAGTCTCGATAGTGGTGTCTAGTCTATTGGAACAATCTGTGTTAGTGATCAGGTGTGCAGGAGATGCCTGTTAATGATTCAAAATATAACATTCCCTGTTGATTTTTTGATAATGTCGTTTGGCAATTTTGATATGATTTTGGGAATGGATTGGCTTATGGACCACGGGGTGATTCTGGATTGTTGTAAAAAGAATTTTATTGTTCAGAGTGAAAGTGGTGATATGATTTAAGTGAATGGTATTTGAACAAGTGGTTAAACTCGTATCATTTCAGCAATTCGAGCTAATAAACTTCTTACTCAAGGTTGTGAAGCTTTTCTAGCCTATGTTATCAATTTGAATTCTGTTGACAATCAGTGCAGTAAAATTCAAACTGTTTGTTTGTGAATTTCCTAATGTGTTTCTTGAGGAATTACTGAGATTACCACCGGATCAAGAGGTTGAGTTTGCAATTGAAGTGTTTCCTAGTACGGCTCCGGTGTCAATGCCCCTTTATCATATGTCACCTACGGATTTGAAAGAATTAAAAATACAATTACAAGATTTATTGGATTGTGGTTTGATATGCCCTAGTATATCGCCTTGGGGAGCTCTAGTGCTTTTTGTCAAAAAGAAAGATGGTTCGATGTGGCTTTGTATTGATTATTGACAATTGAATAAATTGACGATTAAGAATCAATACCCTCTACCTCATATCGATGACTTATTTCATCAACTAAAATGAGCTTCTGTCTTTTCAAAGATTGATTTAGATCGGGTTACTATCAGTGAAAGTGAAAGAAAGTGATGTACCGAAGACGGCATTTTGTATACAATATGGTCATTATGAATTCTTAGTGATGCCTTTTGGATTGATGAATACTTCGGCAACATTTATCGATCTCATGAATCGTATTTTCCAACCATATTTGGATTAATTTGTGGTAGTTTTTATTGATGATATTTTAATCTATTTGAAATATGAATCTGAGCATGAACAACACATCAGAATTATTTTGCAAGTATTACGAGAGAAACAGTTATACGAAAAGCTTAGTAAGTGTGAATTCTGGTTATCAGAGGTTGTATTTTTGGGCCATGTTATCTCAACAAATGGAATTAGAGTTGATCTAAAAAAGGTTGAGGTAATTGTTCAGTGGAAAGCACGGAGGAATGTGTCGGAGGTTTGTAGTTTTCTTGGACTAGCTGGTTATTATCGAAGATTTATAAATGGATTTTTGAAGATAGCTTTGCCAATGACAAAGTTGATGAATGAGAATGTTCAATTCGTTTGGGATTATTAGTGTCAAGAAAGTTTTGAGAAATTGAAGCAGATGTTGACTAAAGCGCCAGTTTTGACTTTACCAGAATCGGGAAAGGATTTTATCGTTTATAGTGATGCTTCCTTGAGTAGTCTTGGTTGTGTTTTGATGCAAGACGGGAAAGTGATTGCTTATGCATCTCGTCAGTTAAAAATGCATGAACGCAATTATCCGACGCATGATTTAGAGTTAGCTGCTGTGGTTTTTACTCTAAAGAATTGGAGACACTATTTGTATAGTGAAAAGTGTTATATTTATACCGATCATAAGAGTCTCAAATACCTTTTATCTCAAAAGGAGTTGAATTTGAGATAACGTCGTTGGGTAGAACTTCTGACAGATTTTGATTGTGTTATTGATTACCACCCTGGTAAAGCTAATGTTGTAGCTGATGTGTTGAGTAGGAAAGCAACAATTAAATTACAAGCAATGTTTGCTGAACTCAGTATAAATGACGATGGAAGCCTATTGGCTGAACTAAAGATCAAACTGGTGATGTTTGATCAGATTAAGTCAGCGCAGTTAGAAGATGACAAGCTGGCAAAGAAAAGAGAAATGGTTCAGAATGATATATGAGAAAATTTCAACATTGATGATTATGGTTGTTTGAGATTTCATAACCAAATTTGCATTTTGGATGTTTCTGAATTGAAAGAGTTGATAATTCGTGAAGCTCATGATAGTCCTTTTGCTTTGCGTCCTGAAGGAACGAACATGTATCGCGACCTGTGAGAATCTTATTAGTGGCAAGGAATGAAAAGAGATATGGTCGAGTATGTGGCTAAATGTTTAACTTGTCAACGAGTTAAGGCAGAACATTAGGTTCCCACTGGATTACTTCAACCTATTTCTATTCTTGAATGGAAATGTGACTGTATCATGATGGATTTTATAACGGGGTTACCTTTATCGGCAAGTAAGAAAAATGCTATTTGGGTGATTGTTGGCTGACTTAAAAAATCGACTCATTTCATTGCGGTCAGGATTGATTGTGTAACACCCTGAATTAGGGGTTATTTGTAATTTAAATAAATTCCATGTGGGCTTCAAGAAATAAATAAATAAAATTTTATTTGGCATGATTTAGGGTCTAGAAATAACCCCGATTTGGGTCGAATTTGGATTTTAAAATATTTTTTTAAGGGTCTAAAAGGAAGGAAGTGGGGATAGGGTTAAATAAAATTTAGGAGGAACATGACACAAGAATGGGCTTGGTACAAGTGGCTTGGTGCGCCTAAGAGTTTGCTAGGGTCTTGGGTTCAATTCGCGAAGCGAGAGGAGAAATTTTTTGGGCATTAAAGGAAGGGCCCGATAAGAAGGCTTAAAAGAAATTTTCGGGCAAGGAACGGACATGAAAGGCGGGGAGGGCGGAGTGGTGGCGCTACTTAAAGGAGCTTTGCAAGGGACTCGGGTTGAGTCGTGAGGAATGCAAAAGGGATTTTGTTTTGGGCTTTAGTGTTAAAAGGAAAAGGGCTCGAGTAAGGCTTTATATTTAAATGATTGAGTAAATTGACATGAAAGTCAATTGGGAGAGTTGGTTGGGGCGCTTAAAGGGTGGGGTCTCTGCTGCCTCCCTCAGCAGTCGTGAGTTCGAACCCCAAGCCCCGCTTATTTTTATTTTTTTTCCTTTTCCTTCAATACAATTTGGTGTTGGAGGGAGTTGGCAACATATAGGACTCCTAATTAGGCATATTTTTATGTCATAATCAATTTGGAAGAGGGAATTTTAGTGTTTTATTTGCTATTAAATTGTTGAGGGATTAGGAGATTAAAGCTAGATTTATTTTGTGATAATTCAAGGCTGGAAATTATCACAAAATAAAGAGAATTTGGCTAGCATTGGGACTCCTTGAGGGCATCCATAATTGTTTTTTTACAAAGAAAGAAGGGCTAAAAGTTCTTCAATTTTTCTCTTCTTTTTCTCACTTGTTGTTTTAAATTTCTCTCGCTTATATTGCTAAAATTCCAGCCGTTTCTTCTTCTTTTGCAAGCGAAATCCTCCTTGAATCCTACATCTTTTCTTCTCTTTTTCCTTCCTCAATTAGCCGAACCCCTACCACCTTGCTGCCGAAATTTCCTTAGACAAATTGCCCAAAATTATTCAAAATTCAAGCATCTCTTTTGTTTCTCTTTAGCCGAAACCCCCTCCCTATTTGCTATAGTTTTGGCCGAATATCAAAGCAAAAAGGGTGCTCTCTTTTTCCCCAATCGGCTTGAGAGGAAGGTAAGTGTTGGTAAAGATCTGTGTTAGTAAGTTATTTAGTTAAGTGACTGAAAAGCCGAAGGCTTGGGAAGCTAACTATTTTGTGTCTTAAGGTGTGGCCGATTGTCAGAGGTAAACCATCGTTTGGCTCGGGATTTGGTAGGAAGCCGAATCATTTGTAAGGTAAGGGTGGAGTTTAACCCTTTGGATTTATGAGGTTTGGCCGAATGTCCTCAGACACTAACCTTATGTTTGGCTGAATATAGGGACAAGAAGATCTTGAAAGGCCGATTGATTCATCGGGATTTAGGGGCTATCGATAGTAACAGGTGTGTACATACACACTTAATAATTAATTAATGTGCTGAATATATTACACTAAGTTGGATTGTGTAGAATTGGATTTTATACCATCATGGTATAAGCAAGGAATCCGGTAAGTCCTTGATATTATGAGTTACTTAATGATGCTTTTGGGAAGCATGACGTGTTTGGTATGTTGTTAAATAAATGTGTGGGCATGATTCACATTATATGCATATTATTGATTGTTTTGGGTTGAATGAGAGGAGGGGAAGTAATATTAGTGTTCGACGGACACCAAAGTGGTTTGGTACCACATTTTGTGACTCTGGCCACCGAGAGGTTTAGCACCTCCGGAGGTTTGGCACCTCATAGCGTCGTCGTCGGTGGCTTAGCACCATGCACGGTTGGTTGTTACGGATTATATTATGGGATCGACGCCATGATTTGGTATCACACGTGGTTGGCCCCACCGGTGGTTTGGCACCACAATTATTGATGAATATTGTGACTTTTAGTCACCGGTGGTTTGGCACCACCGGTGGTTTGGTACCCACGGGGTAGAAAGGTGTTTGGATGGCTAGGTCGGTGCATAACTTAATGCATGTTAATTAGTTATAAATTGTGTATGTTGTAGCATTAAACCGGAAAAGGGTTACACATCGAGTCTTGGTGACTCACCTTTTCCTTTAACATTTTCCAGGTGACTCATAGATCGCGGATGAGGAGCCAGATGGACTCGAGGCGGCCATGCTTATCGTTGAATTTATATTTAATTAGTGTTAAGTTTATTTATTTTATTTCCTAAGTATTTATAATTTGGGATGTAATAAAGCCGCTATTATTATTATTTTGTGGATGTTATTTTTATTTTACTTATATTATGTTACAAAATGGAATTTTATAAATATTAAAGTAAACCGGTTAAAAGTAACCTTTTCCAACTTAATAACTCTTACGAGTTTTCAAAGACGTTACCATCGGGTAACCAAAAATAAACTAAGTCAACTACAACTTTGATGCTTTTAAAATGTACACGATCAAGTGTTTTAAAAAAGGGTTTCTCATTAATCAGATTTATAAAAACCCAACTAAGTTTTCAAACCCGCTTTCATACCTTAGCCAGATTTTCCAAGTTTTCATCAAATTTTTCAAAATGACTCAAATTATTTTACCCAGTGACATACCAGATCTGGTCAGAACTCATGGGTCGGGTTTGGGGTGTTACAAATTGGTATCAGAGCCCAGTTCAAAACTCGACTGTGGGGGTGCCCAAGGCCCAAAATGTTTGGTTTTTGATAGTAGGCCTTATTATGATGTTTTGAGAAAGTGGTTGTGATTTGAACAGCATGGCACCGAGTCTCCGACACCTATCCGCCCAGGTAAGTACTTCTATCAATTTCTGTGAATTCTTTTGATGAGGGGTAGAAGGGTAAAATGGGAACGTAGTCTACTAGAGTAGAAACTGTTGAACCCTAAGGCTAGCATACCCCAACAAAAATTGCATAAGATTTAATAAATTCCCTAAACAAACCCTGTGAGTTGTCACTGAGCAAAAGATGTGGCAATCGTTATATGCATGTCTAGGATTGGATTTGGTGGGAGCCTGGTATTTAAGCAGTCCTCGTGACTCACCTCCTACTCACTTGAATCCTACCTGGTGCGTAGTAACGGTTCATCCTAGCTGAAACGACACACTCATAGGCTAAACTTGATAACTAAAACCCGAAAGGGGCTAGCCGTTTTGATTTTGGAAATAAATAAAACTTTAGTTTGTAAAAAAAAAAGAAAAAGAAAAAAAAAGACCAAAATACCCCTCAGTTTGAAAAATTACCAACATACCCTCCGTATGAAAAATTTTCAAATAGAAATTTTCAAGATATCCTTCTTTAATGAAAATACTTAGAACCCAATTTTTGGAAATTGTTTTGTGGAAATACTTGATTATGAAAATTTACTAAAATACCCTTAGGGGTAAAATTTCAAAAACACCCTTGATTTATGATATTCCCAAAATACCCATGGTTTTAGTCAAAAATTTCATCACATGAAAAGTGCCCAAAAACCTTAATTTGCAAAATATCGAAAACATCATGATTTCGAAAAATTACAAAATTGCCCCTAACCAACAAAATTACCAAAACGACCTTGAGTTTTCAAAATTTTTTGCAACACCATCAAAATGGAAGATAAAATCTTAAAAATAACTCCCAAAGTTTTACAACTTTTTGAAACATCCCCGATTTATCAAATTTTACAAATTCACTCTGAATTATGAAAAATTACCAAAATGCCCCTGAGTTTTAAAATCACCGAAAGACCCCCGAATTTTAAAATTTTCCCAAATACCTCAGGAAATTAAGAGATTTAAAATAATTTTTGACAAAATCATCCGTGAACCGGTGTGTTTTTTCAAGAAAATTACAAAAATACCCCTGTAGGACAAATTACGAAAAAGCCCCTGGGTAGTGGAAAAACAATCCCCATGAAATCAATAACGTTTCTTTGAATGAATGAAGGAAAGACTGTGTGCTTGTTTGATTACAAAAAAAACCACTCTTAAAACTCCTATCATAAAATTTCTTCGCGGATAACCAAGTGAAATACTAATGCATACAAATTTTTAAACAGATAAGCGCAATAGTTAGAATGAGTTCAAGAGGTCGGGGCGCCCGCCAAGTGGCCGTGGTAGGGGTAGGATGGCCTTGTCCGAGCCAAAGAGGTCCTGGACATGGGTCCGGAAATGAGATCTGGATCTCATGCGACAAAAATTGAGTTCCGGATCGACGGTGGTAACGACGTAGTATCCTGCGATTACTACTGAATGTTAGAACGAGTAGTCGAGGCAAAGTGCACAGGAGCCCATAAATCTGTGGTTGAACGACTCCGGGCTAATGGAGCAGAGGTATTTAGAGGAGTTTTCGAAGTGGCACCCAGTGCGGTGGAGTACTGGTTGGAAGCAACAGAAAGAGTTATGGATGATTTAGATTTCACGGTTGAGGAGAAGTTAAAGGGTATCATCTCTCTACTTCGGGATGAGTCCTACCAGTGGTGGCTCACTGTGAGAGATGGAACGGTGGCAGAAAATCTTACTTGGGAATTCTTCAGGGATGCCTACCAGAAGAAATATATCGGTACTAGCTACGTGGATGCGCAGTGAAAAGCTTTCCTGAACCTGGTTCAAGGAAATAAGTCAGTGGCAGAGTATGAGGCCGAGTTCCTCCGGTTGAGTAGGTATGCTCGAGGTATTGTGGGTACCGAGCATGAACGTTGTGTTAGATTCGAGGATGGCCTGAGGGATGAGTTGAGGATGATGATCGCTCCACAACAGGAAAGAGAGTTCGCGGTCTTAGTGGAGAAATCAAAGGTTGCTGAAGGAGTGAGACAGTCGGTTAGGCGAAATCAAGATAGAAATTGGAATAAGAGGAGCTCTGAATCCTCAGAGTTTTCTGGTAATCAGCAAAAGAGGACAAGGTTTGGTGGGTCGGATCAAGCTGCTAGGCCTGCTGATGCTGCTAATCCTCAATGGCCGCCACGGTGTGCTCGGTGTGGCAAGTCTCACACGAGGGAATGTTGGCATAGAAATCGAGGATGCTTCGAGTGTGGGTCCTTGGAGCATCGAGTTAGAGACTGTCTGAAAAAAGAAGCTAGACTAAGATCAGAAGGTCAGGATCGTGCCCCAAATAGGAGGGATAACCAACAGCTACAAAGGGGTCGAGGTGCAGCTAGGGGTAATGGAAATGGTAACGGGCGTGGCTGAGGTGCCGAAGGTGTAGAGGCGAGGCAACCAAGGTTGGTTTATGCAATTGGCCATCGCGAGGAGGAAGATGTGCCAGATGTGACAACGGGTATGCTCCTTATTTCTGGAATCCTTAATTGCTTTAATTATTGTAGAGTTTTCTGGTTTTGCTAGGGAAGTGCACGAAACCTTGGTTGTGAGCTTAGAAATTGTGCCTAGGAAGTAAGATAGTTTTTTTTAAAATCGAGTGCCTGACATAAGCGTAGTCTTTGTGAGTTAAGATGTACGACTATTCGTTAGTAAGTAATTTGAGGACGAAATTATTTTTAAGGGGTAGAAGCGTAACACCACGAATTAGGGGTTATTTGTAATTTAAATAAATTCCATGTGGGCTTCAAGAAATAAATAAATATGATTTTATTTGGCATGATTTAGGGTCTAGAAACAACCCCGATTTGGGTCAATTTGGATTTTAAAATATTTTTTTAAGGGTCTAAAAGGAAGGAAGTTTGGGGATAGGGGTTAAATAAAATTTAGGAGGAACATGACACAAGAATGGGCTTGGTACAAGTGGCTTGGTGCGCCTAAGAGTTTGTTAGGGTCTTGGGTTCAATTCATGAAGCAAGGAGAAATTTTTTGGGCGTTAAAGGAAGGGCCCAGATAAGAAGGCTTAAAAGAAATTTTGGGCAAGGAACGGACATGAAAGGCGGGAGGCGGAGTGGCCGAGGCGCTACTTAAAGGAGCTCAGCAAGGGACTCGGGTTCGAGTCGTGAGGAACGCAAAAGGGATTTTGTTTTTGGGCTTTAGCGCTAAAAGGAAAAGGGCTCGAGTAAGGCTTTATATTTAAATGATTTTAGTAAATTGACATGAAAGTCAATTGGTAGAGTTGGTTAGCGCTTAAGGGTGGGGGCTGTTGTTGCTCCCTACAATGGTCATGAGTTCGAACCCCAAGCCCTCGCACCTTGCTTTTTATTTTTTTCCTTTTCCTTCAATACACATTTGGCGTTGGAGGAGTTGGCAAGATATAGGACTCCTAATTAGGCATATTTTTATGTCATAATTAGCTGGAAGAGGGGGAATTTTAGTGCTTTATTTGCTATTAAATTGTTGAGGGGATTAGGAGATTAAAGCTAGATTTATTTTGTGATAATTCAAGGCTGGAAATTACCATAAAATAAAGAGAATTTGGCCAGCATTGGGACTCCTTAGGGGCTGTCCATAATTGTTTTTTTACAGCAAAGAAGGGCCAAAAGTTCTTCAATTTTTCTCTTCTTTTTTCTCACTTGTTGATGCCGAATTTCCTCTGCTTATATTGCTAAAATTCCAGCTTCTTTTCTTCTTCTTTTGCAAGCTGAAATCCTCCTTGAATCCCTACATCTTTTCTTCTCTTTTTCCTTCCTCAATTAGCCGAACCCCTACCACCTTGCTGCCGAAATTTCCTTAGACAAATTTCCCAAAATTATTCAAAATTCAAGCATCTCTTTTGTTTCTCTTTAGCCGAAACCCCCTCCCTATTTGCTATAGTTTTGGCCGAATATCAAAGCAAAAAGGGTGCTCTTTTTCCCCAATCGGCTTGAGAGGAAGGTAAGTGTTGGTAAAGATCCGTGTTAGTAAGTTATTTAGTTAAGTACTTGAAAAGTCAAGGCTTGGGAAGCTAACTATTTTGTGTCTTAAGGTGTGGCCGATTGTCGAGGTAAACCATCGTTTGGCTCGGGATTTGGTAGGAAGCCGAATCATTTGTAAGGTAAGGTGGAGTTTAACCCTTTGGATTTATGAGGTTTGGCGAATGTCCTCGGAACACTAACCTTATGTTTGGTGAATATAGGGACAAGAAGATCTTGAAAGGCCGATTGATTCATCTGGATTTGGGGCTATCGATAGTAATGTGTGTACATACACACTTAATAATTAATTAATGTCTGAATATATTACACTAAGTTGGATTGTGTAGAATTGGATTTTATACCATCATGGTATAAGCAAGGAATCCGTAAGTCCTTGATATTATGAGTTACTTAATGATGCTTTTGGGAAGCATGGCGTGTTTGGTATGTTGTTAAATAAATGTGTGGGCATGATTCTGTTATATGCATATTATTGATTGTTTTGGGTTGAATGAGAGGAGGGGAAGTAATATTCGTGTCGACGGACACGGTGGTTTGGTACCACATTTTGTGACTACGGTCACGGAGGTTTAGCACCTCGGAGGTTTGGCACCTCATAGCATCTCGTCCCAGTGGCTTAGCACCACAAAGGGTTGGCCCCACGGATTATATTATGGGATCGACGCCATGATTTGGTATCACACGGGTTGGCCCCACCGGTGGTTTGGCACCACAATTATTGATGAATATTGTGACTTTTAGTCACCAGTGGTTTGGCACCACCAGTGGTTTGGTACCCCACGGGGTAGAGAAAGGTGTTTGGATGGCTAGGTCGAGTGCATAACTTAATGCATGTTAATTCGTTATAAATTGTGTATGTTGTAGCATTAAACCAGGAAAAGGGTTACACACTGAGTCTTGGTGACTCACCTTTTCCTTTAACATTTTTCAGGTGACTCATAGATCGCGGATGAGGAGCCAGATGGACTCGAGGCGGCCATGCTTATCGTTGAATTTATATTTAATTAGTGTTAAGTTTATTTATTTTATTTCCTAAGTATTTATAATTTGGGATGTAATAAGGCCGCTATTATTATTATTTTGTGGATGTTATTTTTATTTTACTTATATTATGTTACAAAATGGAATTTTATAAATATTAAAGTAAACCGGTTAAAAGTAACCTTTTCCAACTTAATAACTCTTACGAGTTTTCAAAGACGTTACCATCGGGTAACCAAAAATAAACTAAGTCAACTACAACTTTGATGCTTTTAAAATGTACACGATCAAGTGTTTTAAAAAAGGGTTTCTCAGCCCAACTGTATTTATAAAAAACCCAACTAAGTTTTCATACCCCGTTTTCATACCTTAGCCAGATTTACCAAGTTTTCACCAAATTTTTCAAAATGACTCAAATTATTTTACCCAGTGACATACCAGATCCGGTCAGAACTCATGGGCCGGGTTTGGGGTGTTACAGATTGGTAATTAAAAAACTTACTGAAGTTTATATTCAAGAAATCGTGAGATCGCACGGTGTCCCTATGTCGATAATTTCTAATCGAGATCCGCGGTTCAGTTCGAGATTTTGGAAACGGTTGCACGAATCCCTTAGTACGCACTTAACTTTAGCACAACTTTTGACCCATAGACTGATGGAAAATCTGAGGTGTTATTCAGATTTTGGAAGGCATGCTTCGTACTTGTGTTATTGATTTTGGATCAGGTTGGGAGCGTTACTTACCTCTGGCCAAATTTGTATACAATAATAGTTTTCAATCGAGTATTCAAATGGCTCCGTATGAAGCTTTATATGGTCGTAGGTGTCGATGACCTGTTTGTTGGATGAAATTGAGTGAAAGAAGAATGATCGGGCTGGAATTAATTCAAGAAACGGAAGACATTGTTAAGAAAATTCGAGATAGATTGAAGACATCTTTTGATAGATAGAAATCATATGCAGATTTGAAATGTCGAGATGTTGAATATTCTGTTGGCGATAACGTATTTCTTAAAGTTTCACCTTGGAAGAATATTTTGAGATTTGGTTGAAAAGGGAAACTCAGTCCTTGTTTTATTGGACCGTATGGGATATTGGAAAATGGGACTAGTTGCATATCATTTAGCTTTGCCTGCAGAATTACCGAAAAATCATAATGTTTTTTTATGTTTCAATGCTTAGAAGATATCGATCGGATCCATCTCATGCTATTTTGATGGAAGATATTGAGATTCAACCTGATTTGTTATACGAAGAAGAACCGGTTGAAATTTTGTACGTGAAGTAAAAGAGTTGCGTAATAAATGAATTTCGTTAGTGAAAGTGTTGTGGCGTAGTAATAGTGTTGAAGAGGTGACTTGGGAACCAGGAGAGACTATGAGATCTTAGTACCCCCACACATCTTTCCAGGTAAATTTCGAGGACGAAATTTAATTAGAGGGAGAATTGTAACGACTCGATAGTTAGGGGTGTCGGAAAGTGCATGAATGAAGAGTAATTAGGTATAAAGACTAAATTGCATAAATGGTGAAAGTTGAATTATAGATTAAAGAAAAATTAAAGGGACTAAATAAGCAATTATACCATTATCCTTTAATGAGGCAAGATAAATGTAAATAATTATATATATATTATTAATTAATTGAAGTTAAAATATATATATTATAATATGTTTTACTTAATATTTAAGAATATATAATATAATAATAAAGTAATTATAATAAAACAAATGAATAAGTAAATGAAATAAAGAAAAGAAAGAGAGAAAGTAAAGCGAAGCAAAGGAAAGAAACAAAAAGAAAAAAAAGAAAGAAACAATCGCAAAAGTTTAGGGGTTTCAAAGTTCCAAGTTTAATTGGTTAGTCAATTTAGTCCCTTTTATTGTAATTTTTATGTTTTTGGAATCACGGTGTTAAGTACTACCTATCCATGTCAAAATTTTAACAATTATTGAGTTTTAAATGTTGTTACTATTGAATAATTTTAGTATTATGGATTAAATTGATAGATTTTTAAGCTAGAAGTGAAAAAGGATTAAATTGTAGAATAAATTGTAATTTTTGAGTAATAGGGACTAAATTGTGAAAAATTTAAAATTTAGGGATTTAAGTAAAATAGAGAGTTAAATTTAGGTTAAAGTCTAATTTGTGTGAAGATACGTAATTAATTGTAAAGAAATAAAGTTAGTCTCGATTTAGGGACTAAATTGAAAATTAGGCAAATATTGAGTCAAAATTGAAATATTCAATATGAAATTGAATTGTGTTGTATTGATGATTTTAATTGTTTTAATTCCGTAGGTAACGTCGTACCGAAATCCTCAATTAAAAAGGAGAAAGATAAAGTTTACGTGGAATAGCTTTGAATTCCTAGTTTATATTTCTATAATCCGAACTTAGTTGTAAATTTGTTATAATTCAATTTAATGCATATGGTAAGTATTGAGGTGAGCATTTGGCACTTTGATATTGAATTGAATTAAAAGTTGATTGAATGGATTGAATTGATATATATATATATATATACATATATATATATGTATATATATATATATAAATGTAACACCCAAACCCTACCATGCGTTCGAATTTAATCGGCATGTTATCGAACACATAACATTTTATCGATTTTGAAAAACAAGTTAAATTAATTAAATCTAAATAAAGGAGAGACTTTTGAAAACAAACCTCTTTGTATTTTTATTATTAAGCATAAATAAACCTTATCATAAAATTCATAAGTTGCTTAACATTGATAACTCTTTGAGTTGAATGAAAGCTAGGGCCTTATTACATAAATATTCTCGAAAAAATAATGAAATAAAATAAACTGTAAGAAATCCCAAAAGAAATTAACTTGTAGAGATAGAACTTGATGGCCCCTCGAGTCCGTCTCGGCTCCCATGTCCACGATCTCTGTTCATCCGGAAGAGTAGAGAAAGGAAAGCGTGAGTCATAAAGACTCGGTGTATAAATCTCAAAACACACATCGACTGAGCCCATTAAACACATTATGGGCCCCGCCCATACAGAAGGCATCAATCATAATCACATAATAAACAATAAAGAATGAATAACCCAACCCATCCTAGGTTTCCATCCTCTACACACCAACCCGTACCAACCATCACACCTTGGGGATTTCTACAATCAACCCTCTATCCGCTACACACCAAAAGCGACGGCCC
Source organism: Gossypium rotundifolium (assembly GCA_025506655.1). Lineage (NCBI taxonomy): Eukaryota > Viridiplantae > Streptophyta > Magnoliopsida > Malvales > Malvaceae > Gossypium > Gossypium rotundifolium. The sequence continues at coordinate 12,631,480 of CP106733.1, forward strand.
GCATCGCCTATTCCTTCATCATAGCCACCGATCACAATGTGACCTAGCATTTATATTTGTGGGTTTTCTACCACCGATCAACTGCGTGACCTTTCATGCACTTCCCTTCATCATATCAATATCCCATCCCATGCATACACACATAAAGAAAATATCATGCACCATATATATTTTTCGATACACATAGGGAGTTCTATGTTTACGTACTGCATCCTTGCCTAGCCCTTTTAGGGTTCCATTCATTGTTTATACTGACCTTATTCCTAGCTTTTAGCCCATAACATACATAAATAGATTTACATATAGGTTAATTGGTAGTGTGTTAAAGATCTACACACATTGTTCATCTGACCTCATTTTCGGCTTTTCATTTCAATGTATAATACAAAATAAAACTTATGTGATAAGGATCTACACACTTTTTCTGACTTTTCACCCATAACATGTATAATCTGAAAAACTTATGTGATAAAGATCTACACACGATTCTGATAAAGCGAGGCTTTCTATATCGACGCTATCCTTAGTCGACACAACCGCTATCTCCGCCTAAGGTATTGTTGAAGCGGGTCCACAACCAATTGGCCAATCTCGAGCAGTGAATCTTTTCGTTTCTTAAACTTAGGATTCTTTCTTTTGCCGATCCATATTTAATTCCATCAAATCCTTATCGAGCTACTATAACAATATTTAATCGTTAATCCTCCTTTTAGAGTTAAGATCATATATATATTGAACGAATCTAATAAAAATCTAGGGATAATCTTCTTACCTTAAAATTCTGAAATTGGAGACTTATGATTTTTGGCTTTTAGATCTAGTCGATTAAGCCTCCTTCAAATCCGAATGCTGCCCATCATTAAACCATTAACTATTAGCTTTCGCTTTTGCCTTTCAAAAATAGATTATGAGAACTAATCAAAATTCGACTCTTACCTTAGCTTAGGAGATTCGGCTATCACTAGGGAGAGGATTCTAGTAATGCCGATGGAAGATTTAAATCTGGGAAGTGTAGAACAATTTCTCAAATAGGATGAATAAAAGAAAAAGCGATGGATGCTTGACTTTTAGAGAAATCAGACAAGGGAAAACAAAATGGGGAAAAGTTTTTGGCTTTTAAAGAAATTAGAGAAAGAAATTTGGAGAAAAGAAGCTAAGGAATTTCGACACAAAAGGGAGAGGATTTAATGTCAGAAACAAGGAGCTAGCTCCCTCTATTTATAGGAAATTCGGAAACCCTTTGCCATGTAATAGCTTGAAACACCCCAAACCCGGCCCACAAGCCCCAACCTGTAACACCCCAAACCCGGCCAATGAGTCCTGACCGGATCTGGTATGTCACGGAGTAAAATAATTTGAAAGACATTAATTTTCTGGTGAAAATTTGTTAAATTATGGCTAAGGTTTTAAAACGGGGTTTGATAAAACTCAATTGAGCTTTTATAAACATGGTTGGGTTGTTAAACCCTTTTGAAAACATTTGATCATGTACATTTTAAAATCGTCAAAGTTATAGTTGACTTAGTTTATTTTTTTGTTACCCGATGGTAATATCTTTAAAAACCCATAGAAGTTTATTAAGTTTGAAAGGTTACTTTTAACCGGTTTACTTAACATTTAAAAATATCTTTTGTAGTATAACATAAGTAAAATGAAACAGTAAAATAAACATCCAAAATAATAATAACGGCCTTATTACAATCCCAAAATAAAAAGACTTAGAAAATAATAAGATTAACTAAAACAAAGTAATTTCAAATCCTCTGATAAGCATGGCCACCTCGAGTCCTCTCGGCTCCATCACCGATCTACTCATCTGCAAAATGGTAATGGAAGGGGTGAGTCACCAAGACTCAGTGTGTAAATCCCCACCAAAAAATACAACTCATACACAATTTATTAATAAACATGCACATGCAACCCAACCTAACCATCCATACTCCTTAACTACCCCGTGTGGTCAAAACCACTGGTGGTCAAAACCACTGATGACTTAGAGTCATAAATCAAATGATGGGGCCAACCCATCATGTGGTCAAAACCATCGATGACCATAGGTCACAATTTATCAAGTGTGGTCAAAACCATTGGTGGTACCAAACCACGGGACTTAGTCGCAATTTATCAATCGGTGTGGTCAAAACCATCGATGACCATAGGTCATAAATAATCTGATGGGGCCAACCCATCTTGTGGTCAAAACCACTGGCGACAGTCCATAAAATCATCCCCCTCCTCTCATCAATCCCACCATCATCATGCTTATAGATCAATTATCATATATCATGTATTTAGGCATGGCATTTAACGACGTGTGATGGCATACAAAATCATATATCAATAGATCTCGTTCAGGACTTACCTCAATCCATGCTTAAGCCACAAGCATATATCATAGATCACTACAATAATTATCAACAAGGCAACAATATAGCAAGGTTTATTAATAAAGTGTGTAAAGAGTTTACACACCTGTTTCTACCGAAATTCCTAGATCTCGAAGATCCGATCTACGTCGCTAGATCTCTTAACCTTAAACGAATTTGATTTCCAAACAAATCCCGAAATCGTCACTTGATTAAGACTCTGCCGAAATTCTTTAAATCTTTTAAATCCCGAAACTCTCTTCTTGATTAATGGAGATGCGAAATACCTTAGATCTAAAATCCCGAAATTCACCTTCCATATTTCGATCAATAAAATATAGGAGGATTAGACTAACTTTCTGGTTTAAAAGAAAGGAATACAATTATAATCTGAGACCCTTACCCTTTATATTGAAATCGATGATCCCTCCGACACCACTTGAGAGATTGGCTTAGAGACTTGATGAACAATCGGCTATGATCCCCTTATGTATTCGGTTTCAAAGATGAAAGAAGAGAGGAATAGTAGGCTTAGAAGGAATCGGCTAGGATGCTAAAAGAGAAGAGGAAAAGAAAAGAATGGATGCTCAAGAAGAATTTGGCGAGAGGGAGAGGAGAAAGAATATTTGGCAAAAGAAAAGAGAGGAGAATGAATAATGAATAGCCTTAGTCTCATCCTTTTATAGTTGAAATTAGGCCAAGAATCCTTTGCTTGGCCACTACTCTTCCTTATGTGATAACTTTATCTCTTTAATTTTAAAACAAATAAAGTATAATCCTTATTATCTTCTAATTAGCGAATTTAAAGAGAGTGAAACTCCTTTTTGCAAGCCTTGTGCCATCCACCTCTTGGGTTTCTAGAAGCAAAATTAAAACTTATTTCATTTGCTTCCCATGTGACTTGAACTCAGGCCCAACACCCTTGTATGTGGCGCCATTTCCAAGCCCGTTTGTGTGTCAAATTTCACGTACTTTTTCTTTTAAGGCCTCATTGCCTTAATTACCTCTTTTAAACTTAAAACTCGACATTTCTAAGTCATTTCTAAGTTTTCAAAAATTTTCGTTTGGCTCTGTAAACTTGACATTTCTTAGGTTTCCAAAATGTTCACTTTCCTAATTTACTTAGGTTTCCAAAATGGTCAATTTTCTATTTTTAATGTAACATTTCCATACATTCTCAGGCTTCCAAAAATGTTCAAAATTTATTCAAACCTCATAAAACATGTCATTTCGTACATTTAAGCCAGAAATGCATAGGCCCCTTTTTAGGATGTTACAATTCTACCCCCTTAAAAATAATTTCGTCCTCGAAATTACTTACTATCGTTCAATCGTGCATTCTTAACTCATCATACTATGCTTACGCTGCGCACTCTTATATTAATAGAACCATCATGCTTTCTAGACACATTCTCTAAGTTTATAATCAAAATTCCATACACTTTACTAGCAACATAAGAACGAACTAACTTAACCACAAACAAGACAATTGAAGGTATTCCAAAAATAAGAAACTTACCCGTTGTCACCTCTGGCACATCTTCCCCCTCGCGACGGCCGACTGCATAAACCAACCTTGGCTGCCTTGCATCTACACCTTCAGCCTCTCTGTTTGGTGCTCCACTACCCCGGCCTGAACCATTTCCTCCATGGTTTGGACCACGACCTCTTGTCGCTTGCGGACCATCTCTACCCGGCTGTACATAACCTTGGCCTATTGTCTGAGCCCTATTTGGATCTTGAGGACAGTCTTTAATCAGGTGAGACTTAGACTTACACCTAAAACATTCCCGTTCCTGATTCCAGCACTTTCCAACATGATACCTTCCACACTGAGCACACGGATGATCCAGATTTTCCGTAGCTGACTTAGTAACACGAATAGAATTCTCAACCCTCGGTCTTTTCTGAAGACCCTCAGATGATTCAGACGATCCAAAATTCCTCCTATCTCGGTTCCTATCCTTATCTCTGTTCTACCTCACAGAGTCCTTAATTCCCTCAGCTACCTTAGCTTTTTCGACTAACACAACGAACTCCCGCTCCTGATGCGGTGCTATCAACAATCTCAAATCATCCCTTAGTCCGTCCTCAAAATGGACACAGCGTTCATGTTCAGTTGCGACTACTCCTCGAGCATATCGGCTTAACCTCAGAAATTCAGCCTCATATGCTGCTACAGACTTGTTCCCTTGAACTAGTCCTAGAAAAGCTTTCCTTTGCTCATCAATATACCGTGTGCCGACATACTTTTTTCTGATATGCCTCCTTAGCATACTCCCATGTCAGATCCTCAGCCGTGGCACCATCCCGAATAGTTAACCACCATTGGTACGCTTCATCACGTAACAGTGCCACCATTCCTTTCAACTTCTCTTCCGGGGTCAGATCGAGCTCATCCATAATGCGCTCGGTTGCCTCCAACCAAGATTCACCAGACTTGGGTGCCACACCGGACACTCCACAGAACACCTTAGCCCCGTTGGCTTGGAGTCGCTTAGGTACAGATTTCTGAGCTCTCGTATTTCCACTAGCGCCAGCCACCATTTCAAAACTTCAAAGATAGCTCTGCGACAAGATCATCCCCGTCTGAGCTTGCTGCTCGACATTAACAGCTGGGGGTGGTGGTGGCGGTGGTAACTCACCTGTCGGACCCTTGACCCGATCTAACGGGTTCGACACGCTTATTCTTCCTCTACCCCGCCCTGACCATCGCGTCCTCTAGAACTCATATCTAACGATGCGCTTTAACTGATTTAAGTTTTTTATGAATTAGTACTTTTGTTTCAATTGATTACCCGCGAAGAAATTTTATGAAAAGGAATTAGGAGTGGTTCTTTCGTATTCATACATGCACACATTTTTCCATTCATTCATTCAAAGAGACGTTATAGTTTTCATTGTGATTATTTTTCCACTACCCAGGGGTATTTTCGTAATTTTTCAAAAATAAAAATTCTCGGATGATTTCGTCAAAAAGTATTTTAGAACTCTTAAATTCCCGGGGTATTTGGAAAAATTTTAAAATCTGGAGGTATTTCGGTAATTTTGAAGCTCAGGGGCATTTTGGTAATTTTCACAAATCGGGGTGAATTTATAAAATTTAGCAAATCAGAGATATTTCAAAAGTTGTAAAACTTTGAAGGTTCTTTCTAAGAATTTATTTTCCAGATTGATGGTATTGTAAAATTTTTAAAATTCAGGGTCATTATGGTAATTTTGGCGGTTAGGGGCAATTTTGTAATTTTCTAAAATCATGATGTTTTTGCAATTTAAGGTTTTTGGGCACTTTTTATGTGATGAAATTTTTGATTAAAACCGTGGGTATTTTGGGAATATCCTAAATCAAGGGTGTTTTCGTAATTTTACCCCTAAGTGTATTTTAGTAATTTCACATAATCAGGGTGTCTTCACAAAATGATTTCCAAAAATTGGGTTCTAAGTGATTTCACAAAAGGAGGATATTTTGAAAATTTCTATTTGAAAATTTTTCATATGGAGGGTATTTTGGTAGTTTACAAGCCAGGGGTATTTTGGTCATTTTTCAAACTGAGGGGTATTTTGGTCATTTTTTAATAACAAGATTTTAATTACTTCAAAAACAAAACGGCTAGTCCCTTTCGGGTTTTAGTTATTAAGTTTAGCCTGTGAGTGTGTCATCTCATTAGGATGAACAGATTACTACGCACTGTAGGATTCAAGTGAGTAGGAGGTGAGTCACGAGGATCGCTTAAATACCAAGCCCCAACCGAATCCAATCCTAGACATGCGATATAACGATTGCCACATCCCTTGCTTAGTGACAACTCACGTGGTTGTTTAGGAAATTATTAAATCTTATGCATTGTTGGGGTATGCTAGCCCTAGGTTCAACAATTTCTATTCTAATGTTCTACGTTCCTTATTTACCCTTCTACCCTCATCAAATATTCACAAAATGGATAGAAGTACTTACAGGCGGATAGGTGCGAGACTCGGTGCCGTCTTTGTTCAAGCCAAAATAGTTTCAAAACATTCTAATAAGGCCTACTAATCAAAACAAAACATTTTAGGCCTTGGGACCCCCAGTAGAGTTTTGAACCTCGATACCAAAATGTAACACCCCAAACCCGCCCATGAGTCTGGGGATCGGTATGTCACGGAGTAAAATAATTTGAAAGACATTGATTTTCTGGTGAAAACTTGTTAAATTATGGCTAAGGTTTTAAAACGGGGTTTGATAAAACTTAATTGAGTTTTTATAAACATGGTTGGGTTGTTAAACCCTTTTGAAAACATTTGATCATGTACATTTTAAAATCGTCAAAGTTATAGTTGACTTAGTTTATTTTTTTGTTACCCGATGGTAATATCTTTAAAAACCCGTAGAAGTTTATTAAGTTTGAAAGGTTACTTTTAACCTGGTTTACTTAACATTTAAAAATATCTTTTGTAGTATAACATAAGTAAAATGAAACGATAAAATAAACATCCAAAATAATAATAACGGCCTTATTACAATCCCAAAATAAAAAGACTTAGAAAGTAATAAGATTAACTAAAACAAAGGAATTTCAAATCCTCTGATAAGCATGGCCGCCTCGAGTCCTCTCGGCTCCATCACCGCTGATCTACTCATCTGCAAAAATGGTAATGGAAGGGGTGAGTCACCAAGACTCATGTGTAAATCCCCACCGGAAAATACAACTCATACACAATTTATTAATAAACATGCACATGCAACCCAACCTAACCATCCATACTCCTTAACTACCCGTGTGGTCAAAACCACCGGTGGTCAAAACCATCGATGACTTAGAGTCACAAATCAAATGATGGGGCCAACCCATCGTGTGGTCAAAACCATCGATGACCATAGGTCACAATTTATCAAGTGTGGTCAAAACCATCGGTGGTACCACATCACCGGGACTTAGTCACAATTTATCAATCGGTGTGGTCAAAACCATCGATGACCATAGGTCACAAATAATCGATGGGGCCAACCCATCTTGTGGTCAAAACCAGCTGACGATATCCATAAAATCATCCCCTCCTCTCATCAATCCCACCATCATCATGCTTACAGATCAATTATCATATATCATGTATTTAGGCATGGCATTTAACAGCATGTGATGGCATACAAAATCATATATCAATAGATCTCGTACAGGGGGCTTACCCGGAATCCATGCTTAAGCCCACAAGCATATATCATAGATCACTACAATAATTATCAACAAGGCAACAATATAGCAAGGTTTATTAATAAAGTGTGTAAAGAGTTTACACACTTGTTTCTACCGAAATTCCTAGATCCCGAAGATCCGATCTACGTCGCTAGATCTCTTGACCTAAAACGAATTTGATTTCCAAACAAATCCCGAAATCGTCACTTGATTAAGACTCCACCGAAATTCCTTAAATCTTTTAAATCCTGAAACTCTCTTCTTGATTAATGGAGATGCCGAAATACCTTAGATCTGAAATCCCGAAATTCACCTTCCATATTTCGATCAATAAAATATAGGAGGGATTAGACTAACTTTCGGTTTAAAAGAAAGGAATACAATTATAACTATAGACCCTTACCCTTTATATTAAAATCGATGATCCCCCGACACCACTTCGAGATTCGCTTAGAGACTTGATGAACAATCGGCTATGATCCCTTTATGTATTCGATTTCAAAGATGAAAGAAGAGAGGAATAATAGGCTTAGAAGGAATCGCTAGGATGCTAAAGAGAAGAGGAAAAAAGAATGGATGCTCAAGAAGAATTTCAGGAGGAGAGGAGAAAGAATATTTGGCAAAAGAAAGAGAGGAGAATGAATAATGAATAGCCTTAGTCTCATCCTTTTATAGCGAAATTAGGCCAAGAATCCTTTGCTTGGCCACTACTCTTCCTTATGTGATAACTTTATCTCTTTAATTTTAAAACAAATAAAGTATAATCCTTATTATCTTCTAATTAGCCGAATTTAAAAGAGAGTGAAACTCCTCTTTTGCAAGCCTTGTGTCGTCCACCTCTTGGGTTTCTAGAAGCAAAATTAAAACTTATTTCATTTGCTTCCCATGTGACTTGAACTCAAGCCCAACACCCTTGTATGTGGCGCCATTTCCAAAGGCCCTAAGTGGCATCTTCAGGCCACATTTCCAAGCCCGTTTGTGTGTCAAATTTCACGTACTTTTTCTTTTAAGGCCTCCTTGCCTTAATTACCTATTTTAAACTTTAAAACTCGACATTTCTAAGTCATTTCTAGGTTTCTAAAAATTTTCGTTCGACTCTGTAAACTTGACATTTCTTAGGTTTCCAAAATGTTCACTTTCCTAATTTTCTTAGGTTTCCAAAATGGTTACTTTCCTATTTTTAATGTAACATTTCCATACATTCTCGAAGCTTCCAAAATGTTCAAAATTTATTCAAACCTCATAAAACATGTCATTTCGTACATTTAAGCTTTAAATGCATAGGCCCTTTTAGGATGTTACACGACCGGATCTGGTATGCTTCATGAGAAAAACTCGTTTTGTCGTTTTGAAAAAAACATGTGATTTTGTGGTAAGAGAATAGATTTGAAGTACGATCTTGTTGAAAACCGGGTTGTGATTTAAGTTTGTATCTTATTAAATCGTTAACTTTATGTTTTTAGAAAATTTATTATTCAAAAGAAAAACTGGATTTAGAACTTATTATTAAGTTGAAAACCATAGGTATTTAGGTGTCAAAACAATTTAATTCAGTTATCGAAAATATTTAATTATTTAGTTGAAGTTGAGTGTAGCGAATAAAAATTTAAAACATATAAATAAAATAGTTTATAGCGGCCTTATTACAAAAACATAGCCCAAAATAAATTCAAATAATAAAAGAAAACACAAGAAGTTTAATTAAAAGAAAACCCAAATCTCGAGTTGAGCAATGGCCACCACGTAGTTCTCATTGACCGGTCCATCACGCTAAGTATCACCAAAAAGATATCCTCACGAGGGTGAGTCAACAGACTCAATGTGTAACGATACTAAAACCCAATCGATCATAGCAATAAAGCCCATTTAAATCACATTTAGCCATAAGCCCCATAATATAGCAAATCAGATAATAACCGATTAAATCACATATACATATAAAATGAAATGCAATCCCGAGCCCACCTAGATATCCATCCACTACACACCACCCGTATTCGCCAATCACACCGTGGGATTACTAAATCGACCTCCATCTCGCTACACACCATCGAAGGCGATCATTGCAATCATTTGCACATCGCTTTATAAATTTGTGGTATGGCCACGGATAATTGTGACAGAGTCACGGATTCATAATATGTGACCAAGTCAACGGATAATGTGGTAAAAACAACCTAACACTTCCCTTTATCATGATCACCCATATTCCCATGCCCATACGTATTATTCATATTTTATGCAAAATACCCCCAAAATCATAATGGAATCATACACATTTCATATCCATGCTTACAGCATTATTAACGAAGTATTAGGGGGTTAACGTACCTGAATATCATGTACCACTAAATGGTACCCGCAACCATTATCATACATATTTCTTATTAACACATGGTTATCAATAATACTATTAATCTATCAGAAATTTAGTGTAGGCTACACACCTGATAACAGTGGTTACGATACTATCGATACCGACACTCCTTCTTTTTCACAGTCGACTCTCCCTATAAGATCATAGTCAAAATCGGCCAACCTTAAAAGACAATATGGCCTTTTCCGAATATTAAAACCCCCTTACCTTGATTGACTAGATCCCGAAAATGTCACTTGTCCTTGGATATGTCGAAATCCCTACATGGTCTATGTTAGATTCGATTCTAACATTTAATGAACCACGAAAAATACATGGCCTTCGGCCTAAGATTACACTTGCTTACCTTGGATATTTAAATCTCGAATGATCTCTCCTTAATCGTCGGCTACAAAAGGATCCCAAATCCTCCTTCAAGGTTTCGCCAAAGAGAATAAAAGGATTAGATTCCTAAAGTCGGCTAATCCAAAAGAAAAGAAAGAAAAACGATTGACGCTTAATCCTTACCACTAACGCCGAGATCGATTGCACCCTTTACTTGAAACTACAAAGAGATTCGGCTATATAGGAGAATGATTGACTTTGAAGAAGAAAGAGATGAAGAAATCGGCTAGAAAATAAAGAAATGAAAAGGGTTCTTACCACTTAGTTTGAAAGAATGATTATGAATAGAGAAATATATGAGAAGAAGGTTCACTAAGAAACAATTTTGATGGAAATGATGCTAGCAACATTCTACCATGGAGAAAAGTAGAAGAGAGAAAATGTGTTTGGTTTTCAAGGATGTAAAAGAAACAAGGGAGGGATTTGTGACAAAAGAGCATTGACCAAAGAGTAGAAAAGAAAAAGATGAAAATGGCCTTAGTGCTATGATGATTTGACACTAGAGAGGAAGAGCTTGAGAGATTAGGCAAAAATTGAGGCCAAATGGTCAAAACAATGACTAAAAGAAGAAAACAAGAATGCTCACAATGCACCAATTGCATTCGGTTAAGGGAGAGAAATGAGAAGAAAGTTTTGTGAAAAGAAACTCCAAAATGACCAAACATGCTACCATCCTTACCTATGCTACCAAAATATTCTACCATCCCCTTAGACCACAAAACTGTCCATGTTCATGGTCAAAATGGCCATGAAATAATTTCCAAAACATCCACCTTAATACATGCCGTGTAATCCTCTACTTTCCCAAAGTTTAAGAAATTCTATCCCCAAGATCAAGCAATTCTATCCCTTATTTCATGCTTACCATAACCTTAAGTCTTCTTGCAATAAAAAAAATTAGCCCATCTTATCCAAAAGTAAAGCTTGGCTGACACATTAGAGAAGAGAGCAAAAATAAAAGTCACCTAGTTGCTATCCAAGGGATTTGAACCTCTCCCCTCATGCAATTTCTCATGCGCCAACACCACCTTGCCAATTACTCATCTTGTGCTAATTTTAGACACTTAAATAAACTTAAGTATCAGGGTCACTTGATCTACTTCACTAAATTCTCCATACTAAAAATTATTCTATACCCGAATAATTCTATACCCTTTTCAAGGCAATAATGAAACACCCCAAACCCGGCCCACGAGCCTTGACCGAATCTGGTATGTTCCCCGGTGTAAACTGCTTCAAATTTTTTGTTACTTTGGAAAATCTGGTTTTTGAAAGAACGATTGTTTTTTAGGTTGGGCTCGAGTTAAAAACAAGTTTATTTTATATTGAAACCCCTTTAGGTTGGGCGACAAAAACACTTAGGAATTAATTTAAAATAAATTTACTTAAAATAAAAGTTTGTAAGCTTAATAAATTAAAGCAAAGTAAAATAGTTCTACTATGGCCTTATTACATCAAATAATTCCCCAAAAAAATTCAAAGTACTTAATGAAATAAAATCCAAATTAAATAAATTCCTTGTTTGTGCATGGCCACCTTTAAGCTCCTGCCAATTCCGGTCCATTATCGATCGTCACCGAAAGAAAAGTTCCCTAACGGTGAGTCAAATGACTCAATGTGTACACGAACACTAAGTCTTAACAATTTCGTGCATTTCAAATCATACATGTACATAAAGCATTTAAACAATATGATGCAACCCAACCCAAACCTAGATGCCATCCGCTACACATCACCCGTACCAACTCAGACACCGTGAGGACTACTAAGTCACCCTCCATCCGCTACACACCATCGAAGGCCATTGCAATGACGTGCTCATCGCCTTATAAAATTCGTGGTCTTAGGTCACCACATTTAGATATCGTGGTCTTAGGTCACCACATTCGGATATCGTGGTCTTAGGTCACCACATTCACTTCCCTTTTCATATAACCCATATGTCCCATATCATACATATCATGCATTAACATGCCAAATTCTTATTTCACATTCTTATAATGTCATATGTGTGTCGTAATAGATATTTAACATAACCCTAGTAGGAGTAGGAAACGTACCTGAGTACTTTGTACCATGACATGGTACCTTAGCCATATTCACATTCTTATAAACATGCACATATTAATTATTGCCACAAATCTTATTAAAAAGTAGTGTGTGGTACACACCTGATTCGCTTTAGCAAGTTCACTCCAGATCCCGAAAAGCTTGATCTAATGCCTTAGATCTTAAATCTCTACATTTGATCAATCACTTAATACTTAGTAAAGAGCCATTCGCCATAAAACCAAATCCCAAAGAGGGATTAGTACACTTAAATCCTTACCTTGTCAGCCGATTGATGTCTAATCAAATGTCGGAAACTTTGTATCCTTCTTTCTTGAAATCGGCAATCACTAGATTACTTGAATAGATTAGTTTCGCTTTTAAATATTAATGAAACACATCTATTTACTCAACATGGCCTTGGCGAATGCTATAGATACTTACCTTGTGGATTTTAAATCCAAACTCACCGAATAACTAGGAACATGCGCCTATGGTGTACCTTCTGAAAAGAATTTCTCCTTCCTTGTAGTCGACACTTAGTAAATCCCAAAGATCTCTTCAAAGTTTTGGCAACAAGATATTAATGGGGTTAGTCCTAGATTTCGGCAAATCTTAAAAGAAAAAGGATGAAACTGAATGAGATCTTACCCTTACTTTAGAGATCGGCAATCCTTGCTTGAACCTTTAGCAATATTCGGCTATGTAGGCTAGAAGGATCTTGATTTTGGCTTTTGATTGGTATAAAGAAATCGGCTAATGATGGTATCTTGAGAAGTTTATAGATTCGATTTTAATGGAGATCACAAAAGCTAAGAAGAATTGATTAGGCTTACTTTAGTTTTCGACTTTGGCTAACAAAAGAAGAAGAAGAGATGCTCTGAAAATTCAAGAGAGAAGAGTTGAAAGAAGATATGATGAATGGCTCTCTTTTCCTCTAGTAGCCGAAATTACTAACTTAAAATCCTTTACTTGGCCATCACTCCTATTTTGATAACTTTATCACTTTAATTATCACCCATTCAATTTAATAAAACTTAATCCAATATTTATCTCTTATCTCTTAATAAAAATAATAATTATCCATCATTGATCCACCTATTTAGCCGAATTTTAAAGAGAATTAAACTCTTCCCCAAGTGCCTTGGTGCCGTCCAACTCCCTTGCTCCTTGCAGCAAAATAAAACTCTTTTATTTGCTTCCCACGTGACTCGAACCTAGGCTCCTTCCCCTTGATTGTGGCGCCACTTCTTCGGGCTTTAAGTGGTGCCTCCTAGCAACTTCTCCAAGCCCGTTCTTGTGTCAAATTTCTTCTATTAATTTTCTTAAGACCACCTTGCCTTAGTTTCCTCTTTTAAACTTAACATTTCTAAAACATGTCCTTGCATTTCCAAGTTTCCAAAATGTTCACTTTCCTCTTTAAACTTAACATTTCCAAGTTTCCAAAAATGTTCACTTTCCTCTTTTAAACTTAACATTTCCAAGTTTCCAAAATGTTCACCATACATTCATAATACATAAGACATGCCATTTCAGATAATTAAATAAAAATGCATAGGCCTATTTTCGGGATGTTACGCTTCTACCCTTAAAATAATTTCGTCCTCAAAATTACTTACTAACGAAAAATTTGTACATCCTATCTCACCACACTACACTATCTCACAAGCATTCGATCTTAAACTAACACATTTCCTACAAAAATTCACATCCAAGGTTTCATATACTTCACTAGCATTACAAGAACGAACTAACTCTATAACAAATAAGGCAATGAAGGGTATTCCAAAAATAAAAACTTACCCGTTGTCACATCTGACACATCACTCTCCTCGCAACGGCCGACTGCATAAACCAACCTTGGTTGCCTCGTGTTCGAACCTTCAAGACCTCTGCTTGGTGCTCCACGACCACTACCGAACCATTTGCTCCATGGTTCGGCCACGACCCTCACCGAGGTCATTGTCCCCACCTCTACCAAACTGATTAACATTCGAGCTCTTGGTTGATTCCCATCCGTCTCATCGGACATCCTTAATCATATGGTCCTTTGACCGACACTTAAAACATCCTCTGGTCTTTTTCTAACATTCACTTAAGTGCTTCTTCCCATATTGTTCACAAGTGGGGTACTGCCCTCCAGTAGCAGCTTGTTGACCTTGCGGTCCTTCAACTCTAGGCCTTTTCTAAGCATTCCCAGATGATCCAGATGACCCAAATCCTCTCTTTTGCTTATTCCGGTCCGTGTTCTACCTCACAGAGTCTTTAATTCCTTCTGCTATCTTAGCTTTCTCTACCAAAGCAGAAAACTTCCACTCTTGATGTGAAGCGACTAACAACCTCAAGTCACCCCTAAGTCCATCCTCAAATCGGACACACCGCTCATGTTTCATAGCTACTACTCCTCGAGCATACCAGCTCAACCTCAAAAATTTAGCTTCATACTCTACCACGGACTTGTTCCTTGAACCATCCTGAAAAGCCTTCCTCTGCTTCATCGATATAACGTAATCGACATACTTCTTCCGATATGTCATTTAACATATTCCTGTGTCGATCCTCACCGTGGCACCATCCCGAATCGTTAACCACCATTGATACGCTTCATCACGTAGTAGTGCCACCATCCTTTCAACTTCTCCTCGGGGTCGATCGAGCTCATCCATAATTCGCCTCGGTTGCTTCCAACCAAGATTCAACAGATCTTGGGTGCCACACCGATACTCCATGGAACACTTCACTCCGTTGGCTCGAGTCGCCGGTCTGATTTTTGAGCTCTCATATTCCCTTCAAAGACCACCACCATTTCAAGAACTCACAAAGACACCGCGATACAACGCCTTTCTCCGTCGATCCTCATCGCTCAACACCAACAAATGTGGTGGTGCAGTGGTATCTCATTCTCAGATCCTTGTCCCGATCTAATTGGTTCTGACACGGTCATTCTACCCCGACCGCGTCCTTGTACATTACGACCACGCCCCTCGAGCTCATTCCTACTACCGTGCTTTAACTGATTAAGAAATTTTATGCATTAGCCATTGTTTCACCGATTATTCATGAGGAAGTTTTATGAGAAGAGTTTAGTAGGATTCTTTCGATCATTCAAGGTTTCAAGTTTTCTATCCTAATTCACGTAAAAGCACATCCATTCCTTAGTATCTCCCATACACATTCACTCTTCTGGACATTTCGCATGCTTTCATCCTGGGTATTTTCGTAATTTATCTTACGTGGTATTTTGTAATTTTTCAAAATAAGGTTCCTTGGTGATTTTGTCAATAAGGTATTCGTAATTTTTCATTTCGGGGTATTTTGGGAAATTTTGAAATCGAGGGTATTTTGGTAATTAACCCGGGTAAATTTGTAAATCTTGATAAATCAAGGGTACTTTGGAATTTACAAAACTTGAGGGTTGTTTTTGAGAATTTGTTTTCCAAATCAGTGTTATTACAAAAATTTTTTTTGAAGATCGGGGGTCGTTCTGGTAATTTTGTAACTCGGGGGTATTTTGATAATTTGCAGGGTAGGGGTAATTTCATAATTTTTTTCCATAATCAAGGTATTTTGATGTTTTGCAAATTAGGGTTTTTGAACATTTTATAAAGTAATGGAATTTTGTTAAGAATTGTGGGTATTTTGAAAATTTCATAAACCAAGGGCATTTTTGTAATTTTACCACTAGGGGCATTTTAGTAATTTTGCAAGTAGGAAATATTTTGGAAAAATTTTCGCAAAAATCTTTTGCTACTCTTAAAAGGGTAATATAGGGATTTTAAAGCTAGGGTTTCCATAAAAATACGGCTAGTCCCTTTCGGGTTTTAGTTAGGGGTTTAGCCCGTGTATAAGTCCTCTTGGTTAGGGTGAACCGAGGCTACGCACTGTAGGATTTGAGTGGAGAGGAGGTGAGTTGCTAGGACCGCTTAAATACCAAGCTCTTCTTCGAATCGACTCCTAAACATGCGCACAACAAGCTACCACACCCTAGCTCAAATGACTTAACCATGTGTTTGTCTAATGGTCCTTAAGTCTTATGTACTTATGTTTTTGAGTAGACTAGTCCTAGGGTTCAATGCATCCTAGTTCACTAATCTACGCTGCCATAAAAGCCCATACATTTCACATATTCAAATCACTTGTAAGTCAAGTACTTACCGGTGGATCAAGTGGCCTGGAGACTTAGGTGCCATGCCGTAAAACCTAAAAATTTTTCGTAAAATTCCTTTTGGGCTAGATTTTGAAAAGTTTTGGGCCTTAAACCACAGTGCCGAGTGTTTAAAATTGGGCTCGATACCAAACCAAACACCTCAAACCCTACCCACGAGCCTTGACCGAATCTGTATGTTCCCTGTAAATCTGTTTCAAATTCTTTTGTTACTTTGAAAAATCGGGTTTTTGAAAGAACGATTGTTTTTAGGTTGGGCTCGAGTTAAAAACAAGTTTATTTTATATTAGAAACCCTTTAGGTTGGGCAACAAAACACTTAGGAATTAATTTAAAATAAATTTACTTAAAATAAAAGTTTGTAAGCTTAATAAATTAAAGCAAAGTAAAGTAGTTCTACTATGGCCTTATTACATCAAATAATTCCAAAAAAATAAATTCAAAGTACTTAATGAAATAAAATCCAAATTAAATAAATTCCTTCTGTGCATGGCCACCTTTAAGCTCCTCCGACCCTTGGTCCATTATCGATCGTCACCGAAAGAAAAGTTCCCACAACGGGTGAGTCAAATGACTCAATGTGTACACGAACACTAAGTCTTAACAATTTCGTGCATTTCAAATCATACATGTACATAAAGCATTTAAACAATATGATGCAACCCAACCCAAACCTAGATGCCATCCGCTACACATCACCCGTACCAACCTCAGACACCGTGAGGACTACTAAGTCAACCTCCATCCGCTACACACCATCGAAGGCGTCATTGCAATGACGTGCTCATCGCCTCTTATAAAATTGTGGTCTTAGGTCACCACATTCAGATATCGTGGTCTTAGGTCACCACATTCACTTCCCCTTTTCATATAACCCATATGTCCCATATCATACATATCATGCATTAACATGCCAAATTCTTATTTCACATTCTTATAATGTCATATGTGTGTCGTAATGTATATTTAACATAATCTTAGTAGGAGTAGGAAACGTACCTGAGTACTTTGTACCATGACATGGTACCTTAGCCATATTCACATTCTTATAAACATGCACATATTAATTATTGCCATAAATCTTATTAAAAAGTAGTGTGTGGTACACACCGATTCGCTTTTAGCAAGTTCACTCCAGATCTCAAAAGCTTGATCTAATGCCTTAGATCTTAAATCTCTACATTTGATCAATCACTTAATACTTAGTAAAGAGCCATTCGCCATAAAACCAAATCCCAAAGAGGATTAGTACACTTAAATCCTTACCTTGTCACCATTGATGTCTAATCAAATGTCGGAAACTTTGTATCCTTCTTTCTTGAAATCGGAATCACTAGATTACTTGAATAGATTAGTTTCGCTTTTAAATATTAATGAAACACATCTATTTACTCAACATGGCCTTGGCCAATGCTATAAATACTTACCTTGTGGATTTTAAATCCCAAACTCACCGAATAACTAGGAACACGCTACCTATGGTGTACCTTCTGAAAAGAATTTCTCCTTCCTTGTAGTCGATAATTAGTAAATCCCAAAGATCTCTTCAAAGTTTTGGCAACAAGATATTAATGGGGATAGTCCTAGATTTCGGCAAATCTTAAAAGAAAAGGATGAAACCGAATGAGATCTTACCTTACTTTAGAGATCGGCAATCCTTGCTTGAATCATTAGCAATATTCGCTATGTAGGCTAGAAGGATCTTGATTTTGGCTTTTGATTGGTATAAAGAAATCGGCTAATGATGGTATCTTGAGAAGTTTATGGATTCAGTTTTAATGGATATCACAAAGCTATGAAGAATTCGACTAGGCTTACTTTAGTTTTCTTTGGCTAACAAAAAGAAGAAGAAGAGATGCTCTAGGAAATTCGGCAGAGAGAAGAGTTGAAAGAAGATATGATGAATGGCTCTCTTTTCCTCTAGTAGCCGAAATTACTAACTTAAAATCCTTTACTTGGCCATCACTCCTATTTTGATAACTTTATCACTTTAATTATCACCCATTCAATTTAATAAAACTTAATCCAATATTTATCTCTTATCTCTTAATAAAAATAATAATTATCCATCATTGATCCACCTATTTAGTCGAATTTTAAAGAGAATTAAACTCTTCCCCAAGTGCCTTGGTGCCGTCCAACTCCCTTGCTCCTTGCAGCAAAATAAAACTCTTTTATTTGCTTCCCACGTGACTCAAACCTAGGCTCCTTCCCCCTTGATTGTGGCGCCACTTACTGGGCTTTAAGTGGTGCCTCCTAGCCACTTCTCCAAGCCCGTTCTTGTGTCAAATTTCTTCTATTAATTTTCTTAAGACCACCTTGCCTTAGTTTCCTCTTTTAAACTTAACATTTCTAAAACATTTTCTTACATTTCCAAGTTTTAACATTTCTAAAACATTTTCTTACATTTCCAAGTTTCCAAAAATGTTCACTTTCCTCTTTAAACTTAACATTTCCAAGTTTCCAAAATGTTCACTTTCCTCTTTTAAACTTAACATTTCCAAGTTTCCAAAATGTTCACCATACATTCATAATACATAAGACATGCCATTTCAGATAATTAAATCAAAATGCATAGGCCCATTTTCAGGATGTTACAAATAATAAACACAAAAAGAAGAAAAGAAAATTTTCATTCATAAGCTAAACATCAAAACATACAATATATCGATACTCGGATTTTAAGGGTGTTACATAGCTGGTTTCTTTACTCCTCTCAGTGATGGATTCTTGGCCATCACTCTCTTTGTAGATAAATTCCTAACTTTTCTCCTTTATCTCAATCTACTAGCTCATCTAAAAGAGACTTAATTATCTCTAACTCCTCCCTCCTTTATCAGCATATTATCCACATATTTTAATCATTAAAATCCATAAATCTTAGCCTTTATCCGCTTATTATCCACATAAAATAAATTCCTAGATAATAGCCTTGCTGCCATCCACTCCACCTAACCCTAATGCCCAAAATTTAGCTAACTTAAATTAAAAGAATTGGGCTCCATGAAACTTAAATTTGGGCCCTTACTTTTGTGTGTGGCGTCACCCTTGCTCCATTTTAAGTGCCAAAATTGGCCTAAAAACATGGGCTCCTTACGACCCAAAACTTTTTCCTTTTAATTATTAATGATGCCATCTTAAAATAATTTAACTGGGCCTTTGCCTAATTCTAAGCCCAAATTTAGACCGCTTTTACTTGAATTAACAAATTAAACATATCCCCACACTAAATGCATAGGCCCATAAATTTAGGATGTTACAATAAATATATTGGTTATTTTAATTGAAATGAATATATATATATGTGCAAATATGAATATTGGTTGTTTTTGGAAAGTGAAATTAAACCCTATTAATCAGACGAGTTGAGTCGATATAGATGGCATGCCAAAGGATTAGAAGAGTTCGTGGATTTCTTCAACTTGAGTCGATGAGGCAATCGGATGCCAATTTACTTGGTTTAACCGATGAGACACTGGTGTCAAATTTATATAGCGTTGGTGCGTTATTACTTGGATTTATCCGATGAATCCGTCTGAGTCCGAGTTGTGTTAATAGGGGTAATTAAATAAAATGGTACTATGATTGATATTGGATGATATTGTACGAGAATTGAAAATGGGATAACAAATCGAAACCTGAAAATGAGACACATGAATTATGTATTCATGAATTGGATATTGTTATTGTTTCAAATGATATGTGGATCAAATTGAGAAAAGCTATTATGTATAGCAAGTGATGAAAATTGAATATGGTATAAAATGATGTATTTATATTTTGAGTATTGAATGGTTAATGTTATTGTATAAATAAAATATGGTTTAAAATATTCAATTGTGCCTATTATATTGTTTGTCTTTAAATATTTGGATTATAGAAATGCCAATTGAGTTTTTACTCAACATATGGTTTTGTTTTCCGTATAAGGTTAAGTACTTAACTTTTGATCGTCGATTCAAGATTCAACAACGATCCCGAACTCAAATGTGGTGATGTTTATCCTTTGTGTCGGCATGTACCTAGGGTGTCTAAATAATAGTTATTTTGTGGATTAAATGTAAATGAGGTTATAAATTTAATATTGGTCTAGTATATACATATAAACATGTGTTTGTTTTGAAGCTTTATTATGGCATGTTAAATTGATGTTTAAGTGTTCATAAACTAGGCAAAATGGATTAAATTAGGTATGTTTATAATTTTTACTTGAATAATGCTTTGATGATATGTTTCGATGATATAAATTGGTACCAATGAGGGTATATTGGTTAGGCACCTGGGATGATTGTTTTGACATGATTTGAATGTGTTTGATTGTGTTTTGAACTGATTAAACGAATGATTTTTGAATTACTTAGTGTTCAAGCTTGCAGGGAATGGTAAACTTGTTGTTTAAGGTACATTTTGAGTCCACACGGCCTGACCACACGGCAATGTGAACCCTGCAGCTTTGAAAATTTTTAATATTTTTCGAAAAATTTCCTGAGTTTCTGAATTAGTCCCGACTTGTTTCTAACGCGTATTTTGGGCCTCGAGGGCTCGAATAAGGGACAGTATGTATGAGTTTGATTGGTTTCTGACATAAGTGTTATGTTATATGAAATGTTTGAAAATTATGTCCATTTAATCGGTAAACTTCGATAATACTTTGAAACCTTATTTCGGTGACGGATATGGGTTAAGGGTGTTACGTTCTTATTCAAAATAGGTAGACAACACGTACTAATGTCCCTCCCTATGATATGCCAATATTTTTTTAAAAATAAAGCTGGAAAACCATTATTACTAGATGCTTTTGTAAGACTCATACCTTTAACAACTTTGAAAATTTCCTTCGCCAGGTATTCCTCTTGCAAAAAAGAATTCACCTCTTGAGTAATCCTTGGTCGACCTCTGATAAAAAGATAAGATATGCACGCCCTTGAGAGGTAAACAAATTCATGCAGTATCAACTTGCAATTTCCAGCATTTCCCCATTATCCATCCTCTTAACACCCGAGCCATCCATAAGTTCTTCAATTCGATTTACCCTTTTTCGTGGAAAGGAAAAATTTTGGAAGAAAGAATTATTTTGATCCCCCTTTCTTAAGGCATTTTCCCTAGCACGTTGTTCTCAATAACTTTGACCTTTATCAATCTCCTAGTTCATCTCTAGTTTGAGATCAATAATTTCATTTAGAGTTTTTGTAATAAGATCCAACTCATTTAGCTCGTAAGACGTGTGACATCCTCAATGTATAATTAGCTTGGTACAGTAACGGATCGGGCTAGGAATATTAGAGAATTTTAGAAAATAGATTTAATAAGAACTTTAGTGCAATAGTATTGAAAGTATTTAGAGCTAATAAGAAATTAGAAAATGTTCGTTAGATGAGGAAAATTAATTTGAGATATTGACTAAATTGTAGAAAAATAAAAAGTGTTGTGGTAAAAGTAGAAAATTAAATGTTAGAAAAGAATACATCGAATCGAGAAAAAGGAGGAAGGATTAGAAGTGAAATTTTAACAAAATAAAGCATGAATCATGCATGGTTGTAACACCCCTTACCCGAGACTGTTGCCGGAGTCGACATGAGGCATTAATAGACTTAACTACTAATTCGGGGCATAAAAATTAAAACTGTTCATTTGCGTCATGTTGACTAAATTGACTATTACTTGAGTTACAAAAATTGAAACTTATATCCGTAAATTTTCCTTGAAACTAGACTCATATATCTTCTTACTATAAATTTTTCAGAATTTTTAATATGGCCCATTAGTACAGTTTAATCATTAAAGTTTTCTCTGTTTCACTATTCGATGGTTCTGACCTATCTTTACAAAATCTCAGTTATCTCATGGTACAGAATTCAAATAATGTTCTTGTTTATTCCAATATTCTAAGCATGTAAACTATGCTCCATGATTATTTTTTTACAAATTTTTAATAATTTTTCCAAGACAGAATAGGGGATCACGAAGTCATTCAGAACCAGTCTCACTAAAATTTAAATATCTCATAATATAAAATTTCTTTGCCTACTTTGTTTCTTTCATATAAAAATAGACTCAATAAGCTTTATTTATATATCTTATTAACTTTCTAATTCCATTTATCCTATTTTTGGTGATTTTTCAAAATCATGTCACCGCTACTAACCAAAAACTGTTTCATTGCAAAATATGGTTAACTAGTTTATAACATCTTTACTCCATTTCATTTAAACTCAATATATTAACCATACTTATATATACTAAAACTAAATCAACCAAAACCAAAACCAAACATAATCATCAAGCCAAAATATAAATTCCAAGATTAACAAGATGGACAAGTCATTTTCGCATGGCTTATACAAATATATACAACTTCAAAACCAAACATAATATTTCTAGCCTATACATGCCATATATGTTCATAGTTTCAAACTTTTAAAATACCGAAATAGTGATCGATAGTGTGACTATGTTCCAAAACGATCCCCGAGCTCGTAGCTAAACTTCAAAATCTATAAAACCATACAATAAACACACTGAGTAAGCTATCATAGCTTAGAAAGTTATAAGCAATTACATAACAAGCCAAAATGCATTGTAATAGAAAATTTACACATTTATTAACCCTTAAACCTAATATCCAAACATTTAAAAATAGACTACGCATAAGTCTTAAATCCATTCATCATTCAAGTAAAAAAGCATACTAATCTATCACCTTTCATAGTTACAAAATCTGAACATACATACATTCAACAATCGGTTTTTTATACATATACTACTTATGAAATTTATACTTACCGTTCAAACAATTGTTAGATTTGTAAAATAAATCTGAAATAAAACTTAATAAACCAGGATCTATCATGTCAAATCATCAAGAATAAATCAAGAATAAAACTAAATGAGGGAGCGTACCTGAATCCATGAATTTCTTGAAGTTTTGCCGGATCTTGGGGATTTGATTTTCCAAATTAGAACACAAGAAATTCAAAGAATATATGCTCTCTCTTTCCTAATGATGGGATATTAGAAAAGATATCTTGTGTATAATTTGGAGACCATAACCCTAATATTTATAACCTTAGTATATTAGGTCTAATCAAATTCTAATTAGCCCATCATTAATTAGAATTTGATTAGAAGAGTATCTACACATATTTGACCCATATTTTATTTAATAATTAAAAGCCCAATAAAAATTCTAACCAAATTAGATCACTTTTATTTGGGCTAACCTATCATGATAGTAAATAATATGTAATTATCATTATTATATATGTGATGTCCAAATTTCCAACAATCTCCCACTTGGACCACATATATATACTAATAACTTTATAATTACATGCCATTATATAACCTTATGAGCTCAAAATTTTACTATCATATCCAAAAGGTATTCAACAATCTCGTCCATTAATTATGTTAACGTAGAACCAAGGCGACTTTTCTACATATATCGTAATTAAATCCATCCATGATCACGTATATTAACACAACCAAATGACATAGATCAAGTATGGATGTGTAGCATGGAAATTACATGCAATATGATCTAAACATGTCTATTTCCAACTGGTCTTCCTTAGTGAGATCAAACTTTACCAAAATCAGAGTGTGAATAAACCAAATAAACTTTATTTCTATAGAAAATAAACTTAATAACTAAAAAAGTGTCTATAACATAAAAGCATTTAAAAATACAAACTCCAACTAAAACCAAATATCTTTTAAATGACATTACACCCATATGAGCAATGTGCTCTTATAAAACCGTAGGTGTAGTTCCTTAGTAAGCGGATCTGCAATCATGGAGTTTGTCCTAATATGTTTTATAAGCACCTAACCACTCTAAACTTTTAATTTAACAACCAGGAACTTAAAGTCTATGTGTTTTTACTTTGATGTGCTCTTGTTGCTACTGGAATAAAATATTGCAATTTGTTTTCACAATTTGCACCTTAGTGAAAAAATCTTATATCCATATTATTAGACATCCAATATGTGAGCATGTAATCTTTTATTCTCTGAAAATACCTTATAACCCTCCTGGATGTTATCCAATGGTCCAAATCAGGGTTGCTTAAAATATCTGCCTAACATCCCAATAGTGTACACAATATTCTAATGTATACAAACCTGAACGTATATTAGACTTTCCACTGCTAAAATGTAAAAAATCTAATGCATTTTTGTAATTTTAAAATCATTCTTAAGGTATTGATTGAGGCTATACTGATTATTAACAAGCAGTATGTCATTAACATATAAAACCAGAAATATGTACTTACTCCCATTGAATTTGTTATACACACAATCATCAACATTATTCATCTCAAAACCAAACGAAACAATTATTTGATGAAACTTATGGTACCATTGACGGGAAGCTTGTTTGAATCCATATATGGATTTTGTCAAATTGTAAACCATATTCTTTGAGTCTTCCGACTCAAAATTTTCTGGTTGCACCATCTAGATTATTTCTTCAATGTTGCCATTAAGAAACGCAGTCTTAACATCCATTTGATGTAACTCAATATCAAAATGAGCAACAAGCGCCATGATTATCCTAAATGAGTCTTTTGATGAAACTAGAGAGAAAGTCTCTGTAAAATTAATACCTTCTTTTTTAGTATATCCTTTAGCTACAAGACGCGCTCTATACCTTTCCAGATTACCATTTTCATCGCTCTTGGTTTTAAATATCCATTTATAACCAATTGGTTTTGCACCTTCAAGTAATAGGACAAGTTCCCAAACTTTATTGTCTCGTATAGACTTTACTCATCTTCCATGGCATCAATCCACTTTTGAGAATTAAAACTTTTCATGGCCTAATGAAAGTTGATTAGATCATCTTCCATCATTCCATTATCATCCTCATGTTCTTGGAGAAATACAACATAATCATCTAGAATAGCATTTCTCCTTTCTCTTGTGGACATCTGATCGCTGAAATCAGAGCTTTAAAATTTATAAATAGAATGATCAAACCTGGAAACTAACTCTAACAACAACTTAAAGGCAAGTGTACCTATCGAACAGTAGTATAGCTTAGGCAAGACCGGATTATCGAAACCAAAGGAACTAAAAGTACTAATACTCACTTTCTTTTTATTATTTAGCCTAAAATATGGAGTGATTTGGTTGCTTTAACTAATTTACGACTACTAAGCGAAAGACACAAAGACAAAAAGAACAAATTGGGAAATAACTCGAAGAAACTCAATTGATTATGACGATACCCTCAAGAAGAATCCACCTAGACTTCACTTGTTATTTAACCCCTGAATCATATGATTTCTTTACTTAGCTTGATCCGTAGGACTCCCTAACCTATATTAAACCCTCTCTCGAGGTGAATAACGTCTAATCCTAGGTTAATTAGTGGAACTCTCGTTCGCTTATAATAACCCTCTAGAATAGCAGTAAATCGATCAATGGTTTCCCATATTAGGTTTCACCCTAATTCGGCAAAATCTCGTAACCCTATCTCTAGGCGTTCGATCAACTCTGCTTAATTACGCTAGATCTTCTCTCAAGCGGGGTCTATTCCTCCTCTACCTAAGCACATCAGATTTAGATTAAGCATGCATAATTAAGAAAAAACTAAGTATTATCATATAATTCGTAAAATAATAACAAAATTCATCTAGGTTTCATCCCTTCGTATCTCAAGGATTTAGTTCATAACTTTAAAATAAAACATCTCAAGAGAAAAGATAAAATAAAACATAAGAAATCCCTAAAACCCCTTGAAGGTATTGAAGGAGAAATCCGCCGTCTTGAGTAGAATTCTGACTTCTTGAGATGGATCAACTGCTATCTTCGAATGATTCCCACAAATGTGATCTTTCCGCTCGGCTCCTTGGCCTAGCTAACCCTCGCTTTAAACCTCTCACCAACCTCCTTGCAAGTTGCCCACTTGGGTGTTTATATAGACTTTGTGAAGCCTTGCTTGACCCCTAAGTATCCTAATTTAAGTAGAATTCCTACTAAGGTGTTTGAATAGGCTTTGAAATGTGTTTCTTTGCCTTCAAGCATCCTTTCCTGAGTAGAATTCCTCTTCCCCAAGGCAGGGACACGGCCATGGTACACGCCCGTGTAAATCATTTTCAGGTCGTGTCTCGATTCTATCGATTGGGGCACGGCCGTGTAAATCGTGGCATGGCTGTGTCTTAGTTAATTGTCGAGGCACGGTCATGTGGCTTGAAGTCCAGGCCGTGTCGATTTCCACTTTAGCCCAAATCAGCCCGTTTTAAGCCTCGCTTTCGTTCTTTTCGTCCTCTGGTGCTTTCCTGAGTATAAAATATTAAAAGAAAGGATTAAGAGCACCTTTTTACATAAATCAAGGGCTAAATCATCCAAAAGCATACTAAATGTGGCCCTAAAATATGTTACTTTTATGGTTTATCAAATACCCCCACACTTAAGCTTTTGCTTGTCCTCAAGCAAAATTCTCAACTTTATAATTAAAACGAACTTTCCATAATTCACAATTCTTATCAACAATGCCTCATCATAATTCACAGATAATTCATACATGGATAATTTATCCCAAAGACTCCTAAAGATTCAAACAATTCTAAGTCATATATTTGTAGCACGAAAAAACATAGGTGTTTCCCCTCTTTTAAATAATTACCTTTGATTCAAAATAGACAAGGATTGACATCCTCACTAAAGGTTCACTCAAATCACTCAAAAAGTGTTTTAAGGTTCAAAATTAAGCACTCAAAAGTCAAACCTGAAAAGTTAATCTCATAGGCTTGCCTGAAAATCAAATCTCCACCACTGTAATATGAGATGACACACAAATCAAAAGGTCTTTAATAGGGTTGTAATGGGGCTTGGGTTAAAGGTATGGATAAAGGCTGAATTAGAAGGGTTAGAATCGAGATCGAATTGACTAATTACCTAACCTAAAAACAATGAACTAGAAATAACTGATTACATAAATTGAAACTTTGAAACTAATAATAATACGAGCTTTTTCTTTGATTAATTGAAAATTAAATGCACAAGCTTACTTTATACTACTAATATCAATATACTTTGAATTTTCAAATTTTTTAAGAACAAACTAAATAAATACATAATAATAAAGAAAGAACTTTACCAACTGAAATAAAATAATTAGGCAATTTGATCAAATCAATTCTCGATAGAAGGGTAGTCAAAAGAATGGTGATAACAAATTCAAAGGGTTTTTGGGTTAATATTAGCGGTAAATCAATAAAAGTGTTGTTAAGATCAACGGGTTCACTAGGGGTTAATTATGTAGGTAAGCTTTTAGTGGAGTGAATGGGTTAAAACCTAGGTGCCTTTATCATCTCAAGATATCAAATCATAGATGTGGTCTCAACATGCATAAACGAGGCAAGTTCTAGAATAACAGTTCAAAGTTGACACACTCATAATCAATAAAGTGAGCATGAAAAGAATATATGCTTTGTAAGGATCAAAATCTCACAAAAAATTATGGGTATTTGACATCAATCCCTATAAATTTCAAACTTCAATGTAATATTCAAATTCAGTTCAACAACCTAGAAAAAAAAATTTTTGATTCTTGAAAAATAGACTTATCATGCTTGATTCTCTAGTATTTTAAAGTTTAAATCATCAATGCACAATTATCAATGACTTAATCCAAAACATATCAATAAAAATCATAAATCATTATAAATTTCATCCTAATTAGTAATATGAGAAAATACTTAAAAACAAGATTTAAAATTCAGATTTTTCGAATAATGTCAGAGTTAACCCCCACACTTAAGTTTTACATTGTCCTCAATGTACAAAGCAAGATAATAATAAAATCATAAGATAGGAGAGAAGTGAAACTTCCTCAATTATGGATGAAGTCTTTGAAAAGAAATCGGATAGGATTGGAGGTGAACGTAAAGCGTCTCGAACCATTTGAAATTGAATCCTCAAAGTAGCCGCCTAATTTTATTGTATCCTAAACTAAATCTAAATAGCACGAATAAAAATAAAGAAAGGAAAATAAAATAAGAATAAAATAATTAAATAGAGATACGGTCCATGCCCATGTGCCTAGTTATGGTGCCCACATCGATCACGGCACTACTGTGTGCAAGGTCGTGTGGTCCGGAAATCAGACTTTTGGTTTATTTGAATGCTTAAAAAGGGAAAATAAAAATAAAAATAAAAATAAAAAATGCGGTTAGTGCTCGGGTTGCCTCCTGAGAAGCTCTCGTTTATAGTCTTAAGCTAGACTTACCTGTTATTTGCATAATCATGATGGTTTAAGAAGGTGGAAATCCTTTCTCATGTGATCAACTCAGTTATGGATATAAAGTTTAAGTCGAGTAGTGTTTACCTCAAAAGTGTTGAATTTGGGATTGCTTACCTAGACTGTGCCGTATAGGAAGACATTAAGTACCTCAAAAGTGATTTTTTTGTTTGTCTTGAGGTCTGAATTGGTGATTCGAGGGTCTTCCTTATTCAACAATATCTGATCCTCTATTTTGATGTGATTTATTGTTCCTATCAGCTCGTCTGGGGTTTCCTTCAGGTTGACTTCGTGTGGTTCTGGTTTCTCATGTGATTCTTCTTTATTAGCACGAGGTCTATGATCCGGCTCAGGTTTGTAGCTTTGTAGTGTTTCCTGCAATGAAGGTTGAACAAGTTGGTTATCAACCGAATTTACTTTCTCACCTTTATCACTTGATGTTTTGGTCGAGTCAAGAGCTTGAAGAGTGACTATCTCGTCGCCTACACGAAGTATGAGTTCTCCTGCATAGATATCAATTTTAGCTCGGTAGTTGCTAAAAGGGTCATCCTAAAATTAAGGGATTCTTTGTCCTCATCTATGTCTAAAACGACAAAGTCTCATCGAATACTGAATTTATCATTTTTATTAGAACATTTTCTATTATACCCTATGAATTTTCATAGTTTTATCGCTAATTGAATGCTCATCCTAGTTTGTCCGAGTTTCCTTAGACCTAGTTGTTTAAACATTTTGTAAGGCATAACATTGATGCTTGCCCCTAAATCCGCTAAGGCATTATCAATAGATAAACTACCAATTAAACATGGAATTGTAAAACTCCTCGGATCTTTTAATTTCCATGGCGCTTATTTTGTAGAATTGCCGAGCACATCGCGCTTAGTTCCACATGGTGCTCTTCGCCTAATTTATGCTTGTTGGTCAAGAGATATCTTAAAAATTTCCTCGAGTCCGGTATCCAAAAAGAGCTTCAAGAAGAGGTAAGTTAATATGTAATTTCTTTAAGAGTTTAAGAAACTTACCGAATTGTTCCTCAATCGCCTCTTTTCATTGCTTCGAGGTAAGGTATGTGAGGTTGGTACTCCTTGATTACCGCTTGACTTTTCTTGTGTTACCTTTACCTTACCTTGGCTTTTTGTATTGATTGGGTTCATCTAACCCTTTACGGCATGTAATGAGATGGCTTGAATTTGCTCCTTCGGTTTAATCTCGGTGTTACTTGGTAGACGCCCTACAAATGCTCGACATTAGCTTTGTGAGTTGCTCGATCGCATTAGTGGATGCCTTAATCGACTTAGTAAGTTCCCTAATCGGTTCTCGTTGCTTTTAAGTGTTTTCTCAGTTTCTTGGAAATGATTTTTTGTGTTTGCCATGAATTTTGTTAGCATCTCTTCAGGATTCGGCTCCTCTTCTTGTTGGTGAGGTTGTTGTTGAAAATCTGGAGGAAGTTTTGATCTTTGGCTATTTTGATCATCCCACAAGAAATTGGGATGGTACTTCCATCCTGCATTATAAGTGTCACTATAAAAATTATTTTGATATCTAGAATAGTTACCTGTATAGTGAGCTTGCTTGTTTTCCATGCCACATCCGTAGGGTAGGTACTCATGATTCGCCACGCCTCCTAGATTCAATCATATTGTATTTCCGGGTGTACCATGAGGACTATACCAATCATCAATCTTTTATTCATCATCTCTAACGATTAGATAACCCGGTGACCACGCCGAGGTTGAAAACACTAGTTGCTTTAGTAGGAATTTCCCATGCCTTGCCATCGATAATTATTCAAAGGCCATCTTTTCCATAGACTAAAATTTTCGCCAAAAGCAAAATAGAGGAAAAATTAGCAAAGTAAAATAATAATAATAATAAATAATAATAATAAATTACTAATAAAAAATTGGTCAAGTAATAAAATTAAGCTTTCTTAATATTTTAGTTCCCTAAGAATGGCGCCTAAAAACATGACCGAAACCAGAGCTTTAAAATTTATAAATGTAATAATCAAACCGAAACTAACTCGACAACGACTTAAAGGCAAGTGTACCTATCGAACAGTAGTATAGCTTAGGCAAGACCAGATTATCGAACCCAAAGGAACTAAAAGTACTAATACTCACTTTCTTTTTATTATTTAGCCTAAAATATGGAGTGATTTGGTTGCTTTAACTAATTTACGACTACTAAGCGAAAGACATAAAGACAAAAAGAACGAATTGGGAAATAACTCGAAGAAACTCAATTGATTATGACGATACCCCTAAACGAAGAATTATTGATTATGAAAATCAATTGATTACGACACTACCTTAATTCTTTACCTTACGATACTACCTCTACCTTACGACACTACTGACTACTATTCTAGGGGTATCATCATATGTGTTACCCCTAAATAACAAGTGAAGTCTAGGTGGATTCTTGATTATGAAAATCATATGAGTTCCACCTATTGCAATTTTTGGAATTTAATTTTTTATGCTCATCTTGTGAAAGATGGTAAGTGTTGGCCAAGGCTCAATAAGGTAAGTAAGACTTTTATTTAAGGATAGGAGGCTAAGGATTATGGAAAGGAGGAAGATAAGGGAAAAAGAAGGAAGGAAATCAAAGAAAGGGATAAGGTTGGGGGACATGTTAGCCAAAAACTAGGAGTTGCCTAGGATAGAATTTTTTGGTCAACACTCATCTTATTGGAAAAGATGAATGGACGATTTTGTTAGGAAGAGAGGGGAGCCGAATTCATATCGGCATTTTGCAAATTTCGGTGCATGAGAGGCTTATTGTTTTTAGCATCTTTGAGTTTGCTCTTTTCCCCAATTTTCTTCTCTACCTTGCCGAAACTCTTAAACCAATATTGTGCATTTTTCCTTTGGTGTTGCCAAAACTAGCAAGCCAAATTGTCATTTTTTCCTTTGTCGTGCCGAAACTTTCAAGTCACTATTGCTTTTCTTTTATTGTTTTCACCATTCCTTCAATCTTCTTCTTTCTTTCTTTAGTTGACCATTTTGGAGGACTAATCTTCTTCGCTTATTTTTCTCTAAGTAGTCAAACTATTCTTGTTCATTTTTCCTCCATAACCGAACCTCTCAATCCAAAATCACTCCTTCATAATTTCTTTCTCATTTGGGTTGACACTCTTTTCTTTGATTCAATTGGTAAGTGGCTCTTTTCTATCCTTTTATTTTCTTTTTCTCTAGCCAAATGTGAGTTTATTATCATTCGGATGTTCACTTTTGTTCAAAACCGAAATATCATTCTCTCATAATCCTTCATTTCGTGATCATCTTTTTGTTATAGTATTAAAGTAGAAGGCTGAATCTCTTGTCCTTGACTCAATCGTAATCATAAGACAATCGGTGGAAATCGGATCCAATATCGAAAAGGTAAGGAGTTCCTCATGGATTATATGAAATTTTTCTTTATTCGTTTAAGTTACTATTGGGATAATAGTGGTTGTGACTAATCGACTATATATTTTAGGGATGAAATCACTTGATATATTCTATTTGCTAATCCTTCGGATATAGTGGGGGGGCAACGAAGAGTGGTTATTTAGGGGATCCTAATCAAGGCGTGTAATCTCGTACTTTCTGAATATATATTTTAAATGGTGTGTGATCTCACACTTCTCTGAAGGCTTGCATGAGATATTCTGTGGTTCGGTCGAAATACCGAAGAAAACCAAAAACCGGCATCCGTGATCACTCGGGAGTGCGTATATTCGTAGTAGTAACCATATTTTATAATAAAATAGTTCCAGTTAGAAACAGTGACGTGTTTTTGAAAAATCAAGAAAAATAGGAGAAAGGGAATTAGAAAGTGAATGAGATATCAAATTAAAGCTTACTGTGTCTATTTTGATATGGAAGAAACAGAGAAGGAAAACGAATTTTATAATCTGAGATATCTTAATCTTAGTGAGACTGGTTCTGATTAACTTCGTGGTTCCCTAATCTATTTTGGAAAAATCGTATAAAATTGTGCAAAGTGAGTTATGGGTTAGAATTTATATGTATGGAATCCTTAGTGAGCCTATTTTCATTAGAAACAAGTGGGAGCAATATCTGAAAACCGTACAAGAGATATTTGAAATTAAGGTAATAGAGGTCAATCATTGGACAAATGTAACAAGGGAAATTTTAAGGAATAAACTGACTAAATGGTTAAGACAAAATTCTGAAAACTTTTAGTAAGAAGATATATGAGTTTAGTTTCAAGAAAATTTACGGATTTAGATTTCGAGTTTTCTAACCCCAAGTTACACTCAATTTAGTCAAGATGACGCAGATGGATGCTTTCAAGTTTTATGTCCCAAATTAGTAATTAATCCCGAGGTTGCAAAATTACCAAAATACCCTTAGAGGGTAAATTACCGAAATAACCCTAGATTGTAAAATTACCGAATTAATCTTAGTGGGTAAATTTTTGAATTACGAAAATGTCCCTGATGGGCCAAATTATGAAAATGCCTTAATGGGTCGATTTGATAAGATTGCCTTGAAGGGCCGAAATACTTAAAATGCCTTAATGGACCGATTTGTTAATTTGCTATATGGGCCAATCTGATAATTTGCTATATGGGCCGATCTGATATTTTTTTATATGGGCCAATCTAACATTTTGCTAAATGGGCCAATTTGATAAATTTTTATAATGGGCTATAATTTTGTAATAAATATCCAAATAAATTACTGTTGTTATATTGTAAATCATGATTTGTTATCCATCATATACATGATTTTGCATGGGATGGGATAATATTGAAGAGAAGTTCTGGTGGCTCTGCCACATATTTTGGTGACTCACATCACAACTGTTCGTGGCTATGCCACATAAATTCTGTTATTCTAGTGGCTTGACCACAACTAAATTTGCTATAAATGGCTTAATGCCTATGATTGGTGTGTTGGCGGGGTGGGTTGACTAAAAATCCCCACAGGTGTGTTGGTTGGTACGGGTGGTGTGTAAAGGATGGATTATTAGGCTTGGTTTGGGAATTGCATTTCATATACATGTTATATTTTGATATATTATTGTTATTGTAAATGGGCTTAGGCCCAAATAATTGCTTAATGAGATTTTGGCCCAGTGGACAACGGTAAGTGGGTTGCACACTGAGTTCTAGTAACTCAC
This sequence comes from Gossypium rotundifolium, assembly GCA_025506655.1. Taxonomy (NCBI): domain Eukaryota; kingdom Viridiplantae; phylum Streptophyta; class Magnoliopsida; order Malvales; family Malvaceae; genus Gossypium; species Gossypium rotundifolium. The sequence goes on from CP106733.1 coordinate 12,665,377, forward strand.
CCTCATTTTTCCTTATCCTTTTTAGGTAATAATCAGTGTTGGAGACTTGGGCCGTGGATGACTCGGTGGAGGCCATACTTCAGAAATAGTGTTTTACTTTGGAACTGTAGATTTCTATTTTCGCTCACTTTACTATTTTGGGTTTTATGTTGTAATAAGGCCTCGTGTATTTTATTATTTTCTTTATGTTTGATATACTTATTATTTTACTTAAATTATTTTAAATGGAAATTTTCTAAAACTTAAATAAAGGTTTTTCCAAAATTGATTAACAAATGGATTTCATAATAAACTTTTACAAATATTTTTAACACGAAAATCTTCTTCAATTTTAAACGCTGCTTTCAAAAGTCACGTTTTATAATATTATTAGTTCAAATCTATCGATTTATCAATCAATCTTCGAGGTTAGTAGTATTTTATCAAATATTTCTAAACAAATTTGCTTTTCTTAACTATAACAAAAATAACTTCATCTTTAGTCACAAGTTCTTTATACGTTTTCGAAAAACTCTTCAAAGGTGACACGCCGATTCGGGCCTAACTTCTAGGTCGGGTTTGGGGTATTACAATCAACCTCTTTAATGACACTTGTTCTTGAGGTTGTTGAGTTTGTTCTTCTCGAACAATTACCTCATTTTGAATGGGAAGTTGTTCAACATTGTCTTGTAGAGGTTCGGATTCACTTCTTGATCAATGATAGGTATAAGAACCTAACATCGTCAAAAGTGATAGTAGGAACGAGTTAGAATCCAATTCCTCCTCAAAATAATGTCTCTAACCTTATTTCTCCCCAAACTCAACATCCTCAAAAATGTTGCGCCCTCAGATCAAAAATATTCCTTATTATGGGATCATAAAATTTATAGCCTTAGATCGCTCGTAATTTTCTTAACCCTTAACTTTATAGACACCAAAAAGTCAAGTGATGTCATTTCAACCTTATCATTTTTTTTAGCAAAACGCTTAATTTCGTCAAGAAACCTTGGCCTGAGTAATCTTTTCAGATTCTATGCCCCTAAAGGCTTCAAATGTCATACCTCATGATCATTAGACTCTTGCAATTTGAACGATCCCACCTCTCAAAATCTCTTTTAATATAGGGTGCTTTTCGCAGTGAGAGGTGCGAGTAGTTCTTCCCTTAGTGCAAGGTCTATGTTCATATAACCAAGCACTATAAATAAGTGACTTTTCCATTCATTGAAATTAGTCTCATTAAGCATGGGTATAGAATTTATATTAGCAGATATTGTGGCAGTAGAATATGAATTAGCTGAATATAGAACAAAAATAAATAAAACTAAGCTCACATCAATATTCATAAGTAAACAATAAATTCAGGATAATGGTTAATCCATCTCAAGATACCAAACACAAAATTAATATCAAGTCTTTGGACAGTAATATTAACAGTAAGCGGTACTCTTGTTGTAGCAATCAAACATTGACAATTAATTATGTCAAACAATTAATTAATCTATGGACTAACTTATTGCTCACATAAAATACCTTATATTTGTCACACGTTTATCACCACAGATGCCGTTGAAATTTTGCCAAATATTAACTTACCTTTGGGTCAATTAATAAACGCATGAATCACAAAAACATATAATCATCTTAATATTTCAAATAAACTAATCTACACAAAATAGGTCACTTTGGCAAGATTTTGTTTCAACTAATTTATTTAAAATATTAGACATCCTTAATTAAAAGCCAAAATCAATTTATTTGTTTCAAAATATTTACCTTAATTTCATCTTTCAATCAAATTTGAAAGATAATTATATATATATATATATATATATATATATATATATTTCCAAAACATGCATTAAACCAATCAAGCATGCATATATTATAAAACCTTAAAACTTTATCTAAAGAATCAAAACCTAAAATTATCAAGAATCTCAAAGATTCAACATAATATTAAAATATAAAATTCATAAAGAAAAAACTCTTTCTCAATGATTCAACATGACAAAGCTCGGATGCCACTTGTTAGATTTGTAAAATAAATCTGAAATAAAACTTAATAAACCCGGATCTATCATGTCAAATCATCAAGAATAAATCAAGAATAAAACTAAATGCAGAAGCGTACCTGAATTCATGAATTTCTTGAAGTTTTGTCGGATCTTGGAGATTTGATCTTCCAAATTAGCACAAAAGAAATTCAAAGAATATATGCTCTCTCTTTCCTAATGATGAGATATTAGAAAAGATATCTTGTGTATAATTTGGGGACCATAACCCTAATATTTATAACCTTAGTATATTAGTTCTAAACAAATTCTAATTAGCCCATCATTAATTAGAATTTGATTAGAAGAGTATCTACACATATTTAACCCATACTTTATTTAATAATTAAAAGCCCAATAAAATTCTAACCAAATTAGATCACTTTTAATTTGGGCTAACCTATCATGATAGTAAATAATAACATTTAATTATCATTATTATATATGTGATGTCCAAATTTTCCAACAATAATAACCTCTCATAGTATCTAAAACTTACCGAATTCAACCATTAAAATGGTATTTACACTCACACCTTCCATATTCATAAATCGAAATTCCTTTGTACCAAATGTGTTTTGAAGTTCAAACCATGCAATTAAGATTCTTTGTCCGATTTCGCACACTTAGTGCTCAGAAATTAAATTCGCACACTTAGTGCTTATTATCTATAACACCCCAAACCCTACCAAAACCCTACTACCGAATCCTAATGTCACCGAGGTGGTTGTTCAAAAGAATTTGAGTTGGAAGTATAAATAACTTAGGGTTTTATAATGAATCTCTTTGTACATTTGATTCTAGATTTGGTAGAAATTCGCAAGCAATTTGTTTATGTCAAATCCAAATTTCAAAACTTTACTTTAATATCTCGAGTTGAAAACGCTTTATAACCATGTTTAGATAACAATTCAATAATAATTCTAAGACTTAAAAACCCTAACGAAAATCCCAAAACAATTTAAGCGGCCTTATTACAATGAAATCTATCCAAAAAGAACTTGGAAATATAAAATATATATAATTACGTAAATAAAAGCAGCTTCAGATGGCCACCTCAGATCCACTCCAAATTGGTCCAAGAATCATGTATCACCCGCATTGTTTTAGGAAAATAGAGTGAGTCAAACCGACTCAATGTGCAATTATTCCACACGCTTCCACAAATGTGCTTGGCCCAAAACCACACCAATCCACATACCACGATAAAAATGCAAAATGTTAACCCTCCCCAACCTAGTATCCAACCGCTACACATCCCCGTATCCCCGCCACCACACACCGTGGGATTACTAAATCGACCCTCCATCCGCTACACACCTCTTTGGCGCTCATGTCGCTCAAAATCCACTTAGTGGTCTAGCCATCGTCCACGGATTAAAATCACAAATATCCACAAGGTGACTCGAGGTCATCACTAATCCACGATGAGGCACAGAGCCAACATCAAACCACGATGTAGCTCAAGGCTAACATCAAACCACGCACATAAATGTACACCCTTTCCTTCATTAAACATATCCGGTCCCCGTGCACATACATGATATATTATGGTGAGATGACAACATAATCATTATGAACATATCCGACATGCATATACAATAAGCTTACCAAAGTCTCACATATACATATACATCCGTCCAAAATTTCAATATAAGAAGGTTACTAACCTGGTACCGCAACTACCCTAATATGGATAATAGCATCACCACACCACTATCTCGGCTACCACACATATTTTATATTATAATTAAAGCAATACGTAAACAAAGGTGTTAATTACACACTTGAGAACCTAAAGAACTAGACTCTCGACCTCCCTAACGCCCTCGCTCAAGAGATCACACGTGATTGGTTTGTTCACGCCGACGCCGCCTACGCCTCGGAGGCCAATCCCGAATCACGAAATCGACTGCTTAAACTTGGGAGTCGGGACTATGTGTCCAACCCCTTTCTCCTTGACGGTACTCGATCCATCAAGGGTAACTTAATCAAGACCCGCTTAAAGATGTTGTCAAATCTAAACTGAACCCAAACAATATCTTAATCGAGTAATCTTACCAAAGTCGACCCAATTCCTGGGGGTTCTTACTTGATCTTGAAGACTGATGAAACCCCCTATGTAAGTTATGTTAGATTCAGCTCTAATACTAAATATCCAAACAAGATGGCCTTTGGTCAACCAAAGGTACACCTCCTTACCTTGATCGATTAAATCCAAGCTTTTAAATACCCCTAATGTCAAGCTTCCAACAAGGGACACAAAGTTAAAACCTTGAATAGATTCGCCACACACATATACAAAGTTAGGCTTCTAACTCTCAGCAAACAAAAGAGAAGGAAAAAAAGATCGAATAGAAGAGAACTTTTACCACAATATTAGAATCGATTGGAAAACTTGATAGAGAAAAACGACGGCACTTCCAAAGATGCAAATGATTAGAAAGTTCGGCTATGGTTCAGCAAATGGAAGAATTCAGCTTTTAAAAATGGAGTAACTAATGAAAGAGAGGAAGAGGGAGTTGGGTTAAAGAGTTTCGGCTAAGAGAACAAATGAAGGGTGAATTTCGACTTTTAAGAATTTAGCAAAGAAGAAAAGGAATCAAATGATTGAAAAGAAAGATGTAGAGGAAAAAAGATGGAACAAAATGCACCAATGCTCACACTTTCGCTTATGAATATGGATAGGAAAGAGAAAAGGTGAATGGCTTCGCTAGCAATTTCGACAACTAGACTAATGAGGAGAAAAACTCCCAAAACTGAATATACCTACTCCCCTATACCACTCAAGATTTTGGCTAACACCCCTCACCAACACTCCCCACGATTTCCTCCTTAACACCTCCACATCACTCATTCAAAACCTTTGAATGAGTCAAGCTCATAAGCTCTCCCACCACCAATTCAAAAGATTTGACCAAGTCCACTTCCACCTTTCAAGTGCCATAGCCGTCTCCAACACTCCCCTCCCCCTTGACGCAAAACACACAAAAAAAAAAACACTCCCCTTGCTACTAGCGTGTTCAAACCTCTCCCCCCTTGACACCCCTTGTGACGCAACACTCCCCCCTTACACCTAGGAGTTACCTCTGCCACTCCACCACTTCCTTTCTTGTGTCATAAACCTCATATAAAATCCCTTAAGGCCGGACGCCACTAGCTCTCCCTTAAAGCCTTGAACCCAAACTTTTTACTAAAGCTCCTACCAAACCCCAAGGTTTCCCGAAGCCCCCAACACACTCAAACAACATCCAAAGCATACTAGTACATAGAAATAAATTAAAATGCGAGACCCCTAAATCTCAGATGTTACAGTTCTACCCCCTTAAAAATAATTTCGGCCTCGAAATTACCTGGTCAAAATAAGTGAGGGTGTTGCTATTGCATCACCTCTTTTGACTCCCACGAAGCTTCTTCTGAACCATGGTTCCGCCACAACACCTTGACTAGAGGAACTGATTTCTTTCGAAGCACCTTCACATCTCGCTTCAAAATCTGAATCGGCTCTTCTTCATAGGACAAGTCTGGCCTCAACTCAACTTCCTCCACTAGCACTACGTGAAACGGATCCGATCGATAACGATGTAGCATCGACACGTGGAACACATCATGCATCTATCTCAATTCTGAAGGTAACTCTAACTGATAAGCCACCGGTCCAACTCACTTCAAAACCCGATAAGGCCCTATAAATCTAGGACTCAGCTTACCCTTGCGTCCAATCCTCATCACCTTCTTCCACGGCGAGACTTTCAGGAACACATGATCACCCACTACAAACTCTATCTCTTTCCGCTTAAGATTTGCATACGACTTCTGTCTATCAGATGCCTCTTTCAACCGTGCCCGAATTACTTTAACCTTTTCCTCTGACTCTGCCATTATCTCTGGATCCAAAACATGATGTTCTCCTAACTCTGACCAACAAGTAGGAGTCCGACACTTCCGCCCATATAGTGCTTCATACGGCGCCATCTGAATACTAGCTTGGTAACTGTTGTTATAAGCGAATTGTGCGAAAGGCAAGAATTCTTCCCAACTACCTTTGAAGTCGACAACACATCCCTTTAGCATATCTTCTAACACCCGAATCACCCTTTCAGACTGGCCATCCGTCTGCAGATGAAATCCAGTGCTAAAATCTAACCTGGTGCCCAAAGCCTGATGCAACACCCTCTAAAATCTCAACGTAAATCTAGGATCTCTATCCGATATGATCGATACCGGCACTCCATGCAGTCTCACAATCTCTGCTACATACAGCTTTGCTAATCTCTACAGAGAGTAATCAACACGCACAGGTATGAAATGAGTAGACTTTGTCAACCGGTCCATAATCACCCATACTGAGTCTTTCTTAGTAGGCGTAAGAGGAAGCCCACTAATGAAATCCATGGTGATTCTCTCCCACTTCCACTGTGGAATCTTCACCGATTGTAACAACCCCGAAGGCACTTGGTGTTCAGCTTTGACCTCCTGACACGTCAAGCACTTTCCCATAAATTTCAGAATTTTCCACTTCAATCCGTGCCACCAAAACTGCTCCTCAGAGATCTTTATACAACTTACTCCTCCAGATGCATAGCATAAGGGCTACTATGCGATTCCCGAAAATCTTCTGCCTTAATTCCACTTCCTTTGGCATACACACCTACCACGTAAACACGTAACTCACATCATTTACATCAGTAGTCTTCTAACTCCTCACTCTGAACTTGCTGAAGTCGAGCACTCAGAACCTCGTCTACCAATTGTTTCTCTTTTACCTGACTTATCCATGTCGGCTTCACCTGCAATTCCACTAACAAACTTCCGTCGTCATACAAGCTAAGATGTGCGAACATCGCCCTCAGATCTGATACTACCTTCCGAATTAGGGCATCTGCCACCACATTCACTTTACCCGGGTGGTATTCAATCGAACAATCGTAATCCTTTAACAACTCCACCCACCTTCGCTGTCTCAAGTTCAGCTCCTTCTGGGTCAACAGATACTTTAAGCTCTTGTGGTCCGTGTAGATCACTGACTTTTCTCCATACAGATAATGCCTCCACACTTTCAAAGCGAAAACTACTGTTGCCAACTCTAGATCGTGCATCGGATAGTTAACTTCATGCGGTCTCAACTGCCGAGACGCATAAGCAACCACCTTCCCTTCCTGCATCAGTACACAACCTAACCCCGTATGAGAAGCATCACAATATACCACAAAATCTTTCCCGCCACAGTCAATTAAGACCGAGCCTCTGTCAAAACTTTCTTTAGCTTCTCAAGCTCTCCCACTGTTTATTCGACCATATAAAAGGTACTTCATTTCTCAACAACTTAGTCAAAGGTGCTACTATTGAAGAGAAACCCTCGACAAATCTCCTATAATCACCCGCTAACCCTAAGAAACTGTGAATCTCCGCTACCGACTTAGGTGGTTTCCAATCCAAGATCGCCTCAATCTTCCAAGGATCCACCCTTATACCCTCTCATGGATACTACATGACCCGTAAAAGTGACTTCACTCAACCGATTCGCGACTTGCTAAACTTGGCGACAACTTCTTTTCCCTTAAAATTCGCAAGACTACCCAAGATGTGCATCATGCCCTTCCTCCGACTTGGAATATACCAAGATGTCGTCTATGTACACCATGACGAATTGATCCAAGTAAGGTTGAAAAACCCGATTCTTCATATCCATGAACGCAGCCGGTACGTTAGTCAACCCAAATGGCATTACCAGAATTGTAGAGTGCCGTGACGAGTCCTAAACGCTGTCTTATGGATATCAGCCTCCTTCACCTTAAGCTAGTGATACCCTGACCTTAAATCTATCTTCGAAAAGACCACAGCCCCTTTGAGCTAGTCAAACAAGTCGTCTATCCTCTAAGCGGTACCGTTTTGATCGTCACTTATTCAATCAAGCGGTAATCTATGCACATACGCATAGACCCGTCTTTCTTCTTTACAACAACACTAGTGCTCCCCATGGAGACACACTGGGTCGGATAAAATCGTGATCTAGCAACTCTTGGATTTGGGCTTTCAGCTCAACCAACTCCTTTGGTGCCATCCTATAAGGAGTGATAGACACCGGCTTCAGATTGGCAATGTGTCAATTCCAAACTCCACCTCCCGATCCGGAGGTAACCCTGGAAATTCTTAAGGAAAGACATCTACAAACTCTTTCACTGTCCTGACCTCCCCCATAGCTGCTTCCTTAGCATCCAAAGTACTAACAAACATCAGGAAAGCCAAGCACCCCTTCTTCACCATCTTTTTCGCCTTAAGAGCAGACACTACGTTAGCCAAGTAGTCTCTCCTCTCACCTATCACCATAATGTCATAGTTCTCGGGAGTCATCAATGACATGCGTTTAGCAGCATAGTCCAAATTTGCATGATACCTTACTAACCAGTCCATACCTAGGATCAAGTCAAACTCTCCGAATGGCAGCTCTATCAAATTCGCTGGGAACACTACCCCCTGAACCTCTAAATGCACCTCCCTAAAGAGCTTGTCTACCACTACAGATTGCCCTAAAGGACTAAGCACAACCATCTTCCTAGAGATAATTTCAGAGTTCATATCCAAGGTTCCAGACCTCATGCTAGTAATGTACGAGTGAGTTGACCCAACATCAATCAAAGCAGTAAAGGGAAACCTAAGAATAAAAAATGTACCCGTGATAGCATCTGGCGTATTCCCCTCCTCACGACGTCTGGCCACGTAAACCAATCCAGTTGCTCAGATCCGAGCTCTCAAGACCTCGCTTTCGGTGTCCGCGACCTCGGCCAAAACCATTCCCTCCACGATTCGAACCCCTTACCTCTCGACATTTGTGGGCCACCCCTTCTTGGCTGCACATACCCCTGACCTACTACCTGAGCCCTATCCACATTCTGAGGACAATTCTTAACCAAGTGAGCCTTGGACCCACACCTGAAGCACTCCTTACACCTTCTCCAGCACTCGCCTACATGAGTCCTCCCACACCGAGCACATGAATGGACCTGATTCCCAGTAGCTGGCATAAAAGCACGAGTAGAACCCTCAATCCTAGGCTTTTTCTAAACCCACTGAAGATCCTGATGGTCCAAAACCCCTCTTATTCCTGCCTCTATCCTTATCTCTGTTCTCCTCTCAGTTTGCTTAACCTCTTCTACTATCCGAGTTTTCTCTACCAAAGTAGCAAAGTCCCTTTCCCGTTAAGGAGCTATCAACACTCGCAATTCATCTCACAATCCATCCTCAAATCTTACACAGCGCTCGTAATCAGTAGCAACAATCCCCCTAGTATACCGACTTAATCGCAAGAACTCCACCCCATATTCCGCTACTGACTTATCCCCTTGCACTAGGTTCAGGAATGCCTTCCTCTGTGTGTCCACGTAACTAGCTCTGACGTACTTCCCCTCAAACTTTACCTTAAAGTAACCCCAATCTACTCGGTCCGCTGGAGCACCCTCTCTGACGGTAAGCCACCACTGGTAGGCCTCATCCTAGAGTAAAGATATAGTATCTTTCAGCTTCTCTTCAGCCGTGCAGTCCAAATCATCCATAATTCTCTCGATCGCTCTAACCAAGATTCGCCACATTCTGAGCTACCCTTAAACACCTCGAAATACCTCACCTGCTCGATCAAGTCGCCAAACACGGACTTCCTAGCCCCAAAACCCACGTTTGTTCCCGCAACTCTCTCCAAAACCCGCAGCATAGCTTGAGATACTGCATCATCTCCACTCGTCTGATCTTGGAACTCAGCTTCCACAACTGGCAGCGTCGTTTCATTCCCCGATCCATGACCAGACCCCACTGGTTCTGACACAGTCATCCTACCTCTACCACGCCCACGCATATTACGACCTTGCCCCCTAGAACTCATGTCTATCATCGCGTTTTAATCTATTTTAAGAAATTTTATGCATTAGCTTTTTGTTCCACTGATTACCCACGAACAATTTTATGTAAAGAAGTTTAGTAGTAGTTATTTCGATCATTTCAAAGTTTTCATCTCAAGTCCACTGTCCTAATTCAGAGAATCACATACATTCATCATCAATATCCACCACACATATTCACCACTTTGAGCATTTTCGTCCGTTCCCAACCCAGGGGTATTTTCGTAATTTATCCTATAAGGGTTTTTTTGTGATTTTCAAAATATAGAGGGTATCTTGGTAATTTTGGCAAAATAAGGGTATTTTGGTAATAAATCGAGGGTAGTTTGGTAAATTTTTTCAGGTCAAGGGTTATTTTGGTAATTTACAAAATAAGGGTGTTTCGATAATTTTAGAAATCAGGGTAATTTGATAGTTTTACAAAACTGGGTATTCGATCCCTTTCGGGTTTTAGTTATAGGTTCGACCCGTTAACAAGTCCTCATGGTTAAGGTGAACAATCACTGCGCACCAGGTAGGATTCCAAAAAAGAGGAGGTGACTCGCTAGGACTGCTTAAATACCAAGCTCATCCTGAATCCATGCCTAGACATGCGCATGCTTGTTACCACACTTAAACTCTATGACTTGTTCCCGGGTTTGGTGAGATAAGTTAAGTCTTATGAAGTTTAGTGTTGGAGTAAGCTAATCCTAAGGTTCAATAGTTCCAAACTTACTAGTCTACGATCCCATAATACCCATTAATTCCACGTATAAATCACACAATAGTTAGGAGTACTTACCTGGCGGACTTCGGGCCGAAGACACAGGTGCCATGCCATAATAAACCTGAAATGGCTTATAGAAATCCATCTTTTAGAAAACCTCGTCTTTGGAAAAAAAAACATTTTGAGGCCAAAAAAAACCCTCAAAGCCGAGTTTTAAACCTTACTCTGATACCAAGCCGTAACACCCCAAACCCGGCCCAAAACCCCATGGCTGAATCCGGAATGTCACTGAGGTGGTTGCTCAAAAAGAATTTGAGTTGGAAGTATAAATAACTTAAGGGTTTTAAAACGAATCTCTTTTGTACATTTGATTCGGTATTTGCTAGAAATTCCGCGAAGCAATTTGTTTATGTGAAATTTGAATTTCAAAACTTTACTTTAATATCTGAGTTGAAAACGTTTTATAACCATGTTTAGATAACAATTCAATAATAATTCTAAGACTTAAAAACCCTAACGAAAATCCCAAAACAATTTAAGCAGCCTTACTACAATGAAATCTATCTGAAAAAGTACTTGGAAATATAATATATATATATATATATATAATTACATAAATAAAAGTAGCTTCTGCATGGCCACCTCATACCCACTCCAGCCCGGTCCAAGAATCATGTATCACCGCATTGTTTTAGGAAAATAGAGTGAGTCAAACCGACTCAATGTGCAATTATTTCACACGATTCCACAAATCGGCTTGGCCCAAAACCACACCAATCCACATAACACACATAAAGATGCAAAATGTTAACCCTCCCCAACCTAGTATCCAACCGCTACATACCCCGTATCCACCACCACACACCGTGGGATTACTAAATCGACCCTCCATCCGCTACACACCTCTTTGGCGCTCATGTCGCTCAAAATCCACTTAGTGGTCTAGCCATCGTCCACGTGATTAAAATCACAATATCCACAGGTGACTCGAGGTCATCACCAATCCACGATGAGGCACTGAGCCAACATCAAACCACGATTTAGCTCAAGGCTAACATCAAACCACGCATATAAATGTACACCCTTTCCTTCATTAAACATATCACGGTCCCCTGCACATACATGACATATTATGGTGAGATGACAACATAATCATTATGAACATATCCCACATGCATACACAATAAGCTTACCAAAGTCTCACATATACATATACATCCGTCCAAAATTTCAATATAAGAAAGTTACTAACTGTACCGGCCACCCCAATATGGGTAATAGCATCACCACGCCCACTATCTCTTGCTACCACACATATTTTATATTATAATTAAAGCAAATACGTAAACAATGTGTTAATTACCCACCGAGAACTCGAAGAACTAGACTCTCGACCTCCCTAATGTCCTCGTCAAGAGATCATAGTGATCAATTTGTTCACGCCGACGCCGCCCACGTACCCGCAGGCCAATCCCGAACCGCTAAAATCGACTGCTTAAACTTAGGAGTCGGGACTACGCGTCCAACCCTTTCTCTCCTTGACTGGTACTCGATCCATCGAAGGGTAACTTAATCAAGACCTTGCTAAAGATGTTAAATAAAATCTAAATGGAACCTAAATAATACCTTAATCGAGTAATCTTACCAAAGTCGACCCAAACTCGAGGGTTCTTACTTGATCTTGAAGATTGATGAAACCCCACGTAAGTTATGTTAGATTCTACCTAACACTAAATATCCAAACAAGATGGCCTTTGGCCGAACCAAAGGTACACCCTCCTTACCTTGATCGATTAAATCCCGAAGCTTTTAGATACCCCTAACACTGGCTTCCAACAAGGGACACAAAGTTAAAACCTTGAATAGATTCGGCCACACACATATACAAAGTTAGGCTTCTAACTCTCAAAGAAACAAAAGAGAAGGAAAAAGATCGAATAGAAGAGAACTCTTACCACAATATTAGAATGAGTTGGAAAACTTGATAGAGAAAATGACGGCACTTCCAGAGATGCAGATGATTAGAAGGTTCGCTACGGTTCAAAGAAATGAAAGAAGATAATTCGCTATAATAAAGAAAAGAGAGATAGGCTATTCGCTTTTGAAAATGGAGTAACTAATGAAAGAGAGGAAGAGGATTTGGGTTAAAGAGTTTCGCTAAGAGAACAAATGAAGGCTAATTTCAGCTTTTAAGAATTTAGCAAAGAAGAAAAGGAATCAAATGATTGAAAAGAAAGATGTAGAGGAAAAAAGATGGAACAAAATGCACCAATGCTCTCACTTTCTACATGAATATGGATAGAAAAGAGAAAAGGTGAATGGCTTCGCTTAGCAATTTCAAGAACTAGACTAATGAGGAGAAAACTCCCAAACCGAATATACCTACCTCTATACCACTCAAGATTTCGGCTAACACCCCCTTACCAACACTCCCCACGATTTCCTCCTTACCACCCTCCACATCACTCATTCAAAAACCTTTGAATGAGTCAAGCTCCTACAAGCTCTCCCCACCACCAATTCAAAAGATTTGACCAAGTCCACCTCCACCTTTCAAGTGCCATAGCCGTCTCCAACACTCCCCTCCCCTTGACATAAAACACACCAAAAAAAACAAAAAAACAAAACTCCCCTTGCTACTAGCGTGATTCGAACCTCTCCCCCCTTGACACCCCTTGTGACGCAACACTCCCCCTTGCACCTAGGCGTTACCTCTGCCACTCCATCACTTCCTTTCTTGTGTCATAAACCCCACATAAAATCTCTTAAGGCCGAACGCCACTAGCTCTCCCTTAAAGCCTTGAACCCAAACTTTTTACTAAGGCTCCTACCTAACCCCAAGGTTTCCCGAAGCCCCCAACACACTCAAACAACATCCAAAGCATACTAGCACATAGAAATAAATTAAAATGCGAGACCCCTAAATCCCGGATGTTACATTATCTGATTTCGTACACCTAGTACTCGGATGTTAAATTCGCACACTTAGTGCTTATTATCCGATTTCGTACACTTAGTACTCGAATGTTAAATTTGCACACTTAGTGCTTAACAACCGATTTCGCACACTTAGTGCTCGGTATTAAAAATTCTCATTTATACATGTATATACAACTTACCTTATTTCCTCACCAAATCAACATCACATTCGGCTATTTATTAACATATAAATATATCTCACAATCGGCTATGTTCATATTTCAAATTCATATCATTCATGACTATTTCATTAACATGTCTATGTATCACATTCTATTATCTTTATCTTTAATTCAAATATCACATATTCTAATTACACAATAGTACATATTTAACTCTATTAAAATTATAAACAACCTTTTTTAATAAAATTTAATTCAACTCAATTGCTTAAAACTTACCTCGAAAATCGATTTGATTAGGTTTTCCTACTATTCGCTCAACTTCGCTTTTCCCGATCCAATCCGATTCTTTTTGTTCTTGATCTAAATAATTTCAAATTAAGCTCATTCAAACATATTTTCATTCAATTTAATCCAAAACACATTAATCAGAAAATTACCATTTTCCCTAACATTTCACATTTTACAATTTAGTCCATATTACATAAAACACAAAATACTCAAAATTGGACTAAGCTTCTTAAGGGCGAATATTCCTAGCCTTAATTCAATCTCAAAAATTCATTTGTTCTCACATTTTGACCCCTTCAATTTAAAATTTTCCAACAAAATGTCTTAATTAAACTTATCAATCTAACATCATATATTTATTTTTCTATTACTAAACACAAATTTCATCAAACTATCAACAATTGCATTTCATGAATACTTCATCAAATTCAAAAATTCAAGCTTGGGCTAGCTAGTATACAAAGCAACGATCTCAAAACGTAAAAATTATCAAAACCGAACTCAATTACGTACCTTAATTAAGCATGCAATGGCCGAAAGTTTTGAGAGCTCAAGCTCTTTCTTTCTTCTTTATCGGCAAATGAGGAAGACAAGATGATAAAAAAAATATTCTTCCACTTATTTAATGCTTTATTACTATTATATTATTATATTATAATTTATAACATTATAACATAAAATAAAATAAATCCCAAACACTGTTTCATGCAAAGTTTGGCCGGCCATTAAGCTTAATTATGGATAAATTATCCTACCAATACTTTAATTTATAAAACCATCATCAATTTAGTACTTACCCATTTAACCACCAATTTTTTTTTTATGCGATTAAGCCCTTTTTCACAATTAAGCACCAAAATGACCAAATTTTAATAAAAAAAATTTTGCACACATCAATTCACACATAATAAACATGAAAATAATATTAAAATATTTTTTGAGTCGATTCGTGGTCCCGAAACCACCGTCCGATTAGGGTCAAAATCGGGTTGTTACAATGGTATTGTAGAAAATTTGAAGGGCTAAATAGTAATTACTTAAATTAGATAATTACAAAAAATTAATGATTAAGGATGAAATTGTGTTGAAATGGGATTGATGGACTAATTTGCAAAATTATTAAATTAAATATTAAATTAGTAGATATTTTGGAAAAATTGTGTAAAAAAAGAGTAGAAAAGATGAAAAACATTCATCTTCAATAAAAAGAAGCCAAAACATCACCCCCTAAAGCCATCTTCCAAACTTTTGCCCTTATTACAATTAGGTCCTTCCACCATCTTTAAACCTTTCCAAGCTCAATTTCTTCCATTTCTTCCATGTTTCCTTGGAAAAATCAATAGAGGAACCTAGTAGTCACCTTAGTTTCATAAAAAGAGAATCAATATTTGTCTTAGAAGTGAGAGAAAATAAGGACTAGATTGTGAATTCAAGAAATTAAGGTAAGGAATGATAAGTTCTTCATGAAATCCATTTTAGTTTCATTATTTAAGCATAAATATGTTATTTGATTATGATTTTAACAAGTAGATGTTATGTGTTTTGATATGAAAATGGAGAAAAGAGAAGAAATGAGAAGACCAAATTGAAGACAAAGGAAAAGGAGTAGCCATAGAGTAAAAGAGAAGAAAATACTCCATTCAAATTTTGATTGTAAGTATTTCAAGGATTTTATCTTATTTATTTAGATTTAATTTAGAAATTATTTTATTTAGTTAATTAGTTTAAAGATCTTGTTATAATTGAAAATGACTAAATTGTAAAGAAAATAGAATATATCATAAAGACATTACAAAAAGGACAAAATTGAATAGTTGAGTGACCATTTTGTAACTTTTCATAGTTGGTTGACCAAAAAAGAAGTTTACTTATAGTTGGGTGACCATTTTGTAACTTTTCATAATTGAGTGACCAAAAAAGAAAAAAAATTAGATGACTACTAATATAGTTTACTCAAAATTTGAAAAGATCAAGCAATTAAAGTTATGTATTAGCACCTTAAGATTAAGGAAATATGTGATAAGAAAACAAAAAAATATATATTAAAAAAGGGCATGCAACAATATTTAAATTTTATTTTGAAAACATTATGAAATAATTTACCAACAAAATTTGCAACGAAATTGAGTAGTGCTAAGTTTGGTTCTTTATGTCTACGCGATTTTGCTCAAAGAGAAAATTTACTATTTTCACACTTCGCATAATAAGTGATAACAAGTTCTAACACTCATCAAGGTTAGCAACCTCACTTTTACATCTAAAATTTTACATCTAAAATCTAGATCACCTCGGTTTTAAAACCGAGGCTAAAAACCAAGTAATTCACCTATTTTCACACTCAATGAAGTCACAATTGCAAGTTTTTCACTGAACAAATAAGTGCTAAAATTCTCAATACAAAACTTATGCAAATCTCAAATATTTAAACCATCGTTGATTTGCTAATATACTTGATCCAATTACATACAATCAATCTTTCCATAAAATTAATAAGCTTGATGAATATCTTCAACAAGTCTAGGATAAATCTTCAATTTTTCAAGTTATGTTTTTAAGTTTACCCGATCCAATCCAATTTCCTCAATATAAGGAAGTCGATTTGCTTGATCCGATCCAAACGAATCTTTAAGATAGATTCTTATAACTGATTTGAGTATCATAAATGAGCTTGCACATGCCAAAAGTATCAACAAATATCACAACTCAAAAAATTTATTTACAAAAGTTGTCAACTCCAAATATCACAAATTATGAAAGTGAATATTTTGAAGCAATACTGGACATTTCACTTCCATAATTGCATCAACACATTATTTTTAGAATTCAAATTTTGTATTACAGATATTTCGAACACACTTTTCTTTTCTGTCCTTTTCATGTGTATGGGTGAGTTTTAGATGCAGCCGATAAGATGGACCAAAACACATGGAGACATGGACTCACCCACTCACATGAGTTCACTACACCAAAATAGACTTTTAGCGGCGTTTCAGCAAAAACGCCGCAAATATTATAAATTAGATAAAACGCCGCAAAAAGTTGAGCAATAGCGCTAAAAAGGATAAATAGCGGCGCTTTTTTCCCACACGCCGCTAAAGATCTGAGCATTAGCGGCGCTTCTGCACAAACGCCACTAAAGATCTGAGCATTAGCGGCACTTCTGTAAAAACGCCACTAAAGATCTGAGCGTTAGCGGCGCTTCTGTAAAAAGCCACTAAAGATCTGAGCATTAGCGGCACTTGTGTAAAAACACCGCTAAAGATCTGAGCATTAGCAGCGCTTGTGTAAAAATGCCACAAAGATCTGATCATTAGCGACGCTTGTTTAAAAACGCCGCTAAAGATCTGTGTAACACCCCAAACCCGGTCAATATGCCACGAATCGAATCGGTATGTCACCGAGGAAAATATTTTGAAGAAAAATAAGTTAACGATTAAATTTTTGTGAAAATCCTTTGAAATTCTATATTTGTAGAAATCAAGTGTATAATAAGTTAAAACTAATAATTTACTTTGAAATTACGTAAAACTTTAAAATAAATGAATAAATCATAGGTTAGAAAACATTTATATCATTTTAAGAAAACTCAAATTTAATACTTTGAAAACCATTTGCATTTGAATGTAGAAACTTAATATTTGAAAATCGTTTAAATTATCGAAAACACTCAAGTTGTTAAAATTATCAATCGATTTATATTACTCGATGGTAACGCTTTTAAAACCATCGCTTGTGTAGTTTAGAAAACTTTGTGCTCAATTTATGCTCATAATAAAGAAATTTATAAACCATATTTTAAACATATTCCAAGCATAAATATAATCCAAAATCATAATTTAAGAGGCCTTATTACAAACACATAAAATATGAAAACCAAATTAAAGTAAAGTACCCAAATGGAAGTTCATATAAAACCAACTTTTATTGCATGGCCTCCTCGAGTTCATCCGGCTCCATATCCGCGATCTCACGAATCACCGAAATGATAAGGAGAAGGTGAGTCACTAAGACTCGGTGCATATTCCTCTCCCGGTAATTACCACATACTTACACGATTATAACAAAGCAATATATATATGTATAATGCACCCAACCTAGCCATCCATAACTCCTTTTCTACCCCGTGTGGTACCAAACCACCGGTGGTGCCAAACCACCGGTGTCCAAAGACACAATTGTGTTACCAAAACACCGTGACCGAGGTCACAATAATCCATCTGTGGGGCCAACCCACGTGTGATACCAAATCACCGCGCATTTATCCCATATCTCAAAAGTGGGGCCAACCCACGATGGAATTAACCACGGGGACAAGTCGCTATGAGGTGCCAAACCTCTAGTGTCCGAAGACACGAATGTGATACCAAATCACTGGAGATACCAAATCTCTTGTGTCCGAAGACACAAATGTGATACCAAATCACTGGTGACCGAAGTCACAATCTTCCCCCTCCTCTCATATTGCCCATACCAATGCAATAGATAACCAAATCATGTTAATACAATTTAATATGGATCATATAACAAATACCATAAATCGTAGATCATAATTTCAATCCACATGTATTAACAACATATAGGAACGGACTTACCCGAATCCTCATTCATACCATCATGGTATCATATCAAGATCTCAACGTTTTCCCACTTCCATAATATAATTAGTTATAAAACACACATGAATACATATATAACCCAAGTTATAAAGTGTGTAAGATACACACCTTTCACCAACGCAAGAACTATCTTCCAAAAATCCGATCTATCGCACTAGATCACTTTGTCCCTACAATCGGCCAATACTAAAGATTATTAACAAAGGCCATTCGGCCAAACCACAATACTTTAATTCCAAAAACTTTAGTCTTTTCAAAAGAACGATAAATCAACTAAAATCCTTACCCTTTGACTTACCAATCTTTGATTGCTAGAGAGATAGGACTTAAATCAATTGCTTCCAAAGTCCCAAAGAGCCTATCTTTCAAAACCGATTGAATAGAAATCAAAGAAAATCTACCCTTGAATATTCGCCAAAACAAGGACTAAAAGAGAGGAAGAAGGTTCTGCTATGGTTGATTTGTATTATCAACAAGGATTCAATTAAAGTTGAGAAAGAGAAAGGAAAACAAAAGAAGAAAATGGAAGAGATTTCAATGGAAAAGAAATGTTTATGGCTTAAAATAAAAGAAAATAAAGAGAGATGGAGAGATGGAAATTTCGCCAAGAGAGTGTAGGAGAAAAGTGATTTGAACAATATTGAAAGAAAGAAAAGGAGAGTTGTGGAAGAGATTCGCCAAGCACTACTTTGCCAAAAGAAAGTGCACAAAATACACAAGTTAGATTGTAGTTTTGGTTTCAAAAGGAAAATGAAAGAAAGTAAAATGATGTGATTTGGTTCAAAAAAGAGGCTAAAATCAAATGCAAATGCACCAAAATGCACAAGACATATTCGCCAAAGAGGAGAGCTTTGGGGAGGAAAAGAAAATGCCAAAGATGCACAAAATGCTAAAATGACTAACCAATTCCCCCAAACTACCTATCAAAATTCGGCCACCCCTAGCCTTACATGCCGTCCACATTCAACCACTAAAGGCCATCAAAGAGTTTCCAAAACGTTCTCCAACATTCAAGCCTCTTGACAACAATTTTGAATTAAACATACTCCTAATTTTCTCCCTATTTCCTCCTATTCACCCACAATACTTAAGCCAACCCCATAGTCCATGAAACCGCCCACATTCATGGAAAAATAGCCATTAAAAAGCTTCCAAAAACCTTACCTTAAACTAAGCCTTATGTCCCCTATCTTTCCTTAATCCATAGGATTCCTTACCCAAAGTTCAAGCTTTCCTAAATTTCTATTCAACTTACCAAAAGAAATAGTCCAACCTATCATAAATAAGTTTGACCGTCCATCAATGCAAGGATTCAAAATAAACCTTCAAAATGCTAAACATGCTACTCGAACCTCTAACCTCAAGCCACCTTTCAAGCTCCTTAACCAACTTGCCACTTACTCCTCTTATGCTTTAAATGAACACTTAATTAACTTAAGTGTCAAGCTCACTTAATCCTACTTCATTAAATAAGCCATACTAAAATTTATTCTAGCTTCCTAAATAAAAACAAGCCTTCACAAGACTATGCTATCACAAAAAAATTCCTACCCAAGCCAACACAAAATGAAACACCCCACACCCGGCCCACGAGCATGAACCGGATCTGGTATGTTCCTAAAGTAAACCGATTTCAAAATCATTTCGATACTTAGAGAAAATTGTAAATTTTTGGAAAAACTATTATTTTCAGTTGGGCTTAGATTGGAAACCCATTTATTTGATCTTGTAAGCCCATTTAATTAAATACATCCAATAAAGTTCTTAGCATGAAACTTAACAATAAGCAAACATAAAGTATAATCCACTGGGCCTTAAGGCCTTATTACATCAAGTAAAACCCGAAATAGAATAAAAGTAACTAAAAATAAAATTAAGTCCAAACTAAATGAAATTTTACGCATGTAGCATGGCCACCTCATGGTCCACCGGCCCGGTCCGCCATTGCTCATCACCGAAAAAATAATTCCCACAATGGGGTGAGTCAATGACTCAATGTGCACACAATACTAACATTCAATAAATCGCATTCATGTTTAAATCATCAAGTCCATATAATAATGAAATTATGATGCAACCCAAACCCAATCCTAATTAGCCATCCACTACTCTCCCCCAGCACTAACCATGCACAACGTGGGGACTACTAAGTCAACCCTCCATCCGCTACTCTCCACGTTGTGTCATTAGACACTATAATCAAATTTAAACGTTGTGTCATTAGACACTATTGTAACCGGTTACCAAAATTTCGCAATGTGACCATAGTCAACATATTTCGTTGGTGAGATC
Source organism: Gossypium rotundifolium (assembly GCA_025506655.1). Lineage (NCBI taxonomy): Eukaryota > Viridiplantae > Streptophyta > Magnoliopsida > Malvales > Malvaceae > Gossypium > Gossypium rotundifolium. The sequence goes on from CP106733.1 coordinate 12,686,305, forward strand.
AAGTCAACACCTTCGTTGGTGAGACCAAGTCAACACTGTTCTCCCCTTTCACATAAATCCCAATGCCCCAAAACATATATATAGCATAACTTAATTTCATGTTCATATTCATATATTCGCATGTTATTAAATAACATTTTCACAATCCTATCGAAGTAGGAAACGTGCACAGGTACTTTTGCCACATTTGTGGTACATAGCCACATTCACATTATTATTCATATCATATATTAAAATATTTAGCCATATAATATCGAAGGATAGTAAGGGTACACACTGCTTTGCTTAATAGGTTCCTTGAGATCTCGAGAATCCCGATCTAATTTTTTAGATCTATTAATTCCTATATTCGCCCACCAAATAAAACACATTAATAAACCCTTTTGGCCTAAAACAAAACCAAATCCTAGTAGGATTTGTAAAAGATACTCACCTTTGCCGATTTGGTGTTTATACAAATCCCAAAGTTTGGTTTTTCCTCTACTTGATATTCGCCAACCTTGTATTTCAATATGGGTTAGTTTTTCGCTTTTCAAAAATTAAGGAATTGATCTAGATAATCTTACAACCATTGGCGAATATTTTGGAGGCTTACCTTATAGATTCCAAATCCCGAAAGTTCCTTTTTGTCTTGAATATCCGTCAAAATCCTTAAAATTCATATGTTAGATCCGATCTAACTTTAAATAGTTGTAATTGGCCTTTGTCAATATATCTTACCTTAATTTCCTCGAATCAAATCCCAAAACTCCTCCTTTGACATTCTACCATAGACATAAGAGAGGTTATTTTCTTAAACCTTGATTAAACGATTTAAAGGAACAAGAATCAAGTGTCTTTACCTAAAATCCTTGATCTTTGTATTCAGAGTTGTGGAAACTTGAGATCCCTTGTATATTCGGCCATGATCAAAAGAATGGGGATTAGCCCTTTACTTTCTGCAACTAGAAAAGAAAGAAAGAAAATTGAATGGCTAATCCTTACCTTGATGTCTTTAATCACTTGTTTCCTTGTCTTGAGTTACTTGAGATCCGCTATGGAGATTTAACCGAGATTGGAAGAGAAAGGTTTTGACTAGGCAATGGCAAAGGAAAGGAAAAGAAAAGATGGAGTCCTTGCTTAGGGAAATTTCAGCAAGAGAGGGGAAGAGAGAGCAAAATTTCTAAGAAGAGAGTGAATGAGAGGAAAGTCTCACTTTTCCTCTTTTAACTGAAATTGCTAGACCAAGAGTCCAAAACTTGGCCACTACTCTCCCAAGTGATAATTTTAATCTCCATTAATTATCACTTAATTAAATTAAAAGTCTTTAATCCATCCTTTAATTCCTCATTTATCTTAGTAGAATAAATCCTTTATTTATCACTTTAATTTGACAAGTTTTAATAAAAATAAAACTCTCTCCTTTTTAGCAACCAAGTGCCATCCACCCCTAGCCTTGGGAAGCAAAATTAAACCTTCAATAATTGCTTTCCAAGTGACTCGAACTCGTGCCATTCCCATAAACCCTAAGTGACACTTCGTGCCACTTTTCCAAGCTCGATTGTATGTCAAAATTCACCAACTTTTTCTTTTAAGGCCCTCTTGCCCTTATTTCCTATTTTGGGCTTTAAAATTTGTCATTCCTACCTTATTTCTAAGTTTCCTAAAATTTTCATGGCTCAGAATTTGCCATTTTCCTTACATCTTGTGTTTCCAAAATGTTCGTGTTTCCAAAATGTTTAGGTTTCCAAAATGTTCAGTTTTCCAAAATGTTTAGGTTTCCAAAATGTTCGTGTTTCCAAAATGTTTAGGTTTCCAAAATGTTCGTGTTTCCAAAATGTTCGTCCCAAAATGTCTAAGTTTCCAAAATGTCTAAGTTTCCAAAATGTCCATTTCCATTTCTATTTTTTTTCATTTTCATTTCCATTTCCATGCATTTCTAGGTTTCCAAAAGTATCATAAATTTATTCATAGTACTTGAAACTTGTCATTTCATACAATTAAACTGAAATGCATAGGCCCTATTCAGATGTTACGCTTCTACCCCTTAAACAAAATTTCGTCCCAAAATTTCCTAACTAAAATAGTTGAGGGTATTGCTGTCTCATCGCCTCTTCTGGCTCCCACGAAGCTTCTTCCGTTCCATGATTGTGCCATAGCACTTTGACTAGAGGAACTGTCTTCTTTCGTAGTACTTTCACATCATGTTCCAAAATTCAATTGGTTCTTCCTCATAGGATAAGTCCGCCTTAGTTCCACCTCTTCAACCGGTACCACATGAGATGGATCCGATCGATAGCGACGTAACATGGACACATGAAATACGTCATGCATCCGCTGCAATTCGTGGCAACTCTAATTGGTATGCCATCGCCCAACGCGCTTCAAGATTTGATAAGGCCCTATAAATCTTGGGCTTAGCTTCCCTTTGCGTCCGAACCTCATAACCTTCTTCCAAGGCGAGACTTTTAGGAATACTTGGTCTCCCACTTCAAACTCTATTTCCTTTCGCTTAAGGTCTGCGTCGACTTTTGCCTATCGAGGCTTCCTTCAACCGTGTCTCAATTAACTCAACCTTCTTTCGGTTCGCCACCAACTCGACCCAAAACTCTGCGTTCTCCTAACTCGGTCCAACAAGTAGGTGTTCTACACTTCCTTCCATATAATGCTTCAGATGGTGCCATCCGAATGTCGGCTTGATAGTCGTTGTTATAAGCCAATTCAGCTAAAGGCAAGTAATCTTCCCAACTTCCTCGAAAATCCATTACACGACCTCTCAACATATCCTCCAACACTTGTATAACTCTGCTCAGATCGCCTGTCGATTGTGGATGAAAAGTCAGTGAAGTCTAGCTTAGTGCCTAAAGCTTGATGAAGTGCTTTCCAAAATCGAGACGTGAACCTTGGGTCTCTATCGAGATGATCGACATTGGTACTCCATGTAATCTCACAATTTTCGCCACATACAACTTAGCCAACTTCAAGAGAATAATCCATTCGACCGGGATAAAGTGTGCGGACTTGATCAAACGGTCCACTATCACCCATACCGAGTCCTTCTTAGTAGGCGTAAGGGAAGCCCACTAACGAAGTCCATGGTAATTCTTTCCCACTTCCATTGGGGAATCTCGATTGGTTGGAGCAATCTCGATGGGACTTGGTGTTCACCTTAACTTGTCGACATGTCAAACATTTCCCCACAAATTCACCACCTCTCGCTTGTGTCGACCACCAAAATTGTTCCTTAGATCTCTATACGACTTGATGCCTCCGGATGCATAGCACAAGGGCTACCATGCGCTTCCAGAAGAATCCTTTGTCTCAACTCCTTATTCTTCTAAGATACGACTTTACCCTTGTAGCACAATACTCCTTCATTGTTGACATCATAATCCTCTAATCCCCTTCTTGTCAGATTTGTGCAACTTAGTACTTAAGTCATTATCACCAACCGTCCCTCCTTCACTTCCTTTAGCCATGTGGGCTCGACTTGCAACTCGCCAACAAAGCTTCCATCATCATACGACTTATATGAGCGAACAAAGCCCGTAGATCCGATACAACCTTCCGACTTAGGGCATCGGCTACTACATTCGCCTTGCCCTGATGATACTCTATTGAACAAAGTAGTCCTTCAAAGAATTCCACCCACCTTCGTTGGCTCAAGTTCAACTCCTTCGAGTTAATAAATACTTAAGGCTCTTGTGGTCCTGTAGATAATCGACCTTTCTCCATAAAGGTAGTGCCTCCAAACCTTAAGGGCGAAAACCACCACTGCTAGCTCTAAGTCATGAGTTGGGTAGTTAAGCTCATGAGGCCTTAGCTGTGTGACGATAAGCAACCACTTTGCCATCTTGCATTAGCACACAACCTAACCCCAGATGCAAAGCATCACAAGACACCACAAATTCTTTTCCCGCCTCCCATTGAATTAACACTGAGCTTCCACAAGACCTTCTTAAGCTTTTCAAAGCTCTCCTGCGCTTATTAGTCCATTCAAGGTACTTCCTTCCTTAGTAACTTGGTTAAAGGCGCGGCTATTGACGAGAATCCTTCCACGAACCTTCTGTAATAGCCTACCAAGCCTAAGAAATTTCGGATTTCAGCCACGGACCTAGGTGGTTTCCAATCCAACACTGCTTCGATCTTCCTAGGGTCCACTCTTATTCCTTCTGCGGATACTACATGCCCTAAGAATGCCACCTCCTTAAGCTAAAATTCGCACTTGCTGAATTTGGCATAGAGCTTCGTTTCCCTTAACACTTCCAACACGACTCGGAGATGCTCATCATGCTCCTCCTCCGACTTCGAATACACCAAAATGTCATCGATGAACACCACGACAAATCTATCCAAGTAGGGTTGGAAAACCCGATTCATCATATCCATGAACGCGGCTGGAGCGTTAGTCAACCCAAACGACATCACCACAAACTCGAAGTGACCATATCTTGTCCTAAAAGCGGTCTTATGGATATCAGCCTCCTTTACCTTCAACCGATGGTATCCCGACCAGAATCGATCTTCAAAACATCATGCGGCTTTTCAACGATCGAACAAGTCATCGATCCTTGGCAAGGGATACTTGTTCTTAATGGTCAGCTTATTTAACTGACGGTAGTCTATGCACATACGCATAGTTCCGTCCTTCTTCTTTACAAATAAGACCGGTGCTCCCCACGGAGACACACTGGGTCGGATGAACCCACGGTCCAACAGTTCTTGTATCTGAGCCTTGAGCTCCACTAACTCCTTTGGTGCCATTCGGTATGGAGCGATTGACATGAGAGCGTCCCCGGTAGCAAATCAATCCTAAATTCCACCTCCCTGTCTGGGGGTATTCCCGGTAACTCTTCTGGAAACACATCTACGAAGTCCCTTACCGTCCTAACTCCATTAACCCCTTCCTCCTTTCCACCTATCGCACTTACAAAAGCTAAGAACGCTTTGCAACCTTTCTTAACCATCTTCTCAGCCTTCAGTGCCGAAACTACATTAGATAAATAGTTCCTCCTTTCTCCGATCATTATTACCACTTCATCTTCCGGGTTCTTAGTTCCATACGCTTAGCAAGACAATCCAACACGGCTCGGTGTTCTACTAACCAATCCATTCCGAGTATAAGCTCAAACTCTCCGAAGGGTAACTCCATTAAGTCCGCTCGAAAGCTCACTCCCTGAATCTCTAGGGGTACATTCCGAAAGATCTTGTCTACCACTATAGTTTGGCCTAATGGGCTTACTACAGTCATCTGCCTATCAGAGAGTTCAGAGTCTAGGCCTAGTGTTTTTACTACACTACTTGCAACATAGGAATGGGTCGAGCCCACATCAATCAAAGCAAAGTAGGGTTTGTCAAAAATAAAGAACGTACCGGTTATAACATCCGGCGCGTCTCCATCTTCCCTTCGGTGAACCGCATAAACCAAACCCGGTTGTCTTGCATCGGTATTAGTATTACCTCGGCCCTGTGTTCCACATCCTCTACCTGTACCACTACCACGATTACTCGAACCACGACCCCGTTGAGGCTGCTGTCCGCCTCTACCGGTCTAGCTAACATTCTGAACTACCGGTCGGTTCTCGTCTGATTGTTTGGGACAATCCTTAAACATATGGTCCTTGGACCCACACCTAAGACATGCTCCTATCTTTCTCCAACACTCCCCTAGATGCCTCTTTCCACAATACTCACAAGGACGAATTTGCCCACTGCATACCAAATTATTGATTTCGTGGCCCATCAACCCGAGGCCTCTTGTAACCCTTTCCGATGACCCAAACCCTCTTTTGGCCTTATTCTTATCCACTATGCCGCTTAGTAGCATCCTTAATCCCTCGCCACCTTGGCCTTTTCTACCAAAACAGAGAATTCCGCCCGATGATGCGGTGCTATTAATATCTTAAATCATCTCTCACCCGTCCTCAAAATGGACACAGCGTTCATGCTCAGTTGCCACTACCCCTCGAGCATAGCGGCTCAACCTCAGAAATTTCACCTCATATTCTGCGACGGACTTACTCCCTTGTACTAACCCTAGAAAAGCCTTCCTCTGCTCATCTCAGATACCGGTTCCCACATACTTCTTCCGAAAGGCCTCTTTAACAAACTCCTGTGTCAAATTTTCAATTTGCGGTACCATCCCGAACAAATAACCACCATCGATACGCTTCATCGCGAACAAAGCCACCATCCCTTTCAACTTTTCCTCCGAGTCGATCAAGCTCATCCATGATACGCTCCGTTGCTTCTAACCAAGACTCACCAGACTGGTGCCACATTGATACTCCTCAAACATTTCGCTCCATTAGCTCGAGCCGCTCAGTACCGACTTTCGATTTCCTCCATTTCCTCCTACACCGCCACCAATTCCAAAACTCGCAGAATGACTGCGACATAGCCTCTTCCCCGTCCGAGCCTCGCCGCTCAACATTAACAAATTGGGGTGGTGGTGGTGGTGGCATCTCATTGTCGGACCCTTGACCCGACCTAACGGGTTCTCGACACGGTCATCCTTCCTCTTCCTCGTCCACGACGACCACGCCCTCTAGAGCTCATTTTCTAATGCCGGGATCCGATTAAGAAATTTTATGGATTAGTTATTGTTCCACTTATTTATCAAGGAGTTTTATGAAAAGGATTTAAGAGTGGTTCTTTCAGTATTCATACAACACACGCCTTTTCCATTCATTCATCCATCAAACAAGTATGAACTTCCGTTCATTCGGAGAAACGCTTGTAGTTTTTACCGTTGTTGTTGTTGTTTTCCACTACCCGGGTATTTTCGTAATTTTGTCCTACAGGGGTATTTTCGTAATTTGTCAAAATAGGGTTCCTTGGTGATTTTGTCAAAATTATTTTTGAAATTCCAAATCTCGAGGTAATTTGGAAAAAATTTTTAAAGTCCGAGGGTATTTCGATAATTTTTGACTTGTGGGTATTTTGGTAATTTTTCACAAATCGTAGTAAATTTGTAAAATTTAATAAATTTCGGTATTTCAAAAGTTGTAAAACTTTGAGGTTCTTTTTAAAATGGTTCCTTCAAAAATGGGGATGTTGAAAAAATTTTGGAAATTAGGGTCATTTTGGTAATTTTGTAAGTTAGGGCAATTTTGTAATTTTTCCAAAATCACGGTATTTTGGTATTTTACAAATTAGGGTTTTGAATGTTTATGAAATGTTGAAATTTTGGTAAAGCTGTTGAGTAGTTGAATATTTTATAAGCCAAGGGCATTTTGGTAATTTCACCCCTAAGGGCATTTTTGTAATTTTCGCAAATCAGGAGTTTTTCAGAGAATGTTGTAAAAATAATTTTCTCGATTTAAAAGAAAAGTTTTAAAGGTTTGAAAACTAGGGTTTGTTGTTTTGTTCTCTTTTTTTTTAAAAACATGGCTAGTTCCTTTCGTTTTAGTCATTATGTTTAGCCTATGACCGAGCCCTCTTGGTCGTGGTGAACCAAAGCTACGCACTGTGCAGATTCGTGTGGAGAGGAGGTGAGTCACGCGGATCGCTTAAATACCAAGCTCCCACCAAACCATTCCTAGACATGCGCATGAGGTTGCCACACCACCGAGCCCTCCGAGTTATGGTGAACTGAAGCTACGCACTGTAGGATTCTGCAAGAGGAGGTGAGTCACTAGGATCGCTTAAATACCAAGCTCTTCCGAATCCAATCCTAGACATGCGTAAGGGTTACCACACCACTAGCTCAATGACTTAGCCATAGGTTGATTCAAGTGTATTAAGTCTTATGTATCGTGTTTGAGTAGACTAACCTAGGGTTCAAGTTCCTATCAATCTATTCTACGCTCCATGCCTTTTCTACCCTTATATAAATCACGTAATCACACATATAGTTAGGGTACTTACCGGTGGATCATGGGTTTGAGACTTAGGGCCATGCCAAAAGCCCGCCTATGTTCAAAGAAAATCATTTGGCTCGCTTTGAAAACGTTTTGGGCCTTAGCCCACGTGCCGAGAGTTTAAAATCTGGCTCGATACCAAATCGAACACCCACACCCTACCACGAGCCCGAACCGGATCTGTATGTTCCTAAAGTAAATCGATTTCAAAATCATTTCGATACTTAGAGAAAATTGTAAATTTTGGAAAAACTATTATTTTCATTGGGCTTAGATTGGAAACCCATTTATTTGATCTTGTAAGCCCATTTAATTAAATACATCCAATAAAGTTCTTAGCATGAAACTTAACAATAAGCAAACATAAAGTATAATCCACGGGCCTTAAGGCCTTATTACATCAAGTAAAACCCAAAATAGAATAAAAGTAACTAAAAATAAAATTAAGTCCAAACTAAATGAAATTTTACGCATGTAGCATGGCCACCTCATGGTCCACCTACCATCCATCATTGCTCATCACCGAAAAATAATTCCCACAATGGGGTGAGTCAACAGACTCAATGTGCACACAATACTAACATTCAATAAATCAGGCATTCATGTTTAAATCATCAAGTCCATATAATAATGAAATTATGATGCAACCCAAACCCAATCCTAATTAGCCATCCACTACTCTCCCCCGTACCAACCTGTACACCGTGGGGACTACTAAGTCAACCCTCCATCCGCTACTCTCCACGTTGTGTCATTAGACACTATAATCAAATTTAAACGTTGTGTCATTAGACACTATTGTAACCGAAGTTACCAAAATTTCGCAATGTGACCGTAGTCAACATATTTCGTTGGTGAGACCGAAGTCAACACCTTCAAGGTGAGACCAAAGTCAACACTGCTTCTCCCCTTTCACATAAATCCCGAATGCCCCAAAACATATATATAGCATAACTTAATTTCATGTTCATATTCATATATTCGCATGTTATTAAATAACATTTTTCACAATCCTATCAGAAGTAGGAAACGTACCTGGGTACTTTTTGCCACATTTGTGGTACATAGCCACATTCACATTATTATTCATATCATATATTAAAATATTTAGCCATATAATATCGAAGGATAGTAAGGGTACACACCTGTTTCGCTTAATAGGTTCCTTGAGATCTCGAGAATCCCGATCTAATTTTTTTAGATCTATTAATTCCTATATTCGGCCCACCAAATAAAACACATTAATAAACCCTTTTGGCCTAAAACAAAACCAAATCCTAGTAGGATTTGTAAAAAGATACTCACCTTTGCCGATTTGGTGTTTATACAAATCCCGAAAGTTTGGTTTTTCCTCTACTTGATATTCGGCCAACCTTGTATTTCAATATGGGTTAGTTTTTCGGCTTTTCAAAAATTAAGGAATTGATCTAGATAATCTTACAACCATTGGCCGAATATTTTGAGGCTTACCTTATAGATTCCAAATCCCGAAAGTTCCCTTTTTATCTTGAATATCTGTCGAAATCCTTAAAATTCATATGTTAGATCTGATCTAACTTTAAATAGTTGTAATTGGCCTTTGGCCAATATGTCTTACCTTAATTTCTCGAATCAAATCCCGAAAACTCCTCCTTTGACATTCGGCCATAGACATAAGAGAGGTTATTTTCTTAAACCTTGATTAAACGATTTAAAGGAACAAGAATCAAGTGTCTTTACCTAAAATCCTTGATCTTTGTATTCGGTAGTTGTGGAAACTTGAGATCCCTTGTATATTCGGCCATGATCAAAAAGAATGGGGATTAGCCCTTTTACTTTCGGCAACTAGAAAAGAAAGAAAGAAAATTGAATGGCTAATCCTTACCTTGATGTCTTTAATCACTTGTTTCCTTGTCTTGAGTTACTGAGATCCGGCTATGGAGATTTAACCGAGATTGGAAGAGAAAGGTTTTGACTAGGCAATGGCAAAGGAAAGGAAAAGAAAAGATGGAGTCCTTGCTTAGGGAAATTTCAAAGAAAGAGAGGGGAAGAGAGAGCAAAATTTCAAGAAGAGAGTGAATGAGAGGAAAGTCTCACTTTTCCTCTTTTAACTGAAATTGCTAGACCAAGAGTCCAAAACTTGGCCACTACTCTCCCAAGTGATAATTTTAATCTCCATTAATTATCACTTAATTAAATTAAAAGTCTTTAATCCATCCTTTAATTCCTCATTTATCTTAGTAGAATAAATCCTTTATTTATCACTTTAATTTGACAAGTTTTAATAAAATAAAACTCTCTCCTTTTAGCAACCAAGTGCCGTCCACCCCTAGCCTTGGGAAGCAAAATTAAACCTTCAATAATTGCTTTCAAGTGACTCGAACTCAGCCATTCCCATAAACCCTAAGTGACACTTCGTGCCACTTTTCCAAGCTCGATTGTATGTCAAAATTCACCAACTTTTTCTTTTAAGGCCCTCTTGCCCTTATTTCCTATTTTGGGCTTTAAAATTTGTCATTCTGGCCTTATTTCTAAGTTTCCTAAAATTTTCACACACTCAGAAACTTGCCATTTTCCTTACATCTTCGTGTTTCCAAAATGTTCGTGTTTCCAAAATGTTTAGGTTTCCAAAATGTTCGTGTTTCCAAAATGTTTAGGTTTCCAAAATGTTTAGGTTTCCAAAATGTTTAGGTTTCCAAAATGTTCGTGTTTCCAAAATGTTCGTGTTTCCCAAAATGTCTAAGTTTCCAAAATGTCTAAGTTTCCAAAATGTCCATTTCCATTTCCATTTTTTTTCATTTTCATTTCCATTTCCATGCATTTCTAGGTTTCCAAAAGTATCATAAATTTATTCATAGTACTTGAAACTTGTCATTTCATACAATTAAACTGGAAATGCATAGGCCCTATTCAGGATGTTACACAAAATAATACTCAAATTTCCTAAGGCTCAAGGCCCAATCCTACTAGGCCCAATTTCAGGATGTTACAATCTGAGCATTAGCGGCGCTTGTGTAAAAACGCCGCTAAAGATCTGAGCATTAGCGGCGCTTGTGTAAAAATGCCGCTAAATTAAGAGTATTAGTGGCGCTTTGCCAAAAACGCCGTAAAAATGTTAATCAACACGACAACGTTTTATAGTTGAGCTATAATTGGTAGATCGAGAATTAGTGGCGTTTGTTGTTTAATGCCGCAAAAAGTCTTTATTAGTGACTTTTTTTTGTAAAAGCCGCAAAAAGTATGTCATTAGCTTCGTTTTTTTTAAAAACGCTGCAAAAATAATTATTTTAATGGTTATGATTTTAGGGGTTGGCTATTACGCTTTAGGGGTTAGGGTTATTAATAAAAAATTAATTTATTTTAGGTCTATGTAAGCATTAACATTCTATTTTAATTACTTTTATCCCTTATAAAATTTATATTTAGGGTTTAGTCACTATAAGAAAATAGACTTTATATATATAATGGTTTAAATTATTTAATTTCTTATATATATATATATATATATATATATATAAAATTACAATTATAGTTTAAATTATTTAAAAGATAATAGATAATCTTTATATATATTAAAATTAAAAAATTGGTAACCGATGCATCTGAGAGAAACAAAATTAATTAGTAAATTGAAAATGTTATTTAAATTTCCTAAAATATTGAAAGAATATATAATATTAAAATTTTATCTAAATAATTTAGGGTTTGAGGTTATAATTAATGGTTTAGTTTAGTGGGTTTGTATAGTATTTGGGTTTGAGTTTAGCATTTCAAGATTTAGTGTTTAGAGTTTATGGTTTACATTTAGTCTTAGGATTAGGGTTATGGCTTGATTTTATGGGTTTATGGGTTTGTAGGTGTATGATTTAAGGTTCACGGGTTTAGGGTTTAGGGTTTAGGGTTTAGGGTTTTTCGAATGAAGACAGAATATCAAATTTGATTTAATCATTAAAAATTATAAAATATATGCTATAAAAATGGTGAGATTGCATTTTTACTTACAAAATAATTTCAAATTTCTAACAAAATCTAATTGTGCATCTGCTTATCCCTAAACCCTAAACCTTAAACTGTCTAAACCTTAAACTCTAAATTATGGATCTATATTCTAAACCTTAAATCATAACTCAATACTCGACCATAAACCCTAAACTACAAACACTAAACCATTAACCATTAAACCCTAAAATATTAAATCATAAAAACCTAAACCTTGAAAATTTATTTCATATATAGGGATATATATTGATGGTGTATATATGTAGATAGTAATGTGAAATCTTATGTTTATAATAATTAGTGGAAGCACTTAATATTGATTAAAAAGTTTATTATAATTAATTAGAAATTATAATAAATCATAAAATTTGATTTTGCTGTAATAAATAAATTATAATAAATCAAAAATTATAAAAATAATTACGTAACTATTCTCTATTTTACTCACAAACACGATCGAAATTTAATTAAAGTTAATGTTTGCGATTCTATCAATTTAATCTTAATTTTAAAAATTCAACAAATTTAACTCATAACTTTACACATTCTTAATTTAATCTTTATTCTTAAAAACAAAAAAAATTAAAAAACCTAAAAACTTTGAAATATATATATATATATATATTTGAATGTTTAATTTTATAAAATATACAAAAAATTATTTATAAATAAATGAATACCCATTTTTCAATTTTCTAACATGAAATTTATTTATTAAATAATAAATGTAATAAATAAAAACAACACTAATAAGTTATATGAAAACTACTAACGACGCCGTTTTAAGCTACAAGTTTAGTGGAATTTTCACAAAAACGCTGCAAAAGAGTATACAATACCGGTGTTTTTTTATAAACGCCGCAAAAATGTATTTAAGAGTGCAAAACGCTGCGTTTTTTCATGTTTATAGTGGCGTTTTATTTAAAAACGCTGCAGAGCTTGTGTTTTACTGGCGTTTTATTAATAAACGCCGCTATAATGCATCAAGTGTTTACAAAACGGTGCTATTTTTACTGATTTGTTTTTAGGGGCATTTTGTAAAGCACCGCAAATTTTATTAATCTCAGCTCAAACGACGTCATTTTTTGGGCCATAATTAACTTTACTTTCCTTAAATCAGATTTCCTCGATTCCAAAATTCCCAAATTCCCTCAAGTTCTTCCCCAAATTTTACTATCCCTATTTTCCCAACTATCTTCTAATCGAAATCCATTCCAAAATCCCTTCTGATCTAAATCCCCATTTTCCCTTCTGATCGAAATCCCTAGTTTCCCAAATCTCCACCGTCGCAACTTTTGTTACACGCCACCGTCCACAAATAATTACTATAAGGTCAGTCATTGGTACATATTAAATTGTTTTCGTATATTTGCCAAAAGATTTGCTCTAAATGTGGAAATCAATGACTTGTTTTTATTACACGTAATATTCTAATCATATTCAGTTTTTGAAACGAGAAATACGCTTGACCATGCCCATACTTGTTTGGAATACAAAGGAAAGCATATGAGGGTAAATGCATTTGGATAATAACAGATGTAATGTCATTCAGATGGCTATTTAGTTATAATTTTTTAATGGAAAGCTACTATGAAAAGCTAGTATGATTTTACCGATGTCCAAATGTGTTGGATACTGATATTTTGAGAAAAATGAACTGTCATAATAACATAGCTTTCTAGCGTATCCTACTTATTTGGTGTTTTAAGGTAGTGCTGAAGGGTTTAATAAAACTTCAAGTAATGGTTCTTTGGTAATGATGAGAAGGATGTCAAGATCAGTAGTGTTTTTGGTGTTAGTGGCAATGGTTTCAGCATAAGGGGTTTCATGAGATGTTAAGTGGTGTTATCTGTCATCAGTTATGTTTTGGGCTGGTTGTGACTTTATAATCAAGTTTGGCCGCTTTGTGTTTCCTGTTGGTATTATATTGATGCAAAATTATATATAGACTTAAATCTTGTGTGATATTGGTGCGCCCCATTTGAGATGTTCAAGAACATGAGCTAAAATATGGTGGTGTACTAGTAAAAGAGAGATGAGGTTATATATATTCTATATGTGCTAATCATTTTGTTGGAGTTCAGGTATTTACTTAAGCCAACTCTTATTATTCATTTCCTCCTTCCTTTTCCAAACTATTCCAGATCTTTGCTGGGAGCTAGCGCAACTCCAGGACACATACATTTTTCAAGGTATAGTGTTCTTGCCTTTCTTTTTGAGAACTGAAAGCAGAAGGTAAATTGTTGCGTCACTATGATCACCCTATCGATTAATGTTGTGGTAAATTTATTCGCTTTTTGGTGATTATGATCTAAAGGTTATGCGGCAAGAGTTCTATATTAGCAGACAAAAGGCGGTATGTTTGGCTACTCTGCAAAAGTTTTAATTTAATTATATCTTGCTTGGACTTTTTTTCATAAAAAGGCATAACCCAAATTTTTATGGCGATGGATCTCATGCTTCTTAGTTTTTATTTGAGATATGATGCATTTAGCTAAGGTGAGAAACTAAGAACAGTCATGTAGAATAATCACCATTTTATAGTGCCTGTTAACAAAAGAAAATGTTCCTTTGACATGTCAGTGGCGTTCAATCATGTCAACTGTTGACACATAAGATACATATGACACGCTATATGGAACTATTTGGTTATTCAGTCAGTTATGTTAATTTTTAACAATAAAAATTAGGTAAATGATTTAATCAATTGAATCGATTGAATTGATATGATTAAATGTTGATTTAGTTTTTTCTTATTTCAAAATAATGACATACAAATTAGGTAAATGATTACTTTTCTAATTTATCCATTCAATAGATTGATTTGTTCCTATATATTGACAAAGGAGGCAATGAAATGAAAGAATAAGAAGAAGTAAAACATAAGAAAGATGAATGTAATTTAAGAATTATTATTGTTCTCTATCCCTTAAACTAGTACTAAATCACTTTGTTGGGTTTGTATGCTAATAGTCATTCCGTTTACGTTGATATTTGTAACATCCAAAAATTGGGCTTAGTAGGATTGGGCCCATTGGGCCTTGAGTGTAGGAGTGTTTAAAATTTTTGAGAACAAGAGAATGGCATTATTTTGAGTTGGACTTATTAAGAAAGTGATTTTGGAAAGTTACGAGGTTTCTATGAAGTCTCGGGTTTAATTGGGCCTTAGGAAAAATGTAACACCCCAAACCCGGTCAAAACCCAATGACCGAATCTGGTGTGCCATAGGAAAGAAAATGTTTTTGGAAACCGATTTGTTGATTTGTTTTGAAACACCCCACACCCGGCCCACGAGCCTGGACCGGATCTGGTATGTTCCTTAAGTAAACCGGTTCAAATTCTTTTGTTACTTTGTGAAAAACTTGCGATTTTAAAGAAAATTGTTTGGGTTGGGCTTGTGTTGAGAACCAATTTGAATTTTTATATTAGAAAACCCTTTTAATTTTGAGTGATAAAACATATAGAGTATATTTTAAAATAAAATACTTAGTCTTTAACTCAATCAAAATTTTTAAAACACAATTAAACAACAAGCGTAAATAAAATCGTTCATCATGGCCTTGTGGCCTTATTACATCAAATCATAATTTCCAAATAATTCAAAATACTAAAATAAATTAAGAATCCATGAAAATATAAACTTCATGTTGTGCATGGCCACCACAAGTTCTGCCGTCCGGTCCATCACTGCTCATCACCAAAAATATTCCCACAACGGGTGAGTCAAACAGACTCAATGTGTACACGACACTAAATCATAATAGAATCGGGCATACAATAGTTACACATTCAAAACATAAAATACAAGTTATGATGCATTCCCAAACCTGCACCTAATTATCCATCCGCTACACACCCCGCACACCGGTCACACACTGGGACTACTAAGTCGACCCTCCTTCCGCTACACACCAAATCGCGGTCTTAGATCAACGCATTCGTGGTCTTAGGTCACCACTTTCAGACATCGTGGTCTTAGGTCACCATTTTTCAGAAATCACGGTCTTTGGTCACCGTGTTCGTGGTCTTAGGTCACCACATTTACTTCCCTTTCAAAATAAACCCATATGCCCATAATAATAATATGCATAATATGCCAAAGTTCACATTCTTATCATATTCTCATGTTACAAATAACATTTTTCATATTCCTAGTAGAAGTAGGAAACGTACCTGAGTACTTAGTACCATATCATGGTACTTTAGCCACTTTCATATTCTTAATATCACATATCTCAATTAAACAGGCCATGAAACATATTATAAAGTAGTGTAGAATACACACTGATTCATTTAACGAAGTCCTCGAAATCTCAAGAAAATCGATTTACAGATTTAGATCTCAAATCCTACATAAATTCATCACTTTCTATTTAAAAAGACCATTCGGCCACTAATCCAAATCCTAATAGGATTAGTATTACTTACCTTGTTGCCGAATTGAATTTAAGAATCAAATGTTGGAACTTTATATTCCTCCCTTGTGAAATCGGCTAAACACTATATTACTCCACGGGTTAGTTTTCGACACGATAATAAATCCAAACATTTAAAATAGGCCTTTGGTCAATGTCTTAAACACATACCTTGTGATCCCAAAAAGTACCCTTGGCTATGGAGATGTTGAAACCTACATGATATCCTCATTAGATCCACTTCTAACACTTAAATCAAAGCCTTTGGATCTTATAGTTTCTTACCTTAAATCCTTGAATCCAAATTCTCTTCTGATTAGTCGAAATTCCTTAGATCCGAAATCTGAATTCCTCCTTTAATATTCGGCCAAGAGACAACCAAAAGGTCAATTCCTAAATCTTGATTAAAAGAGATTGAACAACAAGAATCCATTGTTCTTACCTTAACACCACAAATGACGGCACCCTTGTTTGAAGCCACAAAGATTCGCTATAGAGACTTAGACGGGGATCAAAGAGGTTTCGGTTTGACAAGAGAAGAAAAAGAAGAAGAAAAGATGGATTTTTGCTTAAGGAAAATTTCGACGAGAGAAAGAGTGGGCTAGGGAATTTTGGCAATCACTTAGAAAAGATGGAAGAATGGCCTCACTTCTCCTCCCTTAGCCGAATTTACTGTGCTAGAGTCCCCTACTTGGCCACCACTCTTCCTTTGTGATAATATTATCCTTTAATTATCACTTTATTAAAAACATTTAATCCAACATTTATCTCTCCAATTTAAAAATCCTTTATTTATCACCCTTTTAATCGAATATTTATAAAAATAAAACACCTCCTTTCTAGAAGCATGTGCCGTCCACCTCGGTCTTACGGGAGCAAAATAAAACCTCCTTTATTTGCTTCCCAAGTGACTCGAACCTGTGCCCATTCCTCTTGCATATGGCGCCATTTCCATAGGCCCTAAGTGACATCTTCAGCCACTTTTCCAAGCCTGCTTTGTGTGTCAAATTTCACAAACTTTTTCTTTTAAGGCCACCTTGCCTTAATTTCCCTTTTAAAACTTAAAACTCATCATTTCTAGGTCATTTCTAAGTTTCTAAAAAATTTTCGAACGGCTCTGTAAACTTGACATTTCCTTACATTCTCAGGTTTCCAAAAATATTCAAAATGTATTCATAAAACTTAAGACATGTCATTTTGTACAATTAAACCTGAAATGCATAGGCCCTTTTCGGGATGTTACAATTCTACCCCTTAAAATAATTTCGTCCTCGAAATTTCCTAGCTAAAATAGTTGAGGGTATTCTTTGTCGATTGTCTCTTCCGACTCCCATGGCTACGCACTGGTAGG
Organism: Gossypium rotundifolium; assembly: GCA_025506655.1. NCBI lineage: Eukaryota > Viridiplantae > Streptophyta > Magnoliopsida > Malvales > Malvaceae > Gossypium > Gossypium rotundifolium. The sequence continues at coordinate 12,703,890 of CP106733.1, forward strand.
ATTCTGCAAGAGGAGGTGAGTCACTAGGATTGCTTAAATACTGTGCTCTTCCGGATCCAATCCTAGACATACGCATGGGGTTACCACACCCAACTCAATTGACTTAGCCATAGGTTTGTTGAGTGCATTAAGTCTTATGTATTTGTGTTTGAGTAGGCTAGTCCTAGGTTCAAGTTCCTATCATGCTATTCTACATTCCATGCCTTTTCTACCCTTCTAATATTCATAACATAATTCACATAATCACCCAAATAGTTAGGGGTACTTACACGGTGGATCATGGGTCTGAGACTTAGGTGCCATGCCGGAAAACACCTTATTTCATAAAATATTTTCAAAAACTCATTTGGGATCGCTTTGAAAATGTTTTGGGCCTTAGCCCACGTGCCGAGAGTTTTAAACTGGGCTCGATACCAAATTGAAACACCCACACCCAAATTTCACGAGCACTGGATGAATCTGTATGTTTCTCAAGTAAACCTGTTCAAATTCTTTTGTTACTTTGTGAAAAACTTGCGATTTTAAAGAAAATTGTTTGGGTTTGGCTTGTGTTGAGAACCAATTTGAATTTTATATTAGAAAACCCTTTTAATTTAAGTGATAAAACATATAGAGTATATTTTAAAATAAAATACTTAGTCTTTAACTCAATCAAAATTTTTAAAACACAATTAAACAACAAGCAGAAATAAAATCGTTCATCATGGCCTTGTGGCTTATTACATCAAATCATAATTTCCAAATAATTCAAAATACTAAAATAAATTAAGAATCCATGAAAACATAAACTTCATGTTGTGCATGGCCACCACAAGTTCTGCCGTCCTGGTCTATCACTGTTCATCACCTGAAAAATATTCCCACAACAGGGTGAGTCAAACAGATTCAATGTGTACACGACACTAAATCATAATAGAATCAGGCATACAATAGTTACACATTCAAAACATAAAATACAAGTTATGATGCATTCCCAAACCCAGACCTAATTATCCATCCGCTACACACCCCCGTACCTGCTAGTCACACCGTAGGGACTACTAAGTCAACCATCCTTCCGCTCCACACCAAATCGCAGTCTTAGATCACCGCATTCGTGGTCTTAGGTCACCACTTTCAGATTACTGTGGTCTTAGGTCACCACTTTTCGATATCATGGTCTTAGGTCACGTGTTCGTGGTCTTAGGTCACCACATTTACTTCCCTTTCAAAATAAACCCATATGCCCATAATAATAATATGCATAATATGCCAAAGTTCACATTCTTATCATATTCTCATGTTACAAATAACATTTTTCATATTCCTAGTAGAAGTAGGAAACGTACCTGAGTACTTAGTACCATATCATGGTACTTTAGCCACTTTCATATTCTTAATATCACATATCTCAATTAAATGTGCCATGAAACATATTATAAAGTAGTGTGGGGTACACACCTGATTCATTTAACGAAGTCCTCGAAATCCCGAAGAAAATCGATTTACAGATTTAGATCTCAAATCCTACATAAATTCATCACTTTCTATTTAAAAAGACCATTCGGCCACTAATCCAAATCCTAATAGGATTAGTATTACTTACCTTGTTGCTTAAATTGAATTTAAGAATCAAATCTTAAACTTTATATTCCTCCCTTGTGAAATCGGCTAAACACTATATTACTCCACGGGTTAGTTTTGACTCGATAATAAATCCAAACATTTAAAATAGGCCTTTGGTAGAATGTCTTAAACACATACCTTGTGATCCCAAAAAGTACCCTTGGCTATGGAGATGTTGAAACCTACATGATATCTCATTAGATCCACTTCTAACACTTAAAACAAAGCCTTTGGATCTTATAGTTTCTTACCTTAAATCCTTGAATCCCAAAATTATCTTCTGATTAGCAAATTCCTTAGATCCGAAATCCCAAATTCCTCCTTTAATATTCGGCCAAGAGACAACCAAAAGGTCGGTTCCTAAATCTTGATTAAAAGAGATTGAACAACAAGAATCCATTGTTCTTACCTTAACACCACAATGACGGCACTCTTGTTTGAAGCCACAAAGATTCGGCTATGGAGACTTAGACGAGGATCAAAGAGGTTTCGATTTTGACATGAAGAAGAGAAAAGAAGAAAAAAGATGGATTTTGCTTAAGGAAAATTTTGACGAGAAAAAGAGTGGGCTAGGGAATTTTGGCAATCACTTAGAAAAATGGAAGAATGGCCTCGCCTCCTCCCTTAGTCGAATTTACTGTGCTAGAGTCCCTACTTGGCCACCACTCTTCCTTTGTGATAATATTATCCTTTAATTATCACTTTATTAAAAACATTTAATCCAACATTTATCTCTCCAATAATATTTATGAAAATAAAACACCTCCTTTCTAGAAGCATGTGCCGTCCACCTCAGTCTTCTGGGAGCAAAAATAAAACCTCTTTTATTTGCTTCCCAAGTGACTCGAACCCAGGCCCATTCCTCTTGCATATGGCGCCATTTCCATATGCCCTAAGTGACATCTTCAGGCCATTTTTCCAAGCCTGTTTGTAACACACTGAATTAGGGGTTATTTGTAATTTAAATAAATTCCATGTGGGCTTCAAGAAATAAATAAATATGATTTTATTTGGCATGATTTAGGGTCTAAAAATAACTCGAGCTAGGCCTGACCCAGTATTTAAAATTTATTATTAAGTGTGTAAAAGGAAGGAGCTAGATTAGTTAGGGCTTAAATAAAAATTTGGGCGAATTATGGCAAAACAAATGGGCTTGGTATAAGTGGCGTGGTGCGCCTAAGAGGTTTGCTAGGGAGGAGGTTCGAGTCTCGGCTGTAGCAAGGGAGAAATGTTTTTTTTTCCTTGTGGGCTTTTAGGCGTTAGGGCTAGGAAGGCTTTAAATAAAAATTGGTGAGGATCGGACATGAAAGGCGGTGGATCGGAGTGGCTTGAGGTGCCACTTAAAGAGGCTTTGGCAAAGGGACTGGGTTCGAGTCACGACGAATAAAAGGGATTTTATTTTTGGGCTTTAGCAAAAAAATAGAAAAGGGCTCGAGAATAAGGCTTTATGAATAAATGGTGGGATTATTTGACATGAAAGTCTAAAGGGGAGATTTGGTTCGGGGGCGCTTAAAAGGGGGGCCTGATGTTCTTCTTGCTCTGTGTCATTGGTTCAATCCTGTGCCCTGCACTTTGATTTTTATTTTTTTCTTCTTCTTTGTTGCTGGCGTATAAAGGAGAGTTCGGTTCAATTTTGGACTCTAATTTTGATAGTGATAAGGCTTATTTTTTTGCTAAATTCGACTGGAAGAGGGGATTATTAGTAGTTTAATTGCAATTAAATTGTTGAAGGTGATTAAGGGATTAAATGTAGGATAATTTTGCTTTGCTTTGTGATAAATAAAAGCTGGAAATTATCACCTAAAAGGGAGGAATTGGCCAGCATTGGGACTCCTTGGGGGCTGTTCAAAATTGATTTTTGTACAGCAAGAAGTGCCCAAAATTCCAGCAACTTTTTCTTCTTCCTCTTCACTACTACTGCCGAAATTCCCTAGGCAATTGCTCAATTTTCCAGTTTCTTTTCTTCTTCTTTACAATGAAAACCTCCTTGAACCCCTACTTCTTTTCCTTCATCTTTTCTTCCTCCATTAGTCGAACCCTACCACGTTGTCGCTAAAATTCCCTTAGACAAACCGCCCAAAATTATTCAAAATTCCAGCATCTCTTTTGTTTTCCTTAGTCAATCTACTCCCCCTATTTGGTGTAGCTTTGGTAGAACATCAAAGCAAAGGGTGCTCTTTTTCTTCAATCGGTTAAAAGAGGTAAGTGGACCTAGTCGAATGTTCTGTTCTGTTGGATCAAGATCTATGGCTATAACATTATGTCTAAACCAATTGTAGGGAAGTGAAACGGATTTATATATCGTAAGGTGGTTAGTATTCAAAGGACGTGTAGGTAAGGTTTCGGGTTCATGTGAAACCCTTTGGTACAACCTTGGTTTGGCCGAATAGGCTTTTGACACTAATAAAGATGATTGGCCGAATGTAGGGTCAAGATCTAGCGTTGTAGATCGGAGTTTCGAGATCTAGAAATTACGATAGTAATAGGTGTGTAAGATCTCAATACACACTTTATTAATTTCATGACTTTATTGTTTGCTTTAATCTTTTGGTTGTGATTAGCTTGTGGCGTAATCATGGTTTTCGGGTAAGTCCCCTAACTTGTAATTTTTGATATACGATTTGCATGCCATCACATGATATTAAATGCTATGACATGAAATATGATAAGCGATGTATAAGCATGTGATGGTGGGATTGATGAGAGGAGGGGAAGATTTTGGACTGTATGCGATGGTTTTGACCACAAGATGGGTTGGCCCCATCGATTGTTTGTGACCTATGGTCATCGGTGGTTTTGACCACAAGATGGGTTGGCCCCATCGGTTTAATTGTGACCGATGGTCATCGGTGGTTTTGACCACATCGATTGATTATTTGCGACTAAGTCCCAAAGTGGTTTGGTACCACCGATGGTTTTGACCACACTTGATTATTTGTGACCTATGGTCATCGGTGGTTTTGACCACAGGATGGGTTGGCCCCATCATTTGATTTGTGACTCTAAGTCATTAGTGGTTTTGACCACCAGTGGTTTTGACCACACGGGGTAGTTAAGGAGTATGGATGGTTAGGTTGGGTTGCATGTGCATGTTTATTAATAAAATGTGTATGAGTTATATTTTTCCTGTGGGGATTTACACACTTGAGTCTTGGTGACTCACCCCCTTTCCCTTAACATTTTACAGATGAGTAGATCGCGGAGATGGAGCCGGAGAGGACTCGAGGCGGCCATGCTTGTCGAAGGATTTAAATTCATTAAAGTTATTATTATTTATTTTCTAAGTTTTCATTTTGGGTTTGTAATAAGGCCGATAACTATTGTTGGATGTTTACTTTATTGCTTTATTTTACTTATGTTATATTTCAAATGGAATTTAATAAAAATTAATTGAACCGGTTAAAAGCAACTTTTCAAACTTAATAAATTTCTACGGGTTTTCAAAAGATGTTACCATCGGGTAACAAAAATTCACCACGTCAATCATGATTTTGAAAGTTTCTTAAATTTTAAATAATCAAACAATTTCAAAGGGTTGAACAACCCAACTATATTTATAAAAAGCCCAACTGAGTTTTCAAACACCGTTTTAATTCCTTAGCCAAATTTCATCAAATTTTCACCAGAAAATCAATGTCCTTCAAAATATTTTACTCTGTGACATACCAGATCCGGTCAGGACTCATGGGCCGGGTTTGGGGTGTTACATTTTTGGTATCAGAGCCAGGTTCAAAACTCGGCTGTGGGGGGCCCAAGGCCCAAAATGTTTGGTTTTTGGATAGTAGGCCTTATTATAATGTTTTGAGAAATTATTTTGGCTTGAACAGCATGGCACCGAGTCTCCGGCACCTATCTGCCCAGGTAAGTACTTCTATCAATTTCTGTGAATTCTTTTGATGAGGGGTAGAAGGGTAAAATGGGAACGTAGACTATTAGAATAGGAATTATTGAACCTTAGGGCTAGCATACCCCAACAAAAATTTGCATAAGACTTAATAATTCTCTAAACAAACCCTGTGAGTTGTCACTGAGCAAGGGATGTGGCAATCGTTATACGCATGTCTGAGGCTTGGATTCGGTGAGGGCACGGTATTTAAGCGATCCTCGTGACTCACCTCCTACTCACTTGAATCCTACACAGTGCGTAATGTGAGTTCATCCTAAGCAAAGACGACACACTCACAAAGTTAAATTTAATCACTAAAACCCAAAAGGGACTAGCCGTTTTGTTTTTGAAATAATTAGAATCTTGTTTTAAAAAAATGAATGACCAAAATACCCCCGGTTTGAAAAATGACTAAAATACCCCTAGTTTGTAAATTACCAAAATACCCTCCGTATGAAAAAAATTTCAAATAGAAATTTTCAAAATATCCCTCTTTTAAAATCACTTAGAACCCAATTTTTGGAAATCATTTTGTAAAAATGCCCTGATTTTGTGAAATTACCAAAAATACCCCTAGGGGGTAAAATTACGGAAACGCTCTTGATTTATGATATTCCCAAAATACCCACAGTTCCAATCAAAATTTCCATTATATATAAAAGTGCCCAAAAACCTTACTTTGCAAAATATCGAAAACATCATGATTTTAGGAGAATTACAAAATTACCCCTAACCAACAAAATTACCAAAATGACCTTGGTTTTCAAAATTTTTGCAAACACCATCAAAATGGAAGATAAATTCTTAAAAATAACTCCCAAAGTTTTATAACTTTTTGAAACATCCTTGATTTATCAATTTTACAAATTCACCCTGATTTGTGAAAAATTACCAAAATGCCCCTGAGTTTCAAAATCACCGAAAGACCCCCGAATTTTAAAAATTTTCCAAAATACCTCGGGAAATTAAGAGTTTTAAAATAATTTTTGACAAAATCATCCGAGAACCTATATTTTGAAAAATTACAAAAATACCCCCTGTAGGACAAATTACGAAAATACCCCTGGGTAGTGGAAAAACGATCACAATAAAATCAACAACGTCTCTTGAATGAATGAATGGAAAATCGTGTGTATGTATGTTCTGAAAGAACCACTCCTAAAACTTCTATCATAAAATTTCTTCATGGATAATCAAGTGAAATTTTTTTATACATAAAACTTCTTAATCGATTAAATCATGACGTTAGAAATAAGTTCTAAGGGGCGTGAACTTAGAGGTTGTGCCTAGGAAGTAAGATAATTTTATCAGAGTGTGCAGCATAAGCGTAGCACGGTGAGTTAAGATGTACGACTATTCGTTAGTAAGTAATTTTGAGGACGAAATTATTTTTAAGGGGGGTAGAATTGTAACACCCTGAATTAGGGGTTATTTGTAATTTAAATAAATTCCATGTGGGCTTCAAGAAATAAATAAATATGATTTTATTTGGCATGATTTATGGTCTAAAAATAACTCGAGCTAGGCACGACCCAAGATTTAAATTTTATTATTAAGTGTGTAAAAGGAAGGAGCTAGGTTAGTTAGGGCTTAAATAAAAATTTGGGCAAATTATGGCAAAACAAATGGGCTTGGTATAAGTGGCGTGGTGCGCCTAAGAGGTTTGCTAGGGAGTAGGTTCGAGTCTCGGTACAGTAGCAAGGAGAAATGTTTTTTTTCCCTTGTGGGCTTTTGGGCGTTAGGGCTAGGAAGGCTTTAAATAAAAATTCTGGTAAGGATTGGACATGAAAGGCAGGTGGGCGGAGTGGCTTGAGGCGCCACTTAAAAGAGGCTTTGGGAAAAGGGACTCGGGTTCGAGTCACGATAAGCGCAAAGGGGATTTTATTTTTGGGCTTTGGCGCAAAAAGAGAAAAGGGCTCAGGAATAAGGCTTTATGAATAAATGGTGGGATTATTTGACATGAAAGTCTAAAGGGAGAGTTGGTTGAGGGCGCTTAAAGGGGGGCCTGATGTTCTTCTTTGCTCTGTGTCATTGGTTGAATCCAGTGCCCCTGCACTTTGATTTTATTTTTCTTCTTCTTTGTTGCTGGCGTATAAAGGAGAGTTTGGTTCAATTTTGGACTCTAATTTTGATAGTGATAAGGCTTATTTTTTGCTAAATTAATTTGGAAGGGGATTATTAGTAGTTTAATTACAATTAAATTGTTGAGCGTGATTAAGGGATTAAATGTAGGATAATTTTGCTTTGCTTTCTGATAAATAAAAGCTGGAAATTATCACCTAAAAGGGAGGAATTGGCCAGCATTGGGACTCCTTGGGGGGCTGTTCAAAATTGATTTTTGTACAGCAAGAAGTGCCCAAAATTCCAGCAACTTTTTCTTCTTCCTCTTCACTGCTGCTGCCGAAATTCCCCTAGGCAATTGCTCAATTTTCCAGTTTCTTTTCTTCTTCTTTTACAAGCCGAAAACCTCCTTGAACCCCTACTTCTTTTCCTTCATCTTTTTCTTCATCCATTAGTCGAACCCCTACCAACTTGCTGCCAAAATTCCCTTAGACAAACTGCCCAAAATTATTCAAAATTCCAGCATCTCTTTTGTTTTCCTTAGCCGAATCTACTCCCCCCTATTTGGTGTAGCTTTGGCCGAACATCAAAGCAAAGGGTGCTCTTTTTCTTCAATCGGTTAAAAGAGGTAAGTGGACCTAGTCGAATGTTCTGTTTTGTTGGATCAAGATCTATGGTTATAACATTATGTCTAAACCAATTGTAGGGAACTGAAAATGATTTATATATCGTAAGGTGGTTAGTATTCAAAGGATGTGTAGGTAAGGTTTCGGGTTCGTGTGAAACCCTTTGGTACAACCTTGGTTTGGCCGAATAGGCTTTTGACACTAACAAAGATGATTGGCCGAATGTAGGGTCAAGATCTAGCGTTATAGATCGGAGTTTCGAGATCTAGGAATTACGATAGTAACAGGTGTGTAAGATCTCAATACACACTTTATTAATTTCATGACTTTATTGTTTGCTTTAATCTTTTGGTTGTGATTAGCTTGTGGCGTAATCATGGTTTCCGGGTAAGTCCCCTAACTTGTAATTTTGATATACGATTTGCATGCCATCACATGATATTAAATGCTATGACATGAAATATGATAAGCGATGTATAAGCATATGATGGTGGGATTGATGAGAGGAGGGAAGATTTTTGGATATGCGATGGTTTTGACCACAAGATGGGTTGGCCCCATCAGTTGTTTGTGACCTATAGTCATCGATGGTTTTGACCACAAGATGGGTTGGCCCCATCGGTTTAATTGTGACCGATGGTCATCGATGGTTTTAACCACATCGATTGATTATTTGCGACTAAGTCCCGGTGGTTTGGTACCACCATGGTTTTGACCACACTTGATTATTTGTGACCTATGGTCATCGTGGTTTTGACCACACGATGGGTTGGCCCCATCATTTGATTTGTGACTCTAAGTCATCAGTGGTTTTGACCACCAGTGGTTTTGACCACACGGGGTAGTTAAGGAGTATGGATGGTTAGGTTGGGTTGCATGTGCATGTTTATTAATAAAATGTGTATGAGTTATATTTTTCCGGGTGGGGGATTTACACACTAAGTCTTGGTGACTCACCCCCTTTCCCTTAACATTTTGCAGATGAGTAGATCGCAGAGATGGAGCCGGAGAGGACTCGAGGCGGCCATGCTTGTCGAAGGATTTAAATTCATTAAAGTTATTATTATTTATTTTCTAAGTTTTCATTTTGGGTTTGTAGTAAGGCCGATAACTATTGTTGGATGTTTACTTTATTGCTTTATTTTACTTATGTTATATTTCAAATGGAATTTTATAAAAATTAATTGAACTGGTTAAAAGCAACTTTTCAAACTTAATAAATTTCTATTGGTTTTCAAAAGATGTTACCATCGGGTAACAAAAATTCACCACGTCAATCATGATTTTGAAAGTTCCTTAAATTTTAAATAATCAAACAATTTCAAAGGGTTGAACAACCCAATTATATTTATAAAAAGCCCAACTAAGTTTTCAAACACCGTTTTAATTCCTTAGCCAAATTTCATCAAATTTTCACCGAAAATCAATGTCCTTCAAAATATTTTACTCCGTGACATACCGATCCTATTAGGGACTCATGGGTAGGGTTTGGGGTGTTACAATTTTTGTGTCAAATTTCACAAACTTTTTCTTTTAAGGCCACCTTGCCTTAATTTCCCTTTTAAAACTTAAAACTTCGTCATTTCTAGGTCATTTCTAAGTTTTCAAAAAAATTTTGATCGGCTCTGTAAACTTGACATTTTCTTATATTCTCAGGTTTCCAAAAATATTCAAAATGTATTCATAAAACTTAAGACATGTCATTTTGTACAATTAAACCGAAAATGCATAGGCCCTTTTCAGGATGTTACATGTTTAAAGAGAGTTCTGTTGTAACATTTTGAAGAAAACATCGTTGGATCTTGTGATGTTTAAAACATGTTGAAATTTGTTCTAGAAAAACTTTGTTGCCTTCTTCACATACTCAGTATTTAATACTTAGTCGATTATGCGCTTTAGAAAAAACAAGTATTTATTTAGGGTTTTGAAAACACCCAATTTAATAGTTTAATCAACATACTTAATAGAAACTTGAAAATCAGCTAAATAAAAGAACCCAAAATAAAACTTAAGCGGCCTTATTACAGAACTGAAAACCAAAATTAAATAAAATAACTATGTCCGAATGGAAAACTTTGTAATAAACCAAATGTTGTGCATGGCCATCTCGAGTCCACTCGGCTCCATATCCATGATCTAGGTCCGATCGCAAAATGTAACGGAAGGGTGAGTCACCTAGACTTCGATGTGTAAGTCCCCATCCCAAATGAAAATATGCTCTTACATGATTCAAATACAAATATGCATGTCATGCAACCCATCAACCTAGGTATCCATCCATGTCTCCCAAATCTACCCTTGTGGAACCAAACCACTTGGTGGTGCCAAACCATCGAGACTTAGTCACAATTTTTATAATATGTGGGGCCAACCCACTGTGTGATACCAAATCACTGGTGACAGTCTCATAGATCATACTCCCCCTCCTCTCATTACGCATAACACATATTTATGGTAACAATATCAGTATGATCATGCTTAACATATAAAAAATTATGTATACAGAATATCATGCTCTCATAGATCACAATCAACACGAGAAATCATAACAACTTACCCGGCATCCTCGCTTTTACCCACAAGGGTAATTTGGTAATCATAGCCGTCACTCCGGCTTTTATCAACACATAACACTTAACATATTATGTAAATAAAGTGTCTAAGAGTTACACACCTGGTTTTAATACTAACGCTTTTACTGCTTCTACGCTACTGTCACTCGAGACTACCACTATTGGCCTATGATCTAACTCCGATGTTGGCCCACACCCGAATGGCCAATCGCGCACTCCTGACACAGATCGCTTCTTATATTTTGGCATTGGGTTTACAGATCCAACCCCTCCTACTGCTTGACTGCTATTCTAGTCCATAATAATCCTTGGTCACTAAACCAATCAAACCGATGAGATCTAATCAATAATCATAGTGTTTAAACGAAACTCTTACCTAGTTTTCGGATCCCGAAAAGCCTTTAAGAAAGTCCACCTTCCTACCTACATTCGACCAAGCCCAAAATATTAAACCAAATCACTGATTACAACCAACCAAACACCTTATGATATTTGGCCAAAAAGAAAGGGACAAGAAAGGCCATTCGGCCGAACCTACCACCGACCTTCGGCTTTTCCACAAATCAGCACTACTGATCACTGTAAGACAGATTTAGCTTCTAGGAACAGAGAGGGGAAATCGACAGGCCTTAGAACAAATGGTTCGGGTTAGCAACTTAATGAAAATAGAGAAATCGCAGAAAAATAAAATCTCAAACTCACCAGTTAAAGAGGAGTACTAAACATGGTGCACCTTCTGAAAAATCCACCCTTGTAGATTCGGCTATGGGAAGAAGATGATATGCACAAGGAGTATTCGACTTTTAGAGAGTTTTCGAGGAGAAGAGAAACAACTAGGGAGTTTGGTTTTCACAAAGAAGAAGAAAAGAGAGAAGCCTAAAGGGTTTCAATATGGGAGGAAAAAGAAAAGAGGAGAAAAGCTTAGGTGATTTTCGGCAAAAGAGAGATTGAGAGAATAACAAAGTTTCAAGAAGTAGAAATCCACCTAAAAATGCCGAAAATACTATCATTTTAGCACTAAATTTTGGCACACACACAAACACACACAGAGTTGGAGTTTCGGCCAACTCTCTCCCTCCTGATAGCCTTTATCTCACCTGATAACCCAATTATTATCTTACCTTTAGAAGAGGTCACCTTGAAACCAACTCTTCCCTCTTAATTATCAGCTTTTAATTTCTCAAAAATAAAAGAAAATAAACTCCTAAATTGTAGCCACTATGCTATCCACCCCTTCCCCCTTGGAGTACCGAATCTTGACCCATCCATTTGGGCCCCAAGCGGCCACACAAGGCCCAAACTCCTCCCCCTTTTGACGCCACCTTCATGCCCACTTATAGCACCTCCAACTTTGGGCCACAAGCCCAACTTGCTACTAATTTAATTTCCTAACTTAGACTACACATTAACACTATTTATCAGCAAATTAACCCTGGTTTAAGCCCGAGCCTGAGACCAATACACACCTCAAAGCCTCAATTACCAACTTAGCCATGCAACATACCAGATGCACAGACCCACAAAATTAGGATATTACAAAAAATTTGGTATTTAAGCACTTTAAGGAGAGTTGGTAATTAGCTTCAATGCTTATTGAAATAAATGAATAAATGGTTAGCATAAATGAGCTATTGGTAAAGAGGTTATGGCATCAAGTGAAGTACCTTGTGGGAAGAGGTTCAAATCCCTTTGTGTGCAATGTTTGGCTAATATTTTTGCACTCTTTCCTTAAGTGTCGACCAAGGACTATTTATGGCAAGGGTGGACTTCATTATTTTTGGTAAGGTGTGCAACACCTCAAACCCGGCCTATGCGTTTAAGACCAGACTTGGCATGCCACACAATTCGAACTTACGTCCAGTCATCAATGCTTTTAATGAAAACAATTCTTCAAAACGATTTTGAAGATGGAGTTTAATCAAAAATCGAGATTTATTTGAAAACCATGATTTTAAAACATAAGAGTTTACAATTTGATTTTCAGAGAAATAATTGGTTAAAAACTTAAATAATTGGTTGAAATAAATTTATAACAGAGTTTTAACAAAATTTTACGAGTGAGTGATATTTAAGAAAAACCCCTTTTTATACGCAAGTTTAAGAAAACATTTATAAAAAAAATTAAACAACCCTTTTAAGTAACTAAAACATATTAAAATCCATCCACGCATAAAAATCCATACAAAAATACGGAGGCCTTATTACATCGCAATTGAAATAGTACTTAAATAAAATACTTAAAAGAAGTTCAAAGTTTTATAACCCATCATTCGTAGTATGGCCTCCACACGAAGTCATCCCTACCCAAGCCTCCATCAATTATTATTGCTTGAGAAGGGTAAGAAAAATGGGATGAGTTACTTAGAACTCAATGTGCAACCCACTTACCGTGTTCCTTTGGCCAAAACCATTTAAGCAATTAGTTGGGCTTGAGCCCATTTACAAATGCACAATATATATATATATATATATATCAAATATATAAAAAAAAATATACGCATGTGATATGCAATTCCCAACCAAGCCTAATTTCCATCCACTACACACCACCCGTACCAACCAACACACCTGTGGGGATCAAGTCAACCCACCCCGCCAACACACCAATAGCAGGCATTAAGCCAATTATAATATTTGTGGCAGAGCCACCGAACTAAAGGCATTAATCCATTTAAAATATTTGTGGCAGACCCATTAGCCAAAATAGCAATTTGGCCTATTTAACGATCTAGCAAATTCTGGCCCATTTATCGATCTAGCAAACTTTGTCCCATTTATCGATCTAGCAAATTTTGGCCCATTAGTCACATGAGGCCCTTTTCACAATATTCTCACTTGGCCAATTTATCAAAATAAATCATATGGTCCAAAATATCACTTTTTAACAATATAGCCCATTAAGGGCAAATCCGTAATTTTTCACAACTTTAATATCGTTTCCATGCTTTCACACCAAAAAGTGCTAATAAACCGTATTTTCCAATTTTTATGACTTTACGAGTTTTATTCTAATACTTACGGCATAGTATAACCCATGAGATAAGTGTGAAGTTACACACCTGATTACGGTGAGAACTATACTTTCCCGCTCATCGATACCTAAATATTTATCACGCTTGATTAGAACACTAATATTTCATATAAAACTATACTAACGATAAACGATCTAAATCCTTACCCTCAAAATCTCGAATGACAACTATTTGTTAGTTCTCCCCGGTTGACGGTTCACAACCCGATGGGAAATCCCGAACCGCTAATGGCTCCAAACTACGAACAACTTCGAATAATCGATTGTCCTCGGATAAGGGTCCACAACCCGATGGAAAGTCTCGGATTGCTAAAACAGCCCTTCATTTGAATTTAGGGGGAATAGCGGAACCACCCCTCTTCCAAACGCTATTAACAACCCTTTTTGTCCCTATCTTGTTTACCACAAAAATAAATATCCTTGTGTTCTCGAGATGAGAATCAAGCGATAACGTCCCCTAAAATGAAATCAATTAGTAGTCCTTCTATAATGATATGACGAGTAATATAGAAATCCTTAATAGGAACCCTTACCTTACACTTTGACTCGATTTCTAGCGAGTCACTAAGATAACAAATACTCGAGTTCGACCTTCTTTACGACACTAAAAAAATGAAAGATTGTATAAGAAAAAGAACATTATAATTGGTCATAAGACCTCCCAAACTTGTATATATACTGCTAAGAAAAGCGAGAGAAAAGAAAAGGTTTGAAAAGAGTTCTTCCGATTGCTTAAATGAAGGTTGAAAGAATAATCAATAAAACAATATAGATGAAGAGAAGATTCAACTTTGATAAAAACAAAGGAGAGAAAAGAATGGTTCGACTATGGAGGTAGTCTAACATTCGGCCATGTGAGAAAAAATGATGAAGGAAATATGGTTGAAAAGAAAATAAATGAAGAAAGAAAGAGAATAAGGATGTGAGGTTTAAGATTTAAATTTTCAAAGATAAGAGAAAAGCAAAGAGAGAGGGTTTGAAACAATGATGCATTCGGCCATGGGAGAGAAGGAAGAGATGATGTTTGTTTTTGATGTTTTAGGCACTAGAAAAGAGACACAAGTTGAATTGACAAAATATGACCAAAAAGGTGAAACAAAGATAATTCTTCCTAGCCAATACACATTCGGTTTTGAGAGCATGAGATGAAAAGAGAAAAAAATGTCTTGTAAAAGCAAAAGTGACCAAATGGTATTACCCAAAAGCTACTAACCATACCAAACCTATCACCAAAAATTCGGCCTTCTCCCCTTAGCCCCCTAAACCGTCCAAATACATGGTCAAACTTAGCCATCTTAACTTTCCAAAACACTCTCCCTTAAGATGTGCCTTATGTTCCTCCACCTTCCAAAAGCTTAGAAATCCTATCCCTAAAATCAAGCAAATTCTATCCCTAAATACATATTTGCCATAACCTTTAGCCACCTTACCATAAAAGAATTAGTCCATCCTTACCAAGAATAGAGCTTGGCCGACATTTGCTAAGAAAGAGCAAAAATAAATGTCACCAAAATGCTATCCATGAGATTCGAACCCCTCCCCTCAAGCTACACTCATGGCGCCTATTCCAGCTTGCTACTAGCTCATCTTATGCTAGTTTTTGCCACTTAATTACCTTAAGCATCAAGGTCACTTGATCCACTTCAATAAAGTACTCAAAATTAAAATTTATTCTAATACTGAATAAATCCCAAGCCTTCTTAAGACTATATATTAAGCACATAAATTTAATCATTCACAAGCTAAACACCAAAACATGCAACATATCGATACTCGATTTTTAGGATGTTACAACTCTACCCTCCTTAAAGAAAATTTCGTCCTCGAAATTTACAGTTAAAAGTGGTGAGGATATCGTTTTAATTGCGTCCTCGGGCTCCCACGTAGCTCCTCCGCTCCATGATTACGCCAAAGAACCTTAACTAACAAAGATACCATCTTTCTTAGCACCTTAACATCGCGGTCTAAGATTTTCACCGTTCTTTCTCAAGACAAGTCCGGCCTTAATTCCACTTCTTCTACCTGCACTATGTGAGACGGATCCGATCTATAACACCTCAAAGATAGAAACATGGAAAACACTATGAATCGACTCAACTCAGAGGTAAATCAGTCGATAGGCCCTTTGGTCCTACACGCCAAAGACACTGCAGTGCGGTCCAATGAACCTAGGGCTCAACTTGCCCTTCCTTCTAAATTTGAAAATCTTCTTCCAAGGTGAGACTTTCAGAAATACCTGATCTCCCACCGCAAACTCAATACCTTTACGCTTCAGATCCGCATACGACTTTTGTTTATCCGAAGCTTCCTTTAACCGCGCTCGAATCACCTTTACCTTTTCTTCCGTCTTAGATATCAATTCAGGACCTAACAATTTGCTGTTCCCCCAATTCACCCAACAAGTAGGGGTACGACACCTCACAAATCAGATAACGCTTCATAGGGCACCATTTGGATCTTGGATTGGTAATCTGTATTACACGCGAACTCGCCAACTGGAGAAAATCCTCCCAACTACCTCTGAAGTTGATCACACAACCTCGTAACATGTCTTCCAAAATCTGAATTACTCTTTCTGACTGACCATCTAACTGAGGATGAAAAGCCGTACTGAAGTTTAACTTTGTCCCCAACGCCTCATGTAAAGCTTTCCAAAATTGTGATGTAAACCTGGGATCCCTGTCCGATATGATAGACACTAGTACCCCATACAACCTCACAATCTCAGATACATACAGCTTAGCCAACTTCTGTAACGATTAATCCGTGCGAACTGGTAGAAAATGAGCAGTCTTCGTTAGTCGATCTACTACCATCCAAACAGAATCTTTCTTACTAGGTGTTAAGGGTAACCCACTAACAAAATCCATCGTTATCTGCTCTCACTTCCATAAAGGAATCTTTACCGGTTGCAATAAACCCGATGGTAATTGATGTTCCGCCTTCACTTGTTGACAAGTTAAACACTTACCCATAAAATCAGTAACCTCCCGCTTCAACCCTAGCCACCAACACTGCTCACGAAGATCCCGATACATCTTATTTCCTCTGAGGTGCATAGCATAATGGCTACTATGCGCCTTTCGAAGAATCATTTGTCTCAAATCTGAATCTGTGGGCATACAAACTCTTCCACGAAAACACAGCACGCCATCCTTGTTCAATCCAAAGTCTCCTATTATACCACTTTCAACTTGTTGCATTAAAGGACCCAACTTTTCATCTGATAACTGGTTTTCCTTAATCTGTTCTAACCACAATGGCTTCACCTAAAGTTCCGCTAGCAGGCTGCCATCCTCATACAAACTGAGATGAGCAAACATTGCTCTCAACTCTGATACAACCTTACGACTCAACGCGTCTACCATAACGTTAGCCTTTCCAGGATGGTACTCGATTGAGAAGTCATAATCTTTTAACAACTCCACCTATCTTCGTTGTCTCAAGTTCAACTCCTTTTGGGTAAGGATGTACTTAAGACTCTTATGGTCTGTATAGTGCCTCCAAATCTTTAAATCAAACACCGCCGCAGCCAACTCCAAGTCATGAGTAGGATAGTTGACCTCGTGCGGCCTTAGCTGACGATAAGCATAAGCCACCACTTTTCCACTTTGCATCAGTACACATCCTAAACCCGTGTGTGACGCATCACAGTAAACGATAAACTCTTTTTTAGCCTCAGGTTGAATCAAAACTGGCGCTTCCGTCAAAATTTTCTTCAGTTTCTCGAAACTTTCTTGTTGTTTAACAGTCCACACATACGGTACTCCTTTACGCAATAGCTTAGTTAGGGGTGCAGCAATCAACGAAAACCCCTCAACAAAGCATCTATAGTAACCAGCCAAACCCAAGAAACTCTAAATTTCAGCCACTAACTTCGGTAGTTTCCAATCCAACACAGCCTCTACCTTCCGAGGATCAACTCTTTTTTCCTTCGGCTGACACCACATGACCCAAGAAAGTCACTTCCTTCAACCAAAATTTGCATTTACTGAATTTGGCATAAAGTTGCTTATCCCGCAAAATTTACAACACAATGCGCAAATGTGAGTCATGCTCTTCTTCATTCCTCGAATATACCAAGATATCATCTATGAACACTACTACGAACCGGTCGAGATAGGGTTGAAAGACTCGGTTCATCATGTCCATAATTCCAGCTGGTGCATTGGTCAAACCAAACGGCATAATCAAAAACTCATAATGTCCATAACGAGTTCGAAATGCCGTCTTATGAATATCTGCCTCTTTCACCTTGAGTTGATGATAACCTGATCTCAAATCAATCTTGGAGAAAACTGAAGCTCCTCTCAATTGATCAAACAGGTTGTCGATTCTCGGTAATGGATACCTATTCTTGATCGTCAACTTATTCAACTGCCTATAATCAATACACAAACGCATCAACCCATTCTTCTTTTTAACGAACAAAACTGGTGCTCCCTACGGAGACACACTCGGTTGAATAAATCCTTGATCTAACAATTCTTGAATTTGAGCTTTAAGCTCAGCTAACTCCTTCGGTGCCATTCTATAAGGAGCAATAGACACCGGAGCCGTTCTGGGCAAAAGCTCAATGCCAAATTCTACTTCTCAATCTGGAGGTAGACCAGAAAGTTTTTCGGGAAAGACATCTGGAAATTCTTTCATCGTTCTCACACCTTCCACCAATAATTCCTTGGCATCCAAAGCACTAACAAAGGTTAGGAATGCTCCATACCCTTTCCGTACCAACTTTTACGCCTTGAGCGGATACCACATTTGCCAAAAGTTTCTTCGCTCACCAATCATAACTACCTCCTCATCATCCACAGTCCTTATTGACATCCGCTTTTTGGTACAATCCAATTGCGCCCAGTGCTTCACCAACCAATCCATGCCCAAAATAAGATCAAATTCACCGAAAGGCAATTCCATCAAATCCGTTAAAAATATTTCTCTTTGAATCTCCAAGGGCACGTTTCTAAACAATTTATTCATGACTACCAACTGTCCTAAAGGACTAAGTACCAACATCTCTCTATCGATAATCTTAGATCTAATATTCAGGTTTCCAAATATGGCACTAGCAACATACGAGTGGGTAGACCCGATATCTATCAAAGTAGTAACAGGTACATCAAAGATGAAAAACATACCAGTTATCATATCAGGTGCATCGCCATCTTCACGACGTCTGACCGCATAGACCAATCTCGGTTGTCTTGCCTCCGCGTTACCTCTAAAGCCATTACCTCTACCCGGTGCACCTTGACCACGACCAACACCATTACCACCACGACCTGGCCCACGACTTCTATAATGAGTGCCTCTAATGGTCGAGTATCGAGGTTCTGAGCTTCTGAATCGTATCAGTCCGTCGAGGGTAATTCTTATACTGATGATCCTTGGAACCACATTTATAGCAGGCACCAATTTTCCTCCAACATTCCCCGGGGTGTCGTCTTCCACAGTCGGCACATTTTTGACTCGGACTGGTAGTCACAACTACTCTAGCTTGAGCTGGCTCGTCATTTTGTGGCCTCTTCTGAAACTTTTTAGAAGAACTTGAGTACTTAAAATCTCTCTTGCCTCTGACTCTTTCCTGGTTCTGGCGTTCTGAGATCTTAGCCTCTTCGGCTATCTTGGCTTTCTCTACAAGCGAGGTAAAAGTTCATACTTGTTGTGGGGCTATCAATACCCGCAACTCATCATTCAGCCCATCTTCAAAGCGTACACAACGCTCATGATCAGTCGGCACTATTGTACGAGCATATCGACTCAAACGAAGAAATTCTGCCTCGTAAGTTTCCACCGTCTTATTTCCTTGAACCAGATTCAGGAATTCCTTCCTCTGGGCATCTATATAACTTGTCCCGATGTACTTCCCTTGAAAAGTAGCTTTAAAGAAATTCCAAGTAACCAATGCAGCCTCGGTGCCTTTTCGAACAGTAAGCCACCATTGATACGCCTCGTCCCTTAGCAAGGACACGGCTCCTCTTAGTTTCTGCTCAACGGTGCACTCCAGATCATCCATAATTCGTTCTACAGCCTCGAGCCAGTATTCTGCAACATTCAGAGCTACACCGAAGACACCTCTAAAACCCTCGGCACCACTTGCCTTGAGTCATTTCGATATTGATCCACGTCTTTGCCGGCCCGTTCTAGTCCCAAAGAACCTCTCTAGGACTGCAACATTGCTTGAGTCAAAGCATTGTCCTCTGTCGAATGGTCATGTGATCCAGATCTCACTCCCGAGTGACACAGATGCATCCATTTCCGGCATATGACCCTAGCTTCAGACTCAACCCTAGCACCTCGTCCTCTACCACGGCCACGCCTCTGCGTCCCACAACCATGTCCTCTAGTGCTCATAATGACTAATTGATTTAATCGATTACAAGTTTTATGAATCGAATATCATTTCAAGTGTTTATTAACGATATTTTATGAGATATAAGAAGTAAAGTTGTTTTCGCAATCACATCCTATAGTCTCAATCTCTACCATTTTCAACACCGATAACTAGAAGTTCTAGAGTGTTCCTATGATCATATAACAAGAATAAACATTTAATAAATAAATACTTACTTGACTTCATGTTGGATGCTCGTGGTGCCATACTACCTTTAAAACATAAGGTCTAGAAATTTAAACAGTTTTTTTTAAAACAAAATTTTTTGTCGAACCCAAACCACAGTCGAGTTTTGAAACTAGCCCTGATACTATAAAATGTAACACCCCAAACCCAGCCTATACATTTAAGACCAGACTTGGCATGCCACACAATTCAAACTTATGTCCAGTCATCAATGCTTTTAATGAAAACAATTCTTCAAAACGATTTTGAAGATGGAGTTTAATCAAAAATCAAGATTTATTTGAAAACCATGATTTTAAAACATAAGAGTTTACAATTTGATTTTCAGAGAAGTAATTGGTTAAAAACTTAAATAATTGGTTGAAATAAATTTATAAAAGAGTTTTCACAAAATTTTACGAGTGAGTGGTATTTAAGAAAAACCCCCTTTTTATACGCAAGTTTAAGAAAACATTTATAAAAAAAATTAAACAACCCCATTTAAGTAACTAAAACATATTAAAATCCATCCACTCATAAAAATCCATAAAAATAATACCAGAGGCCTTATTACATCGCAATTGAAATAGTACTTAAATAAAAATACTTAAAAGAAGTTCAAAGTTTTATAACCCATCATTCGTAGTATGGCCTCCACACGAAGTCATCCCTACCAAGCCTCCATCAATTATTATTACCTGAGAAGGGTAAGAAAAAATGGGGTGAGTTACTTAGAACTCAATGTATAACCCACTTACCTTGTTCACTGGGCCAAAACCATTTAAGCAATTAGTTGGGCTTGAGCCCATTTACAAATGCACAATATATATATCAAATATATAATAAAATATATGCATATGATATGCAATTCCCAACCAAGCCTAATTTCCATCCCCTACATACCACCCGTACCAACCAACACACCTGTGGGGATCAAGTCAACCCACCCCGCCAACACACCAATAGCAAGCATTAAGCCAATTATAATATTTGTGGCAGAGCCATCGAACTAAAGGCATTAATCCATTTAAAATATTTGTGGCAGAGCCACCGAACTAGATTTTGCCAACAGGCCTTTCTTCTCTTCGTCAATTATCCCAACCCATGCAGTCATGTATATATATATATATATATTTAACGCATAACAATAGATTCATAAGGTAAATTTCAACAAAAAGCCCATATTACAAGTTATCAATTTGGCCCATTAGCCAAAATAGCAATTTGGCCTATTTAACGATCTAGCAAATTCTGGCCCATTTATCGATCTAGCAAACTTTGTCCCATTTATCGATCTAGCAAATTTTGGCCCATTAGTCACATGAGGCCCTTTTCACAATATTCTCACTTGGCCAATTTATCAAAATAAATCATATGGCCCAAAATATCACTTTTAACAATATAGCCCATTAAGGGCAAATCCATAATTTTTCACAACTTTAATACCGTTTCCATGCTTTCACACCAAAAAGTGCTAATAAACCGTATTTTCCAATTTTTCTAACTTTACGAGTTTTATTCTAATACTTACGGCATAGTATAACCCATGAGATAAGTGTGAAGTTACACACCTGATTACGGTGAGAACTATACTTTCCCGCTCGTCGATACCTAAATATTTATCACGCTTGATTAGAACACTAATATTTAATATAAAACTATACTAATGATAAACGATCTAAATCCTTACCCTCGGAATCTCGAATGACAACTATTTGTCGGTTCTCCCCGGTTGACGGTTCACAACCCGATGGGAAATCCCGAACCGCTAATGGCTTCGAACTACGAATAACTTTGAATAATTGATTCTCCTCGGATGAGGGTCCACAACCCGGTGGAAAGTCTCGGATTCTTTGAAAGCTTGACCCTTCGTTTGAATTTAGGGAATAAGCGGAACCACCCTCTTCCAAAAGCTATTAAAACCCTTTTTGTCCCTATCTTGTTTACCAAAAAATAAATATCCTTGTGTTCTCAAGATGAGAATCAGCGATAACGTCCCTAAAACAAAATTGATTAATAGTCCTTCTATAATGATATGACGAGTAATATAGAAATCCTTGATAGGAACCCTTACCTTACACTTGACTCGATTTCTAGCAAGTCACTAAGATAGCAAATACTACGAGTTCGGCCTTCTTCATGACACTAAAAAAATGAAAGATTGTCAAGAAAAGAACATTATAATCGGTCATAAGACCCTCCCAAACTTGTATATATACTGACTAAGAAAAGAAGAAAAAGAAAAGATTTAAAAGAGTTCTTACCGATTGCTTAAACGAAGGTTGAAAAATAATCAACAAAACAATATAGATGAAGAGAATATTCGACTTTGATAAAAACAAAGGAGAGAAAAGAATGGTTCGACTATGGAGGTAGTCTAACATTCGGCCATGTGAGAAAAATGATGAAGGAAATATGGTTGAA
Organism: Gossypium rotundifolium; assembly: GCA_025506655.1. Classification (NCBI taxonomy): domain Eukaryota; kingdom Viridiplantae; phylum Streptophyta; class Magnoliopsida; order Malvales; family Malvaceae; genus Gossypium; species Gossypium rotundifolium. Next base: position 12,726,655 of record CP106733.1, read on the forward strand.
AAGAAAATAAATGAAGAAAGAAAGAGAATAAGAATGTGAGGTTTAAGATTTAAATTTTCAAAGATAAGAGAAAAGCAAAGAGAGAGGGTTTGAAACAATGATGCATTCGGCCATTGGAGAGAAGGAAGAGATGATGTTTGTTTTTGATGTTTTAGGCACTAGAAAAGAGACACAAGTTGAATTGACAAAATATGACCAAAAAGGTGAAACAACACAATTCTTCCTAGCAAATACACATTCGGTTTTGAGAGCATGAGATGAAAAGAGAAAAAGAATGTCTTGTAAAAGCAAAAGTGACCAAATGGTATTACCCAAAAGCTACTAACCATACCAAACCTATCACCAAAAATTGACCTTCCCCTTAGCCCCTAAACCGTCCAAAAACATGGTCAAACTTGGCCATCTTAACTTTCAAAACACTCTCCTTAAGATGTGCCTTATGTTCCTCCACCTTCCAAAAGCTTAGAAATCCTATCCCCAAAATCAAGCAAATTCTATCCCTAAATACATATTTCCCATAACCTTTAGCCACCTTACCATAAAAGAATTAGTCCATCCTTACCAAGAATAGAGCTTGGCGACATTTGCTAAGAAAGAGCAAAATAAATGTCGACAAAATGCTATCCATGGGATTCGAACCTCTCCCTTAAGCTACACTCATGGCGCCTATTCCAACACTACTAGCTCATCTTATGCTAGTTTTTGCCACTTAATTACCTTAAGCATCAAGGTCACTTGATCCACTTCAATAAAGTACTCAAAATTAAAATTTATTCTAATACTAGAATAAATCCCAAGCCTTCTCAAGACTATTTATTAAGCACATAAATTTAATCATTCACAAGCTAAACACCAAAACATGCAACATATCGATACTCATTTTTAGGATGTTACAAGGTGGCTATAAGAATAAGGCAAGGTTGAAGTTGGGGAAAGGAATCAAGAGAAATAGGTAAGTAAGGGGACAAGAGGCTTATTTTGTGGATGGTGTTTTGGAAAGCTTGGGTGGCCAAACTCTTATCTGAGGGGATGCATGTGGGCGGTTTTGAGGTAGATAGCGTGAAAATTTTACCTTGGCATTTGGTAAGGCCTTGGTTTTGTTTTGGCCAAAAATCCTATTGCAACCTTTGTGTCATCTTCTCTCTTTTTGCTACTTTCTTTGCCAAAATTTTCTAGCACAATAGTGCATTTTCTCTTCTCTTGAATTGGTCACATATTCATCTTTTGTCTAATCTCCTTGATAGCTGAATAGCATTGTTCATTCTCCTCCATAACCGAAACCTTTCCATCGTTCTTTCTTTCTCATTCCTTAAGCAATCGATAAGTATTCTTTCCAATGTTTTATTTTCTTCTCTTATGGTGAATCCATACTTTGGTTTTTGGATGGTCATTTTAGCAAGACCATCACCTTACTTTCTCTCATACGAGATCGTTTTCTTCTTCGTAGTGATATAGAGGGAGGCGAATACCACAACATCGCCTAATCATCTCTAGTCATAGGACGATCGTGAAAGCGGGATTATAATCGATTAAGGTAAGGAAGATCTTTCATAGTCCATTCGATATCTCCATTTGGTTATTGAGTTAATCGGATTGAAGGTTGGCTAATTAATATTGTTGGTAGGATCAATTTTTGGTGCATCGAGGGAGATCACAGATCGTGGTAAGTGGAGTTAGCCTAATAAAGTGTTTCTAGTTACGATTATCGAAGTTGAGACTAATCTTCTATCAACTATCAATATAGGTGTTGAAATCAGTAGAAAGCACAACTCGTAATCAAGGTGTATAATCACGTACCCTTCCGAATATATGTTTGAAATGGTGAGGAAGTCTCACATCTCTTTGAAAGTTTACAAGAAATATTCTGTGATTCGGTAGAAATACTGAAGAAAACCGATAACCGGCATCCGTGATCACTCGAGCGTGCATATGCTCGCAATGGTAATCATGTTTTGTAATAAAATAGTTTCGATCAAAAATAGTGATGTGTATTTGAAAAACCACAAAAAATTGGATAAAAGGAATTACAAAGTGATTAAGATATCAGATTAAAGCTTACTGTGTCTACTTTAATATGGAAGAAACGGAGAATGAAAAGGAATATTATATTCTAAAATATGTTAATTTTAGTGAGACTGGTTCTAAATGACTTCGGGGTATTCTATTCTGTCTTGGAAAAATCATATAAAATTGTACAAAGTGAATTATGGGTTATAATTTATATGTATGGATTTCTTAGTGAGTCTATTTTCATTAAAAGTGGGAGCAATACATGAAAACCGTACATTGATATATTTGAAATTAAGGTAAGAGGGGTAGAATCATTGGACGGTGAAACAAGGAAAATTTAATGAATAATCATGTACTAAGCGGCTAAATCAAAATTCGGAAAAATTGTAGTAAGAAGATATTTGAGTCTAGTTTCAAATAAAATTTACGGATCTAAATATAAAGTTTCCTAATGCGAGTTATTGTCAATTTAGTTAATATGACGCTGATGGATAGTTTAAATTTTTTTTATGCCCAAATTAGTAGTTAGGTCCGGGATTGCGAGATTTCCGAATTACCCTTAGTGGGTAAATTTACTGAAATGCCCTTATGGGATGAATTACAAAAATGCCTCTAATGGGCTGAAATACGAAAATGCTCTAATGGGCCGATTAAATATATTGCTTAATGGGCCGATTTGATATATTGCCTTAATGGGCCGATTTGATAAATTGCCTTAATATGCCGAATTGCAAAGTTTTAATGGGCTAAACTTTTGTATGAAATAGTTATCGTTGTTATATTTGTAAATATCATGATTTGCTATGTATGTCGCATATTTACATATTGCATGGGATGGGAAACTTGAATGAAGAGAAGAGTAGACCGTTGGCATTGCCACAAATTACGATAATGATTATGTGCCAATTTAAATATGGCTTTGTGCCATCGTGACTAAGGTTTGTATCTTAGATAATATTACCGTATATGATTCGGTGGCTCGACCACAAATATTATAAATGGCGGCTTATTGCAAATTGGAGAGATGGATGGGTGGGTTGACTTGATCCCCAGGAGAGATTGGTTGAATGCAATGGAGAGGTGGCGGGGTGGGTTGACTTGATCCTCACAGAGAGATTGGTTGGTACGGTGGATGATTATTTGGATGGGAAGGGTTGCATTCATATCATTTATTTATTACATGAAAGTGGCCTTGACCCAAGATTATGTAAATGGGTCCAAGCCCAAGATTTGCTAAGCAGCTCGAGCCTAGTGGATGACTGAGGGTTATACTGCTGAGTTCTTGTAACTCACCCTTCTTTCTCAATCCTTGTAGGTAAATCTCATGATGAGGACTTGGGCCCATGGATGACTCAATGGAGGCCATACTTCGGAAATAATTATTTCAAACTTTAGTAAATTACTTTTCTGCTCTATTTCATTATTTTTACTATTTGGGTTTTTATGTTGCAATAAGGCCTCTGGATTATTTTGTTTTGTTTTAAGTTTGGCGTATTTATTATTTTGTTAGTTTATTTTAAATGGGAATTTTCTAAAAGCATAATCAACGATTTCTCAAATTGATTAATGTAACACCCTTAACCTGTATCGTTCTTGGGATTAAAGTTCGAGGCATTACTATGCTTAACACAAATCATATCATTTATTTACATTCATTAAAAGCATGGAGAAATGCATTTCGAGTTTATACTACCATAGCAAACTTAAACATTAATAACTTATCATAATCCATTTAAGCCAATTTCAGTATATTTTCATATATATATATATATTTCCTAAGCACAAAATATATATACTTAAACTAAATGTATATGCATGTTCAAACCATATTCGAATATGTCAATTTAAAAACATAGCATAAAACTTCCTATACAAGCGGTTAATATAACTTATATAGATCATATGATCTTTGGCATGTTTATCACTCACAGTAACACCCCCAAACCCTACCCATTCACTACGAATCGAATCACGTTATGTCACTTTGCGGAAAGATTCGGGTGAAAATTCTTGTTAACTTTGAATAAAAGCAATAAGATTTACTAACTTTTGGTAAAACCCATGTTCTTTTAAAAAGAGACTTTAAACTTTAGTATTATAAATAAAATGTCCCCAATAAAACACTTTATTAAATTATATATATATATATTGATTAAATAAAGGTTGCTAAATAATAAAAACCAATTTCACATAGTAAATCAAAGTAATTAAACCATAATTAAATTAAAAATAAAATAGTACCAAGGATAATAATAAAATAATTCTAAAATAAATAAAAGTCAAAAGGCCCTTATTACATCAATATTTAAACCCAAATATTTAATATAAATAAGTTTAAAATAGTTAAACTCTTTACGCATGGGCCACCATGTGTCCTCTCCGATCCGGTCAATACTACGCATCACAGAAATGGTTAGGAAAATAGAGTGAGTCCACCGACTCGGTGCATAATCACAACACTTATTTCCACTCGTATGGGCTTGGCCCATACCCACATGATCTCTCAAATGAACATGCAAAATGCATTTCAGCCCAACCTACTATCCAACCGTAACACCAACCTTAGCAGACTCCCTGCCTAAGGCCGTGGCTAATCCACCACTGATCACATCGTGATCCACAAATCCTACCTTGGCAGACTTGCTGCTCAAAGCCGTGGCGAGCCACCGATCAATCGAATGATCCCCATATAAATAAACCGTCTACGGTGATGCACATAGCCATCAACCGCCGAGATGGGCACCGAGCCAACACCTCCTTGAGGTAGCACACGGCTAACCTCAAGCGCTAATGTAACTGAGCTAACATTAGACCACGTACATCACATGTACCCTTCGTCATACGTGATCAAAACCAACCCCATGCCCATATGTCAACAAATCATATCAAAATAGCATATAGAGTGAGCATTTATCATTTATCATTACCACATCGCATATATATATACATCATAAATAACTTACATCACCGATTACCCACCACCAAAGCCATTATAATTGGCTACCACACACATACTACACATGGATAAGCGTTAGCAAACAAACAGAAATAGTACGATGATTACGCACCTTATTACTAGCACAATCGATCAAATCACGAGAACGATACTTGATTAAGAACCTTGTCGAAAATCCTTGGTAAATCGAATCCGAGAGCCCTTAGCACTTTTAACGCTAGCTAAAAGCAAAAGACCCTCCACCTAGCCCTCCATGATTGGCCAATCAAAAGAACACATGATTAGCTACATGATTTCGGTCAACCACGAAAAGAAGAAAACCGATAACAAGAAAAGAAACCTTACCACCTTACTACTCCAAATTGACGAAGGCAACCTTTGAGAATCAAGGCTCTAGAAAAGAATCTGAGAGGAGAAATAAGGGTAAGGCTTAAAAGAGATTCGCTAACACAACATAAAAGGAGAAAGGCTCTTCGACTTTTAAAGATGGTTGAATCGAGAATAGATGAAGAAGAAAGAATGGAAGAAAAGGTGACTTAAAGTTTCGGCTAAGATGAATTTAGTGAAGGAAGAGAGGTGTTTTTAGAGTATGAGAAGAAAAAGAGTGAAGGCTTAGAATGAAAGCTAAAATTTGGCAAAGGAAGAGCACACCCCCCCTTTAAAAGATTTCGGCCACTCCCCCCTAACCATCATGGTTGAAAAAGTCAATCAAGAAACCCCTTGGCCGTCCAACACCTTCTCCCCCAACTCAACTCCTTGATTCCCTCCTAAAAACACTCCACACCAACCCTTCAAATCATTTCAAACTTAGGCCAACTCATCTTTCCTCCTAGCCACCCATTTAAAATGATTTGAACAAGTCAAATCCTTCATTTAAGGTGCCAAAACCGAAACCAACTCTCCCCTTGCTCATGGCCTTAAAAACAAAGGCAAAATGCTACTCTTGCAGCTCGAACACCGCCCCTTACGCTCCTTGAGGCGTCACTTTCCAAGCTCTAGAGTGGCGCCTCCTTGCCACTCTGCCAAGCCATTCTTTGTGCCAAAACTTCACCAAAATTTCTCTTAAGGCCCCCTCTATCCAAGCTCCCTTCTTAACCCCTAAAACTAAAAATTTTCCAAAGCATTCCACCACTACCTAGGGTTCTTCGGACCCTAAAACTCCCCAACCACACACTGAAGTGTGCCAATACCTGAACTATGCACCAAAACCTAACCCCTAGAACCAGGGTGTTACAATTCTACCCTCCTTAAAATAATTTCGTCCTCGAAATTACTTGTCTAGACTAACAGTCCAATTCATCCCACTACGCTATGGTCACAAGACTCGACCTTAAAGAGCTAACATACTTTGCTAGGCACGTGGTTCTAAGTTCATATTCAAAGTCCCAATACTTTCACGAGCAACAAAACAAGCAGTCACCCCAAACAACAAAACAACAAAAATACTCCAAACATAAGATACTTACCCGTTGACACATCGGGCACATCATTATCCTCACTCGACGGATTTGCATAAACCAGGACCGGTTGTCTTACCTCGGTGCCACCATTATCATGACCTAATGCTCCACGACCTCGGCCGGAACCATTTCCTCCATGGTTCGGACCACGACCTCTTGCCGCTTGCTGACCACCTCTGCCTGGTTGCACATAACCTTGGCCTTCGTTGAGTCTGTTGAATTAAGGGACAATCCTTAATCGATGAGTCTTAGACTTGCATCTAAAGCATTCTCGAACCCGATTCCAAAGACTTCATGACATGATACCTTCCGTGACTGCACCGCGGACGATCTGGATTTCGGCGGTGGCGGCTTAGCAATCTGACGAGAGTCTCGACCTCGATCTTTTTGAACCCTCTCAAACAATTACGGAGATCCAACACTTCTCTTATCCGGTTTCTTTCTCATTACGCCTCTCGGCCTTTTGACCTCCTCGGTATTCGAGCTTTCTCCACTAAAGCAATGAAGTCTCTTTCTCGTTTGGACCAATCAAAACTTGCAGCTCATCCGTAGCCCATCTTCAACTGACGCATCTCTCATAATCGGTAGCCACGATGCCCGAGCATCTGCGCTCAAGCGTAGAAACTTCGACCGTACTCGCTATTGACTTGCTACCTTGCACCAAATTAAGGAATGCCTTCCTCGGCGTCCACATAGCTTGCTCGACATACTTCCCCTCAAACTTAATCTTAAAATAACCCCATCCACTCGATCCGTTAGGTACTTTCCTTAACGGTGAGCCACCACTGGTAGGCCTCATCCGTAGCAATGAAACAACACCTTTAAGCTTCTCTTCTACGAGTTAAGTCTAAGTCGTCCATAATCCTTTCCCTTTGCCTCAAGCGATTACTCGCCACGCTTGGAGCTACCCGGACACTCCTCACGAAAACCTCGGCTCCATTCGCCTAAGCCTTTCGCACGCGACTTGAGTCCCATCGCCCCCATTGGCTCGCCACTCGCTCAAGCACTGCAGCATAACTGCGATCTGCGTCGTCTCCTCCAGTCTGATCCTGCTGTTCAACCTCAATAGCTGGTGGTGGCGGCACATCGTTCTCTGACCCATGGCGTGACCCAACCGGTTCCGATACTGACATTCTGCCTCTACCACGACCACGCGGCGGACGTCCACGACCTCTTGAACTCATATCTAGCGCTTTGATTTAGTCTGATTAAAAATTTTTATGCAAATGATTGAGTAAACTAATCCTAGGGTCCAATAGTCCTAATATTCTAATCTCTGAGCCCAAACTAAGCCCATAATTAATCACACAAACAAAACACTTTAAAAGTCCAAAGCACTTACGGTGGACTTGAATTGAGATCAGTGCCATGCCGAATAACACGAAAACCTTTTATAAAAGCACACATTTCAAAAACCCATTTTGAAAACTATTTGAACCCAAAACCTCAAAGTCGAGTTTTGAACAGACTCGATACTAATTTGTAACACCCCCAAACCGGCCCATTCACTACGGTTAGAATCGGTTATATCAACTGCGGAAGACGGTGAAAATTCTTGTTAACTTTGAATAAAAGCAGTAAGATTTACTAACTTTTTGGTAAAACCCATGTTCTTTTAAAAAAGAGACTTTAAACTTTAGTATTATAAATAAAATGTCCCCAATAAAACACTTTATTAAATTATATATATATATTGATTAAATAAAGGTTGCTAAATAATAAAAACCAATTTCACATAGTAAATCAAAGTAATTAAACCATAATTAAATTAAAAATAAAATAGTACCAAGGATAATAATAAAATAATTCTAAAATAAATAAAAGTCAAAAGGCCCTTATTACATCAATATTTAAACCCAAATATTTAATATAAATAAGTTTAAAATAGTTAAACTCTTTACGCATGGGCCACCATGTGTCCTCTCCGATCCGGTCCAATACTACGATCACAGAAATGGTTAGGAAAAATAGAGTGAGTCCATTGACTCGATGCATAATCACAACACTTATTTCCACTCGTATGGGCTTGGCCCATACCCACGATCTCGAAAATGAACATGCAAAATGCATTTCATTGAACCTACTATCCAACAGTAACACCAACCTTAGCAGACTCACGCTTAAGGCCGTGGCTAATCCACCACTGATCACATCGTGATCCACAAATCCTACCTTGGCAGACTTGCTGCTCAAAGCCGTGGCAGAGCCACCGATCAATCAGAATGATCCCCATATCGTAAACCGTCTATGGTGATGCACATAGCCATCAACCGCCGAGATGGGCACCGAGCCAACACCTCCCTTGAGGTAGCACACAGCTAACCCTCAAGCGCTAATGTAGCCTGAGCTAACATTAGACCACGTACATCACATGTACCCTTCGTCCTTCTGTGATCAAAACCAACCCCATGCCCATATGTCAACAAATCATATCAAAATAGCATATAGAGTGAGCATTTATCATTTATCATTACCACATCGCACATATATATACATCATAAATAACTTACCATCACCAGTTACCCACCACCTAAGCCATTATAATCGGCTACCACACACATACTACACATGGATAAACGTTAGCAAGCAAATCGAGAAATAGTGCAATGATTATGCACCTTATTACTAGCACAATCGATCAAATCCTGAAAACGATACTTGATTAAGAACCTTGTCGAAAATCCTTGGTAAATCAAATCCCGAGAGCCCCTTAGCACTTTTAACGCTAGCTAAAAGCAAAAGACCCTCCACCTAGCCCTCCATGATTTGGCCAATCAAAAGAACACATGATTAGCTACATGATTTCGGTCAACCACGAAAAGAAGAGAAAACTGATAACAAGAAAGGAAACCTTACCACCTTACTACTCCAAATTCAGCTTGAAGGCAACCTTTGAGAATCAAGGCTCTAGAAAAGAATACAGAGGAGAAATAAGGGTAAGGCTTAAAAAGAGATTCGGCTAACACAACATAAAAGGAGAAAGGCTCTTCGACTTTTGAAGATGGTTGAATCGAGAATAGATGAAGAAGAAAGAATGGAAGAAAAGGTGACTTAAAGTTTCGGCTAAGATGAATTTAGTGAAGGAAGAGAGGTGTTTTTAGAGTATGAGAAGAAAAAGAGTGAAGGCTTAGAATGAAAGCTAAAATTTGGCAAAGGAAGAGCACACCCCCCTTTAAAAGAATTCGGCCACTCCCCCCTAACCATCATGGTTGAAAAAGTTAATCAAGAAACCCATTGGCCGTCCAACACCTTCTCCCCCAACTCAACTCCTTGATTCCCTCCTAAAAACACTCCACACCAACCCTTCAAATCATTTCAAACTTAAGCCAACTCATCTTTCCTCCTAGCCACCCATTTAAAATGATTTGAACAAGTCAAATCCTTCATTTAAGGTGCCAAAACCGAAATCAACTCTCCCCCCTTGCTCATGACGCAAAAACAAAGGCAAAATGCTACTCTTGCAGCTCGAACACTGGCCCCCTTCTGCTCCTTGAGGCGTCACTTTCCAAGCTCTAGAGTGGCGCCTCCTTGCCACTCTGCCAAGCCATTCTTTGTGCCAAAACTTCACCAAAATTTCTCTTAAGGCCCCCTCTATCCAAGCTCCCTTCTTAACCCCTAAAACTAAAAAATTTCCAAAGCATTCCACCACTACCTAGGGTTCTCCGGACCCCTAAAACTCCCCAACCACACACTGAAGTGTGCCAATACCTGAACTATGCACCAAAACCTAACCCGTAAAACTAGGGTGTTACAACTCCTACCGAATCACATTATCAAACCACCCAATTACCTATTCGACCTATACCTATTATTTTAAACTTATCAACATAATAACCTTAAGCCACATACACTGCTTCATGCGATTAGTTTTACATAGCCGAATGTATACATTATTACACATCTATTTACTCATTACTATTTCACCTCTGGTTAACACATGCACAAGATACAATTTATATCATCTATACCTAGTCACATTGATACATTCAACTAAACATGCCGAAACAAATCATCATCACTCCAATGTCACATAGATATTTGAACCATATTTAATCCATTACTAAAATCTCCAATAGTAAATCCATAATTTAACCAACTCAAACCAACTCAAATAAAGAAACATATACAATCAAGTTTAAACCATAAGGGGCAAGCCATTTTCGCAAATCATCATGATCATTATCCTTTTACTTTAAAGTAAGTAAAAGACCACTTTATCTAATACATTACTTACATATGCTTAAACCATAAAATAAACCTTTGAAGTTAACATAAAGCAAAACCAATTATTCACATCACTAATACCATGACCCACATTACAAGTCACACATTCATAAAAGCATAGCCATTTTCGCATGGCATACATACATATACATATCATTCGAACACAACATAAGAGATTTAGTCTATACATGCCTTTGACTCAAAAAGTATGCAAAACATATATATACCAAAGAGAGAGATAGTGTGGTTGACTTCACCAACGATCCTTGAGCACGTAGCTTGACCAAAATCTATAAAGCGAACAAAGAAAAACACACAAAGTAAGCTCACCGGCTTAGTAAGTCTTAAGCACATATAATTGTAATGAACATACATGTAAACATTTTAATCTTCAAGCTTATAATATTGTACATAAATATTTCTATATATATATAATACACTTAGCGAATACTAGTGTCACATTTGTATTAATTATTTTCACTATGTCATCATGAACATATACTTTATCAACTTCACATAGAAGCAATGTACATACACATTAATGATAGGTTCAACATTATAAAATAAAGTACTTGTGGAATTGTCCATTTCATTTTATCGTATTTAATTAAAGCGATAAGAAATTTGCTCACTTCATTCCTTACAAACATAGTAGGCTAACTCTTTTGGAGCTTTTAACACAAATCATTATATGTAACTTACCTTGTTTGATTCTCAAATTTTCCATTTATAGCAATTCACCGACATTAAGCTTGCTGAGCACGAAGCCCGAATATGTCACCCAAGCACTAAGCACTGCTAGGCACTAAGCTGAATATGTCACCCAGCACTAAGCACTGCTAGACACTAAGCTCGAATATGTCACCCAAGACTAAGCACCTGCTAGAGCACAAAGCCCTAATATGTCACCAAGCACTAAGCTCGCTAGGCACTAAGCTCTAATATATCACAAGACTAAGCACACTGAGGCACTAAGCTGAATATATCAACGGCACAAAGGCTGCTAGGCAATAAGCGAAATAATTAATAAACCAATCACATACATCACATTTTCCCAAATAATACATCAAAGATACATATTCATATAATATTGTCAACTTATGCATTCAAGCCAATTTAACCATATACATTCGGCTATCACAACAATTTACCTTCAAATTTATCGAACATTATCATTTAACAGATTCGTAAATAATACTTTAACATATTTCAACAGGACTTACCTCGATTGTCGACGAACAACTTAAGCCTATTCGAGAACTTTCGTCTTTCCCCGATCCAATTAGTTTTTCTTTGCTCTTGATCTAGAACACATTAAATTCAGCTCATTCAAGTACATTTCAATTCAATTTAGTCCCAAAACACATAAACATGCAAATTACCATTTTGCCCCTAAGATTTCACATTTTACTATTTAGTCCTAATTGTACAAAACACAAAATACACAAAATTTGCCAAGACTATACAAGGGCGAATGTTCACAAGGGCATTATAAGTCCATTTCTTTCATTTATTTTGCAAATAAGTCCTCCAAAAATTTACTTTTACAAATTAATACTAAATACTCAAATTCACCAAAATTTCCAATACCAAATATATTAATCTTAAACATATCTTTAATTTAAAACATCAAACATCAAAACCACAAGAACATGTCAATGGCCAATATCACACATGCTTAGATTCAAAAATTTCAACATGAGTCGGCTAGTACTTTAAGCAACGATCTCGAAACGTAAAAATCAACAAAAACCGAGCTAAAATTCTTACCTAATTGAACCCAATAGTTGTCGAAATTTCAAAGCTTCTTCAACCCCTTTTTCTTAGCTACATTCGGCCATGAACAAAGATGAATGAAAAATGGCCTTTTGTTTGTTTTACTTTAACATATATTAATTTATTATTAAATTACCTAACTAACCTTTATAATAAAATAACCAAATATTATATCTTAAGGACAAACTTGTCCATGACCGGCCACTAACTCATAAAATGGGTTATTTACCCTTTAAATACTTCATATTATAAAGCCATGCTCAAATCAGCAAATTTCACTTTAGTATGCCACTTTTACCTTTTACGCGATTAAGTCCTTTTTCTAAATTAAACACACAAACGATAAAATTTTTCCACTAAACTTTCACAAATATTAATTCACATATAATGAACACAAAATATAAATTTACAATATTTCTCGGACTCGGATTCGTGGTCCGAAACCACCGTTCGATTAGGGTCAAATTCGATTCATTAACTCTTCCCCTTAAGGATTTTCGTCCCCAAAATCTTACCGTTAAATAACGTCGGATATTGTTGCCTCATTGAGTCCTCGGGCTCCCCGTAGCCTCTTCAACTCGTCTGATTTCGTAGTACTTTCACTAAGAAATCCTTTTGTTTCTTAACTCTTTCATTTCCGAGCTAAGATACGGATCGATTTTTCCTCATCGTCATTCAAAGTTGGATTTCAATCTCAAATGGAGCAATCACATGTGACGGATCTGATCTGTATCTACGGAGCATAGAAACGTGAAATCGTCGTGTATCTTTTCTAATTGGAGGGTAGCTTCAACATATAAGCAAAAGGCCCAACACGTTCAATGATTTCATACGGTCCGATGAATCTCGGACTCAACTTGCCTTTTCGGCCAAAGCGAGTACTTTCTTCCACGGAGAAACCTTTAAAAATACTCGATCTCAGACACGAAATTCAATGTCTTTACGTTTCAAATCAGCATAGGACTTTTACGATCCAGCGACTTTCAAATTGTCTCTAATAATAGCTACTTTACATTGGTTTCTTTAATCAAATCAACCCGTGTATCTTATTCTCACGAGCTCACCGATTATAATGGTGTTAAACACTTTCGCCCATACAAGGCTTCATAGGCGCCATTTTGATACTAGATTGAAAAGCTGTTATTATAGGCAAATTCAATCGAGGTAAGTATCTTTCCCACGTGCCTTCAAACTCAAAACGCAACATATCGGCATGTCCTCAAGTATCTCGAATAGTTCGTTCAGATTGACCGTCTGTCTGTGGATGAAAGGTCATACTAAAGTAAAGTTTAGTACCTAAAGCATCTTGCAACTTCTTCCAAAATCGCGATGTGAATCTCGGGTCTCTATCGAAACAATGGAACTCGGTACACCATGCAATCTCACAACTGTGATACATACAATTCACTAGTTTATCGAGTGAATAGTCTATCTGAACCGGCACAAAGTGAGTGATTTAGTCGATCTATCAACTATAACCCGAATAACATCTTTCTTACTCGATGTCATAGGAGGCCAGGATACAAAATCCATTGTAATTCTATCCCATTTCCATTCGGTATCATGATTGGTCAAGCAACCCGAAAGGCACTTGATGCTCGGCTTTTACTTGCGACAAATTAAGCACTTTGAAACAAATTGAGATATATCTCGTTTCATACCGGGCCACCAAGTGAAGCGCTTCAAGTCATTATACATTTTCGTACTACCGGATGTATCGACATCGACTATTATGAGCTTCTTTCAATAACATCCGAATCAAATCTCGTCCCTCGGCACACATTTGGCCTTTGTATTTCAGCGGTCATTTTCATCAATTTGAAATTACGACTGCATTATTTTCACACTTGAACCGTTTAACATCATATCTTTGTCGACTTTTGTGCATCACAAATTTCTTTGAATAAACATCGATCTTGCTTTTAACTCGACTATGATCGAACTATCACTGACATAACCATCGTGTGTTCAATGCAAGAAGAGCAAACAATGATTTTGACTTAATGCATACGCAACAACGTTAGCTTTCCCGGATGGTAGTCAATCACTAACTCATAGTCTTTCAACAGTTCTAACCATCTGCGTTGTCTCAAGTTCAACTCTTTCGAGTCATCAAATATTTAAGACTTTTGTGATCCGAGTAAACATGACATTTCATCAGTATAAATAATGACGCCAAATTTCCAATGCGAACACAATAGCCGCAAGTTCTAAGTCATGCGTTGGGTAATTTCTTTCATGCGGCTTCAATTGTCTTGAAGCGTAGGCTACAACTTTGCCTTCCTGCATCAAAATGCAGCCCAAACCATTCAAAGAAGCATCAGAATAAACAACAAATTCTTTACCCAATTGAGGCTAAACTAACACTTGGAGCTTGATCAAAAGGGCTTTCGGTGATCAAAGCTTTTACGACACTTTTCCGACCACTCGAACACGACATCTTTACGCAATAACTTTGTCAGCGGGTAGCTATCATAGAAAAACCTTTCACAAATCGTCGATAGTAACTGCAAGTCCCGAAAGCTTGGTTCGAAACATTCTTTGGTGGTTTCAATCAATAATAGCGATATTTTGCTCGGGTCAACATGAATACCGATCTTTGAAACAACATGACCCAAGAAACTGACTTCATTCATCCAGAACTCACACTTACTAAACTTTGCATACAACTGTTGATCTCGCAAAGTTTGTAACACTAATCTCAAATGCTCGGCATGCTCGGTTTCATCTTTAGAGTAGATTAGTATATCATCAATAAACACTACTACAAACCGATCTAAAAATTGCCTGAAGACCCGATTCATTAGGTCCATAAAAATAGCAGGTGCATTAGTGAGTCCAAAAGGCATAACCAGAAACTCAAAATGTCCATACCTCGTCCGGAATGCGCTTTTGGCACATACGCATCTTTGACTCAAGAATCGATAATAACCCGATCTCAAATCTATCTTGAAAATCTGAAGCCCCTTTCAAGCGATCAAACAAATCATCAATCCGAGTAACGGTGCTTATTCTTTATAGTTACCTTATTGATTCTTAGATAATCAATACACATTCGCATCGTTCCATCTTTTTTTCACAAAAGGCTGGTGCACCCAAGGAGAGAAACTTCGGTCATGCAAAGCCCTATCATTAATTCTTGCAATCGAGCTTTCAACTCTTTTAACTCGATGGGTGCCATCCGATCACGAGACCATCGAGATTGGAGTCGTTCTAGTGCTAATTCAATCTTGAACTCAATCTCTCGTCTTTGGTGGTAAACCCGTAGTTCTTGAAACACATCCGGTATTCACACACAGCCCAGTCAGATTCAATATGCTTTTCGGACACTTTATTATCCATTACATAAGCCAAATAAGCTTCACACCTTTTCTTACATACTTTTCACCGATGTCGAGGATATTATTGTAGAAACCCGCTTAAATCATTGGATTTAATTACGATGATCTCGTTGATTCGACATCTCAAATCAATCGCTTTCTTTTGCAATTCACCACCGCATCATGTGAAGTTAACCAATCCATTCCCAAAATTATATCGAACTCATCAAGGGCAACAACATTAAATTGGTGGGAAACAATAATCCCGAATCATCAGCGGGCAACCTACACACTTTATTAACAAGTACACATCTACCCAAAGGGTTGGACACACGAATCACAAACTCGATGAGACTCAACGGGAAAGTCTTACGAATACTAGAGTTTCACACACATATGAATGAGTCGAACCAGGATCAATCAATGTAATCACAGTAATATCATAAAAGGTGAAAGTACCAGAATGACATCGGGGAAGAAGCATCCTCTACGCTCGTGTAGCATAAGCTCTGATAGGTGCTCGGGCCTCTGATCAAACTGCAGTGTCCTTCGTCCCTCTCTGACTACCACCTACTTTACCGAAATGTTTGGGTGGTCAACCCCGTGATGGCATGCTGCTTGGTCTAGTGTTCTGAACCGTATTCTATTCGGATAACATCGGGCACTCTCAAATAAAATGGTCCGACGATCCACATTTAAAGTAGGGCTGATCACGAACCCTACAACTTACAGAATGCCATTTCCGTAATGTTTACACTCGACACAGTCTGTGGGCGTTACCAACACTAGTCATCAAAGTGGCTCGATAACTCCCAGAAGAGTCGATCACGTCTGAGGTAAGTCTGAAGTAGCTTTATGTCGGTTGGAGTCATCTCGAATTTCTTAGGCACCGAATGGTAAGTCTTACTCGTTGATCTCTTACGAGTATCTCTAGCTTCTATTTCAGCTTTTCTTTTCTCTTTTCCGAGCTCTTCAGCCTTACAAGCCCACTCGACTAGTATCACAAACTCTTTGATTTCAATAATGCTTGACCCGATAGAATTTATATCCTCATTCAGACCGTCTTCAAATCTTTTGCACATAATGGCTTCAGTAGAAACACACTCTCTAGCATATCTGCTAAGTCTGATAAATTTCCGTTCATATTCTGTCACAGTCATTCGCCCCTGTTTTAGTTCAAGAAATTCTTTTCGTTTTTGATCGATGAATCTCTGACTGATATATTTCTTACGGAACTCAATTTGGAAGAAGTCCCAAGTTACTTTTTCTTTCGGAACTACGGATACCAGTGTGTTCCACCAGTGATAGGCAGTGTCCCGAAGTAGAGATATAGCACACTTTAGGCATTCATCTAGAGTACAAGATAACTCATTAAGTACCCGAATAGAGTTATCAAGCCCCATCTCACTAGATTCGTATCATCATTATCATTGACCTTGAATTCCTCGGCCCATGTTTCTGATTTTATCAATGGGAGGTCTGCTAGATCTCATCGGATCTATCATCGAAGTCTTTGAAGGTGCGGAGTTAGATTATTTGGGGTGGAGGTTGTTGTATGCAGTAGGATTATTACGAACAAAGCTGGGTAAACCATTCATTCATCATTTGGTAGAAGGCTTGTTTAGCTTCCCCTCGTGGCTACCCTAGCGGTCAAGAGTCTCTGGCTGATCCACGTGCGAGAGCAGTGTAACACTCTCCACATCATCACTTACTGGCTCTATCGGGATCGAAATCCATTTACTATATAAAATACAATTGAAATTGTCAAGTCACCACACTATCATATATACAATTCAAAGGCATGTATAGCTAGACTCTACATACTACGGTAGTCCTAGAATCGACTAAATCGTAGCTCGATACCAATAAAATGTAACACCCTTAACCCGTATGCGTTCTGGGATTAAAGTTCGAGGCATTACTATGCTTAACACAAATCATATCATTTATTTACATTCATTAAAAGCATGGAGAAATGCATTTCGAGTTTATACTACCATAGCAAACTTAAACATTAATAACTTATCATAATCCATTTAAGCCAATTTTCTATATTTTCATATATATATATTTAGGCTACAAAATATATATACTTAAACTAAATGTATATGCACATGTTCAAACCATATTGAATATGTCAATTTAAAACATAGCATAAAACTTCCTATACAAGCGGTTAATATAACTTATATAGATCATATGATCTTTGGCATGTTTTATCACTCCTACCGAATCACATTATCAAACCACCCAATTACCTATTAGACCTATACCTATTATTTTAATCTTATCAACATAATAACCTTAAGCCACATACACTACTTCATGCGATTAGTTTTACATAGCGAATGTATACATTATTACACATCTATTTACTCATTACTATTTCACCTCTGGTTAACACATGCACAAGATACAATTTATATCATCTATACCTAGTCACATTGATACATTCAACTAAACATGCCGAAACAAATCATCATCACTCCAATGTCACATAGATATTTGAACCATGTTTAATCCATTACTAAAATCTCCAATAGTAAATCCATAATTTAACCAACTCAAACCAACTCAAATAAAGAAACATATACAATCAAGTTTAAACCATAAGGGGCAAGCCATTTTCGCAAATCATCATGATCATTATCCTTTTACTTTAAAGTAAGTAAAAGACCACTTAATCTAATACATTACTTACATATGCTTAAACCATAAAATAAACCTTTGAAGTTAACATAAAGCAAAACCAATTATTCACATCACTAATACCATGACCCACATTACAAGTCACACATTCATAAAAGCATAGCCATTTTACATGGCATACATACATATACATATCATTCGAACACAACATAAGAGATTTAGTCTATACATGCCTTTGACTCAAAAAGTATGCAAAACATATATATACCAAAGAGAGAGATAGTGTGGTTGACTTCACCAGCGATCCTTGAGCACAGTAGCTTAACCAAAATCTATAAAGCGAATAGTGAAAACATACAAAGTAAGCTCATTTGGCTTAGTAAGTCTTAAGCACATATAATTGTAATGAACATACATGTAAACATTTTAATCTTCAAGCTTATAATATTGTACATAAATATTTCTATATATATATATAATACACTTATCCGAATGCTAGTGTCACATTTGTATTAATTATTTTCACTATGTCATCATGAACATATACTTTATCAACTTCACATAGAAGCAATGTACATACACATTAATGATAGGTTCAACATTATAAAATAAAGTACTTGTGGAATTGTCCATTTCAGCACATCGTATTTAATTAAAGCGATAAGAAATTTGCTTACTTCATTCCTTACAAACATAGTAGGCTAACTCTTACCCGAGCTTTTAACACAAAGCATTATATGTAACTTACCTTGTTTGATTCTCAAATTTTCCATTTATAGCAATTCACCTAAGCATTAAGCACGCTGAACGGCTTAGAATATGTCACCCACTAAGCACACTAGGCACTAAGCTGAATATGTCACCTAGGCACTAAGCTTGCTGAACACTAAGCTGAATATGTCACCAAGCACTAAGCTGCTAGGCACGAAGCCCGAATATGTCACTCTAGCACTAAGCACGCTAGGCACTAAGCTCAATATATCAAGGCACTAAGCACGCTAGGCACCAAGCCTGAATATATCAACGGCACAAAGGCTGCTAGGCAATAAGCCCAAAATAATTAATAAACCAATCGCATACATCACATTTTTCCCAAATAATACATCAAAGATACATATTCATATAATATTGTCAACTTATGCATTCAAGCCAATTTAACCATATACATTCGGCTATCACAACAATTTACCTTCAAATTTATCGAACATTATCATTTAACAGATTCGTAAGTAATACTTTAACACATTTCACCTTAAGGACTTACCTCGATTGTCGACGAACAACTTAAGCCGACTATTCAAGAACTTTCGTCTTTCCCGATCCAATTCGTTTTCTTTGCTCTTGATCTAGAACACATTAAATTCAGCTCATTCAAGTACATTTCAATTCAATTTAGTCCCAAAACACATAAACATGCAAATTACCATTTTGCCCCTAAGATTTCACATTTTTACTATTTAGTCTTAATTGTACAAAACATAAAATACACAAAATTTGCCAAGACTATACAAGGGCCAAATGTTCACAAGGGCATTATAAGTCTATTTCTTTCATTTATTTTTCAAATAAGCCCCTCCAAAAATTTACTTTTACAAATTAGCCCTAAATACTCAAATTCACCAAAATTTCCAATACCAAATATATTAATCTTAAACATATCTTTAATTTAAAAACATCAAACATCAAAAACCACAAGAACATGTCAATGGCCGAATATCACACATGCTTAGATTCAAAAATTTCAACATGGGTCAGCTAGTACTTTAAGCAACGATCTCAAAAACGTAAAAATCAACAAAAATCGAGCTAAAATTCTTACCTAATTGAACCCAATAGTTGCCAAAATTTCAAAGCTTCTTCAACCCCTTTTTCTTAGCTACATTCGGCCATGAACAAAGATGAATGAAAAATGGCCTTTTGTTTGTTTTAGTTTAACATATATTAATTTATTATTAAATTACCTAACTAACCTTTATAATAAAATAACCAAATATTATATCTTAAGGACAAAATTGTCCATGACCGGCCACTAACTCATAAAATGGGTTATTTACCCTTTCAATACTTCATATTATAAAGCCATGCTCAAATCAGCAAATTTCACTTTAGTATGCCACTTTTACCTTTTACGCGATTAAGTCCTTTTTCTAAATTAAACACACAAACGATAAAATTTTTCCACTAAACTTTCACACATATTAATTCACATATAATGAACACAAAATATAAATTTACAATATTTCTCAAACTCGGATTCGTGGTCCCGAAACCATCGTTCTGATTAGGATCAAATTCGGTCTGTTACAATTAATAAGTGGATTTTATAAATAAACTTTTACAAATGATTTAACTTGGACTTTCTTTCAAATTATCAACGGCATTTTCAAAAGTTACGGTTTTAAAAGATCACTAGTTCAAATATCAATTCTTCAATCAGCTTTTCAAAGATTAGTAGTATTTTTGTCAAATATTTCTAAACAAACTTGTTTTCTTGAATTACACCTATTTTAGTACGAATCATAAGATCCTTTATATGTTTTCTTCATTGTGACACACAGTTTGTAACACCCAAACCCGGCCCGTGAGTCTGATTGATCGGTATGTCACGAGTAAAATAATTTGAGTCATTTTGAAAAATCTGGTGAAAACTTGATAAAATTGGGCTAAGGTATAAAAGCGGTGTTTGAAAACTTAGTTGGGCTTTATAAATCTGATTAATGATAATCCCGTTTGAAAACATTTGATCAAGTAGCATTTAATAAATCGGGGTTATAATTCACTTGGTATAGTTTGTTGCCCGATGGTAACATCTTTTAAAACCCGTAGAAGTTTATTAAGTTTGAAAAATTACTTTTAACGGTTCATTTAATATTTATAAATTTCCATTTTGTAACATAACATAAGAAAAATAAAACAGTGAAACAAACATCCAAAATAATAATAACGGCCTTATTACAATCCCAAAATAAAAAAACTTAGAAAGTAAATAATATTAATTTAATAAAAATGAATTTAAATCCATCGACAAGCATGGCCGCCTCGAGTCCTCTCCGGCTCCATCTCCGCGTTTTACTCATCGCAAAATGTTAAGGAAAGGGGTGAGTCACCAAGACTCAAAGTGTAATCCCCACCCGTAAAGCAACTCATACACAAGATATTAATTAACATGCAAATATGCAACCCAACCTAACCATCCATACTCCTTAACTACCCGGTGTGGTCAAAACCACGATGACTTAGAGTCACAATTTAAATGATGGGGCCAACCCATCGTGTGGTCAAAACCACCGATGACCATAGGTCACGAATAATCAAGTGTGGTCAAAACCATTTGGTGGTACCAAATCACCGGGACTTAGTCGCAAATTATCAATCGATGTGGTCAAAACCATCGATGACCATAAGTCACAAATAATCGATGGGGCCAACCCATCTTGTGGTCAAAACCATCGATGACCATAGGTCACAAATAATCGATGGGGCCAACCCATCTTGTGGTCAAAACCACGGCGACGATCCATAAAATCTTCCCTCCTCTCATCAATCCCACCATCACATGCTTATACATCAATTATCATATATCATGTCATAGCATTTAACATCATGTGATGGCATGCAAATCGATATCAAAAATCACAAGTTGGGGACTTACCGAAACCATGATTTTGCCACAAGCATATCATAGATCACTACCAAAATTTATACACAAGGCAATAATATAGCGGGTTTATTAATAAAGTGTGTAAAGAGTTTACACACCTGTTTCTACCGAAATTCCTAGATCCTGAAGTTTCCAATCTTTAGTGCTAGATCTTGACCCTATATTCAGCCAATCATCTTTGTTAGTATCAAAAGCCTATTCGGCCAAACCAAAATTATATCAAAGGGTTACACACGAACCCGAAACCTTACCTACACGTCATTTGAACACTAACCACCTCACGATATGTAAATCTGTTTTACTTCCCTACAATCGGCAACCATCCATATTAATAGCCTTAGGCTTTTCGATCACTAAAAATATTGTCTATTAAAGTAGATCCTTACCACCACTTACCTTAGGAGAATAAATCCCGAAAGCTTCCCTTAATGGCTATGGCTTCCCTACAATCGCTTTAATCGTATTAGTAAGAATCTTAGGCCATTCGGCCATAACCTTGAACCTAAAAGAGGTGATTACCCCCTTACCTTGATAATTATTTCAGCCCTTAAACTCCACAAATCAGCACCACTTGGTGTTGTGAGGGGTTCGGCTATCTTCAATGAAGAGCAAGCACCTTTTCCTTAAGGAGATTCGCCAAACTCAAATGGAGGGCTGGAATTTTCTTCTCAAGAAAGAAGGTAGATTCGCTAAAAAGAAAGCAAGAGGAGAAGAAATTTTGAAGAATTTGACAAGATAGGCTAGGAGAATTCAAATTTGTAAAAGAAAAGAGAAGTGGAATTTTTTGATAATTTGGGCAATGCAACAAGGGGATTTCGGAGACAATGAAGAGGAAAAGAAGGAAAGATTTTGCTGGAATTTTGACACTCCTTTGTTGTAACAAAATCAAATATGGACAGACCCCAAGGTCTCCAAATTTGGAAAACATCTCCTACTTTGTGATAATTTCCACTTCTAATTATCACAAAAAAAACAAGATTTATCTTATTTTCTATCCCTTAATCTCCTCTAAACAATTTAATAGCAAAAAAACTACCTACAATTACCCCTTCCAAATTGAAATTGAGAGTCCAAAATTGAACCAACACTCTCCCATTCACGCCACATCATTGAAAAAAATAAAAAAACCAAAGTCAGCCCACAGGGTTCAACCAATGACACAGGTGAAGGCAAAAGCACCTCCCTAACGCCCTTTCCAACTCTCCCAATTGACTTTCATGACATAAAGCCCTCACCTTTTAATTATAAGCCTTCTTTTTGGCCCTCTTTCCTTTAACGCAAAAAGCCCAAAAAAATAAAACTCCTTGCTTCCTTCATGCCTCGAACCCGAGACCTTAAACTAAAGCCCTTGAGTAGCGCCCCAAGCCACTCCGCCAACCTGCCTTTCATGCCATGAACCTTGCCCGAAATTTATTTAAAGCCTTCCTAGCCCTAACGCCCAAAAAGCCCACAAGGAAAAAAAATTTCCTCCTTGTATCTCCCATGGATCGAACCCAAGACCTCCCTTGCCAACCACACGCTACCGTACCATTGCACTGAACCATTCTTGTGTCATAATTCACCCAAATTTCCCTTAACCCTTTCTCACCTAGCTCCTTCTTTAAGTACTTTAAAAGAGATTTTAATTCAAAACCGACTTAATTAGGGTTATTTCTAGACCCTAAATATACTTAGAAATCAAAATATTTATTTCTACATGCACATACATGGGAAATTAATTAAATTTTCAACAACCCCTAATTTAGGGTGTTACAATTCTACCCCCTTAAAAATAATTTCGTCCTCGAAATTACTTACTAACGAATAGTCGTACATCTTAACTCACCGTACTACGCTTATGTTGCGCACTCTGATCTCAAAGAACTATCATACTTTCTAGGCACATTCTCTAAGTTCCGTCCCTTAGAACTCATTTCTAATGATGCGCTTTAATCGATTTAAGAAATTTTATAAATTAGCTTTTATTCCACCGATTAACCGCAAGAAGTTTTATGAAAAGAATTTTAGGAGTGGTTCTTTCATTATTCATACATGCACAGCTTTTCCATCATTCATTCAAAGAGGCGTTGTAGTTTTCATGGTGATTGTTTTTCCACTACCAGGGTATTTTCATAATTTTTCAAAATAAAAGTTTTGGATGATTTTGTCAAAAGTATTTTGAAACTCTTAAATTTACAGGGGTATTTTGAAAAATTTTGAAATCGAGGTCTTTCGTAAATTTTGAAACTTCGGGGCATTTTGGTAATTTTGTAGGTTAGGGGCAATTTTGTAATTTTCTAAAATCATGGCGCTTTTGAAATTTAAGGTTTTGGGCACTTTTGTGTGATGAAATTTTGATTAAAATCGTGGGTATTTTGGGAATATCATAAATCAAGGGCGTTTTTGTAATTTTACCCCTAAGGGTATTTTAGTAATTTCTCCTAATCAGGTATTTTCACATAATGATTTCCAAAAATTTGGTTTCCAAATGATTTCACAAAAGAAGGATATTTTGGAAATTTCTATTTGAAAATTTTTCATATGGAGGGTATTTTGGTAGTTTACAAGCCAGGGGTATTTTGGTCATTTTTCAAATTGAGGGGTATTTTGGTTGTTTTTTTTTAAACAAGGTTTTAATAACTTCAAAAACAAAACGGCTAGTCCCTTTTGAGTTTTAGTTATCAAGTTTAGCTTGTGGAGTGCGTCGTCTCGCCTAGGATGAGCAGATTACTCACGCACTGTAGGATTCGGTGAGTGGGAGGTGAGTCACGAGGACCTTAAATACCGGCCCCACCGAATCCAATCCTAGACATGCGTATAACGATTGCCACATCTTTTGCTTAGTGACAACTCACAGGGTTTGTTTAGAGAATTATTAAGTCTTATGCAAATTTTTGTTGGGGTATGCTAACCCTAGGGTTCAACAAATTCTATTCTAATAGTCTACGTTCCCAATTTTACCCTTCTACCCCACATCAAATATTCACAGAAATGGATAGAAGTACTTACCTGGGCGGATAGGTGCCGAAGACTCGGTGCCATGCTGTTCAAACCACAAATACTTTCCAAAAATATTTCAATAAGGCCTACTATCCAAAAACCAAACATTTTGGGCCTTGGGCCCCCCACAGCCGAGTTTTGAATCGGGCTCTGATACCAAAAATGTAACACCCCAAACCCGGCCCGTGAGTCCTGACCAGATCTGGTATGTCACGGAGTAAAATAATTTGAGTCATTTTGAAAAAATCTGGTGAAAACTTGATAAAATTGGGCTAAGGTATAAAAACGGTGTTTGAAAACTTAGTTGGGCTTTATAAATACAGTAGGGCTGATAATCCCTTTTGAAAACATTTGATCAAGTAGCATTTAATAAATCAGGGTTATAATTCACTTGGTATAGTTTGTTACCCAATGGTAACATCTTTTAAAAACCCGTAGAAGTTTATTAAGTTTGAAAAATTACTTTTAACCGGTTCATTTAATATTTATAAATTTCCATTTTGTAACATAACATAAGAAAAATAAAACAGTGAAACAAACATCCAAAATAATAATAGCGGCCTTATTACAATCCCAAAATAAAAAAACTTAGAAAGTAAATAATATTAATTTAATAAAATGAATTTAAATCCATCGACAAGCATGGCCGCCTCGAGTCCTCTCCGGCTCCATCTCCGCGTTCTACTCATCTGCAAAATGTTAAGGGAAAGGGGGTGAGTCACCAAGACTCAGTGTGTAATCCCCCACCCGGTAAAGCAACTCATACACAAGATATTAATTAACATGCAAATATGCAACCCAACCTAACCATCCATACTCCTTAACTACCCCGTGTGGTCAAAACCACTGATGACTTAGAGTCACAATTTAAATGATGGGGCCAACCCATCATGTGGTCAAAACCACTGATGATCATAGGTCACAAATAATCAAGTGTGGTCAAAACCACTGGTGGTACCAAACCACTGGGACTTAGTCGCAAATTATCAATCGGTGTGGTCAAAACCACTCATGACCATAAGTCACAAATAATCGATGGGGCCAACCCATCTTGTGGTCAAAACCACGATGACCATAGGCCACAAATAATCGATGGGGCCAACCCATCTTGTGGTCAAAACCACTGGCGACAGTCCATAAAATCTTCCCCCTCCTCTCATCAATCCCACCATCACATGCGTATACATCAATTATCATATATCATGTCATAGCATTTAACATCATGTGATGGCATGCAAATCGTATATCAAAAATCACAAGTTAGGGGACTTACCCGGAAACCATGATTTTGCCACAAGAATATCATAGATCACTACCAAAATTTATACACAAGGCAATAATATAGCAGGTTTATTAATAAAGTGTGTAAAGAGTTTACACACCTGTTTCTACCGAAATTCCTAGATCCCGAAGTTTCCAATCTTTAGTGCTAGATCTTGACCCTATATTCGGCCAATCATCTTTGTTAGTATCAAAAGCCTATTCGGCCAAACCAAAATTATATCAAAGGGTTACACACGAACCCGAAACCTTACCTACACGTCCTTTGAACACTAACCACCTCACGATATGTAAATCTGTTTTACTTCCCTACAATCGGCAACCATCCATATTAATAGCCTTCGGCTTTTCGATCACTAAAAATATAGTCTATTAAAGTAGATCCTTACCACCACTTACCTTAGGAGAATAAATCCCGAAAGCTTCCCTTAATGGCTATGGCTTCCCTACAATCGCTTTAATCGTATTAGTAAGAATCTTAGGCCATTCGGCCATAACCTTGAACCTAAAAGAGGTGACTACCCCCTTACCTTAATAATTGTTTTAGCCCTTAAACTCCACAAATCAGCACCACTTGGTGTTGTGAGGGGGTTCAGCTATCTTCAATGAAGAGAAAGCACCCTTTTTCCTTAAGGGAGATTCGGCCAAACTCAAATGGAGGGGCTGGAATTTTCTTCTCAAGAAAGAAGGTAGATTCGGCTAAAAAGAAAGTAAGAGGAGAAGAGAATTTTGAAGAATTTGACAAGATAGGCTAGGAGAATTCAAACTTGTAAAAGAAAAGAGAAGCTGGAATTTTTTTTGATAATTTGGGCAATGCAACAAGGGGATTTAATGAAGACAATGAAGAGGAAAAGAAGGAAAGATTTTCTTGGAATTTTGACACTCCTTTCTTGTAACAAAATCAAATATGGACAGCCCCCAAGGTCTCCAAATTTCTACAAACATCTCCTACTTTGTGATAATTTCCACCTCTAATTATCACAAAAAAAAACAAGATTTATCTTATTTTCTATCCTTAATCTCCTCTAAACAATTTAATAGCAAAAAAAACTACCTAAAATTACCCCCTTCCAGCTGAAATTGATAGTCCAAAATTGAACCAACACTCTTCATTCATGCCAGCATCATTGAAAAAATTAAAAAAAAAACCAAAGTGCGCCCACAGGGTTCAAACCAATGACACAGTGAAGGCAACAATGACCTCCCTTAACGCCCCTTTCCAACTCTCCCAATTGACTTTCATGACAAAAAGCCCTCACATTTTAATTATAAGCCTTCTTCTTGGCCCTCTTTCCTTTAACGCAAAAAGCCCAAAAAAATAAAACTCCTTGCTTCCTTCATGCCTCGAACCGAGACCTTAAACCAAAGCCCTTGAGTAGCGCCCCAAGCCACTCCGCCAACTCGCCTTTCATGCCATGAACCTTGCAAAATTTATTTAAAGCCTTCCTAGCCCTAACGCCAAAAAGCCCACAAGGAAAAAAAACATTTTCTCCTTGTATCTCCCATGGATCGAACCCAAGACCTCCCTTGCCAACCACACGCTACCAGCCACTGCACCAGAACCATTTTTGTGTCATAATTCGCCCAAATTTCCCCTTAACCCCTTTCTCACCTAGCTCCCTTCTTTTAAGTACTTTAAAAAGAGATTTTTAATTCCAAAACCGACCTAATTTGGGGTTATTTCTAGACCCTAAATATACTTAGAAATCAAAATATTTATTTCTACATGCACATACATGGGAAATTAATTAAATTTTCAACAACCCCTAATTTAGGGTGTTACAAGATTCGGGCCTAACTTCTAGGCTGGGTTTGGGGTGTTAAGGTTAGGCCCAAATCTGGTGTGTCACATGGTAGTGTTTTTTTTTTCTTTTCAAAACCATTTTTGCGATTGTTAAAAACTTGTTTGAGAATTACAGCCTCTTTGTTAAAACCCAAAACTCTTTAAGCAATTGTTATCTACTTGAAAACGTAATTATCTTTAAAAACCTTTTTGGTTGCGAAAACATATTTGAAATAACAATTTACGAAAATATGACGTTTGGAAATAGAGTTGCAGAAGCATTTTGAAAACATTATGGAAACGTAGATAAAATACAATATTTTTGAGAGGTTGATTGATGAGTTGAAAATTGAAGTGGTGGACTTTAAAATCAAGACTTTTGAAAATAACGTTGAAATTTTGAAAGAGAATCCGAGTTAAATTATTTGTAAATGTTTGCTATAAAATCCCAACCCATGCAATCATGTATACATATACAAGGCATAACAATATTCATATGATAATTTCAACATAAGGCCCATGCTACAAGTTGGCCCATTCCTCATTTTGGCCCAGATGGTAATTTATCAAATCGGCTCCTTAAGCAATCTAGCAATTCGGCCCATTAAGCAATCTAGCAATTTGGCCAATTAATCAATCTAGCAAATTGGCCCATTAAACAATCTTGCAATTTGGCCTATTAATCACATGAGGCCTATATAGCAAATATCACATTTGGCACATATATCAAATATCACATTTGGCCCATATATCAAATATCACAATTGGCCCATACATCACTTTTATCGATTTAGTCCATTGAGGGCAATTCTGTAATTCGGCCCATAAGGGCATTTTCGTAATTCAGCCCATAAGGGCATTTTCAAAATTTTACCCGTCGAGGGTAATTTGGTAATCTCGCAACCCATGGGTATTTTGGTAATTCACTCTCTAAGGGTATTATGGTAATTTCGCAACCTAGGCTTAACTACTAATTTGGGCATAAAAGTTTGAAACTGTCCAACTGCGTCATACCGACTAAATTGACTATTACTCGAGTTAGGAAACTCAAAATCTAAATCCATAAATTTTCTTTGAAACTAGACTCGTACATCTTTCTCTTATAATTTTTCCAGAATTTTTAGCTTAATCATTTAGTACAGTTTGTTCCTTAAAGTTTCCCTTGTTTCACTGTCCAATGATTCTGACCTCTCTTACCCAAAATCCAAATATCTCATTGTACCGTTTTCATATACTGCTCCCACTTGTCTCTATTAATAATAGGCTCACCAAGGAATCCATATATATAAATTATGTTCCATAATTCACTTTTTACAATTTTATACAATTTTTCCAAGACAGAACAGAATACCCCGAAGTCATTCAGAACCAGTTTCACTAAAATTAACATATCTCAGAATATAATATTCCTTTTCCTTCTCCATTTCTTCCATATTAAAGTAGACATAATAAGCTTTAATCTGATGTCTTAATCACTTTGTAATTCCTTTTATCCAATTTTTCGTGATTTTTCAAATACACATCACTGTTTCTGATCGAAACTATTTTATTACAAAACATGATTACCACTACGAGCATACGCACGTCCGAGTGATCACGGATGCCGGTTATCGATTTTCTTCGGTATTTCTACCGAATCACAGAATATTTCATGTAAACTTTCAAAGAGATGTGAGACTTACTCACCATTTCAAACATATATTCGGAAGGGTACGAGATTACACACCTTGATTACAAGTTGTGCTTTCTACCGATTTCAACACCTATATTGATAGTTGATAGAAGGTTAGTCCCAACTTCGATAATCGTAACTAGAAATACTTTATTAGGCTAACTCCACTTACCACGACTGTGATCTCCCTCGATGTACCAAGAATCGATCCTACCAACAATATCAATTAGTCAACCTTCAATCCGATTAACTCAATAACCAAATGGAGATATTGAATGGACTATGAAAGATCTTTCTTACCTTAATCGATTATAATCTCATTTCTCACGATCGTCCTATGACTAGAGATGATTAGGCGATGTTGTGGTATTCGGCCTCCCTCTATATCACGATTGCTTAAGGAATGAGAAAGAAAGAAAGAACGATGGAAAGGTTTCGATTATGGAGGAGAATGAACAATGATATTCGGCTATCAAGGAGATTAGATAAAAGATGAATATGTGACCAATTCAAGAGAAGAGAAAATGCACTATTGTGCTAGAAAATTCCGGCAAAGAAAGTAGCAAAAAGAGAGAAGATGACACAAAGGTTGCAATAGGATTTTTGGCCAAAACAAAACCAAGGC
Source organism: Gossypium rotundifolium (assembly GCA_025506655.1). NCBI lineage: Eukaryota > Viridiplantae > Streptophyta > Magnoliopsida > Malvales > Malvaceae > Gossypium > Gossypium rotundifolium. The sequence goes on from CP106733.1 coordinate 12,757,051, forward strand.
CTTACCAAATGCCAAGGTAAAATTTTCAGCCACCTATCTACCTCAAAACCGTCCACATGCATCCCCCCTTAGGATAAGAGTTTGGCCACCCAAGCTTTCCAAAACACCATCCACAAATTAAGCCTCATGTCCCCCTTTCATTCCTATTTCTCTTGATTCCTTTCACAAACTTCAACTTGCCTTATTCTTATAGCCACCTTACCAAAAATAATGAAGTCCACCCTTGCCATAAATAGTCCTTGGCCGACACTTAAGGAAAGAGTGCAAAAATATTAGCCAAACATTGTACACAAAGGGATTTGAACCTCTTCCCTCAAGGCACTTCACTTAATGCCATAACCTCTTTACTAATTGCTCACTTGTGCTAACCATTTATTCATTTATTTCAATAAGCCTTGAAGCTACTGACCATCTCTCCTTAAAGTGCTAAAATACCAAATTTTTCCTAAGGCCCAATTAAACCCGAGACTTTATAGAAACCCCGTAAACTCCAAATTCACTTAACTAAAAAGTTCAATTTGTAATAATGTAACACCCCAAACCCGGCCTATGCATTAAGCCCTGATTTTGGCATGCCACACAAATTAAACGTGCATTCAAATCATCAACGATGTAGGAAATCAAATCTTCAAAATTATTAAGAGAATGACTTTATCGAAAATCGAAGCTTATTTGAAATCCATGATTAAAAACACAAGAGTTTATCATTTGATTTACAGAGTAGTAGTTGATTAAAATTTTAAATTTACTTAGTCTAAATATTTCATCGAAAAGTTTTTAAAGAATTTCCTAAGTTTCAGTGATATATAAGAAGAACCTTCATTTTATGCGAGAGTTTTAGAAAACATTTATGAAAACTAAATCAGTCCAATTTAGGAAAACTAAAACATAATAAAATCCATCCGCATAATAAAATCCATGAAAATAATTAAAGAGGCCTTATTACATCGCAATTAAAATAGTACTTAAATGAAAATAATTAAAGAAGCTTTAAAGTTATATAAACTACCATTTGTAGTATGGCCTCCACACGAAGTCATCTCCGACCCAAGTCTCCATCAATTATTATTACCTGAGAAGGGTAAGAAAAATAGGGTGAGTTACTTAGAACTCAATGTGTAACCCACTTACCGTATTCACTGGGCCAAAACCATGTAAACATATAATTGGGCTTGAGCCCATTTTGCAAATGTTCAATCTATATAAATCAAGTATATAAAATAATAATAATAATGCAAGTGATATGCAATTCCCAACCAAGCCTAATTTCCATCCGCTACACACCACCCGTACCAACCATCACACCTGTGGGGATCAAGTCAACCCACCCCGCCAACACACCAATAATAGGCTTTAAGCCAATATTAATATTTGTGGCAACAGGCCATTTATAATATTTGTGGGAACAGGCCATTTATAATATTCGTGGTAGACCCACCGATCTAGATTTTGGGCAATAGGCCATCGTGACAGAGTCACCGATCTAGATTTTTGGCAACAGGCTTTCTTCTCTTCATCAAATATCCCAGCCCATGCAGTCATGTATATATATAATGCATAACAAAATATTCGTAAGGTAATTTTAACAAAAACCCATATTACAATTTATCAATTTGGCCCATTAGTCAAAATAGCAACTTGGCCCATTTAACGATCTAGCAACTTGGCCCATTTCATCTTATATCACATTAATATCACTTTTGGCCCATAAAGCAACGTATTTCAATTTGGCCCATTAAAATGGTATTTATGTAATTCAGTCCATAGGGACATTTTCGTAATTCAGCCCACTTAACACATGAGGCCTTTTCACAATTTCCACACTTGGCCAATTTATCAAAATAATCATATGCCCCAAAATATCACGTTCTTTCACAAAATAACCCATTAAGGGCAAATCCGTAATTTTCCACAACCTCAATTTCTGTTTCATGCATTCACATAAAAGTATTAATATAACGTATTTTTCAATTTCACCGGATTTACAATTTTTATTTTAACGCTTACGATATAGTATAACCCATGAGATAAGTGTGAAGTTACACACCTGATTACGGTGAGAACTACACTTTCCCGCTCGTCGATATCTAAACATGCATCACGATGGATTAGAACTCTAATATTTAATATAAACTATTCTAATGATTAACGATCTAGATCCTTACCTTCTGAATCTCGAATGACAACTATTTGCGATTTCTCTCCGATCAATGGTTCAGAACCACGAGCAAACAATGGCTCAAAGTGCGTCGACTTCAAAAATTGATTCTCCTCGGATGAGGTCCACAACCCGTGGAAAGTCTCAATTCCCGAAATAGTCCTTTGCTTGAATTTAGGGGAATAACGGAACCACCCTCTTCCAACACTATTAACAACCCTTTTCGTCCCTATCTTGTTTGCCTTCATAGACAAAGAATCATTAGTCCTAACAATATATCGAAAATCTTAAGACTAATGGCTTAAAAGAGTGAATTAAACTTACCTTAATATTTGAATGATCTCAAAGAATCCTTGAATGTAATGATCAAATCTTAAATGGACTTCAAGACTTCTTGAAAAGATGATGATTCGACCCTCCACTATTTCACTAAAAGTAACGAAAGAAATCATCCGAATAAGTGATTGGTTATTCGGTTTAAAGTCTCTTCCAAGACATTCTATAAATTCATCCATGGTGACCGAATAGCAAAAAGAAAAGACAAAGAAAATAATTCGACCGATGATCCAAAGTTTGAATAGAATAAAATGATTGAAAAATAAATGTTATGAAGAATGGAAGATTCGCTATGATGATGATCATAAACATTCGCCATGGAAGATAAATGAAAGAAAAATGTGTTTGAATGATAAGTAAAATGGAGAGAAAAGAGAATAGGAGAAGAGAAAGAGAGAAGTTTAGGGACAAATGTGCATTCGACAATGAAGAGGAAAAAGAGAAGAAAAGAAATGGTCCTTGATGGCTATATGGTTTAGGTCACAAAGAAAAGAGAAAAGATTTAGAGAGTGATCAAGTTAAGACCGAAATGGTCAAAAGGAAGAAATGGCAAAAAAAAATAATTGCTTCCTCAATGCTCATGGCACATTCGGCTAGGGAGAGGGAAAATTGGAGAGAAAAGTTTGATAAAACACCAAATGGTCAATGGAAAATGTGCTCATCAAGCACCTAATCCTACCAAACCAACACCAAAATCCGGCCATCCCACTTAGTCCCCTATGCCGTCCACATACATGGACAAGTTGGCTATGCCAAACTTTCCAAAACACACCCCATAAAGAGTGCCTTATGTCCCCCTAACTTACCATAAGCTTAGGATTTCATTCCTTAAGTTAGCACTTGCCTTTTTCCCTTAGTCTACTTTCCATAAAAGAAATAGTCCAACCTTACCATAAGTAAACCTTGACCGATACATGCCATACAAATGCAAAAATAAAAGTCACCTAAATGCTATCCATGGGATTCGAACCTCTCCCCTCAAGCAATCACTCATGCGCCAACACCACCTTGTTACTAGCTCATCTTATGCTAACTTTTACACTTAAAATTAACTTAAGCATCAGGGTCACTTGATCCACTTCAATAAAATTTTCATTACTAAAATTTATTCTACTTCCGAATAAATCCTAAGTCTTCTCAAGACTATATTAAACATGCAAAATTTTAATTATACACAAGTTAAGCACCAAAAACATGCATCATATCGATACTCAGATTTTTAGGATGTTACAAATAATGCCATTCTCTTGTTCTCAAAATTTTAAACATTCCTACTTCAAGGCCCATTGGGTCCATCCTCTAAGCCCAATTTTGAGATGTTACAATTCTCAAATCCTTAAAGAAATTTCATCCTCGAAATTTCCAATCAACTACTAAACGTGTCGCTAAAATCACATTACTAAGCTTTATTGCAGCACTCGATCTTAATAACACTAATTAAGCTTTCTATCTAACCTTGAAACTCTTCATATCATCAAATATTTAATCCCGAAGCAAGCAGGTTTATCGCCCATTCATAAAACTTCCTACATTCAAACATCACGTCCCACCAAAACATACGACTTGATAGTGATGGAACAATCTCAGTCTTATGCTCCTTAGACCCACATCTCAACATGCTCCTAACCTCCTCCAACACTCACGGATGACACCTTCGCAATAATCGCAAGCTAAAAATTTGGGCGTGCCTTAACACGCTTCACAGAACGAGACTGTGACCCTAAAGAACCACGATCTCTTTTCTTCTTACAGTCCACAGACCCAACTCGAAGTGCTTCATTAATTTCCTTAACCTCCTTCAATACCTTCTTAACTATCTGAGCCAGCTCATCAACCTTAAATCGAACACGAGATCCCGTCTCAGCCACTGGCGATGCCAACGTCTCCCTTTCAAAAATATGCCTCGGTGCCGAAGATCTAGCCCTAGAACTATTAGCTTTAAGAGTTGAAATTATAGAGACTGAGACTCTAGGATGCAGATTTGACTCTCGAAAATAACTTTTCTACTCATACTCCATAAAACATCATTTAATAAACATCGAATAGCATAATGATTCATAAAACTCTTAATCAGATTATATCGACTTAGTGAACATGAGCGCTAGAAGACGCGGATGAGGAAGACGTGGACGTGGTAGAGGCCGAGGTGCTAGGACTAGATCTTCAGCACTAAGGCATGTGCCCGAAAGAAAGGTGCAGACATCGTTAGTGGCTGAGACGGGATCTCATGATCGAGTTGGGGTTGATGAGTGACTCGGATAGTTAAGAAGGTATTGAAGGAGGTTAAGGAAATCGAAGAAGCACTTCAATTTGGGTCTGTGGATCGTAAAAGAAAGGAGATCGTGGTTCTGTGGATCGCAGCTCGCTCGTAAAGCGTGTTAAGGCACGCCCAAACTTTCTCGCTTACTATTATTGCGGAAGGCGCCATCCGTGAGTGCTAGAGAGGTCGTGAGCATGTTTGAGATGCGAGTTTAAGGAGCATAAGGTCAGGATTGTTCCATCACTATCAAGTCGTATGTTTTGGTTGGACGGATGTTTGAATGTAGAAAATTTTATGAATGAGTGATAAATATCTGCTTGCTTTGTGGATTAAATATTTGATGATATGAAGAGTTTCAAGGTTAGAGATAAAAGTGAATTAGTGTTATTAAGATCGAGTGCAATAAAGCTTAGTGATGTGATTTGAGCAATACGTTTAGTAGTTGATTGAAAATTTTGAAGACGAAATTTCTTTAAGGAGGGTAGAATTGTAACATCCCAAAATTGGGCTTAGTATGATTGGTCCCATTGGGCCTTGAGTGTAGGAGTGTTTAAAATTTTTCAGAACAAGAGAACGGCATTATTTTGAGTTGGACTTATTAAGAAAGTGATTTTGGAAAGTTACGAGGTTTCTATGAAGTCTCGGGTTTAATTGGGCCTTAGGAAAAATTTAGTATTTTAGCCCTTTAAGGAGAGATGGTAAGTAGCTTCAATGTTTATTGAAATAAATGAATAAATGGTTAGCATAAATGAGCTAGTGGTAAAGAGGTTATGGCATCAAGTGAAGTACCTTGTGGGAAGAGGTTCAAATCCCTTTGTGTGCAATGTTTGGCTAATATTTTTGCACTCTTTCCTTAAGTGTCGGCCAAGGACTATTTATGGCAAGGGTGGACTTTATTATTTTTGGTAAGGTGGCTATAAGAATAAGGAAAGGTTGAAGTTGGGGAAAGGAATCAAGAGAAATAGGTAAGTAAGGGGGACAAGAGGCTTATTTTGTGGATGGTGTTTTGGAAAGCTTGGGTGGCCAAACTCTTATCCTAAGGGGGGATGCATGTGGACGGTTTTGAGGTAGATAGGTGGCTGAAAATTTTACCTTGGCATTTGGTAAGGCCTTGGTTTTGTTTTGGCCAAAAATCCTATTGCAACCTTTGTGTCATCTTCTCTCTTTTTGCTACTTTCTTTGCCGAAATTTTCTAGCGCAATATTGTATTTTCTCTTCTCTTGAATTGGTCACATATTCATCTTTTGTCTAATCTCCTTAATAGCTAAATATCATTGTTCATTCTCCTCCATAACCGAAACCTTTCCATCGTTCTTTCTTTCTCATTCCTTACCGAATCCATACTTTGGTTTTTGGATGGACATTTTGACTGAGACCATCACCTTACTTTCTCTCATACGAGATCGTTTTCTTCTTCGTAGTGATATAGAGGGAGGCCGAATACCACAACATCGCCTAATCATCTCTAGTCATAGGACGATCGTGAGAAACAGGATTATAATCGATTAAGGTAAGGAAGATCTTTCATAGTCCATTCGATATCTCCTTTTGGTTATTGAGTTAATCGGATTGAAGGTTGGCTAATTGATATTGTTGGTAGGATCGATTTTTGGTGCATCGAGGGAGATCACAGTCGTGGTAAGTGGAGTTAGCCTAATAAAGTGTTTCTAGTTACGATTATCGAATTTGAGACTAATCTTCTATCAACTATCAATATAGGTATTGACCTCGGTAGAAAGCACAACTCGTAATCAAGGTGTGTAATCCGCACCTTCCGAATATATGTTTGAAATGGTGAGTAAGTCTCACATCTCTTTGAAAGTTTACAAGAAATATTCTATGATTTAGTAGAAATATCAAGAAAATCGATAACCGCATCCGTGATCACCCTGACGCATGTATGCTCATAGTGGTAATCATGTTTTGTAATAAAACAGCTTTGATCGAAATGTGATGTGTATTTGAAAATCACGAAAAATTAGATAAAAGGAATTACAAAGTGAGTAAGATATCATATCAAAGCTATCGTGTCTACTTTAATATGGAAAACGAGAAGGAAAAGGAATATTATATTCGAGATATGTTAATTTTAGTGAGACTAGTTCGAATGACTTGGGTATTCTGCTTTTGTCTTGGAAAAATCGTATAAAATTGTACAAAGTGAATTATGGGTTATAATTTATATGTATGGATTTCTCTATTTTCATTAGAAAAAAGTGGGAGAAATACATTAAAGCTGTCTGATGGAGATATTTGAAATTATGTTAAGAGAGGTCAGAATCATTGGACTGTGAAACAAGGGAAACTTTAATGAATAATCTATACTAAACGGCTAAATCAAAAATTCTGGAAAAATTGTAGTAAGAAGATATTTGAGTCTAGTTTCAAGGAAAATTTACGGATATGAATATCGATTTCTAATGCGAGTTATAGTCAATTTAATCAATATGACGACGATGGACGCTTTAAATTTTTTATGCCCAAATTAGTAGTTAAGTCCGGATTATGTAGATTTCAATTACCCTTAGTGAGTAAATTACCAAATGCCCTTATGGGTGAATTATGAAAATGCCCCTAATGGGCTGAAATACGAAAATGCTCTAATAGGTCGATTTAATATATTGCTTAATGGGCCGATTTGATATATTGCCTTAATGGGCCGATTTGATAAATTGCTTTAATGTGCCGAATTGCAAAGTGTTAATGGGCTAAACTTTTGTATGAAATGGTTATCGTTGTTATATTTGTAAATATCATGATTTGCTATGTATGTTGCATATTTACATATTGCATGGGATGGGAAACTTGAATGAAGAGAAGAGTAGACCGGTGGCATTGCCACAAATTCTTATAATGGCTATGTGCCAATTTAAATATGGCTTTGTGCCACTTTAAATATGGCTTTGTGCCATCGTGACTAAGGTTGTATGCCGATTATATTATCAGATATGATTACGGTGGCTCAAATACAAATATTATAAATGGCGCTTATTGACAAATTGGAGAGACTGGATGGGTGGGTTGACTTGATCCCCACAGAGAGATTGGTTGGTACGGTGGAGAGATCAAGGGTGGGTTGACTTGATCCCCGGGAGAGATTGGTTGGTACGGTGGAGAGATTGGTCGGATGGGAAGGTTGCATTCATATCATTTATTTATTACATGAAAGTGGGCTTAGGCCCAAGATTATGTAAATGGGTTCAAGCCAAGATATTGCTAAATGACTCGCCCAAAGGATGACTTGTAAGGGGTTATACATCGAGTTCTTGTAACTCACCCCTTCTTTCTCAATCCTTGTAGGTAAATCTCAAAGGACGAGGACTTGGGCCCATGGATGACTCAAGGAGGCCATACTTGAAATAAATATTTCAAACTTTATTAAATTACTTTTCTGCTCTATTTCGTTATTTTACTATTTGGGTTTATATGTTGTAATAAGGCCTCTGGATTATTTTATTTTGTTTTATGTTTAACGATTTAGTATTTTGTTGGTTTATTTTAAATGGGAATTTTCTAAAAGCATAATCAATGATTTTTCAAATTGATTAATAAGTGGATTTTATAAATAAACTTTTACAAATGATT